>CAJVOY010000153.1:0-600000 GCA_911197225.1 Penicillium salamii | reverse complement strand
TGCATCCGATAAGCATAACAAGGATCAACAAAAGAAACATTCTTCGACATGAAATCTTTATAATATGCGCGCCGCGACTCATGCCCAGAAACACAAAGCGCACCAATGGTATTTCCATGATAACTCTGCTTCCGAGCAATGAAATGCGTCCGCCGTGGCTGGCCCCGTTCATGCCAATACTGCGCAGCAAGCTTCAAGGCTGCATCTGTTGCTTCGCTGCCGGAGTTGACAAAGATAGCCTTGGATAGACCACCCGGCTTTGATGACAGAAGAAGAGTGGCTAGGTCTTCTGTAGCCTGGTTTGTATATGGGCTTCCTGAGTATACATATGCGATGTCATTTTGGAGATGGTTGGTGATTGCATCGAAGATTTCGGGCTGGCTGTGACCGAGGCAAGAGACTGATGGTCCACAGCTGGCGTCGATAATTTGTTTTCCATCTTCTAATGTGAAGCTTATCCCATTGCCCTTGGTCACTTTCGAGGGCCGTGTCGCAAAGGTGCGATGGAGGATATGCGAGTTCGCGACGAAGGGGTCGGTCATTGTCGTTCGATTGGGTGTTGGCGCAACTCAACTTCACTTTGATGCTATTTTATATGGAGTCAGTTGTTCTGATTATAAATGTGAAAAATTCAGCTCCAAAGTGACTCCAAATTCCCATGCGGAGTAATCCCGCCGTTGACGCCGAGTGGAGTGGGGTCTGGTCCGCCGCTGTTGACGCGCTCCATTTGGGAACCAAGGAGGAGATTTTGTATCGTCAAATTACAATTCGATTGAGTCAGTCAACAGAAATTGAATTGTATCTCGTAATGTCGGAAAATCCCCGCCATTGACGCTGAGAGGCTCGGTGTGACTTGGAAGAGGTATAAAAGATGCAGCCTCGGAGTCCGGGAGCTCATTCACTTGTTGTTAAGATCCTCGAGAAAATCGCATTCCCCAAAGTAAGTCACTAGATGAAAACTTTCCAAATTTCATGACTCACCGTGAAAGTCACTCACACACCACAGATGCCTGCACCAATGGAGAAAGGCGACAACACCGCAACAGCCTACCGCGGCCCGAAACTCCCCAACGTCCCCGAAGACATAGTAGTAACAGACGCATTAAATCTCCAATGCGACGAACGTCTCTGGGTCCCCCAAGCCCCAGACGTCTGGTTCCGACCACTATGCTTCAACGTCTCGCACGGCTACTTCGTGAACATCTTGCGCGTGCGTAAGAACGGTATTCTCTCGCGCCATAGGCACACCGGTCCCGTCCATGCGACTGTTCTGCGTGGTCGCTGGCACTATCTTGAGCATCCGTGGTGGGCGGAAGAGGGCGGGTATGCTTTTGAGCCTCCTGGTGATATTCATACGCTTGAGGTTCCTGAGGGTGTTCAGGAAATGGTGACTTTGTTTCACGTTACCGGGGCTTATATTTATGTCGATCCTGAGGGGACGGCGTTGGGGGTTGAGGATGTTTTTAGCAAATTGGAAGCTGCTAGGAAGCATTATGAGGAGGTTGGGCTCGGGGCTGCGTTTGCGGACCAGTTCATCAGGTAGATTTATAACGAGGGACAATGATAATCTTTCGTTTGCTGGCTTCAATTATAATTGTTGATATTTTTCTAGGTTAATGAGAGTAGCATTCCATCTTGAAGAACAATATCCAACCAATCAACTGGTCCTTTTGTAGCGCGGGTTGCCTTTCTCTCTAGATTAAGCCGCCAAAGCTTTTCTAGAACCGAAAGAGCCACTTCTACGTTCCGGAATCCACGAGACTCAATCATATCCAGCATCTTGTGGCGAATGCTTTTGATATGTGACTCCTCTGAGGCTTCGCCACCTGCAAGGAAGAGTGGGAAAAGTAATGTACATTCGGGTAGGCTTCGGGTGGGCATTTTGTTGATGTTGGTTACCACCGTGGCAACTTCATGGGCAGTCTTAGGCGATAGTCCTTCTTCAAGGCCCGGAAGACCACGACGGACAACCCGGTATAGGTATAAAAGAGCCGAGCTGCGATATGATTCTGCCAAGAGAATCAGAGATTCATCATTTGATGGAGGGCACACCCATTCCTGCAGCCGGAGCTCAAGCGATGAGAATGTGGATACTATCTCGGACATGGATGACGGGTACGTTTTGTGAGAAGTAATGTTGCTGGATGTGTCGGGATGTAATAAATCTGCATTAAGAGATTTGACCTTTTTGTTCAGGGAGGTAATCGAATAAAGGACAGTCAGGATCTCAGAAGCGAGGCCAAAATAAGAATCAGCCAATGGGCCTTCATCAAGCCGAACAAAGTAATACGAGGGCAGTAAGGGCTCCCTATCCAGGGCTACTGCCATCAGTATATCATGGTAGGCGAAGTTCCGCAGAAGCCAGCGTCCCGTGTGAGCGTCATCAAAGGATTGGAGAAGCTTCGACGAGCTCGTTCCATCGAGCCCAGATTCAATACAGACCCGGGATGAGATAATTCCCGCGGCCCCCATCAGATGTAGATACCATGCCTTGTCGTTATCGGCCATGATACTTTCCATGGAGCAGAGGACCAATGTGATGGCAAGATTACTCTCCACATTTCCCGGGCTAGATTCGAGCGAGAGTCGTAAATCCCGCATAGCCGTGAGCCTATTTTGCATAGCGACTTGTTGGAATGCGGGATCTCGTAATGAAAGGTGAGATGACGACCACGCAATTAAGGCGTTTAGCAGTGCGGAGTCTTGCATTGCCATTGGAAGAAAAACTGCGATAGTGAGCAGTCATCAAGTAAAGAGGCACAATGTGACCCACCGGAGAGAAAGGAGTTATTTTCGATATTTGTCGTGAGCATATGAGTGAAGGTCTGTGCATAGTACCGGAGGAAATGGCGGCGACTTGAGCGCGAGGTATTATCGGAGTGATCATCTACCCAAAACAGGATAGGATCTGGTACTTGCGAAAGCCGGAAAGGTATGTTCACTGTTTGATTTGACACTTGCTTTGTGGAGTGGGTGCTTTCCTGGACTAAAGGCCTAGGCTCCTCCCATTTACACTTGTAGTTCAACCGGACGCACTGTGTGCAGACTGGGTAGCCTAAATCACATCGCTTTTTCCTATAATGAGCTGGTCAGTTCTACCTCAGAGATTCAACCTAGTGTCACTCTTACCGTTGTCGACATGTCAAGCATCCCGTCCGTTCGCGAGTGGTTCCTTTCCGCTTAGTGATGCGGCGTGGAACTTGCCGTCCACTGGGGCCTTCTGACATGATGCTGTTGGGGGGGTTGGGATTGATGCAGTAGTCCAGTCGATCAAATCGCACATCGAGCGTCAATGGCGGGAATCCAACACGAGCCACGAGCCGACGTCAAGATGAAATCGCTGCTACTGTGGACTCACTTGGAGTTGATTGGTAATGCAGGGGAGTCACGTGTTTTGCCCCATAAATTGCTAGTGAAACCACCCAGTGAGAGGGAAGAGACTTGGTTAGTGCGCTGCAGTTCGGTGAGCCGAGATAAGGAACCCATAATGCGGGGGAGGGGCGGGACCAATACCCCGGGCCAATCAGAACCAGAGCGCCAACGGCGCGGAATTGGCGTCCTATAAGAACGTGACGATTTACTTCCAAAGGGACCCATGGATGACATCTGTCTAGTGAGATATGCGTATCTCCAAAGTTCGAAATTCGTGGGGTAAACTCCCTGTCGCTATCTTCAATCTCAGCTCCAACAGCTTGGCACATAATGCCTTATATCACGTCGGATCTCTTTCACAATGAACTGGTAACGCAATTGCCAGATCTACAGAATGAATTCGAAGAGCGACGATTATGACCTTGAGTCTCGGGGCTACTCCCGCGAAATGCCTCGGCAGTTCTCCGTGTTTAGCCTTGTGGCACTTTCATTCAGCTTGACCTGCACTTGGTCAGGTACTGGCTCTTCACTGGGCGTAGCAATTCAAGAGGCATCTGCCGCCGGTGCCATCTGGTCTATCCCAGTTGCAGGGGCTATGACAGCCATTCTATCTGCGGGTGTGGCAGAGCTGGCATCGGCGTTTCCAGTTGCGGGTGCCCAGTACTATTGGACGTTTTGTCTTTCGTCGAAGGAGTACCGATCCTTCGCGTCTTACATGTAAGATTTTTTTTTCTCCTCTTGGGTTATGCATTTTTTAATATTTGATGTTCTCCAGAAATGGTTGGCTCAGCATATTGGGTTGGTGGCTGGCAAGTGCATCTGCCTGTAACTTCATCGCATCACTCCTTCTATCGATTGCTTTCTTGTGGTATCCAGACTATGAAGCAAAAAGCTGGCACCAGTGGCTCGTCTATGTTGGAATTGTTTGGCTGGCTGTGGCATTAAATACCTTTGGGTCCCAAATATTGCCATTATTCAATCGATTCAATTGTGAGTTCTTCTCTTACCCAGTGATTTGGTGTCTGCTGATCACAAAATCGCTATATAGTCATCGTAGCTTGCTGTACCTTGACAGCAACTACCATCACTCTCTTTGTCTGTAGTCGAAATGATCACGCCCCGGCTACTTGGGTCTTTGGCGACACAACCAATGGCACCGGATGGCCAAGCGATGGACTGGCATTCGTTCTTGCCATAAGCACTTCCGTGTATGCCTTCCTTGGAACCGACTGCGGTGCACACCTCTGTGAAGAAATTCGCGATCCAGCCAAAAACACCCCCAAGATCATTCTGCTGCCTATCTTGATTGGCCTCGGGACTGCATGGCCATTTGCCTGTGCGTGTATGTACGCCATCACAGATGTCCAAGCCGTGTTAGATACACCGTCGGGAATTCCCTTGATTGAAATTTACTATCAAAGCACCAAGTCAAAGGGTGCATCTTCTGTTCTTCTGGCATTGTTTGCATTTTGTTTCTTTGGCTGCACTGTCGCAAATGGTAGGGTCTTCTATGATTCTGGAATTCGATTATTCTCGCTGACCATTCATGACTAGGTACTACATGTTCGAGAACTATATGGGCCATATCTCGCGACGGTGCACTGCCATTTAGTGGTATTTGGTCTAGGGTGAACCCTAGATTCAAGATCCCGCTCAATGCACTAGGTCTTTCCGCCACTGTCATCTCGGTAAATAGTCTACCCTATCCTGTTTTCACAGATACCATCTAGCATGATCGCTGCTAACACATATCAACAGTTATACGGCCTCATTTTTCTGGGTTCCACGACCGCTTTCTCGGCAATGGTTGGCGCAGCAGTGATCTTCCTACAAACATCATGTGCCCTTCCACAAGCAATAGTTCTTTGGCGTGGTCGAGACAAGGTTCTCCCTGAGCGAGCATTCTCACTGGGCAAACTAGGTCCCACGATCAACTTCATCTCCGTGATGTGGGTTTTGTTCTTGGATATTGTTTTCTTCCTACCGACCGAGCGACCAGTCACCAAAGAGAACATGAATTATGTCTCTGTTGTATCTGCTGGGCTGACTCTGTTTGTCCTTGGACTCTACTTTTTTTCGAAGAGAGGGCAGTTCAATGGACCCCGTGTCCTTGAGGCACATGCTGGTATGATTGAGGCTGTTCCTGCTGGAGAACAAACGGTTGATCGCAGTATGGACACAAACTGGGAGAGTAAAAAGTGATTATATGACCTATAGTTTCACCACGCCTGACTGCTCAAGGTAGCGAGAAGAATTTTATGAATCATATCATTCCCGTCTCTCTCCATTGCAATTTGCGATTTATATCAGTTCTCACAGGGCCAGCACCAGATCTTTCAATTTCTGAAAGTCGGGAGTTCCGAGACCAGTCACTGAATCCCAGCCTTTAGTCGCATTCCAGTAAGCACCAGGTATTATCAGACTGCCGCTGACAGCCTTTTGGGTTTGAGGATTGATGCCGCCACATCCATATGAGTGGCCGTCGACTATGTCGTTCAGTGCTTGTTGGCCCTGTGAGTACAGGAACGGGTTCAGGAAGCCAAGAACAGGCTTTCCGGCTCGTAGGCGGGCATCATTGAGGAGGCCGACGATTCCAGCAAAGGTAGGCGCAGCAGCAGATGTACCTCCCGAGGCAGACTTTTCTCCGAGATTGATCACTTCGTAGCTATTCTTTGTTAGGATCACTCGGCTTAATTGGACCCACCCATGACAGAACAAAAAAGGATTGACTTACTCGGGGTACAAGCTGTGGGCAGATACATCCGGATACCCACGACCTTCGAAGTCCGCAAAATTAGAATAATAATCCTTGGTCTCGGAGGTAACTTGAGTGAAATATTGCTTCACGGCCGATTCCTGGTACCACGCCCGGGCGAAGTAGTTGGAAAAACCACCGGATGAAGCATTCCAGGCAACTTCGGGGGCAACGCCGGAGGTTCCACCTATAGCTGTAACGTAGGGACAGGTTGCTGGGAAAATCGGGTTGAATTGGGGAGTGACACCGTCACTGGCTTGGCAAGCTGAGCCAACGCCTGCGATTGTTAGATTAATAGTTATCCATTGCTCTTTAGGGGGGGGGGGGGGAAAGCTCTACCTTCGTCGCCAGAAGAGTGAATGATACTCATCCCACGCAGACTGTTTAAGCCGATCAAATCGCACACTCGTCTGGCGTACTTCTCTGGTACAGTCTTCAAATAATCAGAGATTGTTTTTCGATCTTGGTTTATTGCATGACTTACCTGCTCATCATCGCCATATGAGTTAGAGATGACTTGAGGCAAATCGGAATTTTCTTTCGAAAGCAGGTATTCATAGTATGTCAAGTATGGCTCATTTGAACCATCCGCTTCTGTCGGTTCATCGGCATCTGGAATGAAAGGTCTGGGAAATTTAGCTTCATTCAGCAAGATCCGAAGTTAAAGGTGGTCTTACGCAACATCGCCAGTGATGAACTCATGGACTGGGAGAGGATGGGCAACGGCGATGATTAGCTGAACATCCAGATTTGCCTCGCCCACCTCACTACCAAGAGCATTCTGGTTGTCCAGGCCGCCATTGATTGTCTCCACGGTGAAGCTCTGCGACGGTATGTTGAAGAGAGCCTCATACGCCTCTAGGTCGGACTTTTGAGCAGACTGGTTGAGAAAACTACCAAATCCAATGCGGCTCCCAGCTGCAGGATCCGGGACATAGTCGCCGATATTGTACATCTCCTTTAAACATGAAGGTGTGATTGAAGTTTGGCATGACGGCGAAACCTCTGTGGAGGAACCTTTTTGACCTTGTACTTGGCTTGACTTTGAGCTCACTGGAGCGGCACCCTGGGCCTTTCCGAAGTAAACGGTAGGTGAGATGATGTCGATATAGCTGACCAAACCGTCAGGAATGGAGTACTATGTCGTGCGCAACTTCTTCGAATCCCCATTCTGGTAGTATGCAAAGCTGGCGTTGAGCAATCGGTTGACGTTGTCAACGCTGCCGGTGAAGTTGAGCAAGGCACGACCGCCGGCGATTTCTGAAATTCCCGCCTGCTGGAGCCACTTAACAACAGGTGCTTTGTCAACAATTGGAAATTGGGAATCGATGTCATCCTTCTCGAGCCACTTTCCATATTCTGCGGAGCCAGGTGTTGACAAATTGGTCAGTCTTGATTTCAACTGGTCCAGATTTTGACGTCCAAGGGCGATGGACAGCGATATGGTTGAGTCATCTGGAGGTTCATTGGCAAATGACCAGCCATTTGGTACTCCTGGTAAATCTTCCAAAACAATGCCCATTGTTGGTGCGGCCAAGGCGCAGAGCACCCCTGTATAGATGATCGAATGCATTTCCACAATTTTGAACCTATTTCGATGCAGGTTGACCTATTTCACATCTGTACTGAGCAATACATTCAGTTCTCTTGCATCAGATGTGTCGCACCTTAGAAGCTCGGCGGGTTATGAAAAAGTCCCATGTCTTGGTGTAGCAAAAACAACCCGACAGAGCTGCGCGGGAGGTCCGCATTCCAGAGGCAAAACATAACAGATTAATCACATATTAGCTTTCATACCTTGCCATTAAATTGAGAATCTCCATAGCTAGCCATTCTGTACTCCGTACTCCGTACATCGTCTCACATAAGACTCTCCCGCACAAAGTAGGTCTTCGTATGACCAACCCAGCCTCCGCTTTTCTTTGATCGGAACCCCTGCAGCCTATAAATCCAAAATCGTTGCCTACGCAACTTAACATTGATAAAAAACAGTGCTACCATGTTCTGTTGCTGTAAATATTCTCTTGCAACTCATAGTTCCTGATTAGAGGATGTATACTCCGCTCTCCGTAGTACATAACCACACCACTTCACTCGGAATGCCCCGTACTTTCCCACGACTTCGGCAACTAGCAATGGCACCACGAATCACGGACACGAGACGGTATTTTTGATGATTGTCTGTGGAACATATCGGAGTGATTGTGAAGTGGATGGCAGTCAACTGGGTTATCACATGTACCTATAGCGGTAATCCGTTACCAATTTCAACGGGGGCTTAATTAGAGAGGGACAAAAGCAGAACACTTCCATACATAGGTTGGCAACTTCAATTTTGTTCAAGTGCAATGTTTTGAGTGCAAATTGATGTCTATATAATTGTAAAGATCTAAGTCCTTAAAATCAGTGTAATTGGCAGCTCATCTTCCGGCGAGCCTGGTGTACATTGTCTTTCATCGCGAGGCAACGCCGAAAGCACAAATCTTGAAAATATTGCCGCAAGAACATGCTTCATAAAGTAGTACGTCAAATGGTTCCCCAGACACATCCTTGGTCCACTCGCAAACGGCCACAAGACATCCTCTCTATCATGTTTCTTACCACTTCTGTCCACTGAAAACCATCTCTCGGGATCCCAATCATTTACATTGTCCCATTTTTTTGGATCGCGGTGCACGAACCACTGGAAGCTGTTTATCCGCGTGTTTGGTGGAATGTCTATTCCTGCGACAGAGACGCTTCGATCTGGGGGCGTGGTTCTGGGTAAGAGCGTGCTTGTTGGACGCATGCGGAGACATTCGTCTATAACGGCATGGAGATAGGGAAGGGAGTCGAGCCGGGAGGACCTATCTATTCCACTTGGATCTTGATGGATAGGACTTGTCATATCGATTTTGTGTTCCTCGAGCTCCGCGTGGATCTTTTGTTGTGCATCAGGTTGGCTCGCGAGATACCAAAGTGCATAACCAAAGACGAGGCCTAACAAACGGTCAGTATATGCATCCCAGTACTGGCACAGGTACTTCTACCCAGAACCTCTCGTGATGCGGCTATTGGTTTCAGTCAGCATTGGTAATAGTAGTAGAATACAGGGGCCGTACAAATATGGTCGAACATCTCACTCTGGACCTGCATTTTCTGTGCTTCCAAGCTGAGATGCGGCGAATCCTTCTTCACTGCTTCTTTCGCAGTCTCATAAACCACAGGATCGTCTTTGGCTTCCAGATCCAGGCCCTTACTCGGTTTCAAGGTGATCGTGTGATCAGCCTTGTCGGCCATTGCAGACATCCAATTCTCCAGATACTTAGTCCCCTCTGAGTATCTTCTCGGCAGCAGGTTAGTCCCAAGCGCCCTGAACAGCTTGTACAGCCCTGGCATCTCCTGCACAAAGAATGATTCTTGGCATGACATGTTCTCGTAGTTGAAGCGCCATAGCTCAAGAGGGTCATTTTTGAGCTCCGCCTTGCCATCTGAGAGAAATGACAGGAAATTCGTGCTGTTACAGCAGCCAAACAAGAATGAGCTGAGATAATCCACGCAAATACGGTAGCTCAAGTCCAGCCCGTCGAGACGACCAGTGCCACAATTGACCAGGAGGCTTTCCAGTCTTGGAAACAGTCTCTCGTAGATTATGCAGTCCGTTACCTCGCATAGATGCTTGGACTGCATCAGCGCGGACTTGGAGTATAGCGTTGCTGTTCTCCTACGGTGGATACCGTGTTCGGCTCTGTCGAGACTGGTAAACGCGTTGCGGGCTCTAGGTAGATAAGATCTTGTTAGCGTGAGTTCTGTCAGTATTTTTAGAGACCTAACTACCTATAGTAATTGAACATCGAATAAAATGGGGCCGGCTTGGGAAACCCGGTGTCGTAGACTTTGCGAATCCCATCTTGGTAGCTGCTCACGCTAAGATCTTGAGGACCCACGAGGACAATTGGACCGAGTCTGTTGTGGGCTTCGATGAGGGACTTGAGCTCAGTACCTGTCCATCTTGCCCATAGAATTCGGGCAGAACTGAAGCGAGAAGACCAGTGCGCCGTGGGTACCTTGCGTAAGGAGTAGAGCAGACGAAAACTGAAGAAGCTATAACATAGAAGTGCAAGAAGAACAAGCATAAGTAAGGTCATACTTGCGATACCACCTATTACCTGCTAGGTACTTTTTGGTGAAGACATGTCTCATTGCTAGCTAGGGATATTGGGTAAAGGAGGGGTCATTAATCAGGTGACAATTGCCCCTCCTAACAACGCACGCATATGCATAGTAAAAATGCAGAAAAACCGGCTAAGAAGTAGAATCAGTTAGGATGATGATGTTGTTGTTGTTGTGGTAATTAACGTTCTGGGGGGCAGGAGCGGGGCTCTAGCTCCCGTACGACCCAGGCTAGAACTTGATAGTTGACTGAAAGAAAGGGGACTTGGGAGACAGATCTTCACCTCACTTGTGGGAGAAGCCCAGGTTCTGGAGGAGCTGTCACAGCATCCACATCCGAACCTGATCCGCTATCATGGATGCAGAGTCGTGAATGGGCATTTCACTGGAGTCGTACTCGAAAGACACCCCCATGATCTGAAGGCCTATGTAGGACGCAGGCATAAGGCAATTGATACAACGAGGAGACTCGGAGTCCGAGGTTAGTAAGGAGGGAAGTTATTTCCATGGAGCTTGATGGTGAGGCGGAGTGCTCTTATAATTCAATACATGGAGCTGGCGATGGCCTTGTTAAATCTCGCTTCATCTAGGCCAGCCCTCCCGAGGTCGGAAGTCGACATAAATCTCACATGCACTGTACTAGCAGACAGCAGAATTCCGGGATGACATTTGTCGTTTGCTACTATTGCCGGTACTGATTCGAAGTAATAGTAGAAGGAGGATGAAGTAAGGAAGTGTTGATGTGCATTGGATTGTTAGCAAAGTAGCACACTCCTAAAATGAAACAAGGGAATCCCCAAGAGTAGAAAAAGAGAAAGCACAACGCATCACTGGAAAAGAAACACCTATATGTGCAACATGGGCAGGAAAAGCCAGTGCGCCATAACCGAAAGAAAAGCAGACCGACTCCAAGAATCAAATGCTTGAGCAACGTCCAGCGTCTTTGCAAGATTCAACACCAGACAGATTATGGCCGAGCAAATCACTTCAGACCAAATCCTTCACTGTTGACGACAGCATCCCAGAGCATTTGCTGGAATTTTTCACGAGAGGAATAACGGTACAGACCCAGCGTGTTGAAACACGTGCGCGCAATTGGGTAGCGACTAGTTTCATCGCCAAGACAGGCAAGCCGGATATTAAGGCTTGTAGCGCCCATTGCTGGGATTCGATCACTGCCCGTGATGAAGGACAGGATCTTGCGCTGCGCATGGGGCAGCGAATTTTCAAAGAACTCCCAGAACCACCGCACCACAGGAACAGAATCTGGTCGTGGATGGGACCAGTTGTCGTAGGTGGCCACGGCCCGGAGAGAGTTTACATCGAGTGGCTCGTCTGAGCCACGGATCAGAAGTTCAATCTCTTCTGGTCGGAAAAGAGACAGTGCGTTGCCACCACACACTGTAAAGAAGCCTCTTTTGAAGGGTTCGAATTGTCGAGCCACGGCTGTGTCGAGAAGATAACCGACGTACATGTCAGCAAACTCGCGACGATTGGAATTGGTCACTGGACGATTTTCGCCATTGGGGCAGAGAGGCACATTGACGACTTCGCCGTAGCGGTCGACCTGGGCGACAAAGTCGTAGCAAAAGGTATCTGCAACGTCCCCTTCAAATTCCAACAAACCCCGGAGTCCCTTTGCGAGGACTGGTCGGTATTCGGCCAGATCTTCCAATGTGCATTTGAAGCTTGAACGTGGAGTAGTTTGGATACCACCACTATAGGGCGCCGATGCCAACAGTTTTTTGAACGCAAATGGTGGAAGGTCAATATCGAGAATAGTGGAGTTATAGATGGCAAGTCCCAAAAGAACTCCAACCAGGAAGAATTGCTCGGACGACTCGAAACAATATGGGTTGAAGTAACAGTATTGTGAGTCATCATCGTAGACGAATAGACCTATATTGGTTAGTGAATCATCGGCTATTCCCAGAATTGAGAATGCTTACCGTGATGGGGGTCAAAAACTTCCCGGACAAGCAAAAGGAACCACTCCTTTCGCAATCCACCGGCATCAATGCCTTCTTCGCCTAAGAACTCAATCCTAAGTCCCTTTTTAATCTCCTCTTGCCCGGTACCAACAACCGCACTAACCCCCTTCAAGCTGTCATCAACCAGACATTCACGCCGTACCTTCAACACAAGATATTGGCTGACGGCTCTGTGTCCAAGGACACTATCGAAGAAAGCGTCTCGTGCCTTTGCTTCCATCTGACGACGTGCGTCATGTTCCATGATATGGATTTTGGACCAAATGCTGAGCAAGAATGGATACTGGCAGAACGAGAACTTGGAGCTCTTTGACTCCCAAGTCTCAAAATCGGCCACGAGGTCCGAGTAGTCAAGCAACGTGCTGTAGAATGTACTGATAGGAACCATGTGGCCTTGGCAAGGCCCTGGGTTCTTAGGCGATTCAAGGCTGCGCGGAGACCCATCAGACTTCTTTGTTGCAGAGGATGTATTCGCCGTGAAGAGCAGAGACATGACTCTGGCTGCCGCTCTAATTTGCCAGTCTTCCGTGTAGATGATGGGGGCTTCTGTCGTTTTGGCGGGCTTTTTGCCCGGACTTCTTCGATTGAGAGCAGCATGGAGCTCGGCCGGTGTATTTCCCGAGGCACTGGCAAAGCTTGGGATTAAATCATCTCCACTCTGGGGCTTCTCCGGGCGTTTTCGCCCATGCTGGCGGCTCAAACGATATGCAAGAAACCCGCCAACTAATTCCACCAATCGTTCTAAATGTCGCACGGAGAACCGTGAGGCCCAGGACACAAGGTAGTGGTGACAGTCATTTGGCAAGTTGGACATGAGTCCTAAGATTCGTTTGATGAGCCCATAGTGGTGATTGGGGCTCTCTTGGCGAGCAGGAGCCTTAGGTGGCTCTTTGTGCGAGGTTTTAACATCTCGAGTTGGCGGCTTGAGGCTGTCTTTTGGGTGTGATGGACGCCTTTCCTCCCGGTGTGACGTCGAGGGCATTGGGTGCTGTGGGTAGGATGTAGGTGAAGATAAGATGGGGTTCGCCAACAAGATAAACAGAAACCTTGTATCCTCCGGCCGCTTCAACACACGCCGCGGGCGCTTGAGAAGGTTCTCAGTGGCTTTCAAGAGTGTTCGCTGCAAGTGGGAACGAGATTCGGTGACTTTTTTCCCGATAATGGTCGGATCAATAGCCGCCCATCTTTTGGCTCTAATCAAATCCGCCTCTGAGCGTGTTGGATCGGGCTTTTTGGCTGTCCATTGGTCTGACCAGGAGCTTCCTGCAGACAATACCGAGTGATACCATTGGCTTACCTCTGCCCAGTTGATTCGAGGACTTCGCGATGATACCATTCGAGACTTCGAAGGGCTAGTTTTCTCCTTTGTGTAAGATGGGTTCTGACCTTCAGCCTCTGCCCATTCATTCATCCACCAAGCCGAGTTCTCTGACAAATCACCTAAAAGCAAAGTTTTGGCATCGGGTTCGAAGACAGGCGCATCTGCTGCCGGCTCGGGCATTGTGATTGATTCCATCCTCATTCTCGGAGGGTTACCACTGCTGGCTGATCGGGCTGATCGGGGAGGCGGATGTGTAGTGAAAGATTCATTGAGGCAGTCACAGCCCTTGAAAGCATTGATAATACTGTTTTCCAGCCCTTCGAAGATATATTGTCGAGTAGCACGGTTAGGTGGTGACAATTTCTCGGTTTGTGTGCTTGCCTGTGGCCGAGGATCAGGTTTTGTTGGAGAGTTGAAGTCAGAATTGGCACGAGCTCTGGCATGTGGCCCATCGCCCTCCCACCGAATAGCCTGTGGTGCCGAACAAGCTATGTTGTCCTTTGGGGACATGTCTTGCTCTCGTCCACTAGATTGAGAAGTGCTGCGGTTTTGATGACTCCCACCGGATGGGATGGCCAAGTGGTTGGGTCCGGATTCATGAGGTTGCAATGGCGGTAGATCTGGCAGCGGCTTTTCATATTTTTCGTCGTCCAGCGACACCCATGACCGAGAGCCATTGTCCAAAAGAGAATCGAAATACATGTTGAGACAACCACCAACCATACCCCGGGTCTGGTTGGCAGACAATGGAAGCACTAGGGCCAAGAGTCAGCGATTTCCGTCAAAGATGAATCAGTCCCCGCAGTCATCGCGTATTACCTTTACTAGCTAACTTGGACGGTTCACGTTGAGATCCTTGAGGGGTTCTCCGGCTATGACCATCCAAGTCTTTTGATTCCGATGCTTCTGGTCCCATGTCTGTTACCATCAGGCAGTCGGTGCACCTGAACACATTCAGATGTCGAGGCCACCGAATAGTAGCATCGCAAGTTTGGCATTTTCCCTCGGCGAGATCATTTGCAGATCCCGCACGATTACCACCTTTCCGCGGACTCGTCGCCTGGGGTTCTTGGGGAAGGTTCAGGTCGTCGTCATCGTCATCATCGTCCGAGTCCCATGTCTCCGGCTTGAGGGGAGCCTTGTCTCGCTTTCGACCAAATCCCGCGAACGGATTACTGATGGAGCGTGTGTGTCCTGGGTGATATGAGCTCTTCGGCGCGCTGCCACTTATCGGGGCCATATTTGGAGCATCTCGAGGCCGAACTGGGCGGCGTGTGCTACTTTCCAATCCAGTGTGTTGTGAAGGGCGGAGAGGGATGGCGGCGGTGCCAGAACTCGAGACCGGGGGGATAGGCAATTGACGTTCAGATCGAGACGGCATGGAGGTGCATTGATTCACTTGGCGGTATCTCTTTGACTAGGTTCAACCTCTCCAGTATAAAATCCAGCTCGTGGAGCTTGCTGCTCTTGCTGGACACATGCGAGTCGTGTAAAGAGTTGGAGCTGCGCGGTGTCGAGTAAGGCAGCGCTTTGTTAGATGACAGGTTGTTCTATTGCAGGGATGACCAGTCAGCATTCAATCTCGGGATTTGACAAATCAAGGAACAATCTCACGAGTCCAACAAAGATGGGTGACAATACGAGTATACTCCCTGGACGGATTGGGAAAGAAGCCGGAGGGGAACGGCGCGACTGCCTCAGGCGACCAATTTAGTTATTTTTGGATTAGCCCGTTGCCCGTCGAAATATTGGTGAGACATGGATCCTTTACGCGTAAAGTGTCTTGGTTAATCCCTCAATATATGAATGTATTGTCCATGGATATTACATAGCTCCTAAACCACGCATGAACTGAACGTTGAGCTGGCGATCATGGCGATCCGCTAAACAGTCTGGCCCCCTCCTGGGGTACAGATGAAATGACACTAGCATGAGTCGTCGAATCAAATCAGAACTCCATGGTAAATTAGAGTATTCTAGTGTCAATTTCAGAGCACTCTATCGGATACTAACTACAGTACACCGAGGTATATACATGCTCTACAGGACAGGCGGTATGGAGTTGAACCAGTCATACTTCGTTAATGGGGAATCGAAAATAGAACAAAATGGCTTTTTGGCTAACAACAGAACCGGCAGGCCTGCATTAAAGTTGAGCCCAGCGTGGAATACACTGTCTGGGAGAGAAGTGTTTGAATAAATGACCACATGCCGAATCCAACAATTTCAAACCCAAACCGCTTATAAAGTGCACTATCGCACTTAACGGTAACGCCAGTAGCTCTGGGTGTTCTGGCGCTTCCAGGTGTGGCGGCGACCAGCCTTGGTGTTGTTGTAGCGGTGACCCTTGTTCATACCACGGGACTTCTTGCCAGTGGCGGTGAGACCACGAGACTCGCGGTGCTAGAAGAAAAAATCGAATTAGCCAAGTTCTCGCGATATCAATGTTGGAGGTTTGAGCCAAACTCACCTTGTGGACGGGGGCGCAGATCCAGTTGATGCGGGCATCACGGCGGATGGCCTTGTGCTGGGGGTCGACGAGGATGACCTCGAAGTACTTGTAGGTAGAGTCCTGGTTGATCCAGTAGGAGTTCAGGACGCGCAAGTTAGCGGCACGGCGACCAACACGCTCCTCAGCGGTGGCCTTGAGAGCACGCTGGTACTTGAGCTGGTTAACTCCGTGGTTGGTGGGCTTGCCTGTTCATCCAATCACGTTAGTCAAAAATTTCTTCCCGGGAGCAGATCTCGACGAATTCCACTCGAAAAAAAAGAGATTCCGTACCGTAAGTGGCACCCTTGGGAACGGGGCGCTTGCGGCCACCGCGGCGGACACGGGCACGGTAGATAACGTAACCCTGCTTGGCCTTGTAACCGAGACGACGGGCCTTGTCGGGGCGCGAGGGGCGCGAGGCACGGTGGATGGCGTTCAGCTGGCGGAGCTATATTATGCACTCTCAGCAAAGTTCAACGAGTGTATAGCAAGACACATGAATTCCCGTAAAAGGTTTTCTTGCGTGCCACAATCATTCCCGCCGAATGACTTTTGGTCGAGCCACCTAGCATTACCACAAAAACGGCATGTCCTAAGGCAACGCACACGATGTGCTCGGCGGAGATGTTAGGCATTCGAGGGGCAGGGGATTTATCTCACCTCCCAGCATCGGACGCGCAGCAGGAAGCGAATCACATCGGACTGCTTCTTCTTTTGGATTTCTTCCACGTACTTGAGGGCACCCATCTGGACGGTCGTAGATTAGACAAATGCACTGGCGAGGGGGATTGAATCGATTCAATGGGCGGGAAAGCGTACCTTGTCGGCTTTACGAGGTCGTCGGTTGTCGTTGTCGCAAAAAGTTCGAGTGAAGGAAGAGGTAGGCAGAGGTTGTGGGTTGTGGGACGCTAACGATTAGCGAGTTTCTCCACCCCGGCCAATGATATGTCGTCCTCTGTTGCTGCCCTGAAATTGAGGTGTCCATGCCAAGCCCTACTCTCAATCGCTTCTGCCTCAGGCCCCAAGTCCATTTTTTACCATTTTTTACCTAGCCTTTTTCTACCAACATTGAGCCAGCAGTAGGAAAGTAAAATGTCAACATAGGACGCACTACTAGTGTACTATAGCGATCGTATTACGATGCTTTTCGACAATCCATACGATTATAACGAGATTTAATAAAGATAAGAAGCTTTTACTGTCATATTGCTCAGCAAGATACCATACAAAACGCCTTCTCCATGCAATGATCAGATTGCTTGATGCAAAAAAGAAAGAGAAAAAAAACGCTCGCTCACGCCAAAAAAAGACTTTGAAAATCTTATCAACGTCCAATGTCTCGTAAGACAAAATTTCTCAGAATCAACACTAAACAGGGGCCAAGCGCGATGAAATAGAGTCCCAGCTCGTTCATTCGGATTGGCTCGAAACATGCTCTCGTCGAACCATTTCATTGGTAACAGAGATGCAGTATGAGCCAGCCGGTAGAACACTCGTCTTGCACAGAGGGCAAAGGCAGCTGTTGTCTGTCAGGAAAGGATCAATGCACTCTGAATCGAAAATATGTCCACAAGGCAGCTCGCGAACTATTGAAGATCCAGCCACAAAATCATCGATGCAAATCGCGCAGGTTGTTTGTGTATGGCTCAGTCGGTACTTGCTTCGTGTCGAATTATCTTTTTCTTGCTTCCCAGGGTTGATTGCTGCTGGCTCGGGCTTTTTGAGTCCAGCGTCGTCCAGAGGTTGATCGTCTTCCCTGGTGTCTTGATCGGCATCTTGTTTGGCATCTTCTTTGACTGCAGGTGAGCTCGCTTTATTATCACTGCCATTTTCAGTCTCATCCTCAGAGGTGCTCTTTCGATGGACTGATGACTCTGATGATGGGTTTACGTCCAAGTAGGTGTAAAGAGGCATTTTCTCAACCACATCTCGAGGTGCTCTCATTTGGTTCAATGCGAGCGCCTCGACATCGACCTGGCCAGCGGCGATGCGCCTCTGGAACTGGTCCCGTCTTCTGCGTAAAACCAAACGATAAATCACAACCAATAAGAGACTGAGGACCAGAACTGTTCCTGCAATTGCGAGCACAAAACTCCAAAGACTTGGCATGTTTCCTGACTCCTTCCCTAATGACTTGTAAGTATACATCTTTTCCGGACAACCTTTCCTCACATACCAGTTTCGAGCCGAGCAAACAAACGAGAACTGTCGGGTATCTCAGCCAGGTTTTCTCTCTTGCTATGTGTTGAGTCTCCCGAAAACTTCGCAAGATCACGTATCAATGACGTTCCTGCTGGGCCAGGAATGGCATACACTGGGTAATCATTCTCCATCCTCCACTTCTCCCCATCATTAATTACCCAGCGCGAGTCATTTGAATCAGGTGGCAGCCCTGTGTCGTTATTCGAGGGTTCGAAAAAGACCATAGCATGTGTTCCAACTTTTTGTCCGGCGGATAGGTAGGATAGCGAGCATTCGGCAGACACCCATGGGGCGAGACCGATGAGAGAGTAGCCAAAACTGGATACGTCTTGGTATCGGGTGACGTTGGCGGGCACGGCCGAGGCGGTCGTATTGTAGCAGGGATCGTGCAGATCTAGATTGGGGACGAACAAGAGGCCTGAGACCACTCCACTTTCAGGGATGCTATTGCTGGAGATTGTTTGAACCTTGTTGTCAAGAACAAATCGATAAGCAACATTCTCCTATAGATGCTGGGTTAGAGATGTTTCGAGAAGGATTCCTGGAATGAAGGAGCAGCGACTCACATTGACTGAAGATGTGGAATTCGATGCTTCGCCGGGACCTGCCCACAAAGTAGCTACTTTGCCCACAGAGTCCTGCGGCGCATTTCGTGTCATCCCGACAGTTGACATAGTGACGGTTGTTGATTGAAGGCAGTCGTTCCAATAGTGAGCAGGGATCTTATATGAAGATCACTAGTATGGGCACGGGCATGGACAATTCAAAAAGGAAAAGAAAAAGAAGAGACGTGTAAACGAAGTGGGTAAAGTGACTGGGATGGCGAGAGGTAGCGAGTGAAATGACTTCGAGGAAAAAAGAAAGGATAGGAAGTCGACTTCATTCATACATCCTATTTCGAAGCTCTACAGCGGAAGAATGCGAGAGTCAATCGGGACCGGTACAAGAATGTGAATAACCACGAGGCAAGAGGCAATGAGCTCACAGAGAGACTCCGGGTTTCAGAATTTTAGAGTAAAATCTCCGTGAACAAGCAATATTCGCCGAGTGCGTGGCTACAGAAACCGTGAAGATTACCTTGTTACCGTTTGCGGCCGACGGTTATGGAGATGATCGTCACCACAACGTTAGAGCTAGTTCACCTAGACCTACTTCTGCTTAACCCTCAGGGCTTACTTTTCATTGTATTTTCAGCTTTATCTGCATATTAGCAAGAAAATGAATTTCTCTTGGTCGGTCATTCATACTTTCAGCCTGAAACAGAAATGAGCACCGCATAAGCTTTGAACTATATACACCTCCAGAGTCCAAACTACCAAACCAGAGTTTGATACATATCCTCTGAAAAACTGCACAACCTCAATGTGTAAAAGTTCCTGTGACTATCAATCTGTGACCACAACAAGCCACAGTAAGTGATTGCGACCGGGGATGCCGCCACTCAGGGTCGGGGTTCTCCGCAGAATGTTAGCCCTGCAGAACCGTCGGAATGGTATTTGGCTTTCTATACAAAGACCACAACGGCTAAGCCACAATCATTGTGGCAAGGGGGCAAATTCCATCACTCAGTAGCCTTCCAATCTGAAGTTGGGGAAAATATCGAAGAAAGATATTGATCATACTTGGAACATCTCCAGCTCTGGTACAGACTTCAGACAGAACCTCCACAGGTACATAGTGTTATCGCACGTGATGATAACATCACGTGCATGGTTGCTTCGATACCTCATCTCTCAACGTAGAAGCAGTCATCCTTGAAAGAGTCTCTTGCCTATCTGTGTCAGCTGCATCGAAGTGCTTTGGGGATACCATACTACGTATTATCCATTGCATTAGCCAGCGACAGCATGTGTCGACCTATTACCAACTTCACCTAGAATACCCTCGACGATACCTCCACTCGATTCCCCCTTCGGGCCTTCCACTATTTGATTTCGTGTCATATTTCCCGCGACCTGAACAATATGCCTTCTGCGTACAAAAGCAAGGGCAAAGGCCGAGATGCGCGCCAGTCGCGTAGTCGCAACACGACCCCGTCCGGAGCTAGTGCTCCCACGATCCCGACACTGCCTATCCAGAGCTACATGGAAAATGATGTCACTAAGCTCATCGAAGTAGCCAGTGGCCAGTACTCCGATGTACTGGATCTAGTGGCTGCGCAAAACATTCCAGATTCAAAGACATTGGAGACACTGGTGGAACACTTAAAAAGCCTCAGTGACATGGCTGATGCTCGGGGCGAGGTTTGCAATGCCGGAATGCGGGAAATGTCTCAAAAACGTAAAGATGTGATGGATGACCCGGATCTCGATCGTGAAGTCCGAGAGCGCTCGAAGCTGAAGCGCGAAACCGAAGAGGACGACGAGATCCACAAGGGCGGGAAGCTCAAGAAGCGCAAGGAACGGGCCAGTACAAAGGAAGAACGCCCCTTAAGTCATGGGGCACACGAAGTCGCTCGCCAGGATGGGGCAGAGACCAAAATTGAGGGAGGTATGTAACCCAACTTGGTGCTTTATTCCCACCTTTCCCTCTACCCTCGGTCGTTTCCAGCGATCTCCACATTTGACTGTCTTGACTTCTCCACTGTTCAAGTTTTATTGACTTTCTTCAGCTGCTTCCCCAGCATCCAAAAACTCCAAGAATGCGCCCTCGGACGAGAGCTCTTCGCTTTCGCCTCCCTCGATGATGTCCCCCAACGGCGCGAACCCCGCCGCCGACGGTCCCGCTGCCCCCGGTTCGCCTGGCTCGGAGACTAGCACAGATTCCCACCAACCTGACCCTGCACCAGCTGTTCCTCACGTCCAAATTTTCGGCGACAATCCTTTGGAATATGACGACCCAACAGTTTATGATATTCGAGAGGTCCTCGAGGGCATGACGGACGATGAAAAGAAAGAAATTTACAGCGTCGCTCGGTTCCCCAAGACCGACCTTGCCCACATGGCTGCTGGTGTAGCTCCCGACAAGGACTTCAGCAACGCCAAGCCGTCCAACCAAGTCAGCGCCAATACATTCTTAACTTACATTGAGCCATACGTTCGCCCCCTCACCGAGGAAGACATCGCTTGGTTGAGGGAAAGGGTAAGACACCCGCTGCTTTACTACGGGCCATATGCTAACGTCTTTTAGGGTGATCGTGCCACTCCATTCATAATGCCGCGTCGCGGAAAAAAGAGCTATCGTCAGCTTTGGGCGGAAGAAGATGGTGTTTCTTACGACTCGAGTCAGGACGACAAGGACCAGCTTCCTCTGAACCAAGGCCGCGGTAATATCGACCAATTGACCGAAGAAAAAGCCGAAACCAACGAGGTTTCAGTTGGTCCTCTACTCAGCCGACTTGTGTCGCTCCTCCGCTACGAGCACCGTACTTATCCCGAAGACGATGGCGCAAATACAAACGGCGAATCAACTGGCGCAGCTCCAGGCGGGGATGCGATGGAAATTGACCAGCCCAGTGGAGAAAAAGAGCCGCCCAAGAGCGAACAAAAGCCACCCCAACCTCCTGCCACCGCATTCCGTGACGCCGACCCGAACGACTTTAAGACTTCAGTCGCAAAACTTGACCATGCGCAACTTGACGAACGCGCCAAAGCCGAACTACGATACATTGGTTTCCTCGGCGCAGATGACAACCCCGACTACGATGCACACTACGATGACGAAGTTGCCGAGCGTCTTCGCCTCCTCCAAGGTGAACTCAAGAAACAAATAGTCACCAATAATGCGCGCAAAGCCCGTATCTTGAAAATCGCCCAGGAACACATGGCCATGCTCGAATTTACCACCATCCAAGACGACCTTGATTCGCAGGTCCAGCAGGCCTATCTCAAGCGCACCCGTACCATGGGCAAGAGCAAGAAGGGAGCTCAAGCTAAGCACCGCCCTGGTGGTGCTGGCGGTGGCAGCCATGTCGCTGGTTCTGCGGGTGTATCCCGTCCGGCTGTTGGAGATGCCGCCAAGATTGTTATGGACCGTCGCCGTCGCTGGAACGAGGCATTCTTGCCTATCTTCGACGACATCAAGACTACCATTCCTACGGAGGGAGAGTCGATCTTTGACAACTCTGTCATGGCTGAATATGAGAAAGCGGAGCTGGAGAACTGGGATGAGGAGTAACTTCACCCTCTCTCCATGAACCTTTGGTTCCCGCTTATCTTTGCTTGTTTGATTATTTTCTCCTACGATACTACACGATTGGCATGATGGATTGGCGTGGCGTTAGCGGATACCTGTTTATTACTCGTCCTGTCGGATATTCCTGGATGTGGCAACCTCGGTGACTGGCTTTGAGTTTGAAAGTGGACATTGTCATGATTGTCGAAAACTACCAGATCTTTTTGAGTCTGCATCTAGCTGGTTAGATATTTGTCGATGGAAATGTACACCCTTTCTTTGGCTATGAAGCTATCTAAACCACTTTCTTTTCTTAATGTCTTCCAGGCAACTCAAACGATTCGTTGGTAACAACAGGGTATATGTAGCAATTTAAAACAACTAGCACCGATGTCAATCATCGATGCAAAATCAGCACTTCCCCAGGATACCTCTTCAACCTAGCAGTCAGCTCCCTCTCACTCATCTCCAACTCCGTACAAATCTGATCCACGCAATGCGTACCATCAAGATACCTCCCCAAAACCTCGTCACTAACAACCTCCTCTTCCTCATCCTCCCAGAATGCCGAAGGCGTCCCACTCCCAGCCCCCTTCCCACTCATCAACGACCCAGCTCGCTCCTGGCTCCCCTCGCGCCTTACACCATCCTCCCCAAGACTAGAAACAGCATAAGGCGTATTCGTCCCGGTTGTCACACGTGACGAATGACCAGTCGGTGTGAATGAAGAAGAGCGCGGAGCCGGAGCCGGCTGGCCTGTTGCACAAGCGTATTTATGAACGCGGTACAAGAAGCCCTTTATAACGCCGAAGGTGATAAAGCGTCGGATATCGATATTTGCCAATGAGCGACTATGCTGCGCGTACCATTGTTTGACACTCTGGCCTTGTTTGAGTCCTGCGTATAGCTCGACTAGCGCTGCGCCGTCCACAATAGCGGGCTTGTGGACTATTGATGTATCAGGGATGGGGGTGGTTTCTTCGCCGAGTAATGGCCAAATTTCTTCGGCGTCAAATCGGGCTTCTTGTGTGAGACTTGGGTCTGTGAGGGAGGCGGAAAGCACGGTGTTGCTTGTGCTGCCGTTGGCACTTGTGCTTTGGGCTAGAGTGATGGATGGTCCCATTGGGGGATGTGGTGCGAAGCGGAGATTGACGTAGCGGGCGCATTCTAGTTGCATTGCTTCGTCGGAGGCTATGGTTGTGCTGAACTGAGCGGTTGGTGCGTATATGGCTGAGAAGGAGAATATGTCGAGTAGGAAGAGACAGCCGTAGTAGAGGAGGTGGCGGAGTGCACGGCAGGTGAGGGAGAAGTCGGTATCTGCTAGGATAGATATGAGACGTACACTATTGACGCCGTTGATATGCGGTACGATCTGGGACGGTTAGTTATCTGGTAAAGAACCATAGCTAACACTTCACATACCCTCTGCATGGTCAAGTCCCAATTCTCATCAGTGAAAGCCTGGTACCGCAGCATGAACAGCGGTACTTGCCAGGCCTTGACCGGCGGAGGAGAAGGATATATAGGGAAGAGCTTAATATTTAGAGTATTCAAGTCATCTAGGAATCTGGTCAGTAGTGTAGGGGTATAGCAGGACACTAACGTACCAATCGGGATCATGCACTCGCAGTAGTTATTCAGATCCTCCATGAGCATCTCACAGAGGCTGTAGATCTTCCCTTCGCCGCTCTTCGAGAAATCGCGTGACAGGAAGCCATTCTGTTCTTCCAACCCGTGCATCAGGTCTGCGATCTTCTGCACCACGCTTTTATACGTGCTAAAGTCGTCCTCCTCTGCAAGCACGATACAGAAATTGAAGATGAATTCGTTACGATCATAGCGCGCAGACTTCATGCAGATTGGGTAGCCCAGAATGCGGTATCCGTTGGTACAGACTTGCAACAGGTTTCCGCAGAGCTCCTGGCGGGGAATCACGAAGAACGAGACGTCGGAGAATATCAAGAGGGGGAGCTGTGAGGGCGCCGTAGGAGAGGGAACAATGCCGCCATCGGGGACTTGGTGGACGACTTTAGGTCCTATATAACATTGTGAGTGGTGATCGGAGATGGACATGGAAACTCAGACCTACCCTCTACTGTATCGAACTTGCTGTAAAAGATTGCTTTGATCATGTTGGAGCCGGCGCAAGAATTGCAAGAAAGGGCTTGAATCTCATGGAATTATTAGACCTTGCAAACGAGCAGCGTCAACTTTCAGAGCCCATGACTTCAGGGCAGGGCCGAAGGAGATAAGTTGCGGAGCGGAGCTTGGAGGGCGGAGGGGGAGCTTATCGGGTGTTTGCTACTGTTTGCATCTGATATGAATAGTCCAGAATACGAGTACAGAGTGTAGTTGAACGAGATGATATTTGAATACCTAGATAACTTTTGCAGTTGACTGCGAATTCTCTGCTCATCTGATAATGAATATCACAGTAAAACATGTAAATAGTGTAGAGGGTAAGGGTATTAAAGACGTGGAACACAACGAAATCTAGACGAGAGCAGGTTCTGAGGGGTAAGCAGCGATGGATATCGATATAAAATGAAAGATGAGACGGGAAAAAAGAGTAACAAATAATTCCCGGAAGAAGAGCCAGTCCACTTCAGACGATGCGAGAAATGGAATATGCGCCGTAACTATGCAAAGGAAAAAATCATAGCGAGAACCCGACTGACGGATCAGATGTTAGTGCAGTCACCGAGCCGCACCGGAGGCATTGGAAGTGGCTGGTAAAGCTGGGCTGGGGAGGATGCTATCAGGCACGGATATCATGTATGCGTCAGGGAGGGTGGCCGCGGTTGGGGCGAGTGCGCGACGGTGAGGAAGAGTATCTTCATAAGGCAAGCTCAAGGGCTGGTTCGAGCGAATCGCATGAAACACCTCCCCGTAGGTGCCTCGTTCCCCGGCTTCTTTCAGCCATTGTTCCCAGTCCTCGTCTAGCGGCACATCGGTTCCGCGATCACGAGCAGCCATCGCGGCATGGATCCGGTGGTTTAGGGCCACGCCACAGCTCTCCATTTCCTCGTCGCTGAACTCATCCTCTGACTCGGGTTCTGCCATCGCGGCTTGGTAACTGGATGCTCGGGAGCGACTTGCGCGGATAGTGTCATTGCTCCGGGTCTCGATAATCTCTTCTTCTGGCCCGCAGAAGTCATCGTAATGGATCTCAATTGAGGGTCCAGGTAGGGGAGATGCCGCTCGGATTGACTGGGCCGTGGTGTCCTGCACGCTGACTCTTTCTTCCGCCTCGTACCGCTGTCGCGCGGACTTGGTCCCTTCCCATCGACAAAGATCAGAGATCTCGTCTTCTGTCAAACCGAGTTCGTTGAAAGTCCGGAACAGTCTCCGGTGCCACGGGAACCGACTAAGTCGCATCCGATGTGGCCCGTATGAGTAGTCCAGGCCGGGGTATTGTGCCTCGATGCAGTCTAGCGAACCGTAGAAAAGGGATGTCTCGACACGTACTTCTGGGACGAGGTTTCGAGTGATGTGAGCGGCAAAAGAACCCGGATCATTTGTGCGAGGTCGTGGGAACGTGGCGTTATACACGATGTGGGCCAGTGATGGTTTACGCATGGTGAGATAGGGGGGAAAGAACAGGAGAAAAAGGTGAGTCGGAGTAGCCGCTGGACAATAAAGCCGTTTCTCAGGCTTGGAATGTCAGAAGGTAATCAGGGACTTTCCCCCTTGCCCTTCAAATTCCCAAACTGAGTCGGGAAGAGAGTGGGGAAACAAAGTGTACACAATACGCGGATGACTGGCGGTGACTTGCGCGGACCTCACGGACTGTGGTCGATTTTCAAAGAAGTTGAACAACCACCTCGTTTCACTCCTTCTAGGAAGTAAATGAAAATTAAGAAAAGAAAAGGCCCGATCAGGTGAGCTCGCTCTTTGACCCTTGGGGAATTGAAGGTCTCACAGGCATGCCAGAAATACAATTGAGACCTGTCAAGAAAGAAAAGAAAAGAAAAAGGCAGCAAGGAACAGCAAGGGAAGTTCGAAGAATTATTGACAGTTATATCATATCGTCAGGTGTGCGTTGGCATACGCAGAGCCAGCTGTTAGCGTTCGCATCCGTTAACCAGTGAACACGTCTCCATACCTTGTATGGGTATTCTAGGGCAAAAAATGGTAAAATCTCGAACCACACGAATCAGAATCTTCGAAATCATCGAAATTGGAGTCCGTTCATGCCATTTGCCATACTTCATGGCTTTTTAACACGTCACGTGCAGGTCCAACGCATTATGCAGCACATCTTCCCGGGTTGGCTTTGTCTAGTCTGCATCTCTTGCCACTTAGTGCTGACAATTGACAGTTCACCTGAGCATATCATATCATTTCTGGTGAGGTTTTGTCCGAATCTGTCCAACTTGCACGGAATAACTCACTGATCATTACTCCGTACACCCGTGAAGTAATCCCGAGGTATGTACTCCGTACGGCGTACAACATAATAGCTAAACCTTGGAACCTTGTAATAGCACTGGGAATTATACATACAGTGAGCATTCCACATAACTATAGCATCAGTTCTAAAGTTATTTCAAGGATCAGATGAGAATGAAATTAGAATCCCTTCATCGTCATGGCTACCAAGAATGTCTAAACTTGGAAACATGTCCATGGATGTATCACATATATCTTCACTTATGACTTCAGATCTACCCGCTAGACGCCTATTCCGATTCAGTAGTAAATTAACAGCTTGATTCGTCCAACTTAAGCAGAATATGTTTCAAATCTATTGAACTCAGCCATACACTTAACCTTGGAAGTAAGCAGCCCAGGTGTACTCTGTAGAGCCCCGGAGGAAGAAGAGTATAAGTCCAGGTTGATCCATGGTTCCAACATTCGGTTCCATGGTTGATCTCTGTTAGTCATCACACGGAGTTTAGGTTCAAATGTTCCGGACATAAGATTTAAGGAGAGTGGCAGCCAACATCGTGCACTGGAGCATTTGACCATGTCGACCTTTGATGGCATCGCCGAGGGTGAGACTCCACAAGTCACTTTTGTCAGTCTACTAATCATCTGACAGAGTTCCCCAATATCCGCAGTGAGTCTCGTCTCAGACTGAGGAAACTTCCCAACTAATCAATGCAGTCGACTACTTCCGGAAGTGTCCCGAGCGGCCTGCACCACTAGCTTGCTTTCTCAGTCATGTACACAGCGATCACTTGCAGGGCCTGGAGTCCTTCCGCGCACCGTTTATTTACTGTTCTCCCGCAACGAGAGAGGTAGGCATCCCGCACACACCGCGAAGAGGCCATGGACTCACCCGATGCAGCTACTGCTCCGCATCGAAAAGTACCCTCATCGAATGAACTTTACCAAAGGCATCCTAGAGTCACGCCGGCTGCACTATAAGCATTTGGCAAAGCTTCTGGTGAGCACGTTTTGAAATCGCTGCATCACAAACCTAACATGTTCAGCGCCCAATCCCTTTGAATGCCCCAACAGAGATTGAACTCACCCCGCGATGTCGTATCAGGGTGACATTGTTCGATGCAAATCATTGCACTGGGGCTGTGATGTTCCTCATAGAAGGGGATGGCAAGGCGATCATTTACACGGGTGATATTCGAGGTGAGTTTAGCGCATTTTTGAGACCTGCATCGCCCCGGCTGATCAGTACCAGCCGAGAAATGGTGGGTCGATAGTTTGATCCGCCATCCCGTCTTGATTCCATATACGCTGGGCCAGAAACGACTGGATAAGTTGTACCTGGATTCTACGTTTGCGAGCAAGACCAATCCGTTTCGACAGTTCCCTTCCAAGGCCGAAGGGCTGGCTGAACTGTTGCAGAAAGTTCAAACTTATCCCCACGATACCAAATTCTATTTTCGGGCGTGGACATTCGGCTATGAAGACGTGTGGGTGGCACTCTCATCCGCATTGAATTCCAAGGTAACTTTGGTTGAATCCTGTACCGAGCAGCTTGACTAAGGGCAATATAGATACACGTGGATCGCTATCAGATGGGGATTTATCGATCACTAACCCAATCAAAACTACCAGGAGTCAGCGAGGTGCCGGCTCTCTGTGGCTTTGAGCTAGGGAACCGAGCTGTGAGCGGCTGTCTCAGCAACGACGAGTCAAGTCGAATCCATAGTTGTGAACCTGGAGTATCGTGCTCCGCAGCTGGCGGCACAAACACGGTGTATATCGTGCCTATCGTTAACCGCACCCCCAATGGTACTGAAGTTCCCGAAGTCGGCGCCGGTGGTGGTATTGGGGATCTGTACCAGGCCCACGAACTCGAGCTGCCAGACGAGTCCGCACTGGCTGAGTTGGAGAAACTCTGTCTGCAACATGTTCATGATCCGGAGGTGTTGCTCCAAATGCGAAACGCACTCCTTCGAGGATTCAAGTCGAAGAAGAAAGCCTTATCACTGGAGACCTATGGTCTCAAGCAAGGAGGCGAGATATCCTTGAAGAAACTTGTGACTGCCCTCAGCCACGGACCGTCCAGCGTATCTGATAGAACTGCGGAATCTGATCTTCCGACCACAATAGTGAGTTTCATTGCCCTTTTGAAATGAGTTCTTCTCTCATAAAACTCAGCGCTTCCCATATTCTCGGCACTCCTCCTATTCCGAACTTTGTGGGCTTGTCGCCGCATTCCAGCCTCAAGATCTTTATCCATGCACCGTTGACTCAACAAAATGGAACGATGATGTTTCAATGGAACGCCTCTTTGGCCACCTATGTTCAGGCAACATGTTTACCCATGATATCCGCATGCGAAAGATCAAGGAAGACGAAGAGAGCGAATCTCGCCCGATTAAAAGGGCACGCTACGATACGGAAGTATCCACTCAGTCCTCCCAAGAAACCAGCAGTGGGTTGGATTATATCGAAATTCACCCAGCTGATCCAACTCCCCAGGCCGAGGAGCAGCCTTTACCACGCCAATTCGGTACATCAGAAGATGCGGCCAGGGAGAAACGCAATGAGATCCGCCGCGCACATCGCTATCTACATGAACACGCCCAGCCGGGACTTTTGCAACTTGACCCTCTTCCTACAACCTGGCCAACAGCAGATGAAGATAACTTCAACATAAATGTGGCCAATGAAGGCGGCGAGGACGATGAGGACGACGAAGCCACACCCGTACCTGAGCAACACCCAAGGCATTCAGCTACATCTTCTCCAGTATCCAAAACGAACAACCCAACACGCATTTATTCGACAGACGGCGCCATGTCCCCATATCCCTCCAATGGTCAGACAGATAGCCAGCTGACAGATACACTTACGGTCTCAATCTCCGAGTCAGCATTCGACTCCCCCGATCAAATGGGAGACTCGCCTCGAAACCGAGAAAGTGTGGCTCGTGCACGCCGTGCGCGCATGGATGCGTATCTAGCTGCACGTCGGGATACCTTTTCTGCATGGACAGATGTGTCGCTTGTTTCGGCGGACAACCATGCCGAGGAGGAGATCGAACTGTAGCTGCTGTGCCAAGCAACGAGAGGCCGAATGTGCTTCGGCTTTTGTTTTTCTGCGCGATTCCTTTGTTTTCCTTTTTACCCCGACAATATGATACCCCTCTGTCATGATTTCTATTACCAAATTCTTCGGTACTCTCCGATGGTGCAGCCTACTAGTTCACTCGCTCAGAGACACTCGGATAATAGCCCCAATTCCACTAAGCCGGGCCAATCAGCACGTATGTTTCTGAATCATCGTTCGCCGACCAATGTAGCCCCCAGCCCCACAGGTTTTAGACGGCGAGAGCCGCTAGTTGGCCGATCTCAGAGCCCTCGAGCTCCTGAATGTCTTCGTCGATCTGATCACAATGTATGCCCTAATTCTAAGAGTTATCCAGGAAACAAAGACTCCTCACAATGGCTTTCAGGGCCGTTTCGAGTACGAAGTGCTAAAATTGTCAAAACAATGTTTCTATTGTGTCTCGGCCATACTTCTTTGTGTTCCATATAAGAGATACAAAGGAACAAGACTTGCAAACAAAACTCCTTAGTCTCATTCTCTCTAAGCTTTCTTGTCTATGTCTTTGTCTTAATCTGGTAAACCACAAGATAGTTCAAGGAGAGATAGATAAGTAGTCCTCAGCTTCTTCTCGAAGTCTCATCATCAACTCAGCTCCACACAACCCAGCCTACTAAATCAGTAAGTGATTCAACTCCAAATCTCCCTTCCAGCCCCAATATTCCAATATCCCAAAGATGTCCCAGCCCGAGTTCAAGAAAATGTTCCAAGGCAGTCGTGCCATTCTGGGCTACCGCCGTGAGCGAGACCTCCTCATCAGACAGGTCGAATCCTACATTGAGATTCTGCGATCCAAGCCTACGGGGAACCACCTGGTCGAGGTCACACTGAATATCCGAGGCCTGGCCATGCAAGCTAACAAGGTGAAATGGGCTGCTGAAACCCTCGCCGTTGATGCCAAGGATATGAAGTATGTGACCTCCAAATCCATTGGCTTCTTCTCGCATACCATCCCAGCCCGTTGCAACAGACTTAGTGCAGATGCCAACGTCATTTACCAGACCCTTCACCTGCACGCAAAACACCCAATGAAAAACATCGAGATGATTCTCGCCACTGATCTTCAAGCTGCACTCACTAACATGGGTTTCTAGATACCTACAAAACCATTCAACAAGGTACGTTGCGCATCGTCCACCATTTCAACATGGTTCACCTCAGCACAATCCAGCTTAATCAAACCCTCATCTCACGATTCCGCCAAGCACGCGAAAATCTCATCAACCTGCTTGACCAACAAGCCACATTCTTACGCTTGGATCTCGAAGCCCGCCAGTATGTCATTCCCTGTCTCCGTCGTCAAATCCCCCAATATATCGACATCCTCGTCACCATGTCAATCATGATTTCCAACCGATCCCGCCACCACCCATACGTCCTTTTCCGGCGTAACTTATACGGCGTCGTCATCCCAATGCAGTGCGAGGCCCTAAAAGCCCAATGCACCCTCCTATCCAACAGACTCCGCGACAACAACTGCACAGATATTCCCGAGACCATTGCATCCCAAATCGACTCTATCATCGCTAACCTCCCCTTCTAACCAGATAAAGGCCATGTCTCTAATGTACAACCCCTGCCGCTCAACCTACGTAGCCCGCTTCAAGGAAGAGCGCGCTGCACTGCGGTCTCAGCTCCGTGTCAATGCCAATGCGCTGAGAGCTTGTCCTCAGACCAATGAGGAGGGATTGGTTGCTTCGCGCCGGGTTTCGGTTGCGTTGTGTGGCCTTGTGCCGAGGGTTTATTGTTTGAAGAATGCGGCTGTGGATATGGATGTAAAGACGAGGGGGAATCCGTTTGTTCTGGCGAAACCGTATGCTTTTTATAGTCATGATGTGCCGCCGAGATGTATGGATATCGTGGCTAGTTTGCTTCATTGGGCGGATATGCTGGTTAATAGGGATGGGCGACGGACAGATGGTATTGTTATTGAGAGTATTGAGTACATGCTGGATCATATGGAGTTCTGAATTTTAGAATTTGGGCCTGGTCTTTGTGCTATGAGACGAGGAAAAGAAAATGAGTTATCACTTGAATCTACCCACTGTGAATGATTGCAATGCCTTACGTAGAGATCGTAGAATGAAAATCGTCGCTTTCGTATGGAGTATGGAAACCTAGTATATCATGCAAGAAACCAAAAGCGAGGTATATAAGACCAAAATAGGAAACCAAAATGCAAGGGCTCATGAAAAGAAAGAAACAGACACATCTAGAAGATATAATAAGCCTGCGTGAGAGGCAACTCGGAAGCAGGCTCAGCATCGCAAAGCATATCATCCGCCTCGACGGTATAACTCTCCGGGTCGACCTTCATCTTCGGCATAATGTCATTGAATTTCATATCCTTTTTCCCGACAGTGCGACAGTCTTTAACAGGCTCAATTCGTTTCTTCAAGCCGTAACTCTGCACGATTCCAGCATCGATCGAAGCCTGCGAAACGAACATGATAGATGCCTGAGGGAGACGAGCGGCAAACATCGGTCGAACAATCATCGGCTCAACGGTGGGAATGGAGGCGTTTGGATCGCCCATCTCCGCAATAGCAATCATGCCACTCTTCAGTACGGATACGGGCTTTGTGCCGAATGTAGCCGCGTTCCACATTACCAGATCGGCGACCTTGCCTACCTCGATGGATCCGATGGCGTGAGCCATTCCCTGTGCGAGCGCTGGGTTGATCGTGTATTTGCTGATGTACCGTTTTACGCGGAAGTTGTCAGCCCGTGTGTTGGCGTCTGTGCCTAGTGGGCCGCGCTGGGTTTTGTTCTTGTGGGCTGTGTGCCAAGTGCGGAGAATGACTTCGCCGCAGCGGCCCATAGCTTGAGAGTCGGAGGACATCATGCTGATGGCGCCTAGGTCGTGGAGGACGTCCTCTGCAGCGATGGTTTCGGCGCGGATGCGGGATTCGGCGAATGCAACATCCTCAGGAATGTTCTTTGAGAGATGGTGGCAGACCATTAGCATGTCGAGATGTTCGTCAAGTGTGTTAAGGGTGAAGGGGCGGGTTGGGTTGGTGCTGCTGGGAAGGACATTAGGATGCTCGACGACGGAGATGATGTCTGGGGCATGGCCGCCGCCTGCTCCTTCGGTGTGGTATGTGTGGATGGTACGGCCCTTGAAGGCTTCAATGGTCTGCTCGACAAATCCTGACTCGTTGAGCGTGTCTGTGTGAATCATGCACTGCACGTCGTACTCGTCGCAAACTTCCAGGCAGTTGTCGATGGCTGCAGGCGTGGAGCCCCAGTCTTCGTGGAGCTTGAGACCCGCGGCTCCAGCTAAGATCTGCTCTACAATGCTCTTCTTGCCGCAGTCGTTACCCTTGCCTGTAATACCAATGTTGATGGGTAGACTGTCGCAAGCTTGCATCATTTGGCGCAGGTGGTTGGGTCCCGGTGTGCATGTTGTCGCATTGGATCCGGTACTTGGGCCTGTACCACCGCCAAGGAACGTTGTGATTCCCGAAGCCAGGGCTTCTTCCACCTGCTGCGGGCAAATCAAGTGAATGTGCGTGTCAATACCACCAGCGGTAACAATTTTGTTCTCTCCGGCGATGACATCTGTAGAAGCACCCACCACCAAATCAGGATGCACGCCATCCATGACGTCCGGGTTTCCAGCTTTTCCAATAGCGGCAATCAATCCATCCTTGATACCAATATCAGCCTTGTAGATACCAGTCCAGTCAATGATCAACGCATTGGTGATAATAGTATCCACACACTCAGCATGGCCCCTCCCAGAAGCTTGTCCCATACCCTCACGCAGCGTCTTACCACCACCAAAAGCGCACTCGTCACCGTAAGTCGTGAGATCTCTCTCAACCTCGATCCACAAATCCGTCAATCCCAGTCTCACAAGATCTCCCGTCGTGGGACCAAACATGCGCGAGTACGCCTCGCGCTCCATCGAAAACCCAGCAACAAGCGCGCTATCCGCCTGCGGTTCAGGCACATGCGCAAAGCCCGCAGTCTGCAATTTAGTCACAATCTCCTCGGCCCGGCTCATGTCCACTACTCCATTCGCAAGCCAGTTTCCACCGCGAATCACGCGGTGTCCACCGATCTCGACCAAAGTCACGGTCTTGGTATCGCCGGGCTCGAACCGGATCGACGTTCCTGCGGGTATATCCAATCTGAACCCGTAGGACTGAATGCGATCGAAGTGCAGCTGTGGGTTTGTCTCGATGAAATGGTAATGCGATCCGACCTATGTGCAACATCAGCGATTGGCCAATTGGACATTTTGAAGGTAGCATGCGCATGCGCCACCTACCTGGATTGGTCGATCGCCCTTGCTCATGACCTTGAGCTTGATGCGCCTGCGTCCGGAGTTCAGCTCGACCCGCGCGTGCTTCGCGGGGATGACAGCGCCGGGCATCTTCTCTGGCATGAAATCGCTGGGGTCAGGATCTGGGAACGCCTCGTGGGAGGGAACGGGCAGGAAGCTGCCGTATAAGGCGCGCTCGAGATCGCCCTCGTCACTACTGATCGGGTGGTGCACTGTGACGAGGTATGTTCCGGATATGAAGGTGCCTTCGACCTGTAGCTCAACGAGAGTGGCTACTACTGAGGGGAGGACGTGGCGGCGGCCAAGCATGGTTTTCCCGATGGACATGAGATCGGCCACGGAGTAGTGGCCATCGCGGATGAGCTGGGAAGGGTCAGATCGCGGTCTTCAATAAATTCAATTGATTGTGTCGGGGAGTTTGGGACAATTGGCAGTGGATTGACATACCTCGTGGAGCACCGAAGAGATCAGGGCCTGGTTTGGGGTGTTAGCGCACCTGTCCTGTCCTACGGGATCTAGGGATCTAGGGACCTACCACTGCCTCTGCATGGTTCAGCCGCACACCACGTGCTAAACGACGTTGTGCCAAGAACCCAAGGTGGGCAATCGTGAGCTTGTCCAGCTACCAGGATGTCAGTTTTGTGTGTGTAAGACCCATGTAGATGACCAGTTACCTCCTTCGGAATAAGCTGCATGGCACAGGTGGAACCCGGAACCTAGCACTTCTTGGCGTGCAGGGTTTCAACAGTGCGATCAAGGACTCCAGGAATGTAGTCAAGATCGACGTGTATATCACGATGCCAGGTACAGGTGCAAGGTATAAGATGTGAGATATCGCAAGAAGGGGAAAAAGGGAATGTGGGGATTATAATTTCCAAGTGCCGGTGCTGATAAGGCCGTCATCGATGATAGGTGCCGATTGGGTCGGGGGAGTCGGCGGTGTTAGTCACTTGGCTGATAATTATTATAATTATTATAATTATTTTATTGTGTAGTCTAGTCGCAATCTAGTAAAGACCGTTTAGGCGTATGACAGCCGATGTTCGCAATAAAAAAAAGGTTGGACCCGCTTATACTCCGCGGGATGACCATTTAGCCCTGTGGGAATGGTTCATAGGCTTTATACTCTATACTTCTACTTCTACTTCTTATACCATACTATTGCTCCATACAATTATCACTATTACTTCACCCCTACACTATTACACTATGACTATTACTATTACTATTACTACATATTACTACCACACCCATGGACAGGTTCTGGCTCAACTCAAATCAGTTTCACTAATAATAGCCAAGTACAGTTCTTTTCCCCCAAAACGCCTAACCGAAACAGGGTTACACATCCCATTCAATCCGACAGAGCAAATCAGAAAATCGCCGGCCTTTACACCTCACTCTTGCGCTTCTTGCTGCGGCGCTTGCTATCCGCGGGAGTCTTCGCGGGTGTGGGCTCAGGCTCCGCAACGGCAGCCTTGCGTCCACGCTTCACCGGGGACTTGGCCGGGGTCTCAACCTCCTTGGCCTTGCGGGTCTTCTTGGCACTGCTGCGGGGAGGAGTCTTCTCCTTGACTGGGGCAGGGGAAGGCGATTCCTCATCGGAGGAAGAGTCATCGGTCTCTTCATCCTTGGTCTCGGCACCGGCGAAGTCTTGCTGGAGCTGGCTGGCGGCAGGGTCGTCATGATCGTGCTCGTCATCGTGCTCCTCGGCCTCTTCACCGGTAGGGACCTTGCCGCCGGCCTTGTAGGCAGCTACATCGGCCTTGTACTTGTTGTAGTTCTCAGTGTACATGGACTTCCAGTGCTGGGTGGACGTTAGTGTGAGGAAAAGGGGGTAAAGTGGAGGGCTGTGCGACATACCTCGCGCTCGGAGGCATCCATCGCCTGCCAGCGGCGGGTTCCCTCGTCGGCGACCTCCTTGGGTCGGACATCCTTGCCTAGGTCGGCAGCAATCTTGCTGCGGTTGTGCTTCATGTACAGGAAGTAGGGGGTCAGGGCGCGCTTGGGCATGTTGGGGTCGGCAGGAGCGCGCTTGCGCTTCTTGGGGCCGCCAGCCTCGGAACGGGCGGGGCTGCCAGCACGGGCATAGTCATTGCCCATGAAGCCAGAGGGACCAGCAGGCAGTTCCAGAGTCGCGTCACCACTCTCGGTGATGGTCTTCACGTGTTGAACATAAGCTCTGCCCAGGTCGGCGATATAGGACTGGACCTCCATGAGGCGCATGACGATCTGGTATACATGGTTAGCGCTGTGTATCGAGGTATGTACTGGCGCTTGATTTGAAATGCTGAAGGTAAGGGCAACACGAGGGTGCAGTCAGACGGCGCGTAACTTGGTCAGAAGTACGCGCCGTGAGGGTGGTGCGATATGTTTTGAAAAGGACATTTGCTATCATGTGAAGCTGATGGGCATGATATTAGACCCTATTAAAGGCCCTAGACAAGCTTCCAGAGCTCCATATGGGCAGGGGCATATGCGACGCGTAGCGCGTGGAGCCATGGCGCACACGAAAACAAAGGGAAAACGAAACGAAAACCAAATTCAAATTAAAGAACCGAGACGAAAAACAAAGCAAAATAAACAAAGAAAAAAGAAAAGAAAGTGAAGCAACTTACCAAGTCGCCAGCGCGACGGATCTCCTCTTTGTTGACCTCAACGGTCGGGTTTTCATCTTGGGGAGCCATTGTGTTGCCGAGAAGGGGGTGCTTGAAGAGAAGAAAAATTCTGCTGGGGGGGGAGTTTGGGGGGGGAGCTGAGGGGGGGTCCACTAAATAACCAAGAGGCGCACACCCGGGCATCGGGTGGTCGCTGCTTTAGGCTTAGACTCTCTCTTTCGGGCCTCTGCTCGCCTGTGACGGGGTCTCCTGGGCTGTGTCCTTTGGGGTATTCTGCTATGAATTTGGACATATTCTCCTAAGGTTTAGAAGTATCAAGAAATGCCTTCCAATCTGGGAATTGTGTGCTAGTATGAAGTACCAAGTCTTCCGGTTAACAATTATGTTTAGCTCTTCATGTCGATGACGGGCTCTGGGCTACTCATAATGTACACATCACCTTGGGAAACCTCGACCCATGAGTACGTAGGTATACACTCTAGGATGTTGCCCTTAAAGAGCTCGAGACTTGAAATGATATAGGCTCTTCTATCCCCGCTTCGTCAAGTCTTCATTATGAACACAGACGCGGTCTGGGAATTGCTGCATTGACGCGGGCGGCTGATCCGGGCTCTGCTCCCCCGCCGAAACGCCAACTTCAGGGTCGCCCAGAGCCCTGAGGGGTAGGGTCTCAATTGTGTACAAGGTGTCCAAACCTGTGCTACAGACATCGGTTCTTACTTTTTGATTCCAAATCATTTGTTTCGCTCACTTTCTCTCCGTCTTTGGTATGGTTACTTTCACGGTTCCACTGTCTTTTGTTTGGCATCTGGACGCGGTATACGTACGATGCAATGGGGCTGAGTATTAGCTATTTGGTTTGTATTCCCAACCTGTGATTATTGGTAGCATTCGATGGACCATAATTGTGTAGCAGATCAGCTCCATCTATCGTTAAACGTGTGTCATAAATATGGAGGTTCATTTGAAACTGCCAGAACATTTTGAACTTGTCGGTCCAAATATATAGATCTCACTCCGGGCCTGTGCCCAGTCCACCGGGCCCCGAAAGCACACCGACGCCTAGGTGCCAGCCCCGGGGGAACGTGATGCTCAAGTGGCACTTCGCTTCCACGTTTGACCTACTTAAGTAGATATACTCAATTACAGCCACTTCCCCTTCCTCCACGGGTCTCTCCGAGATCGACCTTCCAAGTTTGGGACAGATCAAGTATTTAGGATATGTGATACATCCAAACATGTAAATTGTGATTGGTCCATTGTATTTATTCTGACGGCGGATGCCAGTCCTAAGAGATAAAGCGCTCAAACAAGATGCATCAAAGTACAACTTTAGAAGGCGGAACCGCCGCTGATATAAACTATCTATTGTACAACCTTAGAACTTGAAGACCTGCTCCTTGGAGTAACCCAAGTCGGCCAGGATACCAGTGAGCTCACCCTGGTCCTTAGGGCTGACCTTGGCACCAGAGATGGCCTTGTACATGGGGGGAGGACCACAGATGAAGAGCTTGATGTTGTTCTCCTTGGGCTCGGGGAGAACAGTCTTCAGGAGCTCCTTGGTGATGAAGCCCTTGCCACCGGTCCAGTCCGCAGGGGGCTTGTCCAGGACGTAGAAGGCACGGAAACGTTGGGGGTAGGTGTTCTCGAGATCCTGGAGCTCCTTCTTCAGAAGGATGTCCTCCTCAGTGACGTTACCGAAGACCAGGGTGACCTTGGTCTTGTCCTCGGGGTTCTTGAAGATCTCACGGGCGAGCTGGTACATGGGGGTAATACCAGTGCCACCGGCAATCAGAGCGATGTGGTCGTGCTTGTTGGCGTCCCAGGGGTACTTGACAAGAGGACCCTTGAAGGACAGGCGCTGGTTGACATTCATGGAGTGCATGTGCTCAGACATGGGACCGCCAGGGTAGGCCTTGACGACAAGCTCGAGGTAACCGGGGATTTCTGAGGATTGTTAGCACAAGCATTCCGATTCCAGAGAATTGGACGACCTACCCTCATCACTGGTGGGGGTGTAGGGACGAAGGACGTTCTTCTCAGCACCGGCAGGCTTGAAGCGGGTCAACAGAGCAGCTGAATATGCGATTAGCAATCAATTGACAGTCCTAATGACATGGATTGTACCCACAGGCAACAGGGATGCCAGAAACAGCCTCTGGGTCATCGTATGCGAAACGAAGACGCTTGGTGTTGGGGCTGAGGACCTCAATGTTGGACAGCTTCAGGTCAACCCAGCTCTCGCCGTCGAAAACCTTGGGGCGGTCCTTGGGCTCGGCAACGGCGGAGTTGCTGTAGCGGTAGAAACCGGCAGCAAGACCAGCAAGACCAACACCAACGTAGACAGGGGTCAGGTTGGCCTTCTTAGGAGGAGGGGGAGGAGTAGCCTTGGGGCCGGCCTCCGCAGAGTACTTGCGGAAGCTCTGGAGCAATGGCGTTTTAGCATCAATCAATCCACCCAAAATAAGCAATTAACTTACCTGCTTCAAGGGCTGTGCGCAACGGAATGTTTGACGAGCGAACATGATTGCTATGGGGGGAGAGAAGGAGTAGGAAGTGGAAGAAGGGAAGAAATCGGATTATGCGAAAGCGGACAGCTCCCGACCCGACTTTCGCATGACGCAATCTTACGAATCGGCCTCCAGGGCTGGTCTATGCACTCGGAAATACGGGGATGCTTGGAAGGTATATGTAGATTGATGGCAATTTAATGGCCGATCCAGGGACAAGCGCACATAAAAAAAGCGACTGGCTTTCAGGGTCCATTAGGGATTTAATCGGTTTTATCGCCTGAATTTCAAGGCAGCGGTTCATTTCTCCGAACCCGGACGGAGTTTGAAGTACGGAGTACCACTCTAGCAATGACCTCAACTTGGTTGTTTTTGCTATTTTCGTGGCTGATCCATCTACACGGCGTTTTGATTGATTGTGTTTTGCAACCAAGTATGACAGACAAGATGAAGCAATTGGAATGGTTTGCAACAGGACGCAGCAGTAGGGTGACTTCTACATGAGGACCTTGGAAGCAGACTGATGCCAATACTCGGGGCCCAATTAGACCATGGCATAGCGTAGCCCAGATCTTCTACTCTGCGAATGCGCACGTCTGTTTTACTGTGAAGATTGGATGATTCAAGAAGCCCGATGATTTTTTTCAAAACAACCTAGGAATGCCACCACACGGGACTAGAGACATCCAACCATCGCCCGGGAGGACAGTGGTTTCCACGCGACCATCTTTCATGCATGCTATGGCCATAAAATAGTCATTCATCCACACACTCCAACCTAAAACCCAGGACATCACATTTAAGCAAAGGTAGAGGGGCGAGAGTGAGCGAAGATCTTCTTGCCGACCTTGCCACCGGCGCGGTGGGGCAGAGGGAACTTGAGGTCCTTCTGGAGGAGCTGCTTGATGTAGGGGCGGCGGATGGAGTCGTTGTTCTCGATCTCAACAACCTTCAGGATCTGTAGGGAAAATTTCAATTAGAATTGCACGGGTGCAGTCGAATTTGAGCAGGGAAACGTACGTGGATGGAGCCGAAACGGGAGCGGTGACGGGCAGCCATGTCCTGGTAGAGGGCCTCAACAGCGTCGGTACGGGACATCTCACGGAACTCCTTGTACATGTTGTGGGTGCCGGAGCGGGAGTCGTAGCGGATCCAGATACCGAAGTTCTTGACCTTGAGGGGACGCTTCTCCTCAATCTAGACGGGGAAAAAAATCAGCACCATTTCGTAGTGTTGTGGCTTCAAAGTTTGACGTACGACGTTGAGGGAGACGATCTCGCCGTTAGCCTTCTTGAGCTTACGGAGCTGGGCCATGAAGTACCAGAAGCGCGACTTGGCCACAACAGTGTTGGGCGCAAAGATGCGCATGCGGTACAGCTTGGGCGTGGGGTTCGCCTCGTTGGGCAGGTGGCGCCCGATGACCTGGTACTCAGTAAGACGTCCTGATTATCCGTCAGTCATGATTTCTAGATGTCGAATGGATCGAGATTTGCAGAATGAGACGAGAGACGATGCGCGATGTGGGTTGGTGAAATTTTTCGACAAGACCAGGGGCGGAATTTCGGCGTAGAAAAAAATTCAAGATGTGATGCGTGGCCCCGATCGACAGCATTGTACGTTCCTCCATTGCGGTGATTCTGGCGGTAGTCGGGTTCACTTTGCATCCTCCATTGCTGTGACCGTTGCTGTGACGGGTTGAGTCGATGTCTTCGGGTCTTTTGCGTCTCGAATTCCTCCAACCGTATGCGCGCACCGTTGTCTCGAAAATTGTCCTGGGTCGGGAAGGGAATAGAAATCACTCACCCATCTGGAAGAATTTAGTTAGTATCGATTGGCATCAATTCGAGTTGAATATACTCACTGTGATTGTCGTGTGCTGGTTGGATGTCGTTAGTGCGGCGGCGGTTGAAAATCGAGTGAACCATTTGTGAGCTTAGGGCAAAGCACAATGGCTAAGCGAGTCTAGACCGCCTTTGGCAAAATTACCTTGCCACACCCAAGCCACATCTCAGCCACATATGCGGGCTCACCTTCATCCGATCCCGTGACTGTGCGGAGCCCGAAAGTGGAAAAGAACGAATGGTGAGCCTGGAGCTCATGCCGTGGAGAATGCTCCAAGGCTCTCTGCTTTTTACGAATACACATCGCATGTCTATACGGACATGAAATTCACGTTTGATGATTTCAAGATATTTCCGAATGTCTGGCTTCACGACTTGAAGCATGATTTCTCAGGCTGTGGACCACAAGCATTCATCGGGTTCAGCCCCATTTCTGTGGCCCTGGCTCCACAAATTTCTTCCAATTTATCACCAGTCTGTGTTGACCGTCAGCAGCAAGCAGCGTATGTATGCCTTCGATATCGAACTTGGACCTAGCCCTACCAAACATCCCAGCTTTATAGGGTCACGCAGATCGCCAGAAGCAATTTATACACCTATCAGAGAATCAAGTAAGGAGTAATTGCCATCGAGGTATAGAACAAGATACCTTCGTTCAATTCTCCACACCGTAAAGCAACGTAGGGGGCCAACACCATCCAACCTAAAGACAGAGTATCTCGATTCTTGTGACAAACTGGTCTATGTCGCTTTCCAGGACGGAGTTGAAACCTCGGCTATCAATGACTGCCCGTGCAACAACCTTTGTAGCCCCGTCGAGTAGCGAAATCTATAGATTTTCTTCCATACTGTGAAGATAGGCAATGCTCTACACGAAGGTCCAGAACTTGAAGATATTCAATATAGAGAGAAGAAGAGGAGGAGAGCTATGGAGGAGAGCTATGGATGTGGGCATCTACTATATAGTAGATGATCCACGCAACCACAAAGAGCAAGCATGTATGTGGCAAAAACCACACTTATCAGCATTCATTTTGATGGATCGAATCGATGGAGCTCCCTCAGAGAAGGATGTTCGATGATGGTACAGTTTTGCAGCATCCCATCGTAGGACATTGCGATATCCTTGTTGATTCGTCCAACGTCAAACATCAGCTTTCAGATTGAAGCTGACAGACTGGGAAATTCAGCAAACTGCCGGTATTTGACTGCCTCGGATGGAGTCAATGGCTAATATGTGGCAAGGTACGGTACAGAGTTATCCCTCTTCGCGTCCCAGTAAACCCTTGCGACTGGTCGGGCGTCCATGTCGCGAGAGCACTGTAGTCCCTTCAGTTACCACACGAAAGCAAGGGAGTGGTAATCTTCTTCCCTAATCCCTTGAGGTCTGAGAAGAATGGAACCCTTGTCGCCGGATTCAAGTTTCTGAGTTCTCCCTGACAGCACTGTCCCCAAATGTGGCTTGCATTGACCATGGGAGTCAAAATCCAGATAAACAGTCGAGATTGTCTCACCTGCGCCTTTGTTCAAACCATAGCAAAGCAGTGATCGACCAACCCGAAGCAATGGATGAAAAGCTCACTCCGACCCACACTGGATCTCTTTGAATGGACCTTGGCTGACCTGTCGCCGCGTACGGTGATCCACGCCTATCACCACACTCGATTTCGCCGTGAGCGCCGATGGGCTGAGTTGGCAGCCATGGTAGTGAAATGACGGGTGAGTGGAGTGGTAAATGAGGTTCTTACATGAACGAAGATAGATTGAAGTATATTCAGAGCGAGATACAGGAGAATTCAACTACCAAGTCATTTGAGCTGGAGTATAAAATGCAAGAGCAGCAAGTGCTGGGGCAGCGGAGTGACGAGTACTGTCCCGAGGTCAGCATGGCCATATTAAGCCTGAATAGATACCTACCCCGGTAGGCAGTCAAAGGTCCCCATGATCAGGTCCTCATTGATATCGCTGTCATTCGAAGACGTCTAGTCAGAGGAAAGGAGATAAGACTGTGGAGTGTACGATCTGTGGCACCGTATCGTATGCAGGCGGTAACCCATGGGGCTTACCTTCAAGGTGACTGGTATAGTCTCAAACAAATATGTCACACACTTGAGCAGTAGACTAGCTCTCCCCAAAGTCTTGCTATGTAAGGTTGGTGTGACGAAGGGGGGGATGTCATATAGATCTGTACATTCTTCCATTAAGCAGACCTTCATGAAGACTGGTTGATATGCATTTCCATTTTGCATATATGGTGACACTCTTGATTGGAATATTCTTCTGGGTGAGTCTAATCAATTGATGAGCTTTGAATCCCCGATATCCATGGATTTCGACGCTGCCTACATAAATACCAAGTGTAGTTGGTCTTTAAGGTAAGTGCTCTATGGAGTAAAAGGCAGGCGCGGCCTTGGGGTCACCGCCACACACATGCTCCGCGGGGTTTCACTTCACCGCCCTTCTACGCCACAGCACCAGCCACCCTACTGACCCCACAGCAACATGGCTTCTCCAAATGTCCGGGTTGCTCTTTCTCTTGCTTGCCAGTCATACGTATTACCATGCTCTGATCCCACTGAACCTGTGGCTGAATTAACTACATATCTAAACATTAGCAGGGTTTGCCCAAGATGAGCTCCATTGCGACAGCATTCAAATATGCCTACAACAATGGATCTGGATCGGATCTAGCTGCAGTGTTCACCCCGATCGCGCCGCCAGATGACCCTAACCGACTACGTGCATTTTACCAGCTTTCCAACGCCGCATCTGTATCCCTGGACCTGCCTTACCTTCTGTTTCATGGCAAAAGCCCCAAGCTTCCCAAGAGCGAGCAGAACGCCTGGGTGGAGATATTCGCTGCCTACTGGGAGGCCGTAGGTGAAGTTCTCAAGTGCGAGGATCGCAGTCCGGGTGCCAGCGTTATCACACTTTTCAACGCCTGGAAGAAATTGGCCAACACAGTTATCAGAGGTTACTCGGGATCTGGAAGTCTTCCTGCTTGGACGATCCCATGTCTCTACAAAGTTGGAAAGTACCTGCGCATCTTTGCGATCAACGCCGATGTTGAAGCAGCATCGCAAGGAACGGCCGTACTTGGATTCCAAGAGGAAATCTCACCTGAGGTGGACAAGAATGCCAACTTGGAAGAAGCTGCTCGGGTTATCAACCGGATGTTTACTCTTTGCCTGAGTGACAGAGCCGCCATTGAAGAGTCGCGCAAGTGGGGTATCTACAACATGACCAACCTTCTCTTCAAGATCTACTTCAAGGTAAGCAGCATTCATGTTGTTCTGCTATGGCAGAGGCTTATATCATTTTTAGATCAATTCCGTCGGCCTCACCAAGAACATTCTCCGCGCCATTCAGGCCTCAGCGGCCGACCTGCCCTCGCCTGATGCCTTCCCCAAGTCTCACATTGTCACTTTCAAGTATTACGTTGGTGTCATCCACTTTTTGGAGGAGAACTACGCAGAGGTAACAACAGAATTCTGAGTCTGGCGGTTAAAAATCAGTACTGACAGACTGCGATGTAGGCAGAGGAACATCTGACATGGGCTTGGAAAATGTGTCACCACGGCGCCACCAAGAATCGAGAGTGAGTCGACTATCGGCCGTGCATGGATTGTGCTAATTATTCCGGTCTTCATAGGCTGATTCTCACCTACCTTATCCCATGCCACCTGGTGACTACCCATACCCTACCCAGCAAGAACCTTCTCACGCAGTTCCCACGCCTCGAGGGAATTTTCCGACCTCTTTCAAACTGCATTCGCAAAGGCGATTTGACTGGCTTTGACCAGGCCATGGCAGCCGGCGAGGAGGAGTTAGTTAAAAGGCGCATTTACCTGCCCTTGGAACGTGGCCGTGATATTGCCTTGCGCAATCTGTTCCGCAAGGTCTTCTTGGCTGGTGGCTTCGAAGAGCCAAAGGACGGCCAGCCACCAGTTCGGCGGACCCGTGTCCATGTGAATGAGTTTGCAGCCGCCCTCCGCATCGGCACCCCTACTAGCGGCCAATTCCGGGTTGATATCGATGAGGTGGAGTGCTTGTTGGCCAATCTCATATACAAGGTAGGCCTACCCGAGTGACGAGTCTCAAGGATACGCTGACACAGGATTTTTGTCTCAGGGACTGATGAAAGGATACATTGCGCGTGACCGTGGCATCATTGTTTTGAGCAAAGGTGGCAATGTGTTCCCGGGAACTGGTGTCTAGGATAACCATCTTACACAATGTACTCCGTACTACAATGCCCGTCACGTCGTTGCCGACCCCGGGAATATGTGCGAGCCAACATCAGCTGAATGCTCGTGAATGGCGTCTGTTGCATGATGGACCTGTTCAAAGACCATCAGTGTCCAGCCCCTGCCATAGCTAACATATATCTACCAGCCAAGACACTCTGCCCATGCCCTTTGAACCACAGCCAAGAGGCTGTCTTCTAACACCCTCTCTCCAACATCCGCAAGGCCCTGGAAGACCTGAAAGCTTGAGAGCAGTGTTTCACCCTCGATTCTGTTTTGAAGAGCTCTATCTATGAGACGCAGAATACAAGCAGGTAGCAAAAGCTTCCATGATTACGAATTTACGAAATTTCCCAGTCACTCCGATAATCACTAGATCAATTACACATACAGTTCCAAATATACATCTAAAATAACATAATAATACACGGGTATGAAGCCAAAGCAAACGACAGAAAACATATTCGGTACTCCAAGTCCCAATCCCGAACACCCATGAACCAAACCTACCAAATTCCAACAACACACCTAAGGGTGCGCAGTGCTCACCGAACTACTAACCGAGCCATGAGGGACATAGTCATCCTAAAAGAAACCCAAGGTCAGCAACCAGCCCAGCCAGACACAGCAGCGAGCAGAGCAAAACTCACCATATGATTACACATCGCAACAAAAAGGTCAAAGAAGAACTTCCCTCCCTTCTCCATCTCTGCCTGCATAGTCCCACTCCTCATAAAAGTCGACCTCGACCTCACAATCAGAGCCAAGTAATGCGCCCTCAACTTCGACTCTGTATCGGGCGTGTTGGCATACGCATACCGCGCACTCGCCAGGATGGTACTACACTGGATCCCCGTGTGCAAGCCTTGCTTGCGTAGCGCCAGGCGCTGCAGCTGGGGTAGGTTATATTTCTCTGCTGCGCAGCTGTATGGATGTAAATCATTAGTAATTGAATGGTTCAACAATCACCCAGGAGAGCTTACTAAATGGCTGTATCTCGTAGAATCACCCCGCCAACCTGGTGATGGAATACCGTCGCCGTAGCCTGGCTCAATTCCCCTGCTGTTTCGACGCCAGCGTCTTCCAGCTCCCAGACACGGGTTCGACTGTTGTGCCGGAGACGGGGGTAATAGTCGCCTTTATAGAGGAATTCGAGCACACAGGATAGAACCTCTGCTTGTTCGTCTGGGAGATCGATACGCTTGCCTGGTGGTTGGAGGGGTGGGCGGGGACGGCGAGCAGATGGGCTAGGCGTTTGAGATGCGCAGTGAGAAGCAAAAAAGGAGGATGTGCTGAGGATGGCTTCGTGGGCTGCAAAAAGTCTTTTCTCTGGTCCTACGCGGAGCATTACGATTGGGGAGCTGGAGGGGGAGCTTTGAGGGTGTTAGCTTAGATACTGGACTTCAATCTCACGGTTGAGGACATACGTTACGTCTGGTGGTTTGTCGAGTCTGCGACGCTCTGGTCGTGCCTTACCGATTGAGCTGGAGCCAGAGCCGGAGCTCACCTCGCGGTCTTTTCTTTCGCGGGGGATTCGGCGAGATTGAGGTGTGAAAGCTGAGGCTTTCGTGGCTCGATATTTCGACATTGGGGGTTCTGGGTTAGGCATAATTTTGGTTTACTGAGGAAGAGAGAGAGAGATGGGTTCAGGGGGTCTATTTATCAAGCTGAGTTACGCAGTACAGAGTACAACGTATGGAGTACGATGATTCAATACTCAGCTGTCATGTTGGACAGCCGTACAGAGTAGACAGTGCCATTAGACAGGTCCGATTGAGATAAGACGCGTCACAAGTGGTATTTCCGGTTTGAGACGCGTAAAGTGGTTTTTGGGCAGTCGCCAAATCACCGCGAGATCACGGGAAGGTGCAGCCAATCAGAAGCCGGACATGGACCCAAACGAAATTGCCCTCTGCCGGTGGATCTAAAATTGGGTTTAAGGGGTTGATACTCACTACTGAAAAAAGTCTTAGGAAGACTCTACGAGGTGAATCTCGGACTCAAACGTCATTCGAGTATTGAAATTTACATAAAATTCGCCACAACGCCCACGCTAAACGCCCCAAAAGCTCCCCAAACCGCCCTGACATAAAACATAAAGCCGAGTACGGAGTACTTGGGTACGTGAATCAGTACATCACAAGAACACTTTGCGAGCGTCTTTCGGGTGACTTTCACTGGGGCAGTACGGGCATTTGAACCGGTTACCCTTGCCCAGTCGCTTCAACGACTCGTGCGCAATGACGTGACCACACGGCATCATCATAGGTGGGTTGTCATCAGTCGCCTGCTCCTTAGACACAGGGCAAACGAAGATGGAATGGAAGAGATATTGAGGCGGGAGAGAGATCTCGACCGGCAGCTCGTTTTCAGTCGTCCATTCCGTGCGCTTCGCCTTCATGATGGTCTGTAGCTTCAACAACGTCGGCAGCGCGATGGCACCCGCAGTCGCAGCAATGTAAAGGGGTGAATCAGCCGACAGGCCCAGCAGCGAACAGAACTCTCGGGTGAAGAAGGTGGCTACATCGTTCCAGGCAGAAGGGTTATTGAACAAGGAGGCGTAGGGGGATCCCCCGAGGTTGGGAGTGTAGGCCATTGCTCCTACGAGCTGCTGGACCTCACGCAGATAGCGCGGTACAAAGCTGTGGAACTCTCGACGCGCATACTCCAGCGCGGCAGCCCAGCCGCTGACGGTACCCGGGTTGCCCGCACCGTGGTACAGCCAGACGTACTGGAGGCGACAGAGTTCGAATTCGAGATTGCTGCCCCGGGCTTCCAATGCCTCGCGGTGCTCTCTCGACCATTCGATAGCGGGGAGCAGGTTTCGGTTATCTTGGAGCTGCTGGAGAATGTAGTACATTGAAGCAAACTGGTTGCGGACCTCGGCCGAAGGGACGTCGTGAGGGTCGAGGATGCTGCCGGGTTTGCTGGGGTCGCTCTCAAACTGCACCCGTCTCGGCTGCTTGGGCTCGGTGGGCGGGTGTTCGGTCGGCCTTTGCTCTGCGATCTCATCCAGGAAGGCGGACGCCACACCGAACTGTCCTTCCCGGAGAAGATGCATCGCGATGGCCCGGTTAATCAGGGTATCCTGTGAGGAGAGAGCATCGTGTTCGGTGGTCGGGAGGGGTCGATCTTTGAACAACTAAGCCAAAGGTTAGAGAAATTCCACAGCCATGTGAGACTGCAGGCGCATACCTTGTCCAGAGACTTGGTGTACTTGTTCAGGCTACTATGAGTCTCTTTCAAGCTGTCATTAATTGAGTCAAAGGATGATTTCACAGGATTCTGAAGCTTGGCTAAGGTGACAGCCGCAGAGGTTGGATCTATCCGGGAACATCAGCGAAGAGCGGGGATAATGGAGCACTCCAGTACTCACCCGTAGCTATGGCATCTCGGGCCGACTGTAATAGATCGATGGTCGATTGGACATTGTTAATCCCTTGAGACCCTTTGGTCTTCTTGAGGATCCGATCGTGTTCTTTTTGCACAGCTTCCATGGCGGAGTTGATTCGGGCACCCGTGCGGAGATGATCAAGTTACCGCCACAGACTTGGTGCCATGTGGAGACTGCGGAATGGGAGCTTGACTACTCGTACACTCACTTGACCGCAAGAGACAGAGGATATGATGGTATTGTAGTGACTTGCGAAAAATAAGAGAAAGAAAAGTAAAAGCAAGTCATGATCACACAGTGCAGAATCATGCTGTTCCCGATGATCGCTGTGACCCTACGCCATTGGCCACGTGACCGCCGGAAAGTGAGGAAGTGAGGATTTCCGGACGTGAAACATTATATCCACCCGGGCAGATGAAGCTGAGACCTGTGGATCTATTGAGATTGAATATGTAGTACCTCAGGGGAATAGTCCGTGAATATGTTGAGTCTCCCTGGCATATCTTCCTGTAGCCTCAGGCGCCTACAGGGAGGGAAAGGGGTGAGTCATGTCGTGGCCGACCTTTTCGCTTAGCGCCCCCAAACCGGATGCGGGTATAAATACAAGGCTCCTCGCCCGCCCTTCCACTTCTTTTTCTTTTCTTCTTCATCCTAGTGCACGGGTTTTACACGCATCAGTGAGGAGACATCCGAGATCGTGTTTTTGCTAGTTGAAAACTACCAAATTGACTACTCCTGTTGGTCTTCGGAACGGCAGGGAATTTTTGAACAAAACATGCCTCAGTCCTCCTTGACTTCGGTCATCGGGATTGTCTTCGGTTCTATGATGGAAGATCACCTCATCCTCATGTGCCGTCTGGTCTTCTTTTCACTACTTGTCACCCATGTCGGTGGCTCTTAGAGAAGAGTTTTAAGCTGTTACTGCGTATCTGTAGACGTTTTCTTGTTGATGCTCTCGTTTCCCTCGAGAGTGAACGCGTTAAGATCGTTCCTCACGCGATTAGCTCCCGACCCATCACCTTGGCGCTGCACCCTGTCTCCCCTGCTTCTGATCTATCTTCGAGTTCCCCCGACGTGTTCCCTTGCCCTCCACACTCGACCTGTCCCAACCCCAGCGCCTACGAGTACACCTATCCGTATTCTCACCACACCACTCCCCGTTCACTTCACTTATTGACGCATATCCAAATCTGCCAGCAGCACTCGCTTCAGCCCACAGAGGACCGACTATGTACTCGTACGGAAGACGGAGTACTACCCGCTGTGTATACCCGTCTAGAGACCTAAAAATGTGAAGTGGCCAGTGGGATCATCGGCATTTCAACAAAAATGCGAGACCAACCGCCGGTGCTAGTGGGGAATAGCCCGTCGATAGTCCGGCGCCATCCTATCAACTAGCCTCCCTTATTTCGATGGGCCCTCCAATTTCAGTATGTAATTTCATGTCATGCAATTACACATATGACCCTTCATCTTTCACTTGACCCACCTGAAGCATGGGCTGTGCAATTCCCTAACCCCATCCTTCGCCTCGTACTCGTACAGATTTATCCCTTCACATTCCTCGTGCTTTTCTTTCCAAATCCCGTTCGTCTCGTGGACCGCGCGCTTTGCGACACAGCTTATCAATGGGTCAGAACTCCGGTCACAGCAATGTGACGGTGGCAATCGAAGCCGAAGCGCCGGCGCCCTGTCACGCGACAGGTCAGGATATCATGACCACCCTCGGAAACGTATCAACATTGCCGCTGGTATGAGAGGTTCAAAATCATTGGGGATGCCATGTATCATTGGCTCTACGGCCGGGCTTGCGCGCGCAACGCCGCTCGAGGTATGTGGGGTGTCAGGACAGGGCACCGTAATCGTACATTGTCCTGTACGATGCACCTCGGGGTCAACGAAGTACGGAGCAATGGACCTGTGTCTCTGTTCTGGTCGATTTTCTCCCAGCCCCGCCCCCACTGATGGGTACGGGTACGAGTATGATGCATACTGTACGGAATATGGTAGACAGAGAACTGGTTTCTCCGATCGTCATGGGTGTAGATCAACAGTCAGATTTTTTTCAACGGACTCCAACAGCGAGATCGTCTAAGAATAATCATTCAAAGAAGGATGCTTCGTAACTTTTAAGCCCTTTGTATGTTTGAGTCGAGAACTCATCTCGGCCTTTCATATACGAAACGCGTGTCTTTTACACGAAACGGTAGGGGTGTTTTGTTCATTGACCCACATACCATAACCATCGTCATTGGGGATAGTAAGGATCGACAGGCACCTTTCACACCTGAACTTGTGCGTAAGGATCATTTCTCCTTGACAACTGCTCAAAGCGATGAGGCTGGTATCCAACTTCACCAGCCCACGCTCTTTTCCACCTTCGCTATACCAGATTATGCCCGTTTCGTCACTCTCTCACTGAATATACGCCATGCTACTGCCCCCTGCCTGGGTCTTTCCGACTGTTGCGGCCTCAACATGGCTAGGTGAGACGATCCATCGTCACGGTCGCATTGGAATTGTTCTAACTTGGGATTATAGCCATGCTTTTGGCAATGTTGGGCCATTGGACTATGATCGGTGAACCGAGATATGGCCTCATGAAGCCTGGCCAGAACATCCCGTGAGAACCTTCCTCCCCACGACCGTTGCCAAGGCCCAACTAACAACCTCGAACAGGTTCATTTCGGACATCGGAGCACAAGAACTCAAACCGTTATTCATGATCGGGTGCATCACAACCGTCCTGCTCCTCAATCTCTCTTTCTACCAATTCATCCAATCCAAGGGATATATCAACAAACTTTGCACACACGGTTCATTCTTTTTTACAATCATTGGAGGCACAGGCTTGGTCTTGCTTTCCGTTCTCGATAACATCTCCCACCATCTCACACATGATATCTGTGTGACGGTGTTCATGTCAGTATCCCATTCCATGCTTCGACTTCGACGTGCATCGCTGACAGTCTCAGTGTTGGATTCCTAGTCAGCGCAGCCTTGATGGCCCTGGACTATATCTACCTGGGCATTGCCCATGCCCTCCGCGAGCCCATGCTGCTCACAAGTTTCGCAATCAAAGTGTCATTTATTGTCATTGAACTCACTCTCATTATCGTTTTCCGAATCACGGAACACACCCACTACAACCAGAACAATATGGCGGCCACTCTCGAATGGGGTATGTTTTCACACTCGGCAATTAAACTCTCCTACTAACCTCACTGCTAGTCATCGCCTTTGTCTTCACTGGTTACATTCTTTCCTTGATCGTGGATCAACTACCTTCCTCCCAAAGGAACCTTCAGGACCCCAAGGGTTATCAACAGCTCGAAATGAGGACAAGCATGAGTTTGCCTTAACCCGGCTGGAAGTGTTCCTTTGCTCTTCGCTGGCCCAAGAGCATTGGCCGTTAACTGTCCAAATTGAAAATGTACATATACATACACACTTTTCAACGAATACCAAGACTTACTTTCTGATCTCATACGCATTCATTCTGTCTCCACTCGTGCTTTGTCTCCTCTTATGCGATCACCTCGAAAATGCACCAGGTCCAGATTTTGAACCCCATGGCCCGGATATCGCTATATTGGTGGGCACGTGGTCATCTCGATTGGAGTCCCGAACGTGAAAATCAACATGGAATCGCACGTTAGACTCCGGGAATTGTTTCCACCATCAATTCATCTCAAACAACAATTTTGGAAAATACAGGAGCAAAATTGCCGACTGCCTAAAGTATTGAAATTTTTGATTATGAAGATATATCTTTCCTACCACGCCCACGGGATGCAAAGGCAGACTTTCATGCTTCATAAGGGTAACCCCAGGGCCCCACATCTGCTATGTGATTAACATAGATGCAAGAAATGCAGATCTATCTGGATTTACGTGCGCTAGCTACATATCTGTCCATGCGTTGCCCAGCCGGCCGACGGCCGGAGTCGGGTGGAACATTGGAATCAGACATTGCCCAGGTGCCAGATGATTCGTCCCATCTAGTTACCAATCGCTTGCCCTGGGGAGAAAGATCGGAGCTTGTGTTGCCTGCTCGCTCTAAGCTTCTGTTCTCCAGGTTTGAGATCTGCTACTGATTGAATGCCATAGCCATGGGTGTGGTTCTATCTAGGAAGGGTGAGACCACTCCCATATTTCTCTCCTTTACATCCTCTTGAAGTCTCAGTCGATCGGAACCACCCTTCGGATTCGCAGGAAAAGAAATTCCAATAGGAATTCACTATTCAGATTTCCAGTGGTGGTTTCGGAATTCCATCTCAAATCTCGCTGTTCTCGTGCCAAATTGGCGGCGGAGCCACCTGAGCACCCTTAATTCACCGTGAAATTTGGCCAGGCAGCCGAATCATTATTTCTTTTGAAGAACTGCCTCATTGAGCTACGAAGAAAAGAGAATGAGAGCCTAATTGAGCTAGAACCTTTGAACTAGTGCTCTGTACGGAGTAGCCCTCACGAGATCGGGACCTCGGAGATTGATGAACAACGAGTCAGTCCAATGATCATGATAATCAGGCCTGAGAATACTGCTCGATCATCTTTAACTCCGATGATTGGGCGACAAAGATCCAGCAATCGCAGACTGTCCTACAGGGCTGAAGCTGTGGGGGAGGCGTACGTACGCGTCCAACTCACAGCCCTAATGCCAAGCCTCGGCGGAAGCCCGGTAAGGTTATGCGGCCATAACAGAACTCGATGATGCGCCAATATTGAGTAGTAAAGCTTGGTCGATTACGCAAACTGGGAGTACACCGGACTTCCCGAGGTTGTAGCCAGCTTTACCAGGAGAGCTTGCCACACATACGATGTAGATGGCGACATCAATGACTACGAATAGATCCTGGAATCACGTCTCAGATCCGACTACGGTTCACACCATCGAAGAAATCATTATGTGGCGGAAATGCCTGGCTCCGATTCCAACAATAGACCTCCGCTTCTCCACCTTTGCCTCAAGGAGTCGTAAGTCATGACATCCTCCCAATTGAAGACTAGCCTCAGTCCAAATCAGTCCAGTAGTGTCTACTAGGCCTCTTAGTATCTGATATGATGACGCCACTTCGTCGTCTATAAAGAGTAGCTCGAGGCCCTCCTCTCTTTCTATAACAAACTCATCCTCAATTCTTGCCTGATACTTCACAGTCAATACCTCATCTCCTATCACCTCACCAGTTACCAATCTTCTTGTCAATCATGGGTCTTTTCCACCATCACCACGAAGAGAAGCACGGCCACCAAGGCCCTCCTCCCCAGGGTAACCACGGCGGTCCTGGCGGTCCCGGCGGCCCTGGCTTCGGCGGCCCCCAGAGTGGCCCTCCCCAACAACATAACGGTGGCCCTGGTGGCCCCGGAGGATTCGGTGGACCCGGTGGTCATCAAGGTGGCCCTGGCTTTGGAGGTCCCCAAGGCGGCCCTGGAGGACACCAGGGTGGCGGCGGTGGTCCTGGAGGATTTGGCGGCCCTGGCGGTCCCGGTGGTCACCAGGGCGGACCTGGAGGTCACCAAGGAGGCCACGGTGGCCACGGTGGCCCCGGAGGTCCTGGCGGTCCTCAAGGCGGAGTATGTTGAGCCTTCATCAATTTATCATGAGCCATTTGCTAACAGAAAAATGTAGCACGGCGGCTGGTAAACCATCTGAGCGAAGGCGGCAGAGCGAAAGTTCTTTGGTTTGCAAAGACTCAAGTTGGACTCGACAGCATCATGTAACGGTCAATTGTCTTTGAAAGATAGATTCATTCTGCAATAACAAGTTTAGTCTGCCCTCTCGCTGGTCGAGGGCTCAGCAGCTTTGAATAGGTTGCCTCTTGTATTCTGTACTGCGTAATATTCCACTGCACTCCGTAGAGATTTTAGTAATGAATCTCATCACTGTAAACCGTAAGGCAAGCCGTGCTCAAAATAACAGGAGACATCAGAAAGGCAGAATGTGCTAACCTCGGGAGGTTGCATGACATGCCATTTTAGCGTCGGTGCCTGTTGGAGATCAACTTCACCGCCCCGTGCAGTGACGTCGGCGCTTCTGCACACCGTTCGATTTCTCAATGCACAGTCCAGGAGGCATTTGCTTGCGCAATCGCTTCTCTCCATTCGCTATAGGCTTTTAACATGCCTCGGAATTTGCTGTCTGGATATGCCACAATTGCCCCGACCTGACCAAAAGCGCAGGAGGATCGAAGGAAGGTCGGCTCCCTTCGCATCTAAAGCCTAGGAGAAGTGGTCTGCTTCGGCGCTGAACAAGCAACAGCTATATTACCACAGCCGCCTCCGCCAACCCACTCATTTGGGAAACCAGCCACCATGCACACGAATACCCCGAATGTGGCGGCTGACCGAGCCGACGCTGTTCCCACGCCCGAGGATGTCAAGAGAAGCCCCACCTCCAACACGCATGAAAGCGACCGGTCCCCGCAGCACGCCCACCAAAGATTGGTATTCGTTGATCCAGTCGCCCTCCGATACCTCGAAGAAGATTCTTCAACCGATGTGCTTCAACGACGTGCTACACTGCAAGGATACGAGATCTATATTGTTGAACAATGGGCCTGCTCTCGCGTGCATCCGACGTTCGTCATCTCTACATTCACCGGCGACCTGTCGCATACTGTGATAGTAGGTGTGCTGAGTGTCCCGACGAATGAAAATGCATGGTCGCCCCGCCTGCGGATGTATTTCGATGCGATGAAGCAATGCCACGCCAAAACGAAGGAAACACCACTAGGGACAGTCATGATTACAGATCTGGGCTCGTTTCCGTCCGCACTGAGTGTGATTCCCGTCCCGGGTGGTGACATCAAGAAACACAGAGAGGATTTTATAGTTAACGAGAACTTGAAAAGACTGGGATGCGCTGGCCGTGCCGGGCTGAAGCTACAGTCACCGTCTGCCGCTACCGAGGCAAAGTTCCACCAGTTGTACCGAACCAGCGAGAGAGTTCCACTATATGCTGCAGTCATCGAACTGGTCAAACAGTGCCAAATAGCACTGATGGTGTTTGACAAATTAGCACCAGAGTATGTCGATGGCCTGCTATGTGATGTGACAGAGGCTGCCATCAGTGACTGGTGGACAGACATCGGGACGGATCTCTACAACATTGAACCAAGTGATAGCAGTCTCGGGCCCACAAGCGTGGCTGCAATGCTAGGAACCTTGCTTGGGGCCCGAAACAGACTCCATACATATGGCGCCCCAGTGGGGAAGGATGCATTTGACTTCCCTAATTTGAAGAGAGGCATCGGAGGATTCCAAAAATCGCAAAAGATGAAGCGCACGCGGAGACTCGATCGACATACTTTGGAACGTTTACATCGCGCCACGGCCAAAGCCGCAAACTCAGAAGGATGGACAGATGCGGTGAAGTCAACAATGGCCGAACTGAGTGGCCAGGGTGGTGAAATGGTGATGGGGATGGTTCGCGGGCGCGACAAAGGTGGTATCGCTGATATCGAAACGCTCGATCTGGACACTTTCGTACAGTGCTGCAATGGTGGAAGAGCAAAGTGGCTTTGGCTCGGTAGACCGCGAAAGAGTGGCCACGAAGACGAGTTCACACGTGGCACCGGATCAGACATGATGTTCACCACCGACGAACAAGGTGGATATGTCTGGACTAGCCGCAAGAAACACTCAGGGGAAGATGCGATCCCAGAACGATCCAGCCTTGCTCTCGATCGCCCGACATACATACCCGATGCATCGGGGGCTGAGGATAAAGACCATCGCAAGAAGGGTGTCAGTGGGCGAGTTTCGGATGCTCGTGCAGGACTGGGTCGCTTCAAGGATGCAGTTGGGCTTCAAGGCCTTCGCTCGCACCACCACCACCATTCAAGAGATCACTCCGAATTGACACATGATGCTGCCTACCGCCCGTCTATTGACAGTGATAGCGAGACGCCGCCCACGAGAACGCGGACAAACTCTGGCTTCAGGTCTGAATCAAAAGTAACCAATGAATTTGAAGATGCCATCGAAGAGGAGAATGAGCAGGAGGAACAATCAGCTCGACTGTCGCCAATTCCTGACTCTGGCGAAACCAAAGCTCCTGAAATCTATATCGAGTCTGCACCACTTGAAGATGAGCCCGAGCCGAGTCATTTGGACCAGTCCCTCGCGCAGCAGACTCAAATGTTTGATGAAGAATCAGACATGGAACGGGTAATGTCTCGGTCTACTGCAGCGTCTACCGATCGCGAGCGTGATCGGGACGGTTCAATAAGTGAGCTTGCTACCATGGCCCTACGGCGACCCCAAAGCTGTGAAGGGTTGCAAGATATTGAACGCGAGATGGACAGGCGAGACAATTACTGCGCACGACATTTGTCGTTCAGTACAGTCGAAGAAGTGGTACTAAAATGGGAGCCTGCAGGCGGGAAGCCCACAGTCAATGATACCAGCAATCTGGAAGAAGCCATTGCTCAAGAAAACATGCTCTCGTCCGAAGGGCGGATCTTCAGTTCACGGATCCTCGAATTGAGCCAGCACACTGCGCCTTGGGTTGAGCGGCAGGTGGACTCTGTGGATGGTCTCAACCAGATACTGTACGAGAGACACGAAGAGCTCAATTCAGTCTACCTGGAACGGTTCTCAGAATATCAGCGCCTGCGAGAGCGATCCAGCGATATCCTGATGGATGAAGGCCACCAATTGGCCGATGGGGTGAAGCGAGTTGAATTGCTGGGCGCCAAACTTGACTACGAGCTGCGTGTCCTCGAGTCTAAGGTCGAGGACATGGAAGCTGGGGTCAGCGACTTTGACCGTCACATTGTAAATGTTGAGACGAGGATCAAATCCCTTGTCAAAGGCGAGGAACAGCACGATACCTCATGGGCTGCATGGATAGCGCGAGCCATGGGATTCTCGACCTGACAATTGTAAAATAATTCCTTTTTCATTCTCCTGGTCATCCTTTTCCACCATATTGTACATATTCAGATCAGACAGAACAATTTTATGCTTCCGTCCGCGATGGTATAATCCAAAACCACCGTTCAAGGTATCCCAGTTCTCAGTAGGCCGAGCCAGTCATATAGCCGTACACAGAATGTAGGATCACGTTCACACTTCCAGCGTCGCTGGTACTTCAATGTTCGATTTCCAACACTTTACATGAGACCCATGCCGCCTCCCTGCTTGCCGGCGGCTTCTCCCTGCATCTTCTCGCTGACCTTGATGTTGACGTCGAAGAACTTGGACACACAGCGGTCGAGGCAGACGGACTCGCCCTTGTTGAGGTCGCCTTCGCGGTAGTCGGCAGGGACACACTTCTTGGTGCAGGACTCGGTCAAGCTGTTGCGATTGAACAGGTTAGTGATGTCAATTGAATGATTGAGGGTTGTCCAATTCGGACATGCGATTCCGCATCACGTCGCCGCATTCCCCGACTTACCGGTTGAACATATCGGAGATCATCTCAACTTCAGTCTCAGCGGCAGCAATCTTTTCTGCCGAGGACATCTTGGGGGCACCGCCGAAGAGGAAAGACATGATGATATTGTAGATGGAGATGGAGGTTGATAGTACAATGTATGTTGTATAATGTATGGGGCTGAGGACGGAGTTGGCTAAGGGAGAAGCTTGGGCCACCCGGCGTGGAAAAACTCGGTTCTGCCGCTCCGTCTCTTTTCCTTCTCTTCTCTTCTTCTTCCTTTCTTCTTCAGCAATGTGAATTTGCTATGCATTCAATTCGCCGATGTGCGCCTTTTCATGGCTTAGGCCTTCAATGGTAAGAACTACCTTTTGCTTTCTTCCCTCCCCTTTATATGATGAGATATCCCCGCATTAGAACCGCTACAGTGACTGTCCTTCGGGGCAATGAACGTACTGGATATAAACTGAAAAAACCCTTTTTCGCTTCATTTGGAATCAATTGTGTTGTGCTTGAACAATGCTAACTTCCAATTTACAGTGCAGGATTCCGACCCGCTTCACGCGTCCCAACACAATTCGCACGACTAACCACACAGCCCATTCGAAAGAGTAGCTCTGCATCACCTGTAAAGGCCCTGCAGGAGCGGGTCCAACAGATCAAAGATGTCTGCCCAGACCCATACCCTCGTTTAGCAGCGGACCAACGCACAGTGAGCTGCGCCGAGTTTCGCTCTCGGTATAGTGAGCTTGCCGACAATGATACAGTAGAAGATTCCGTCGTCGTCTCTGGTAGGTTCTGATATCTGGCCTTTCCAATGCCCGTGTACTTAGATTAGTAGGTAGGATACGTACCTATAGACTCGCGGGAAGCAAATTGATCTTCTTCGATATCGTGCAAGACGGCCATAAACTCCAAGTGATGTGCAACAAGCGTCAATTGGAGAGGATTCCTCCCGCGGAGTTCAAGAAGTTCTTTCGTCTTCTACGCCGCGGTGATGCCTACAGTATGTCTTCCGGATAGACCTTGTCTGTCGCCCGCTAAACGCTATAGCTATCACCGGTAAACCGCACCGTACGGGGCGAGGCGAGCTCACCATTGACGTGAGCGAGTTGCCGCAACTGTTGTCGCCATGTCTGCATGATATCCCAGTCCATGACACCGAGCACAAGGCCGACGACAAGGTCTCACCGTATCCTCGCCACGTTCAGTTCCTGGCTGATCCTACTGCCGCGGATATCATCCGGGCTCGATCAGCCCTGACGCAGTATTTGCGCCAGTTCTTAGTCGATAGGAACTTTATGGAAGTCAACACCCCCATCGTCGGTTCTGTAGCAGGCGGTGCGATCGCTCGTCCCTTTTATACCACTGCTACCGAGTTCTCGACCCGTCAGCTATCCCTGAGAATTGCCCCGGAGCTATGGCTCAAAAGGCTGGTAGTCGGTGGATTCGACAAGGTCTTTGAAATTGGACCCTCATTCCGCAATGAAGGTGGGCAAACGCATCAGGACATGTGTCGATGGAGCTAACAGTCAACCAGGACTGGACAAGACCCACAACCCAGAATTCACCACTTGTGAATTCTACCAGGCATATGCCAACCTCGAGAACCTGATGACCATGACCGAAGACTTCCTTTCCGGCATTGTGTCTCATATTCGAGACTCAAACGCAAGCAAGGGCACTCTTAATCCCACATCTGCAAACTTCACAGCACCCTTCCGTCGGATCGATTTCATTCTCGGAATCGAAGAAGGCATCGATCGCAAGTTGCCGGATCTAGAGTCACCCGAAGCCCTGGAGCAAGTGCAAAAGATCTTCTCCGACCTCTCCCTCTCCCTCCCTAAGAACCCTACCCTCCCACGCCTCCTAGACGAACTATGCAGCATCTATGTCGAGCCGCTATGCACAGACCCGACATTCATCATCAACCCACCAGAGTGTCTCTCCCCACTTTCCAAATCCTTCATCCACCCAACGACCAAGCAACGCGTCGCTGCACGTGGTGAGCTCTTTGTGGAAGGCAAGGAATTGGTAAACATGTATGAGGAGGAGAACTCGCCCTTCGAGCAGCGTCGCAAATTCGAGGACCAGCTCCGATTCAGCAAGGACGCTGGTGAGCCTGGCGAGATTGACGAGAGTTATCTCGAAGCACTCGAATGGGGCCTGCCATCTACCGGTGGATGGGGCTGTGGCATTGACCGTCTTTGTATGCTGCTGACCGGCGCTAAGCGGATTGGCGATGTGTTGCCATTTGGCAACCTGAGGTCGGTCAGTAGACGGCCTGGTACCAGCGAGTGATGTGTGATCAGGATGTTATTGTACGATAAACAGAGTTGAGTAAGATATTAATCAGATATCCATGGATGTAAACAACGTGCGGATTGACCGTTCAAAGCGGAGTTTTCAATGCTAGACGAACACTGTAGTTTAGCACTACAAGACACCCGGATCTCATGCATGTAAACCCCTGTTCTTCTATGCATAGAGTTGCATTATACGGCCTGTATGAGATATATGAGTTGCATGAGGTTGCATTCTACTTACAAGGTTAGTATAGATAGCGCCGCCAAGCGATAAAGTCGAAGCGGGGGAAATTTGATCTTGACATTGTATTTCCTCAATCATGGCCATCAACACGTCCACCGTGGCTCAAGCAGTCACTGTTAGTTTACAGGAACTTATTGAGGGTGAGTGGGCCTGGGGAGACTCTATGCTCGACGCTAAATCATCCAGGAACTGTCTCTTTTGATACCCTGACCGAGGCTTTCGGACCCGAGTCCCTGGGCATTATTGTTGTAAAAGATTTGCCCCAGACATTTACTGAGCTACGTGCAAAGGTTCTTTCGAATGCCTCGCATCTAGCAGCGCTGTCAGATGCGGAACTAGGTAAGTGTGTAGTGGACGCTTCACCCACACATCCACAACACAAAAACCGCAGCTAAGTACACCGCAGAAAATCTCACCAGCCCAGAATCAAAGTATCTGGTTGGCTGGTCCTGTGGCAAGGAAACTTTGAAATCCGGCCATTTTGACACGCTCAAGGGCTCTTACTATGTGAATTGCGCCTTCTATCAGGACCCATCGCTGGATAGTGCGCCAGCCGATGGATTCCCAGACCTGCCCCAGTATACCGCGCCGAACATCTGGCCATCCGAGGCGAAATTACCCGAATTCAGGGGTAGCGTGGAGTCCCTCTGTGGCTTGATCATCGATACCGCCGCGCTGGTCGCCAAGGCCTGTGATCGGTACGCCGAGGCCAATATCGAGGGCTACAAGCCTGGGTATCTGCACCATGTCGTCACGACCAGTCTGACCACCAAGGCCCGTCTCCTACACTACTTCCCGGGCAGTGAGGAACAAACCGAGGCCAGCGACGACGACTGGTGTGCGACCCATCTCGACCATGGTTGTCTGACGGGCTTGACATCGGCCATGTTCCTTGACGAGGCTGCCTCCCCTCCCAGCAATACGAGTGTTCTCCCCGAGCTCCCCCGCTCCCCCGACCCATCTGCAGGTCTGTATATTCGATCTCGCACAGATGAGATCGTCAAAGTCAATATTCCTAAAGATTGTCTGGCTTTTCAGACTGGGGAAGCTCTACAGCTCATCACCCGTGGCAAGTTCATGGCCGTGCCACACTTTGTGAAGGGGGCCAAGGCTAGTCCTGGACAGAAGATCGCGAGGAATACCCTCGCTGTGTTTACGCAGCCAAATTTGGCAGAGGAGGTTCAACCCGGCTTGAGTTTTGCGGAGTTCGCAAGAGGCGTTGTACAGAAGAACTATTGAGGTTAGCTTTAACTACAATACAAACTCAACTATGAAATGAGGTTATCTTCACTCCCGTTTCTCTTTTTCCGCAGTGGAAAAGCCCTTGAACCAATTATCTGCGGGGGCAAATGGATTGCCACTGTGCCACCCCCAGACAACATTCTGTACTCCACACCCCACAGCCGGGAAACAAGGGGGGTCTTGAGAAACACAGTGACGCGCATCCCAAACTCAAGACACACACTTCGGGACTCGCTAGTTCTTGTCGGGTCCAATTCTCGGATCCAATCAGCGTCGGTCGGTATACTGGTCCGCCGAGGTATCGATGCCGACACCCCAATGCGCGCCAATCAAATTGCCATCAAGCAGCGGTAATCGTATTATCAGACAATTCCAACTTCTGTGTGGGGATCTCCGCATTACCCCATGGCTGAAAGACCCAGATCTTCTGTCGATCATCACCGGAAACATCAACACTCACCTATGATCGTCTGCAGAACGGACGGGCGGATGAGAAGGTCTCCATTTTACCTTTACCCAATAGATCAGTTTTTGAGTTACACCCATTCATGCTAGGTAACCTGCTATGCTTCGTTTTTGGGCCCTCCCCGCATCATAGCTTTCTCCAGTTTGCGCGCGAGGAACCAGATTCCGCTGTGCGCGGTGTATATAAAGCAGAGAAATGTCGCAGTCGAGTCAGTTGCTTCAAGGTCGTCTGGACTTGCTGTACTTCTAGTGAATCTCCCTTTTAAACAACCTCCGACTCTTTTACTTCCAAACCACACCTCATCCTTTTACGTTCTTCCATATCACGACCATTCACGATGTCTCACGAAGAAGGAATTAGTGTGAAAGACACTCACCAGTCTGATTCCACAGACGATTACAATGCAGGCCACTTTGGTCCTCTTGCCCACGTCAACACTGCCTCCAGTCGGTACCCAGCTTTCGGCGGTGATCTCCAACCCGGTCTGTATCGCGTGCCCAAGGATCGCAAGCTCGCCAATCCCGCGCCATTGGGTCTTTGCGGCTTCGCATTGACTACATTCATTCTGGGATGTATCAACATGCAAGTTCGCGGTGTGACTGAGCCCAATATCATCGTGGGACCTGCCTTGGCTTATGGTGGATTTGTCCAGCTATGCGCCGGCATGTGGTATGTTCAAAATTACCATTGACTTCTCTTTTTGACATACTAATGACTTTTTTAGGGAAATGGCCGTCGGAAATACCTTCGGAGCCACGGTGCTCTCTTCCTACGGTGGATTCTGGATTTCTCTGGCCATCACATTCATCCCCGGCGGTTTCAACATTATGGGCGCCCTGGAGAAAGCGGATAACGGCGAACCAACAATGTTCTACAATTCGTTCGCGCTATACCTCTTTGTAAGTCGTCGCTCGAGTAAAAACCAGCAAAGCTAACTGTTTCCCTAGGGCTGGTTCATCTTTACCACGTTGATCACCCTACTCACCCTCAAATCGACCGTGGCATTCTTCTCCCTCTTCTTCTTTGTCGATATCGCCATTCTGCTCCTTGCTCTCGGATATCTCCTCCAGGTGGATGGAATGCCCAATGAGAAACTGCTCAAAGCCGGTGGACTTTTTGCGATACTGGGTGCTTTCTTAGCTTGGTATAATGCCTTTGCGGGTATAGCTGATAACAGCAACAGCTTCTTCCTGCCACCCGTTGTGCACTTCCCCTGGTCTGAGAAGAAGCGCTCCTCCAAGCGTGCCACTGAGGGTGAGGTTTAAATAACATTGGATATGGTCTGGTGATGGTGACCTCGGGATACCTTTTCTTTTTTTCTTTTAGTGATGAAACCCATGGAAATGCTGTATGTGAAATGAACATGCCTATGAATTTAATTTATCTTCGAATGAATTTCTCTTGTAATTTCGATTGAGTCAAAGTAGAAAGTCTACCCTCGACTTTTTAGGCACAATGTGCTGGGAGTAACCCTGCCAATGGAACTGGATAAGCCATGAAATTTATTGAACATAAGTCAAGCACATAGAGAAATAATCATACATCCCCAGAACGCCGTTGGGTATCGCTGATGTGGCGCTGAAAACAGAAAAGCAAGGGTCCATCAAAACACCAAGCTGCGCAAGTTACTGGTAATCTTCATCCTCACTGTCACTTTTCACTGCTCGCATAAGGTCAGTAAGCTCAAGGGCAGCATTGTCATCGGTCATTTCGCTATCCTCATTCGATGAATCCAGACGGACGCCTCCGATAGCAGAGCTAACCATTTTACTGGTCGACGCAACCCCCGCAAAGCCACTGTTAGACGTGGGCGTTTCTTTATTCTTAGACCCATGTGGACGCCCAGAAGAGCTGGGAATAGCGGCAATCTTTCGAAGTTTGGCATTTCCTTCTCCCCGGGCAATTTTGAGTAATGCTTGCCATTGTTCGGGGGTTTCGCGCTGCGAGGCTGAGACACCACACTCCACGCCATTGATCTCGGTTAGACCCAGTGTTTCGACGCGGCTGTCACCCCAGAACCAGGTGTGTCCGACAGGCATGCGGTGGTCCACCTGTTCAGAATAATTGCGGCCTTCCATTACACTTGAAAGGTCATAGCCGAATGTATGTTTGCCGAACATGAGTTCAGCTGCAAGAGGCTCGTAGCAACGGCCAATGACATGGTGGGGAGAGACGCTGCATGTTTTGCCATCGGCCAGAGGATACCAGGGGCCGTAGTCACTCATTCCCACTTGTCTGAAAGTCGCGGTCGCCTCTTCACTGCTCAGTGGTTTAGAATCGATTTTTGCAAACGGCCCACCGCAGATACTGCGATCTGGGTTGGTGGTGAACGCCTTGCCCGTCAGCAAGGCTGTGTATTGTTGTGCAAGCTGCGCGTCGTCTGGGTTGTCGACACAGTTGGAGAGCTCGAGGGTGATTGTTTCAATGACCATTACATCAGTCACTTTGCCTGTCCCATGGACTTTGTACTGGTTGTACTTGTAGCCTTGTGGTTTGAGGCGGATTGTGTCATGCACTGCCAGAAGCTCGGCACCGATAAAGATGCCCTTGCATGAAATAGAAAGTGAAGGAAATTGACCCTTGGCATGGAATTTGTGAACCAGACTCATGGATGACATGACCGTCATGGCATTTTCAATGGAGGGATGTACATCCTCGCGCTGTAAGGCTCCAAGGAAGTTTTGCCAAGAGTTGAAAGGCTTGATTCTGCGCAATGGGACATAGGAATACTGTCGAGAATACGACTTGTCTTTGCCTAGTGGGTCTGGCAAAGTTTCCACACGGAACCCAGAATTGCTTAGCTCTTGCGAGGTAGCCTCATTGTCGACAATATCGACCATATGAACTTCGTCAGTGGGAGTCTGTGTGACCACGCCGGCGCGCCACTCGGGAGGACCATGCCACTGGTTGTCATCTCCGAATACTTCGATTGCACCGGTAGCAGGGTTGAGCAAGAGGCAGCCGTCCAAGTCTGACCAAATCCACAGAACAATTTCACCCCGTCGGGGAACATAGGCGGGATCTATCACCAGTTTCATGAAGTAATCAGAGAGATCCTCGTTCGTGAGGAACCAGTCAATATTGGAGCTTTGCTTGATCTCTTCGTCGACCTGGCCTTGGTGTTTCAACTTGATGACCAGAATTTTCCAGTAGTCGGGGCCATCCTCGTCACCAGGGAGGCGCGAATCTAAAGCTAATTTTAAGTCAGTAAGCGCATGACTAGCCATAGCTATGGTGTAAAATAACAGAGTATAGGTAACACGTTGAAGCGGAGAAGCCGGCGGACGAGAATTTGCTTTCGTCCCGAACTAAGTCAGATATACTCACTTGGCTGTTCACTAGTTCTGGGAGGTCTGCCGGGCTTCCGACCAGGCCTCGCTTGTCCGGAGATCGCGGTCGACATCGATTGACACGGACTGCATTTGCAAGTACCTAGCGTACTTCCGATCAGGGAAAGGAAATGTTCCAGGAAATTGTTCGGGGAGACAAAGAACCTGCCACTTGGATGCCCAAATAAAGCAGGATTGAACTATGTCCATATTAGTCGGAGGTCAAAATGGCAAAGAAGCGTAGAGGATCCCACTTGTCGTTGATTTTTCATGTTTGGTTTCTCAAACAAACAATATCCCTCAGGAAGTTTGTCCAAAGTGTAGCTTGCACCTTCAACGTGGGATATTAGAAATGCCCGTAGACTTTGAATTGGCATGACACCCACCGTCTTCAAGGGAACCCATCTCTTTGAGCCAATATGTGGCCAGCTTTGCACGCCAACGTTGGTCATCGCGCTCTTTGTATGGAGGCCCTGTGGGCCAGGTATTCATATTCCCATCGCTTGCGAAGCTGTCGACGGGAATGACATTCAAATCAAGCTCCTCTTCGTCGTTGGAAGACATCCTTTCCCCACGTGCGCTCCGTAAAGCCCAGGACACTCAGATAATGAAGCTGCCAGGCAATTTGGATAATTTCAGCACATTCAAGCTCCGAAAGAAAGTTCAAGGCGGTTGTGCCAACAAGCTTTCATTCGGATGTGAAGAAATAGAGGAGCAAAGGGGAGGTGTTGACAATGAATGATCCCATAGTTTTCTCCGAGCCATTTCTTATCGATAAGAAAGGGGCAGTATCGCGGGCGGTCGATCAGGCGCCGCTTTGGGAAGGAGCCTCCAAGGTTTCTATACCATGCAAACTGGAGTATCAAAATATCATTTGGTATTCTTGCTAAAGGAAACAACGAGGGAGACGTCAATGTCCCGGTATATCTAATCTGCAGTGTTCATGCTCATTCTGTGCTTCGTTCAACAAGTTCCTCGGAGCCAGAACACTCCTCCACCTGGTAAGGTGGCGGCGCAACTTCAGCGCCGTTCGCCCAAACCTTCTGAAGCTCAGCATCAATTTCTTCACGGCGCTTCTTCCACTCATCAACATTATCTAGCCGCTTTCGTAGCTCCTGCAGCTCGCGCTCAACGCCAAGCTTCTCCTTCTCTGTGCCAATTCTCTCAAACTCCCAGACCTCGCCTTCAGCGCCAAGGCCGAGAGTTAGATTGAAAGTATGATACTTCTTCAAAGACGCCCGCGTCGAGATGGTGATGAGTGTGATCCCACGCTCCTTGGCATTATCATACAGCAAGCCCTCAACGTCCGATGAAACGGCCGAAGTGCCCTCGTCCATGAACGCATATCGCGGCTCGTGGTAGAAGAGCCGAGCCATGCCCATGCGCTGTTTTTCGCCGCCGCTGAGAACGTCTTTCCACTCCTTGCGGGCGTCCCAGCCACCCTCACGCTCTGGCAGGTAGCCCAGATGGGCATCATCGAGAATCTTCTGCAGTGCTGCGTCAGACTCGCCGGCTTCACGCATGTCGATTTCAGTATGCGGGTAGATAACTTGGTCGCGCAGGGTGCCGACGCTGAGGTATGGCCGCTGCGGAAGGAACATGATGCCGTCGAGGCCAAATCCTCGAGGGCGGCTGACAAGTCCGCGGTAGACGGGCCAGAGTCCAGCCACGATGCGTGGAATTGCAGATTTGCCTACACCGTTAGGCCCAGAGATGAGAAGGTGGTCGCCTGAGTGGACGATGAATGATAGAGACTCGATGAGCTCGTCACCTCCCATTGGGTAGAGAGATGGCGCAACGATGGGAACCTGCTCCAGGCGGACTCCATCGAAGCCGTTGTGGGTGGTACCCTGAGAGTCAGCGAGGGAGTAGAACTCGGGATGAGCACCTGGCGGGACGTAGTAGGCATCTGCGTGGACACGGTGCAAAGTGGCAATGAGTCCGTAGACGCGAGAGGTGTAACCAGCAAGTTCTGAGATGTCCTTAATACTGTACATCATGCGACCTCCGGCATCGGCCAAGGAAAGCATGAGACGTTTGTTCGTGATGAACTCCTTCATGCGGCCACGCTCACGGCCCATCCCTTCGGGGGCGTCTGCCAGCTCCATTTTACCACCAGATCCACCCCAAGCTGGGAGGAAGATAGGCAGTGAAGTGACGAGGTAGCCAAATGCGGACCAGGAGTACTTCAAGATCATATCTTCGAGCATGTTATAGCGAATCTTGAGGCTATAGATGCCTTCCATCCATCGCTGTAGATCCTTGAAGCTCCTGACCAGGAATATTCGCTCGGTTTCGGCTCCGCCATAGAAAGAAATCTCCTCGGCGTTGGCGAGGAGTCGAGAGTGTAGACCACGGAAGTCTCCCTCTTTCTTGCCCTCGACTGCCTTGAGCTTTCCAAATGGTGGTGATAGTTTGCGCAGTACAACGGCGGTGCTGAAATATCCTGCTAGGATGCCACTCAAAGCGAGGGGACCAAGAGAGCGATAAAGCTGATAGTTAAAGACAAACAGATCCACCAACGGCTTTCCCATGGAGGAGTATAGTGATGCGGCAGCCGTACAGAAAAGTGTGAGGTCTTGTGTGATGAACTGGTCGGGACCTTGACCAATTCCACCATCCAAGTTCATCAATTTGTAATAATTGTTATTGTCAGTGAGATACAAGTCGTGGATGTACCTCGTCAGTCGGGTTCGGAAGGCGATGGACACCTTCGACTGGAGGAATTTGATCATCGCATTCGTGTATGAAGCAAGAGTTCCAATTCCACACCACTTCAAGATGCCCCATAGGAAAGCTTTTCCTTTACCTGCCACCAAATCCCTCACAATTTCACCGTCAAGGCGTGCTATCAGCAGGGAGAGATATGTTCGCAATAAGAGGAAGAGGCCATGGCTCATCAACAATCCCGTCTCCTTGCTGCCCCATCGTGGGACCATTATACTGCCCAGACTCAGGAACTGATGTAAGAACGCCAGATTGAGGCCGGGCTTGGTGGCGGGTGGAGGGATTTGGTTCGTCGATCCGTCATTCTTGCTGCGAGCCGAGGCTGGTGGATTTAGGAATAGGCGACGATGGGCATCAAAGGTCGTCGGCTTGGTTGGATGGATGCGGACCTTTGAGGTTAAGGAGTCCTTGTATGGTACATAGATGGTCCGGGATCCGTCTTTACCCCGGATCCCGGAATTGCGCCGCAACAGCCGGCGGCCCTGGGCTCGCTCCTTCACTCTCCCCCGGAACCACCTGTAGCCTCCATATCCCGAGGTGATGATAGAGAACAGGAGCGCTACCGTTGCTACCAAGCGAGTTGTCTTGGAGGAATGGCGTAATTTGGAGCGTACGAGATCGGAATAATGGCGATAGAGGGTCAAGAGGGGATCCTCTCGAAGTGTTGACTGGACAGCCATCTTGAAATGGTCCAAGACCTCCGAGACCTCCGAGAGAAACTATGCTTGGAAGGTCATGTTAATCTCGATGGCGATGGAGAGACATGACAAGAGGAAAGATGAGGTTGCCCTGGAGTTCTTTGCATCATTGCATGTGAACCTCGGGATATGCGGAGAACCTCACGTGGGGAATGCTGACTGTATTAGTCTTAGCCCTCCAGGGCTACATACGGGGTACGGAGTATAAGTAGAGACTACTCGTAGTTAAATATACAAATACTACATACTCCATACGTGGTGGACTGCTCGTATTTATATACACGCAGTTAACTACTCCGTAATCTTACAGACTCCGTACTACTCCGACTACTCCATATCAGCACTAGTCCGTAGTGCACTTGGTCTAAACAGTAGCAGTCTAGGGAGAATCCAACGCAATTTCCGATAGATTCGTGTACTCCATCAACGTATAAATGGCTTGCGTTACATTTAGTACCAGCTGGACAACTACTTAATGTAATCATTAACAAATGGCACGCTCTGTACTCTGTACTCCGAAGTATAGCCAAGATCCTCTCTCCTGAAACCCAAGTTGGTTCCCCCGAGAACGTGGATTCGAAGGTCATAGCTCCCAAGACATAGGCAAATGAAAAGGAAAAAAGGGGGCAAAATAAAGAGTCAATCCACCGATCCCCCCACAGGCCTGATCGGGATCATCTCAAATTGTTCTGCAGCTGTCCAGACCTATACCAACGCGGATTCTCCCCTGGATGCATATTGGTCAGAAGCAGGTCCAGTCACCGAAACCCACCCGTGATAAGTGCTGTAGCCGCCGAGGGCGTGTTATAGTGCGAGAAAAGGACCCTCTGTGCCTTGTTTAGCAATTAAAATCAGCCCCGTTTTCCCACACCGTTCACGTGACATCCCCGACTCCTCCCTCCTCTCTGACGGAAATCCTCCCTATTGAGTCGTGTATCACTGAGTTGTCCGATTTGTGTTGATCCCAAAACGTGCGTTTTAATAGCGTTGTCGCTTCCCGGGAAGGCGGTACGTGCGAGCTTCCAGCCTTGCTGATCCAGGAGGTGTTAACTTCCTTTAGCGCTCACCCAGTCCTGGCATTGACTCGGCCATTCCTGGGATCTGCATCGCTTCCCTCTTTTGTTCACTATAGGTGAATTTGCTGTCTCCCTGAACACTGCCCTCGATGAGTGGAGAGAGTACGGGGCGAGAGCCAGCTGTGGAGTCCACAGACAAAGCAATGAGTACTCCCGGGCTTCCGGGCCCAGCCAGTAAGTCGTCCTGCGCGTTTTGAAGCTCAACAACCAAGGGATGTCAGTCACTAATGTCCCGCCTTCCACAGATGAGTCGTCCGAACGGGATCAAGGCACCGATGCGACCGAGATCCAGGATGCCTCCGCCGTCGCATCTTCGGACCCCGTGTCCCTCTCCGCCGATCCAACCGCGAGCACATCTGCTGCGGAGGAACCGACCTCAAAGAAACGCCATTTACTGATACCCATCCCATCGCGCCGGTCCTCCAAGACCAACAAACAGTCGGGGGAGAAGACCGAGGACGCGCAAGAGGAACCCCGAAGGGGCTCCAAGGTGAGCATCCTACGGGGAAAACGGGATCACAGTCGGGCCAGCAGTAAACGGTCGCGCCGGACTCAGGATGGAGCCAATGTGGAGGAAAACAAGGAAACGGCAACTGCGCCCGAGGCCAGTTCTTCAAAGCCCCCGAAAAAGGGCCCAAACAAGCTTCTGGCTTTCTTGGGCTGTTGCTCTTCTTCAGACGTGGACGGTGACGATGCTGCTTTGCCCGCGAAGAAAACCACCATGCGGCCAGCTACCTCGAATCGACTGCCCACCCCTGACAAGGCGGAAGCTCACACCGGCGACTCCAGCACCGCGGAATCGAGAGAGCCATACCTAGACGAAAAGGCAAACTCCACCGTCAGCGCGGATCAGCCAGGGGACGAGGAGCGCAACCTGCAGGCGGTTGCAGGCGGTGCTCAAGCCGAAGGACCTTCCACAAGCGTCGTTCAACCGGAAATCTCAGGCCAAAAGGACCAACGAGAAGAGATTTCCGTGCCCGCTGAAACCGACGCTGGCAGTAATCCAGTTGCCGACTTGAAAACACACGAGATGTCTCCAGATTTGGACGGTCAAACAAGCGCAACGACTGAAGACCTACCTCCTGCCCCAACCTCAACTGCACCAACTTCCAACATGTCTGATAAATCTATCGACGCTGAAAACAATGACGATACTGTCAACCACCAAGAAGAGACCCCGCAGTCTGCTATGGTACTCCCACCTCCCCCGCCCGCTCCAGCCCCTCCAGCTCGAGGATATCCCGAGAACGTTCCTCGGCCCTTGCTCCCCGCACCTTTGCCTCACTTGAGTGGAAGAAAATGCTTGGTACTTGATTTGGATGAGACGCTTGTGCACAGCAGCTTCAAGGTATGTACTCATGTTGTTGATTTTTTCGCGTCTGTCGCGTCATTGTAACACCTCGGCTCATCTTCTTTGACAGGTTTTGGAACGCGCCGATTTTACCATTCCAGTTGAGATTGAAGGCCAGTATCATAACATTTATGTGATCAAGCGCCCTGGTGTGGATGCTTTCATGAAGCGCGTCGGTGAACTCTATGAAGTAGTGGTGTTCACCGCTTCAGTCTCAAAGGTCAGTTGACAGCCCAAGATCAATCATCAAACCTCCTAGGGCACACACACTGACTTTACTCCAACAGTATGGTGATCCTCTTCTGGATCAACTGGATATTCACAATGTCGTCCATCACCGTCTGTTCCGTGAGAGCTGTTACAACCACCAGGGAAATTATGTCAAGGTATGATTCAGACCTCACCGATTAACCGAAGCCAGCTAATGATCATCTAGGATCTTTCGCAAGTTGGTCGAGACTTGAAGGAAACTATCATCATCGACAACTCCCCCACCTCCTATATCTTCCATCCTGAGCACGCGATCCCTATCAGTAGCTGGTTCTCTGACGCTCACGACAACGAGCTGCTCGACTTGATCCCTGTCCTCGAGGATCTTGCAGGTCCACAAGTACAAGATGTCAGCATGGTCCTGGACGTCAGCTTATAAAGGTCCTTACTTGGTCCTCACGCCTGAGATATCCATTTTGAGCGAATTGTTTTCTTTTCTACGCGAGAAAAGCCTCTCCTTTTGTGTCCCTCTTCAGCATTGCTGCCATTGATGGGTAGTCACCCTGTTTCCCTATGCCGATTTGATTCCCTTTCTCAACGACCGCATGGCGCAGATGGAACTGGTATCCTTCTGGCCCACGGCTCGTCCGCATCTGTCGTCGTCCTTGGATAGCTACCATCACTAGCCATTTTCGACCTTTTGCATTGCGATCTGTTTGTCTCACTACGCTCCGAGCGAGCCCATTCCCTTGTTACCCTGTTGCCTTGTTCTATGCTTATCAACACCCCCTCATGCCCTGAACTTTTTTTTATCTTATTATTCTCCTTTTCTTATTTTATCCAGTCGTGTATTTTCCCTCCCTACAACAAGTCCGCTTTTCATGCATTCTGCAGGCGTCTCTTGGTTATGTCCCCGCTGTATCTTCCCCCTATTTCCCCCCATTTTTTCCTTCTCATTTCTTGCCTTGCTACAGGGTCTTACTGGCGCGATCTCCTCAATAGACGAGTATGCATCCTGCGTTCTCTTCCTTGCCGAGTCCGTCGAGCAGCATAAATTTCTCTAGTGAGCAGTGTCTAATAATCCCCTTTACGCTGTTTTAAGTTCCCGGTGATTCTTTCATGCAATGTATATGGTGAGCAGTCCCGATGCTGTACATAGCCCTCGAGAAGGCGTTTCCCAAAAATAGTCATTAGGCTGGTATGGAGTATTAGGAAAGGAATCAATCAGATTGTAGTGCTGTCATTCTATGTAGTAGTCCCTGTAGTCCCTGTAGTAGTGTTAGGGTGGTACCTGAGTACCGGCCAGTCCCGCATTAAGACAATGATGTAGTCAACTTCCCCCCAACCAGGGTTTCTGTCACAGCTCCTGTAACCTCATTTCTACTCAATTCATAACGCTTGTCTTGTCGATCTCCCCACCTTGAGATTGTCAATTGTCTTCCGCGCAAGAAAAAAAAAAAAAACAAGCAGAAAGCAGAAAGCTCCCCGCAATCGAATCTCCCACCGCCCGCAACCTCCAAACATTCCACATCGTCACGCTGGCTGAAATTATGAAGAACTCGGAGGGCTGGGACGGGAAAATGAGGGTCGAACCCAAAGCTGTCATCACGAATCCAGAGGCCCTGGAAGATTCTGATTATTCAGACCCAGAGGCGCCGCCGGTGGAAGAGATCGAAGCCGACGAAGGTATGCACCCCGCAGGAACGGCTGCTCACGGCAGACCAGCAAGCTGATGGGCTACAACACGTTCAGATCTGTTGGCGGATGAGGATGTCGATTCAAAGGTACGCAGCCCTGAGCCCTCTTGGGCTTCCGATTGAGTGTCCAGCCCAAGTGCAATGACGCGATTGCTAATCACCCGGATATAGGAAATTGACATCGTGCATTGTCGGATATCGTCGATCCCTGCCCTTAAATTAGAGCGCTTCACTAAGCTTGAGGTAAAGCGCATTCGCCCCCGATATACAGTCTTGGAGAAGATGCCGTGTGACACCTCTTTTTCTCCAACGCAATCCGGCTCATTACCCATATGAGATGTGCAGCAGGCTAACGCACTCCCTTAATTAGAGACTATGCATGCGCCAGAATCAAATATCGCGCATCGATTTCCCTTCAAATATCGCCGAAACTCTGACCGAACTCGATCTCTACGATAATCTCATCTCGCACATCAAGGGCCTGGAGGATTTCCAAAATTTGACCAGTCTGGACCTGAGCTTCAACAAGATCAAGCATATCAAGAATGTGTCACATTTGAAGAAATTGACCGAGCTGTTCTTTGTGCAAAACAAGATCACCCGTATTGAGGGCCTGGATGAATTGACCTTGATCAAGAATTTGGAATTGGGAGCCAACAAGATTCGGGTTCGTGATAGGATTTCTTCCCCGCTTACACGTGCGATTTCTAATGGAGTCGAATCCAGGAAATTGAGAACTTGGAAAAACTCGCCGCACTTGAGGAGCTATGGCTCGGAAAGAATAAGATCGTGGAGATGAAGGTTCGCAATGACACCCCATGCACGCGCGTAAGGCTAACAAAGCTAACACTTTCCAGAATCTCGACAACTTGTCAAATCTGCGCATCATCTCTATCCAGTCTAATCGCCTGACCAAAATCTCGGGCCTCTCGGCGCTCCCGAACCTTGAGGAGCTCTACCTCTCACACAACGCAATTACCGATCTCTCAGGACTAGAATCCAACGAGACTTTGCGTGTTCTTGACTTCTCTAACAACCAGGTCTCTCACCTGGAACACCTCTCCTCACTAAAGAATCTCGAGGAACTATGGGGATCCAATAACAAGCTTGCCAGCTTCGAGGAAGTCGAGCGTGAATTGAAGGATAAAGAGAAGCTGGAAACTGTATACTTCGAGGGAAACCCATTGCAGATGAATGCGCCTGCTCTTTATCGGAACAAAGTTCGGTTGGCGCTACCGAATATCAAACAGATCGATGCTAGTAAGTTTCCCCATTTGCTTGACAAAAATACTTCAGACCGGACTAACATGTTGGTTCTTAGCGTTCGTTCGAGTATAGTGCCCACCGGCAGTCTCTGACCAGATTACGATATGCCTCAGTTCGCGGGTGGTGGCATCTCATTGATGCAATGGGATTGACTTGAGTCTTTGCATGAGAAATCAAATGGGAACGATTTAATTCTTGGTTGGAATCAGGCTGTTCAGCTATTCATTTGTACTTGGGACCTTACGAAGAGAGAGCTTGCTTACGCCCGTTGCTATGTATTTTTGATGAATGGATGCGCAATACTGTCATCAAGATCACTTCCAGGTACCATCGTATCTCACTTCATATGGGATACCAAATACACGTCTCAGACCTTATCATCTCAGTTCTCCTGCATTGAGCGCTCATTTGGATATCCCTTGCAATGGCATCTGACTACGGAGTAGTAAGAACGCAATTGCTAAGTATACAAGCAGCCGGGGGGAATGGTTCACTACGCTGATGGAGAGAATGGACTTGTCTTATGCACTGGGAACCCCTACGACAAATGAATGGCAGGTTGTGTGGTGTGTGCGCATGTGCGCGATGGTAAATTTTTCTTTTCTTTTCTTTTTAATGCACAAGATCGCTCCCAGCACACGCTCAAGAAACCAGATTGACAACCCTATCCATGCACTTCCACCACCACGATTCTCTGCAACTTCGCAAACCATCCCTGGATGGTCCTTTGCCCCGCCACCGGTGGTAAATTCTCGTCAATTCGATGGGAGCATTCGCATCTGCATCGTTTAGACCCGTGATCAGGATAACCATGAAGAAGATCTCAATGATGCTGGATAGGACATTTGATATCAGTTGCCCCGTCACACTCCAATGCATTAAGCTCGATGCCGCGACGCAGCCAACCGTAAAAAGAAGTCCAGCTACCACCATCAACAGATAAGAGCCAATCTTGTCCATAGAACTTGACAAACGATGGGTACGAGCTTTCGCGTCTGCATCGTTTCAACCCGTGATCAGCATAATCATAAAACGGCCTCAATGATGATGGGTAGAACATTTGTATCAATTGCTCCGTCACACCAATCCATGAAGCTCGATGCCATGATGCAACCAGCCGTAAGAACGAATCAAGCTATCACCACCGCCAGATGGGAGCTGATCTTGCCCATGGAACTCGACAAGCGATGAGTGCGAGCTTTCGTGTCTGTATCGTTACAACCCGTGATCAGGATGGCCATGAACAAGTTCTCAACGATGCTGGGTGGGACATTTGATATCAGTTGCCGATACCACAATGCAACCAATCGTAAGAACAAATCTAGCTACAACCATCGCCAGATGGGAGCTAATTTTGTCCATGGAATCTGACAAGTGATGAGTGCAAGCTTTCGCGTCTGCATCGTTTTGACCTATGACCAGTATAACCATAAAAAAGGTCACAATGATGCTGAGTAGAACATTTGATATCAATTGCCCCGCTGTCGATGGTAAATGTTCGTCAATGCTGCGAGCAGACTTTGGGAGAAGATAACTGTGCTCAATTGAAACGAGCTTTCACGTTATAGATCCGCTCCCCGCTTCTTCTTTCTTCTTCTTCTTCCCCGCTTCTTCTTCTTCCCCGCTTCTTCTTCTTGTTTTTCTTCCCCCCCCCCCCTTCTTCCTTCTTCTCCTTCCCCCGCTTCTTCTTCTTATTCTTCTTCCCCCGCTTCTTCATTCTTCTCCTTCGCTCCCTCTCTCTCCCCGAAGAGTTCATTCAATCGGTTCTGTCCGCATCTTCTTCTCTCCCTGTAGCCTCAACAAATGCTCGTCAATTCGATACGAGCTTTCACGTCTGCATCGTCTTGATCCATGACCAGGATGACCAGAAAAAAGATCTCAATGATGCTGAGTGGGATATTTGATATCAGTTGCCCCGTCGCACTCCAGCGGATAGGCTTGATACCAAGATACAACCAAGCGTAAGAACGAGTCCAGCTACCACCATCAACAAATGGGAGCTGATCTTATCCACGGAATGTAACAAACGATGGATCAGAAAGTGGTGACTGAGAGTGCTGATAGGTGGAAGGGTCATGAAGAGGTCGGCAAAGATTGGTTCATCATAAGCTATCATAAGTTGGATTTGATCGCTGATGGACTGATGCACTTTGAGGGAGGTGCCTAAGCAATGCCGCCAATGCAGCGGCGGTATAAATCCGAATCCGAGATCTCTTGTCCATCGGCGTCTTCGTCACTTGCCTCAAGGCCGCCCAACAACATCTCCTCCTCTGAATCAGTTTCGTGACGGGCGCACGTTTGTGGCAGCCGAGTTTGTCCGCGTAGCATACCACGCCAGTTGGAAAAGACGCGGCCACCGGCCTGTGATTGTTAGTCAAGACCGTAAGCAGGATGGTTGTTGAGTGTAAATTACATAGGACTTGAGGTGGGCTTTGGCCCGGGCTCCTGTCTTAGACATGGCAGCGAGTAATCGACCAGCCCGCGAGTGAGGTAAAGGCATTTTGATCGAGTAGAAGTTGGAAACAAGCTGTTTGTATGCACTTGATTAAGCCGGATATCGGTGTCTTTGGACAGAAAAGAGGAGCGAGAGCGTGGGAAGAGAAGGAAAAGTGAAGTTACTCAAGAGTTGTATTTAAGCAGGAGGAGCCCGCGAGGATCGCACGATCTGGAAACTTTCGCGATCCTGAGTTGACCTCGCGATCCTGAGTTGACCTCGCGATCCTGAGTTGACCTCGCGATCCTGAGTTGACCTCGCGATCCTGAGTTGACCTCGCGATCCTGAGTTGACCCCGCGATCCTGAGTTGACCTCGCGATCCTGAGTTGACCTCGCGATCCTGAGTTGACCTCGCGATCCTGGGTCGATCTCAGGTGTCAGACACTTGATGTTCACGATCGTGATCTGCCCAGGCACCGATATCGATTTACCAGATTCTAGGGGCTTACGGGCGTGATTGCTAGCAATGGCTGTAGCTAGATCATTGTTTCTCTGCTGCTGGTGCCCATGGAATCGACCGTGAATCGTTTTGGGAGATCGATCTAGCCGCATCATGATGCTTGAGAATCGATCTGCCTGATTTTGTCCCTGATCCAGGGGGAACTTAGCTAGAATTTGTGAATACGATTCATTCTATGCCTATGACACGTTGAGATCTGTTCAAAAATCCAGAATCAATGCATATGTAGCTCTGCAAGGCGGTTTGGTCATGAACGATGTCAGCTAGATGGGCGTTGATCTCAGGGCTTCTGGGGCACCACGTGATCTGTTTGTACATATGGTTTGCGCTGTTTGTTCTGTTTGCATTGTTTGCATCTGGCCATTTGAGCCAACTTCCCCATCTTTCCAAGGCTAAGAACTTTGTCTTTGAATCTCCAAGGTTTTGTTGGTCGACTATGTGGGGGTTTCCAGGTGCTTATGTTGGTGTGTGTAAGAGATTCTCAGGATGCGATGTCACATTGATGAAGGGATCACAACATTTCGATATGCCTCCTCAGGCTCCCTATCAAGACGGGTCTTTATTGATGTAGAAGATGTGTCTAGAGTCTGTTGCCTTTTTATCACACAGTATTCTGAGAACCGGTGACCTGATGACGCAAAGTCATTCATGACTTCGTAGTGGACACTAATGGTTCGTTAAGTAGTCCCTACATGAAGACAGAAAAGATAGTTCAAAGCCCCAGAATACCATGTTATTCTGAACAAGACCTTCTCATAAGTGCATTGAACGTGATTTGGCCCTTGGGTATGAGCACAAGCCCCATTCATTGCAGCCTTGTCGCGTATATGGCATCGTGCATGGCCTCGCCAGAGGACCACGGAAGTTGAGCCAATGTCCATTTGATATTGCATTGATTGTGCATTGATTGTGACAGACAGATCCCAGTCATCAATACCATCAATAGCAGGCCGCAGGCTGACTTTGTGGTCAGTCGTTGCCCCAAAGCTCGGCACAGTGGACAAGAATCCGTGCGGTATTACAGGCGATGATGCAACGACGCGATAATGTGACAACGCAGGCCATTCGTGCATGACATTCGATGCCTATCCGATTGTCCATTGGAGAGAGCTCTGCTCAATCTCCAATGAACGTTTGAGGATACAAAGAATGAATCTTGTTGCATGTCGATGGGAGGTCGATAATGGAAACAAAAAGAGTCTGGACAAAAAGAGTCTGGATCAAGCCGCGTCCGCTGGCTTCTCATTGATGTCCCCAGGTTCTCGGATACTTGCACCCTGTCCTTCACCAAACGGATGTCCATCCACGTCCATGCCCATTCCTTCTTTCCACATATTGGCGAGGCTCGTGGCCCCCATCTGCCGATTCTCCTCTTGGATATTGCTCTTCACACCGGGTCCGATGGGATACTTCTTACTTGCGAGGGTATCAGCCAATTCCTTGAGCGGAATCCCCGTCTCGCTGCTGATCAGATCCTCATAGATGGGATTATTCTTGAAGAGATTGTATGTGGAATAGAAGGGACTTCGTTTCAGGGCCGAGGCATGGTTGTGGCGTGAGGTTTGGATTTCGAATGTAAGGGACTGTGGTTCGGACGAAAGGGCAGTATTAGGCGTGGTGTGCGTGGATGGAGGAGTTGGGGGGCCAATCGTTATGGGAGAAGATGCTATTGCACGCTCTGCTGCATCGGCAGTCTCAAATATGGCAACAATAGGCCGATTAGAGTGCGTGGAGGTATTGCTTGTGTCGTACTAGACATGATCATGTCAATTAGGTCCCGAAAGGCGACAGAGGGATCTTACCTTGAGGTTGCGGTACGTCAGTACCTCTCCGAATTTCTGGAGCGCTCCCAGGATCAATCTGCTCTCTGCTAGATTCTTTGGCCCAGGGGTTGCTGTAATATGGACCTGTGCTGCCAAGCGCGCAATATTTGCAGCCATTGTTGCGTGGTTGTGCCGTGCAGACGTTGGAAAACGTCAGTCGGGATCGGCATTATGGATTTCTTGGCGCGTTGCCATTGATCGGCCTAAGTGGTGCATTGCATTTCAGGTACGAGATATCTACTAGGCTTTTACTGAATACTCTGTAGATAGAACAATTGATTTTGAATTTATTCCAGGCGTTATAGTCATTATGTGGAGGGTTTTATTTACTCCGTGAGGTCTTTGGTGTACCCAGGTCGACTCTGATGGCACAAGCTTAGAAAATGGGGATACCGAGGCCATACTTAAAATCGTCAGTACAATGAATTCAAAAAAAAAAAAAAAAAAAAAAAAAAAAAAAAAAAAAAAAAAAAAAAAAAAAAAAAAAAAAAAAAAAAAAAAACTGGAAAAGATGAAACTTACAGCCATGGGGTCATTGAAACGCAGGCCTTTGTCCAAAGCGCTAATGGCTTCAAGATCACCAGACTCCAGATCAAAGTCAGTGACCTGCAAGTTCTGAGCAAGACGAGTAGGGTCATTGCTCTTGGGGATAACAGCGATGTTACGCTGTGTAGACCAACGAAGCAGAACCTGAGCGGGAGTGCGGCCGTGCTTCTCCGCAATAGAGTTAATAGTCGCATGCTCAAAGAGCAGCGGGGTATCTTTAGCATGCTTCAGATCGAGCTCGATGAAGCTCAGAGGGCCAAAGGAGGAGTAAGCAGTGACAGCGATACCCTGCTCCTGGGCATAGTTGACCAGGCGAGTCTGTGTGAGGTACGGGTGGTGCTCGATCTGCAGGGTGGCGGGGCGAACACGGGCGTAGCGCAGCAGATCCATGAGCAGCTGTGCGCTGAAGTTGCTGACACCGATGCTACGGGCCAGCTTCTTGTCGACGAGAGTCTCCATCGCACCCCAGGTCTCGTGAATGGGTGCATTGGCGAGCTCAATCTTGCCATCGGCAGTAGTCCAGCTGGGCGGGTATCGCACGGAGGGATCGAGATACTTAAGGGCGATGGGGAAGTGAACAATGTACAAATCGAAATAATCAACACCCCAGTCGGCAAGTTGCTTGCGCGCGATGGGCTCAACCTTGTCGGCTTCGTGGAAACTGTTCCAGAGCTTGGAGACGATGAAGAGCTCTTCGCGCTTGACGAGGCCGTCCTTAATGGCCCGAGCGACACCCTGGCCGGCTTCAACCTCATTACCGTAGTCTATGGGGCTAATCAGTTCTCGTCAATTACTTAAGTAGGGTCTAGGTTTAATGCCATACCGCAAGCGCCATCGAACAGGCGGTAGCCAGCCTTGATAGCGTTGTAGATCTGGTCGGCACAAGTGTCGTTGTTGACCTTCCATAGGCCGAAGCCCACGAGGGGCATCTCAAAACCACTGTTCAGCTTGACGGTAGGGGCAGCCATAGTGAATGAATTTTATGAATGCTAGAATTATCTACTGTCCTGGGGCATCGTGTCCCCTTAAATAGAGCCTATACAGCCTGGGGCAAATTGTACAGGTCCAGGCTAAATGGCGCAATGGAACTGTGGTCTTCTACTCCATTCTAGCTAATTAATTCTGCTGTGTCCATACAATCCCCAGTATCGCCCCACCGGTTATTGGGAGATTGTCTGGCGGCTAAACTGGGCTTAGTCTTGTTTAGCTGGAATCGGGCATTAGTTTCCCAATCCGAGATGGAAAGTAGAGGGATTATGGGTTGAAGAAATGTGAATAATATAAGAATGTATAGAAATGATATTCAAAACTCCTATCACGTATATCGAACCCCTCAAAACACCAAGCTGCCCAAACCCACCCAAAAGAAGTATAAAGTCAAGAGAAAAAAAAAAGAAAAAAATCACAAAGATAGAATACAAAAGACCACTCCCAGAATGATTATCATTATTACTATGTTTTTGTGTCAATTATTGTTATACCGCGTCCACAGAGGTATTATCTCCATAGCCTGTATTGGCATCGGGGCCCGCCCCATGCATATTAGGACCGTTGGACATGCGTCCCACAATCTTATCCATCAGATCATCTGACGGTAAGGTCATATCGAAGTGATGGGACTGCTGCGTCTCGCGAGGCACAGAGCCATGGTGCTCCTGGAAAGGAAGGTGGTGGTAACTGCTGCCAACATCACCAGGGATAGAGGCAGAGTGGGTACCCCATGAGCCCTGGCCATGGCCAAGGTCTTCGAGAGAGGGGGCGTTCGAGCCAAAGAAGCCATTAAGAACGCTGTTGCTGTCATGCATAACGGGGTGCTGCTGCGCAGGCACATAGTGGGATGTGTCAGGACCAAGGTTGTAGCCCATTCCGGGGTGTGCCATTGAGAGGTCATGGACATTTAGCATGACGGGAGCGCCGCTGGAGGTATGGAGGCTGGTGGATGGGGCGGTTTCAGGTGCAAGACTGGTGGAGTATGAGTCCAGAACTGAGGTAACGGCGGTTTTGTCGTTGAGACCATCTTCGGGCTTGGAGATGGAGCTCATGAAGTCGAGGGGACCATTAGAATTAAATAGATTAGCCACATTGTCGTGGGAGGAGGTGTACATAGGCCACTGGGACTGAGACTGGCCCTGGTGGATGAGGTCTTGGGGCTGAGGCTGATAGACGCTCTGGTGAGAGGGTTGTTTGAGGAGGATAGAGTCCAGAGAAAGTGGGGGAAGGTCGACATTAGTGGCAGTGCGAGGGCTGTTGGTGCTAGTGCGGTCTGGCGCAGTGAGGAGGCGTCTCCAGCTGGTGGTGCCGACTTGACCGGGACGAGTTTGACGGAACTTCCAGGCCAGAATGGCCATGCGCTTGCTGTCATCGCCGTGGCTTTGATACTGGTTTGCAAGGCGGGAACTGGCTGGGGTGGCGCGAAGCTCCTGTACTGCAGACATGGACCGGAAGAACTGCCGGGTGTGATCATCCGCATTCTGGACCTCTTGGGGATGGCCTGAGTTCTCAGCCACGCGTTTGGCTTGGGTCAACTGCGTGAACATCCTAGCCCACCAAGAAGATTCAAAGAGAGGCTTGACTTTTGTGGAGTTAGTCCTGGGAAGTTCCTGGTTTGTTTCGAGAATCTGCTGGCTATCCTGATTGATATATGTGCTGCATGTCCAATTGTCCATCTGACTGACTCCCAGGACGTCACCAGCAGTAGGGTGACCATAGTCGAGGTCAAGTTGGATACCCAGACGTGATCCTGCAGGAGGGAAGTCGGTCATCAACTCGAGGCTTACTTCCAATAAGATTATATCGCAATCAATCGGATTGCTGATATCGTCAACCATAGAAGCGAGTTGAGGGAAAGAACCTCGCCAATCAGGCACACTATCGAGAGGCATGGGAGAAGCAGTGGGGTGGTGCGGATCACCCTGGAGACGCGTGTATGCGTGCAGTGCCTTGTCGACATTGTTGGCTTGATGAGGGGCGCTCACCCACATGTCAAAGCTGAAGCCACTGATGGAGCTAGCAGCAGCTTCCTGCATGTTGGATGCAAGTGTATAGCTGGGCGGAGGGAGGTCGCCACCATAGGGCTGCATGGATCGCATGTTGTCATGGTAGGAAGAGTGGGCGTGGCTGCTGTAAGGGTTGGATGAGGAAGGGTGCTCCATTGATGTTCGCCATTTGGGCCCTGGTGCTGAGCTGTGCACACTAGACGACCGCTCGGGTGAAGTCTCTCGAACAAGTCGCTCCCCTGCCAGGCTGTATTAATAAAAGGTAGTCAAATGTATGATGCATCACAACTCACAATCGGGATCTCCCTTGAGGAAAGAATCCAGGACCTGTAGGTGACTAGAGACTTGCTTGCGGGTTCTTCTCTTGCCAGTCAACTTGAAGATGTACTCAGCGATGAGCTCGTTGCGGCCGTACGACTTTCCCCGTTCGGACCACTTTCTGCGACCCATGGGAGGGTTTGCTTCGAGGGCTATTCAACAATTAGACCGGAGGTAGTCGTGATATCTCAGTTATGCACTTACCCTGCTGGAAAGCATCTTCCAACTCATCAGACCAGACTGGTTCACCATCTTTGCCTGTATCCCGTCGAGGTCGGGCCCGGTATTCCAAGTACTTTTGGGACTTGAGATAGCTGCTTCTCGCCCGTCGGGACTGAGAGCTATGAGGTCCAACGGAATGAAGTCGGCGCATCTTTCGGGCTTGAATGCGATGTGCTACATGCTGGTGATGTTGGAGGTTGTGCCCGGGGATAGGCTGGGAATGATGAGGGGCTTGCGCATACTTGAAGCCAAGCTGTTGCAGCTGTTCTTCACGGGCAGCAGCATCACCATGGGCGAGGTGGTCTGCATAAGATTGGACATTCCCGGAGGTATTCTGGAGAGCCCGATCAGAATGAGCTCTCACCGAATCCAGTGACGGCTGGTTCTGAGGCACAAGGCACTCGGGTTGCCAGTCAGTAGCCATGGGTGGTACCAAGGACGGGCTTCTCAGAAAGAATGACAGATTCCAAGGAGGAGGGGATTGAGAGGCACCGCCGAATGCTTGCTGTCTGGCAAAGAACGCAGCACAGTCACGAACAACGACCCAAGAACGCTAGAGGTCAAGAGAATGTAAGAGCCTGGGAAAGAGAATGTGAGAGCGAGCAAGATGGTGTTTATAGAAAGCCATAACTCCCCTCGGAGAGGGGTACTGTAGCCCCAGTAGCAGCATTGCTCCGACAGGTTTGCTTTGCCTGCACCACGTCCCTCGAACGCCTGCTCCATACTCCTGGGTTGGCCCCGGTCCTGGCCTGCGCGCGTCCAGACACAGTGTGGGGAGCTAAGGACCCAAGGACAGCGACAAGCGGTCCTTGCGGCAGCAAATCAGGAGTCGAGACAGGGCTCGATATGAAGGAAGTCAGTCTGGATGCAAGGGGTGCTCAACCGCACGATCCAGTCATGAGCGACTCGGAGATTTTGTGCAGCTCGAAGTGACCCTGAGGATCCATCGTTTGGACCATCATCGACAATAACCAACAATAATCAGTGGCAATGATGGCGTCGTAGGAATGCGGGTGGTCCAACGACAGCGCTTTTTCGGGCGGGACATGGAATGCTCCGCCGCCTAAACATCACTACAAGAATGTAGGCTTGGATGATCCTTCTCGGCGACCGTCCTACGTACCATTGGAAAGATGGAGCAAAGTTAGCGCCAGATGACCCTGCAATCCAAGGTGAAGTTTAGGTGTGATTTTGGGGGAAAGGGAATTGTAGGGTCACGTAGGGTTACGATTATGCCTGTATGGCAGAGACACGAGATGCACGAGGACGGGACTGCAAGTCAATTGACAGCCGCAGGAACGTGTTCGAAAGTGTTCGGGGGTATCTTTTTTGGGGCTTCTGCCGTGACTTTTTGGTAGTATGCAAGTAATCGTACATGGTACATTAATCCACCTTCTGCAAGGGGTTTTCCACGAACCAATCCATGGCCGTAGACTCAGACAAGGGAGAAGGGACGAGGGCCTCATGCCTCTTCCTCCTGCCCTCCTACAGTAAACTTCTTGCGCCCGGCACCAGAGGTAAGCTGTTGGAGCTTGACCCTGTCCACCTGCTCTCCTACCTTCTTCTCTAAGCGCGCAAGTTCCTCCTCGGGATCGACGGCCTCCTCGTTCACGAACTCCAACACCAATCTTCTGCCCAACAAATGTGTGTTCTTCAGCGCATCCATGGCATTCTCCGCTTCGCGAGCGCTGACGAAGTCCGCGAAACCGAAACCACGAGCCGTGCGATCGAACTTTTGCGGAACACGAACAGAACGGAGTTGGCCATAAGCCCCAAATAAGGATCGAATGTCTTTCTTGGTAGCCTGGAACGGTAAGTTCTTGATGATGATCTTTGTCCGCTTTGCTGCAGACTTTTTGGCATTGTCTTCGTTTCTGCGCTCCTCGGCAGCGTCCTTGCCCTTGTGAGATGCGCGGATGAGAAGTTCGTGCTGGTCCAGCTTGTAGCCATTCATGGCCGTGAGGGCAGCCTGAGCTTGAGCCTTGGTTTTGAAATCCACGAAACCGAAACCCATGCTGAGCGTCTGGCCCGGTCGCTTCGGGTCGGACTTCGTCTTGATGCGACCGGTAAGGAAACCATCGAGAGGACGGAAGGCTTCCACGAACTTCTGGTTTGTGGTCGCGAAGTCCAAGTTCTTGACAAACAATGTCGCGGTTGATGTACCATCGTCAGCCTCATCGGCGGCGAAGGTATCGGCCGTCGAGAATCCAGAATCCTTGCCCCGAACTTCAGTAACAGATGCGCGCGGAGCTGCGGCGCCTTCGAACAGGTTCTTGGGCGCTTTCTCCAAGAACAAGATGGAATCACCCAACTTGCGGTATGCCATACCCTTGAAAGCCTTCTGGGCCTCGTCCGGTCGCGCAAACTCCACAATCGCAATGGTACCACTTGGAGGCATGAGCATTCGAATGATCTTGCCGTACGGCTCAAACAAATTCTTCAGCTCTTCTGACCTGACGCCATAGGAGAAGTTCTTGACAAGAATAGCTGTGTTACCACGTTCACGTTGTTTGAAAGCATCAATGTTGACTCCGTTGTTGGCGAAGTAAGCTTTTGTCTCTTGGATAACGTGCGTTTCAGCATGCGCTTGCTTCACAGCAGCGTCTGAAGATGTGGGGTCAAGCAAGTCGGACTTGGACACTCCGAGTCTTCCAGCAACTGAAGACATGACAGCATCGGCCTACAACTAGGTTAGATTTTGGTCTTCTGGTGAATCTGTGACAATTACTCACATTCATGTACAAGGAGTTCCAGCTAAAGGAGGACGAAGAGGCATTTTGTTTCCGTTTAATTTCCTTCTGCTTTTTCAAGGGAAGTTTGGACAATTCATAGTCATCAATCTTATAGGTCTTCTTGGCTGTCGCCGGTAAAATATGGAGGAGACGGCCTTGGAAATGCTTTCCATCGAGCTGTTGGTAGGCATCAACGGCAGACTCAGCATCGGAGTATTGCACATAAGCAAACCCTTTACTGGCTGTGACTCGAGTATCAAAGGCAATATGTATCTGTATTCAATTAGTATCCAGTATAATTGAATGACTGATTTGAATCAATGTGTGGGTTTTGAGTGGGCTCTTCAGAAAGTCAAGAAGCATCTACTAAAATCTCTTGTCCAGTTCACATCACTTGCAATTTGCATCGGATGTCCCTATCGGGAAAATCATCATACGAGCACTCGGGGCAATCAGGCTGCTAAGCCGAAAGCCCAATTGGGTGGGGGTGTGGGGGGGAAGGAAGAAAGAGAAAGGGAAAAAACTAACCTCTTCAAGTTTGCCGAATCGTTCAAAGATCGGTTGAAGATCAGATTCAGTGGTGTCGTACGCAAGATTTCTGAGGAACAGACGTGCGGACTTCCGAATGAGATCAACATTGGGGTCCTCAGGTCCTGGTTGAGTATTGCTGTCATCGTCAGTCGTGTTGGGCACAACACTCTCATACGCCATGTTACGCGATTCCTCGTCGCGCTGTGGCGACTCATCGCCAGACGAAGGTGCCGGGGCAGCAGCTACTGAAGTAGTGGCAACTGGCGCAGCGGGTGGTGCATCAGCCTTGTGTTGCTCGAACTCATCTTGCTCATCCTCGTCGAGGAGGCCCAACAGACGACTTGTCTTGGAGCGCAACCAATCCGCATCAGAGAGAGGAGCTGCTTGAACTTCTGGTTCTGCTTGCTGTTCTTTCACTTGAGCATCTTGGTCTTCTACCTCTTCACTGTGGTCAATGACCATGGGCTCAGGCTGGGGGGGTTGGGGAACGACGGGCTTTTCTGTCTTGGCCTTCTTTGGGTGCGAGGGCAACTCCTGGAGCTCTTCTTCGTCCTCTTCCTGGGTAGGCTGGTTAATAACGGCTGCAGGTTCCGCAGACGGCTTAATCATGTCATCATCGTTGGCCCATGTCCGGGTTTTAGATGTGCCTCCCATTACAGAGAGATATTCCTGCAGTTTGGGATCCTGTGCCTTGTCTTCCCTCTTCCGCTTGAGGTTGCTGTCCATCGAGTGTTCATTATTCGTGGCATCACGTCTTCGGGTGGGGTGAGCATCCTCAGCGGCATTTGAGTCGATCTAAAATACGGGTCAGTCTCAAGACCACCTTCTTTGGTCAGCGTGCACGGGCGAAAGGAATGTGGCTGAAGCAAGAGGATCGAGGTGTGACATACCGGACGAGCGATGTCTACAGAGATTTTCGACATCTTCATATATGTCTTGTTGAAGTGCTTCACAGCTTGTTGGGCTGCCTCATGATCCTTGAAGCCAACAAAACCCATCCTACGTTTAGGCAGGACATGGGCATCTGTGACTTGAAAGCGTGTTGAAAAATGCTTTTTGAGCTGATCATTGGAGCATGTCGGTGGAAGACCACCAACAAATACTCTTGTACTCTCCATATTGAGGTTTTGTTGTGAAGAAGTAAGAGCTTGGAGAGGGTCCGACGAAAACTTTTTTTTTCTTCTTACATAGTGCCGTGGGCGGTGAGTATGGCGGTGTGGAGTGGGCTCTGGCAGTAAAGTTACCCCAGCAGCCGATACGACGCGTGATTGACTTTATCCTCCACCACACCTCGTCAATCTCAAAGCAAATCATATATCTCAAACCCAAGCGCTTGTTACTGAACATATTACAACAATGGCCAACCTTCCTGCCAGTGACAGCAAGGAGAAGATGGAGGGTAAGACGACCAGTTCCCCCCTCAGGTATTCACACATGCTGATTGTTTCTTACAGCGCAAGTCAAGTCCGTAGACATGGTAAGCACCATTGAGACACCGCTACTAGGGGTCAGAAGCTGATCTTTTTTTTTTTTTTCCAGACCGAGGATATGCAGCAGGAAGCCATCGCTCTTGGTATGAATCACCCGGAGTGATATCTGTCAGCAGCCCTAGCTAACCCACTCATCAGCTATTGAAGCCATGGATAAGTTCCGCGTGGAGAAGGTGAGTCTCAATTCTTCCAATCTCTGTGGTGAAGCAATCTAACTTGTTCCAGGACATCGCGCAGTACATCAAGAAAGAGGTCCGCCAGCCCTACCCCGCCCCGATCCCGTCGCTAACCCTATACTTCAGTTTGACTCACGCAAGGGTGCTACCTGGCACTGTGTTGTTGGTCGCAACTTTGGCAGTTTCGTCACTCACGGTTCGTTCGAATTGACATGTCCGCCGTGGTGGTTCAGTCACTAATCTTTTTGCAGAGACCAAGCACTTTATCTACTTCTACCTCGGCCACTGCGCAATCCTCCTCTTCAAGACCCAGTAAATACCCCGCGGTTTCTAAATATTGGTGGATTGCCGACAACCGTGATTTTTCAAGCGACTTCTTTTTGTTTTCAAACAATTCTAAATCTATGAGCTTGCTTTGCTAAAATGAATACCCATTTGTGAGATAAAGCGTACTCACATCAATAATAAAACAAAAGCATGGGCATAGGCCTTTACAATTTGTATACGGAGCTTCCGGGCTTTTTGCCTTCGGCGGGATCATACTTCAAATGTAAATATATGCATTTCTAAAGTTCTCCATGTAATATGGCGTGGGCCGAATGATAGCCTTTGTGGATGTTAGTGGCATTTCTTATTCTTCTCTGGAGGCAGCCCTGGAGCCATTCTAGCTTTCAAAGCATCGAATAGCATGTGGCACCCTGATTCTACTTAAGTATAGATAAGGCGTCATCAGATCTGACATGTTTTTCAAATATCCAATTAATCTCACGAAAGCATACATGTATAAATATAGTTCATGTCGTCTTGAAATTTGCCGAATTTGAACGGAATTACCCAAATTTTTCATATGAAGTGATGATAAACACCACTAGTATCAGTTTCTTATGTCCGATGCTCATCTCACTCGATTGAATATCTCGCTGAACAGAAATAGGATGCATGTTGAATATAGACATGGGCTGAGCCAATCAGCTGTCCCAATCTCTGACGTCACGTGCGGGCTGCCAAGTTGCCAAGCCACAGCGCCGCCACACCTCAATGCCGCTGCCTTCACCCTTGACCTTCAAATAGCTTTTGCCCTGATCTCTCCGGAATTACTAGTCCAGATCATCTTTTTAAAGCGGTCATGGCTTTCTGCATCACGTTTGGAACCCATGGTAAGTGATCCTGTGTTGACTCGACTCAGGAACCAGAGTGGATCCGGTCCCTGGATATCGCGTTGCGGGGACTGCTGTTGGCGGAGCTGGGTCCGATTTCACAGAAAAGATACTGACCATACCCACAGAGTTCTCCTCTCAGCTCGAGGGCTATGAGAATGTTCGCGCGTACTGTTACAACTGTGAGTTCTGACGTCACTGGTCCTTCGCCGTCTCAATCTGACGGATCTTTCCCTCCAGGTCAACATTGGAATGGCCACTGCATCACCCGTTGGTATGTTTCTTTTGATGTATAATTTGAACCCAGTTGACAAGTCTAGGCCATTTTTCACCGTTTGCTTTATTGTATGATCGCGATTCAGTGTCTCCAAAAATATTTCCACATCTAACTAACACGTTCCAGCCCTTGATTCCCCTTTCTTTCCACAAGTACAAGGTATGTCTCCCGGTCGCACATTTTTTCGACGCACCATTGAACTCTACTAATTCAACTATAGGAGGTCGTTTGCCACACATGCCGCGTCTCCCAAGATTTGGAGTGAGCATTGCCTGGATCTGCATTTCCAGATCTGACCAAACCTAAGATTTCTTACTGACTTCGATTTCAGGGACCGGCCGGATATCACCCCTGAAACGAGGCCTCCAGCAGGTATGCAATATGGCATCCAGCCGCCTCCTGGAGCCCATTGGCAACAGCAGCCTATTCAGCAGCCACCTCCTCAAGCGCAAGGAGGATACGGCTACAAATGAGCGGTCGAAGAAGTTTGATTGTTCTTCGCATGGGATCTTTGTGTCAGTTATCTGGAGGAGTGGAGGAGATGGGGATGGGTGGGAGATGTATGTCCTGGCTCAGTGACGAGTACTCTTTGGCGTTGCGTGGTGTTGATCCACTATTCCATTATCTCAGGTTATCAACCTAATTTCAAGGTTCAATTGAAGTACCTTTCACCCTAATTGAGTGAAACTGAACTCTGCTCGCTCTTGTTCGTAGCCTCAGCTAGTATTGGCCTTGCTATCTGAAATCCAAGTCTATGTATGCATTGTTTCTGATCTGAATGTCTCTCGTCAACTTGAGAACTTTCTATTGTAACTTTTTTTGTTTGAAGAGCGATGTAAAATCTACAGTATGGCCCTGCCAGGGTAACAGGGCACTCCAGGGCAACATATACTCCCCACGGAGTATCTCTCAATGCTGATTCGAAGACGCCACAACGACCCGCACGTTTAATCCACTTTCGCATTCTTTCGATATGGTTCACGATTCCGGAAGAGGCACCGTTGACACCTTAAGAGGGACAATATACGGCACTCCCTAGAAGCATTTGTAAAAGCAAGCCTTTCTTTATCATACGCTACATGAGGGGAGAAACCAGAAGAGAGAGAACAGAGAGATGAAGCAGCTCATCGCATGTGGAGCAAACGCGGCGGCTAGAGGATCACTGCGATTGGCCAAGAGGACAGGGGTCGGGCCGTCTAACGGGAGCCGGATCTTCGGGGCGAGATACATATTCACAATAGTACGGAGACTTCTTTCTAGATTAGGCATGGGGGATTCAGGCCTACACAAATGCCACTCCAACCAAAATTTCACCCCCTGTCCGAGAATGCCCACTGGCCTGATTCACCCGTCACTTGAACTACATATGCCGAGTCCTGCCTAGCCTCCGTTCGTGCTCTATATGTTGGCCTGGTAAGGTCAGATACGCCGCCAGTTCAGGGGTGCAATCTACCCAGATCTTATTTTTAATCCACGTGCTCCGCTTGAGCGTCCGGAAGCGAAAATGGCTGACATCTGGCGTCGTTCTTGCGCAGGCAGATTTTCTCTCTCACCAACCGGCCTCCTCTTCGCCTCGTTTTGTTTCCTATACCTTGGCTTCTTCCGGTATTACCATCATGTCAGCCATCGAGATCCCACATCTTACTTCTTTGACCCCTCCCGTGCCTACGAGCGTCGATATTCGTCAACTAGGATTGCAGAAGCAGCGGAGTTTCTGAAGAGCGCGGATAGCATTTTGAGACCAGCACAGCCCGAGGACTGGACCCCTACGATATGTGTCGGAATAGCAACTGTTGCCCGCCGGGGGGAGCAGTATGTGAGATTGACGGTGGCATCTCTCCTGGCCGGTCTCAACGAACTCGAGAGAAAGAGCATTTTCCTGAATCTTCTCATCGGCAATACAGAGGCATCGAAACATCCAATATACTCCGAGAAGTGGATTGAGACATTACCAGACCGGGTACTGACGTATCGACAAGAGAATCCCGACTTCGAGCGTATCAAATACTGGGAGGACGGTGGATATTATCGGAACAAGACAATCTACGACTATACACACTTGCTGATAGACTGCTACGATACTGGTGCTGAGTATGTGGCAATGATTGAAGATGATACTCTGGCAGTGAAGGACTGGCTCCCGTCCGCCTTGCATTCTCTCGATAGCGTCAAGAAACGCGCAGTGGAAGGGAAATGGATATACTTGCGACTCTTTTATGTCGATGAGCTTCTCGGTTGGAATTCAGAAGAGTGGCCGAGATATTTGGTTTTGTCGACTCTGATCTGGGCGCTACTTACAGGGATAATGATGGCAGCTAAAAAAGGCTTCAAGAACGAGCTGAAGTCTATTCCAACCAGCGCTGTTTGGATTACATCTTGCATGTTCATTCCAGCTATTATTGCGCTCCATTTCATGGCGGGAAGACAGACAATGTGGCCGATATCCCCGGGTGTTCATGAGATGAATAAATATGGATGCTGCTCGCAGGGTCTCGTCTTCACACGCGCAATCATACCCGACTTTCTGGAGCATACTGACTTGACAACGGATTGGCTGGTTGACATGATGATCGAGAAGGTCGCAGACGACGAAGGATGGACGCGCTGGGCGGTGATCCCGCCCTTACTGCAGCATGTTGGAGCTATAAGCTCGAAAGGACATGGGTTTGATGACTCGGCAAAGACTCTCTGGAATTTTAGATTCGGAGATTATCCCTATTAGTCTGTTTCGGACCGCCCAGGCGCAGAATACCTTGACTCTGTCTATATCACGACATGAGTATCAATGATTCTCTTGTATCATTGACCTGTGAATACTATACTCCGCACCAGCCAGCAGAGACATTGACACCGGGAGCACACATGTCGAATGGTACGGAGTAGTCTGTAGATACATAGACATGTTTCTTCACACGCCCCGAGGCCAGTTCCCTGCTTTATCTAATCTTTCTATCAGACTCCTCATGAAGTCTGAAGAAGTTCCCACTTGGCAAGATGCCGAATGCCCTTTGGCCAGGGGTGTTGGACCCACCGATCCCAGCACCCGGGGCTTGGTAGGATTAACCACACACGGAGTGCTGTAAGATGTATGTCCACAATTCCAAATCACTGACCTCTTCTTTTCCCAGCCTGTGGCTTAGCATGGAGGTATGTGCAGCCAATAGTGCGGTGGGTATTCGTTTGAATAGCCCGGGTGAGATTTTGGTGATGGCCGGGCCGCGCGACCGGGTGAAGTGAAAAGGGCGCGTTCTTCGGTTGGGAATGAGCAGCGCGATCAATGCACTAAATGCACTACCTTTTCAACCAAAGCTACGGACAAGAAAATCATCAAGGAGAATTGCTTTCAGATCTTCTGGTTTCTGCACAGACGAGTGCTTGCAACAAACTGGGACTTTCCAGGTCCGCGGGCGTAGGGCGGCATCCAGCAGCCAGCCACTTGAGCATCTCAGCCACCCTTGAATAATCGGATCGTCAAAAGCAAACCCTACTGGGCCCTAGCTTTTCAAATTGTCAAGCCGCTTTATCCAAACTTTACACTAGCAGTGGAAAAAGATGGTATCAACGAGGCTGCGAGGTGAGATTGGGGGCCGTCCTCGTATTTACGCGAGTGAGCCTCCCACCTTGGAAAGATGACTTTATTCCTGAGATTTCGGCTTTCCTGTGCTCTCCTCTTTCTAATTGAGGCGTTCGAATCTCTGGGTCCTTGAAGCCTATCAATACAGTATTGTCTCCTCCCCCCCTCTCCACTTCTGTCTCTTGATCTCCTGCTGACTCTATGAATTGAACAGCCCTGACTCTAGGACGCAGGCGTCAAATTGTCTCTCGGTCCCGTGAAGATGAGGCTCGCGTGGCCAGCCGCATTGTACATTCTCTCGATAACTCAATTCGCGCATGCAATTACTTTCTCGACTCTTGTACCTACCGGCACATATCATGTAGTCTCCGAGCCACCAGAGCCAACGCCAATATTGCAGCTGCATCGCCGCGATTCATCCACTGCACTGGAAACCATGAATACAATTCTGACCGACACACCTGCTGTGTGTGGATGGTTCGACACCAGCATAAACACCGGTACGCAGTATCCGTTGCCAGCTTGAATCTTGTTCAGACTACAGTTGGCTAAATTTGAGCCTGATTTTAGATGATCTTAATACGTACGCGTGCCAGACTGATCACACCTGTGTGTATCACAAATCAAACACAGCTTTCCCGGGTATGGCAGGATGTTGCTCAGGCGATTCGTGTGGTTTCTCGAGCACTTGTTACAATAGCGCCAAAGTCGCTGCATCCCCTTCAGTGCTTTCGGGCAATACAGCTTTTGCACTTTTCTGCACAGATTCAGAAGCAGGAGAGTGTGCGACGTACACATGGGTGAATGCTGACCTGACTGACTTCGGGTGCGATAGCACCGCCCACCTGGACAATATTTACACCGAGGGAACCTGGGGAGGAACTGCAGATGGGACAGTACTTCTAGCGACCCAATATGTCATAACCACGGATGACACCTTTTTGAGCGCGTATTCTGCTTCGTATGATGTGTCAACCTCAGTATCGAAGCCGAGCCGTCAAGCGTCGTCTATAAAATCCACACATGCGACCACAACCGCCGCACAATCGACCGCAGCCAGCTCTGGCAACTCAGGGTCATCGACTTCTGCTGGTACAATCGCTGGTGGTGTTGTTGGGGGTGTTGCTGGAGCTAGTGCCATTGGAGCTGGTGTCTTTTTCCTGCTTTGGAGGAAGAAAAGGAAGCAGCGCCAGCAAGATCAATCGGTTAGATCAGGGCAAGATGGGTACCAGCCTGCACCAAACTTCATTCCCGGCCAATCTGCATGGGAACTTCAAGGTTCGCAAGTGGAGGGCTACAAGGACTCAACCCTCGGAAAGCCTCGAAGTGCCAGCCCTGGTACAGCGCCAGAGGAACTCGATTCGAGAACCCTCAGCGCCGAGCTACCAGCCCCGGACCATGGGAAGCAGTATGGCAAGTGATGAGAAGGGGAAGGATGGCATCCCCGGGAAAGTTCTGAAATGTGTATATTTACCATGGAAGAATTATACAGTTAATTAATATGAATGTAGATAGGTGAGATGATCTCATAATCTTGCTTGAGCGGAGCTAAAATCACCAAGGAATTAAAGATATAGCTTTAAAACATGTTGGCAACAAACGTCGACTTGGCGATGATAATCTCAGCCAGAGCCATCAAGGGCCCACATGACAACAACTCCAGGACCTGCACCTTAGCACCAGCCTCACGGCCAATCCAGTTTCGAATCTCCAGTGCTGACAACGAGTCGATACCAAGTGCGGAGACCGTGATGGAGGGATCCATCTCTTCGATCGGAACAACAAGCAGTTGCGCGATCTTTGTGGCCAGCGCGTCGAAACACACCTGAAGCGCCTGCTGTCTAGACGAAGCCCTCTGCAACTGCTCCCGGAGCGGAATCACAACACTCTGGCCACCACTGTCATTGAGTTGATTGGTCTTGAATTCATCGCGAAGAATGTCGAATTTGGCGTCGCTAGCCCAGGCTGGCTCTTGGGTAAAGCTCAGGCCGTTTATGCACTGCCCGGAGCACGAGGAGTCGAGGGCACCCGAAATGGCAGCACTGATCATAGCCAGTACCTCTGACTCATTCATGGAAGAGCTCCCATAGTTTCTGGTAATATTCTCTTGCCGTTGCGCATCAGCCTGGGTCATCAATCCCACATCAGTCACGGCGGACAGATCGATTGATACACCTGGCAGACCCAGTCTGCGACGGTATTCCATAAAACCATCTAGGAACACGTTGGAAGCAGCGTAGGCCCCTTGTCCACGGCCTCCAATAACCCCAGCAACTGATGAGATAGCGACGAAGAAGTCCAGTGAACAGTCCACCAGTGCATGATGTAGATTCCAAGCCCCTTCAACCTTGCCAGCAGTCACTGCTGTGAAGTCTTCCAATGCCATTCGCTCGAAGATCATGTCCTGCTTGTGGGTAAGTTCTTGTCCTGTGGAATAAATAACAATGATCACTTACACGTAGCACCACAGTTCCGTGAATCACACCCCGCACAGGGGGAAGGTCCTTGATGTCTTCCTTGATGAGAGAGTTGACAGATTCCGGATTGGAGATGTCGCATGCCTTGAGAACGATTTGGGTACCGTTGGCACCGACGTCTTTTACCAAAGCCTTAATGTTATCATTGAGAGATGCGCTGCGTGATACAAGTACGAGACATTTCGCCCCCTTGGACGACATGAATTTTGCGATACTTCGGCCAATACCTCCGGTGCCACCAACAAGAATGTACGAAGCATCCGGGCGGAAAAGAGAGCCGCGATTGGCGCTTGTGCACTATAAGAAAATGAAGCCAGTCAGCTATTGATGTGTGGAGCATAAAGGGTGATATCCTTGGATGTATGCATACCTTTGCAACATCGCCATCCTGAGGACAAACTACCAACTTGCCCATGGATTTTCCAGTCTGGAGGGTCCGGAAAGCCTTTTCGATGTCGGTGATACTGAAGGTGGTCACTGGTGAAATCGGCTTCACAGTGTTTTTGTCAGCCAGCTCGCGGCATACGTCATTGAGCAGGCGCTTCATCAAATGAGGCCTAAACTCAGCAACCTTGGTCAGGTCCACAGATGCAAAGGTGATATTCCATTCGAATGGGTTCATGTCCAGACGGGTGTTCTTCGTAATATCCGCTTTGCCAATCTCAATAAAGCGACCGAAGGGGGCAACGATCTCCCAGGACTCTCGAAGAAGTTCTCCAGCGAGAGAGTTGAGCACAACATCTATGCCCTTACCTTCGGTGGCTCTTTTGATTCCGCGGGCGAATGAATGGTCTCGACTGTAAAAGATTCGGCCATCAGGAATACCATATGTATCCATCAGGAACTGCTTCTTTCCAAGGCTACCGACGGTGACAAAGACGTCTGCACCTGCCATCTGCGCTAGCATAATAGCGGCCTGTCCAACACCACCCGCACCAGCGTGTATCAAAACTCGTTCACCCGCCGTGAGTCTTCCCAGATCAAACAAGGCATAGTAAGCAGTGCAGTATACCACGGGGACGGTGGCCGCCACTTCAAAGGACATATCATCGGGAATAACGGCGGCACTAGTACTTCGACAGCGGGCGTACGTGGAATACGCACCTTCGGTCATGGCCATAACCCGTTGGCCAACCTGCAAGTCCTTGACGTCAGCTCCTACCGAGGAAACGATACCGGTGCACTCGACGCCAATATATGGTTGGGAAAGTTCTCCCATCGAGACGACAATATCCTTGAAGTTGACACCGGTTGCCTTGACCTCCAGCTCAATCTCGTCATCATTCAAGGGGCCCGCCTTGTGATCATCCTCAAAGTAAAGAGAGTCCAATGCGCCGGGGTTTCCAATCTGTAGTTTCAAGCGTCGTCCTGGTTGGCTATATAGCTGCGTGGAAATGGCCATAGCATGGGTCTGAGTGTGAACGAAAGCATTGGCTGCATCATCCTCCACGGCACGCTGGACAAGTAGCTCAGAGCCTTGGCTGATGAATTCAGCATCGCGACATCCCGCTGTGCCATCAAACGGCCAAAGAGCGTTCATTGCAGCTAGAATGGGCACCAGAGGATCGGTGGTAAAGTCGGCAGAACTCAAACCAAGAGTGGCAAATTGGGCCAATGCCTCTTGCCGCAACGTGCGACTTAGACCGACAGCCATCTGTCCATCGGGATTATCGGTTCTGTAGACCCAGAGAATATTCGAGGCATCGAGAAGCTTCCGTTTGATACTTTGAAAAGTGACTCTGGTGAGATCCCGCAAAGATTGCGACCCGGTTTGCAGGATGATGATGTATTTTTTGTTGTTCACGAGGAGTCCATTTAAACTCGTCACGGATGGGGTCCATGAAGATGTCTCGTTGAGAGCACCTTTCAGCTTTTGGGCGAGTCCATTGGACGTTCCGAACTCAGTAAGGGTAATATCTCGAGAGTCCATGGTGCTGCCAGTGGCCTGAACGTTCACATAGCCGTCGTCATGACTTTTGGCAATTTCTTGTTCAATTTCGGACAATTTGTGGCTCTGGAATTTGTAGCACAGCTTCTTAAATACCTTGGTCTCATCTACGCCGGAATCGTTGATCGGCGTCATCGTCAAGCCCTCAACCGTGATCAGTGGAGTGTTGGAAGTGCTTGGAGTTGCAAAAATGTCAAATCTCATGGGACCCTTCTCCACGGATTTCATGCCGTAGGCCTTGACAGACTGGCCTGGCTGGGATGGTTGATTGCAGCTGAAAACCATCCTCTTTATGGACGTTGGCATGTGCAGTGCCTCAATGTCCATTCCACCTTTGCCAAGAACAGGCCAGGTGACTTGCAGTAGGCAATCAAGGAAGGCCGGATGAATAACCAAAGGAGCTTCAAATTCCTTTGGCATCACAGCCTTTGTGTTTTTAATGAACAGGTCACCGTAGGAAAAGCTTGGGCTGGCCATGCAATTTTCAATGCCCTGGAAAAGTGGTCCATAGTCGGCTCCCAATTCCGTGAGAATGCGGTACATATACTGTGAATCAATTTTGGAGGTGGCACCAGTCCGTATCTCATTGATTAGAGCCGTGACATTCTCCTGTTCGTTCTCTGTAGAATTCGAAATCGTGATTGCCTGCTCCTTAGGCGCCGCGCGAACCCTGATCATACCAGAACAGTGCTCAGTCCACCCTCGGCTCGTCGTCCAAGAGCATATGCGGAACTCATCCCAGACATCGGATGACCCGCGAGTGCCTTCGGTAAAGGGCCGGAGGGTAATGGTGGTCTCAACGTCAGTTTCACCGTTCAGAACCAGAGCAGCTCGAACGACGATCTCTCGTAGTTCGTAATGAGAAAATTGAATATTCTTTTGAACCGCCCGTCGCTTAGCGGCCTCAATTGCCATGGAAAGATAGCCAGTCATGGGATAAACAGCTAATCCCTGCATTTTGTGCTCGCTCAGCCACGGGATGTCCTCCAATCGGACAATGTTGCGCCAGGTGGGCTCCAGCTCGTTGGAATAGTTCGCCAAGACACCTAGTATATCGTTTCTGCTATCATCTCTAGCCAGATGCTGTCGTGAAATGCGACTCTCGTGCCAGTAGCGAGTGTCATGCTGCCAGGGGTACCGTGGCAAGTCGTTTAGGAAGACACATTCTCGGGCACCGGTGGAGGGAAAGTTGACGTTGCTCATGTTAAGAGCTGCACCCAGTGCATTTGATGTTGCAGCAGTGTCTAATAGACTTTTGACTGGATCTGACTTCCGGAGAATTGTGGCGGAGTAGCTGATCGTGGATAGTGCAGGCCCCAGGCTCTTCAAGGTATCCAGTATAGGGCCCTTGAGGGCAGAGTGAGGCCCCACTTCGATGATGAGATTCGGTCTGATCGCTTCGTCGCCGACCATATTGCCCAGGGCATTGGGAAACAAGACCGGCGAGGTGAGATTCGAGACCCAATAATCGGGGCCCAGATGGGAAATCGGCGTGAGTTCACCCGTAACCGAGGAGTAGAAGACTGTTGCCCCCGAGTTGGAAGAAGGCTGGATAGACTCAATCGATTTCAAATATTGGCCAGCAATATTCTTCATGTGGTCAGAGTGATAGGCCACATCAACTTTCAGTCGTCGGTTGAACATATCCTTGTCTTGAAGAATTGTCTCCAACTCATCAATTGCCGACACATCACCAGACACAGTGACACTGGACGGACTATTCACGCAGGCAATAGTTGCATATCCACGAGTGAGAGTGCTCAGTATAAGCTTCACTGTTTCAGCACCAGCACCAATTGCAATCATGGTGCCCTTGATATCTGGGAAGGAAGTTTTCAACAACTGGGTCATCTCCCCCCGGCAATATGCGAGTGTCATAGCCGTTTCCAAATCATACGCCCCGGCCGCATACGCAGCGCCGATTTCGCCTGAGCTGTGACCCACCACCGAGGCAGGCCGAATACCCCAGGACTGGAGTAGATCAACGAGAGCGATCTGTAGCGCACTGCAAGCTGGCTGGCTCAAATGAGGAGAGTTGATCTCAGAAGTTTCGGCATCGTCACGCAGGATCTCGAGGAGAGAGAATGGGGCTCCCAATTCGCGCAGACACTGGTCGGCGCGGTACATGGCTGAAGCAAATACGGGGTACTCGTCAATGAGAGGAACCCCCATCTGTGCCCACTGTGCCCCTTGGCCAGTAAACACAAATCCAATAGTGGGGGGACCCCGGACCCGTGAAGCGGAGCCCTTGAATTGGGAAAAGAGAGTCGTCAATTCACTTGGCGAGCTAGCTGATACTCCAACTCGGTAGCACAAATTGGAGATTTTAGTGCCCAAACTGTATGCAAGGTTGTCAAAAGCATCATTGGGATGCTGATCAATGTAGGCACTAATTTGGCTCACTCGAGTGCGCAGAGATTCCTTGTCGTTGGCGGATATCACAAATAGCTTCCGCTTGGGGTTTTGATCCTGATTGGAGACTGATTCCTTGCTAGGAATGTCATATTTTTGCAAGACAACGTGGGCATTGGTGCCTCCAAATCCGTAGTTGGAAACACTGACATATTTTTTGTCACAAGGCCAGGGTTGCGGAGCTGGTGGAACAATCATGTTCCATTCTTTCATTGGAATTTCCGGATTTGGAGCACGGAAGTCTGCATTGGGGAGTAGCTGGCCCTTCTCCAACATCATTGCCGCCTTGATGATTGACACCATTCCACTTGCCCCCTCGAGATGCCCGAAATTGGACTTGGAAGAACCAATATACAGGGGATCAGTCGGACTTCGACCTGCTCCGAGGCCAAGTGCTCTGTGGACACCGGCTGCCTCGAGGGGATCTCCTGCTTTTGTGCCAGTTCCATGCATCTCTACGAACCCACAGTCATGTGGGTTCAAAAGAGCTTCGCGATACACCCGCCGGATCAATTGCTCCTGGGCCTCGCTATTCGGCAGTGTGATTCCCTGCGTTCGCCCATCCTGATTGACACCTGAATTGACAATCACTGCTCGAATGGTATTGCCATCTCGTATCGCTGCGTCAAGAGGCTTCAGGATAACCACACCGGCACCCTCACCGCGAGCGTATCCAGACTTGGCTCTTTCGTCCAGGGAGTATGTTTTCCCCTCATCATTAAATAGCCTAATTTCTTAGTGTGTGTAAAATTCATAGCAAAGAGGAAGACTCACTGCGAGGCGGACATGGAAACAAAAAGGTCTGGGGTGATATTCAAGTGACATCCCCCAACCAAAGCTTCTTGAGATTCTCCTTTGCGCAAGCTCTGCATCGCTTGATGCAAGGCCACAAGAGAGGAAGAACACGCAGTATCAACCGTAAAGCTGGGACCGCGTAGATCAAAATAGTAAGAGAGACGATTTGACTGCAAAGCATTGGCACAGCCGGTTGAGTGAAACATGGGGACAGTTTCCAGATCCCGCATGTTATTGGTATCGTAGTCGGAGAAACTTGCACCCACAAATACACCAACACTGCGTCCGGTGAGATCTTCCTTGGGGAATCCCGCACTTTCAAACGCTTCATAAGAGCATTCGAGTAACATTCGTTGTTGAGGATCCATCGAAATCGCTTCTTGCACGGTAACATTAAAGAATGGGGCATCGAAGCGAGCAACATCCTCGTTCAAGAAGTATCCCCCTGAGGGGTTGAATGTTCCTTTCTTGGAGGGATTGGGATGGTGGTACGATTCAAAGGAGAAGCGCTCTTTTGGAATCGGGCCCCAGCCACTTTGGGCTGAATGGCACAGTTCCCATAAATCTTGAGGAGAGGTGACGTGCCCTGACAATCGACAAGAATAGCCGACGATTGCGACCGGCTGGAGAGGGGTTTCGTGGTCGGACATTGAGGAGGTTGGGTTGGTTTGACCATATGGAATACCAAAATGAGGGAAATCCGGAGTCAGTCTATGTATTATAAGTTACAACCCACCGGCGAGGAATTTTCTCAAAAGTGCTACCGGTAGACATGTAATATGCACAAATATGACAGACTTTCACTCTCCCATTGGCTGAGTTGGATGACAGAACGAAACTTCAAGAGTGGATGCATTTTTCTCCCTAATGAAGCAAACATACGGAGTACTCCGGGCTTCGTATGTGTCCACAAGCCCACATGAACAATAGAATTGCCCAGCTGACCACGAGAGCGAGTTTGGGGGCAAGATGGCTGATCTCCGACTTACCTCCTCTGCTTCCAAGTTTCTGGCTCAGACATCGAGCGAATTGCCGATCCATCGAGGAACGACACTTCTTAGATCCACTTTGAATCTCATCACAGAGTAGAGAAAGTTTGAGGTAGTGCACAGACTCCTTGTATGTATGCTTGATGCTGGACTGCTTCCTAACAGGCTACTTAAGTACCCATCCCATCAAATCTAAACACAACTAGCGTTGAAACCTAAGAAAGATATTTTTTAGATTGAGCAATTCATGTATATCTAAATTTTACCGACAATTGCCTGTCCATGTGGAGTAACCCTTACCTTAATAGACTTTGAGATCTTCTACTTAGTTCTAAAGTTGTTCTAGGAGCTAAAGTTTCTGGTGGTCTTACTCACAGGAGACACGAGCCCGATCTCTGAGATATCAACTAGACGCACCTGGGCTTTACTGAGATATCCCTTACAGCACAACCTTGGGAGCTGAGCTCACCGTAAGATATAATATGAAGAAATCCACTGAGTGGGCGCACGAATACGAGATAAAACTGTGCCCAGGAGCTAAAGCCGGCAATCTATCAAATATGACTCGATTCTATTCACAGCTCTTGCATTATCCTACTCGTACATGCTTAACCCACTTAAATTAGCCACTATGGAGTGTAGCGTCGACGTAGTTAGACCGCTAATTGAGAACTTTGACTAGCTGCAAGCCGGCATAAGACCCTCACGGGTGCATTTGAGACAGGAAGTTGACGAAGATACAGATCATTCTCAAGTACTCCGTAGTACGAGATATACTCCAGATCTACTCCGTACATCATGCTGGGTTTGGCAGTTCTTGTGAACCGGTTCTTTCTAAAGTTGGTATATTGTGCAGATCCCCTTGAGGCACTTAAGAAAAGTGGAACAGGACCCGGGATTCCTTGGCAAAAGAGGCTACACTTCCATGGATGTTGTATACTTCGTAAAGGAGCTTAATTATTTTCGCTGGCATTCCATTATGCCACGAGAGAAACATTGTCTGACTTACAATTCACATTGAAAGCTATAGAGCGGCAGGACTACCTCTGGGCTTTGGAGAAGAATTGAAGGAAATTCAAAAAAGCTGACTGAATTGTGGTTTAGCTGTGTGGGTCTTGAGTCTGTAGCTTACGAGTAAGCAAAAAGCAATTTCAGAACTAATGCTCAACCGCGAGCGATAGCCCCCGTCTCTTGCGCCACCTGCATAACCAAGGCCATGATAGCATCCACGTCGATCGTCTTGAGTGGGATTTGGTGATCGGCATCCCAGTCATATCGCTTGGCGCTCTCGGTCGTACAGCAATCATGCAAGGTGTGTTGGAAGTCCCACAGCACCGAGTCCCGACTCCCGTATACATGAACCGAGGGGATGTTCAACCGGGCATCCCGACTGATCTGGAAATCCGACCCAATGGCCATATTGAATAGAGGCGCAGGAGCAGCCATGAGCAGTGCAAATCGGAAATCAGTCGTGGCCAATCCACTCTTCTCGTACTCCTGCTGTCGAAGAAGAAAACTGGCTGCGGCCTGCGCGCCTCGGCTGAACCCAAACATTCCGACCCACGAGCCAGTACCACCAGCACGGTCGTCCTCTTCCATCGCCAAATTGATGGCCTGGTCAATACTGGCGACGATACGCCGATCGATTTTTGCTGAGCCAGAATATGACGCGACCCCCGGGAATGATTCATCTGGGTCGCCAGCACCTGGCAGCCAGTTGCGAAAAGGGGCCCATTTCGCATACACGGCGTCTATTCCAGGGGCTGCCTGGGAGAGAAATGGTGCTTCAACGTAGACAAGTCGGAAGCAGGCCTCGAGTTTCGGTCGAAGGGCACGGCATTGCAATCTCATAATATTTGCATTTGTGCCACCGCCATGGAGACACAGGAGACGGGGATGATGAAGGGTATCTGGCTTGGCAACTCTGGAGGGCATGATCTCGGTAATGAATGAAGTATTATTGTTAGTGGGTTTGAGGGTTTTGGGATCTGCCTCAAGATCTTGGAAGTCGATGTTATTGTCCGGAGAACCCAAACAATACGGAGTGCCAAGGTAAGAGAAAGTCATACATACATTTGTTTTACGTACCTGCCTGTAGACCTCAGGAGGTACTTGGGTACGATGATGGATTGCATACTTGTACAGGGTAACTAGTTGCTCATGCGTTGCAGAGTTTTGAAGAGTTGATCTATCGATTTTCTCGTTTCTGATACCGATCCGAGGTTCCCGATGTCGATCCCGATGTCGATCGCGATCGCCGACACGCTAGGACTTGATACTGTCGCTCTATGCCCGAGAGTTTACTCCGTGCGGAGTACCTAAGTAAACATCACGGATCATGAAGCTCGTGGCGTTGGTAAATTATCTACGTTGGACTCCGTATAATTTACGCCAAAAAGCTCCCGTCTATTTCCCAAGTAGTAAATTCACAACCGTGTATATTGACAAAACATATTGCATTACTTCAATCAGCTTCTCTTGGCTCGATTCCAGACCCCGTACTCAACCTTGGAAGTACTTAAGTAGTATCTTAATTTCAACCCATTTCCATGCACGACTGCATGAATCATGTTGACAACAAACTTTAAGTATTTTCCAGCCCAAAGCTAGGGAGCATACGAGTATTTTGGGGTGACGGAGTTTGCAGAAGCCCACCTGGGCAGACCGGAGTTATTTACCATACACCGCTATTTTGTTGGCTACTTAATTCTACAAGGAGAATATAAACAAGATCTGTGTCACATGTGGTTGCTTTTTCCGACAGATTAGTTACACAAGGTTCCAAGGTTTTCACTTCGTAAATGGGTGGAAAATTGCCAAAACGACGTGTCATAGATCTCTCTAGAGCTGCATAATGTAGATTTAGCTCAAAGTTCTGCACTGCCTAACTAGTGTACAGCAAAGACCCACTGACTGGAAAAAAACTGTGTTCAATATGTACGGAGTACTCCATACCTCGAAGAGGGAAGTGAAAATGATAATGAAAATATTCCCTATGTGCGATATCACCTGGGTCCTAGCTGGAAATACGGTGTCATCTTGACAGACTGGAAAGCCCCACGCCTAGGTGAAGAAAAAGAAAAGAAAAGAAAAACGGAAGAAAATCAAGGGAAACACTACGTGACGACGTGTGAATCTGTCCCAGGACTATTTGCAAAAACGCAGAAAAAGAATTTGTGCTATCTGCAAAGCCAGCCATCTTGATATCTATCTTTCCATTCCTAACACATCCTACAATGGAACCGCAACAAATCCGAGAACTGCTAGAAGCCCGAGGCAACACCATACTAGTATTCGGAGCGCAAACCGGGTCATTCAATAAAGCTTCCGTCGATATCGTGCGATCCGGAATCAGAAATGGACCTAAATTCTTCATGCAGGCAGTGGAAGACCTCACTATCTACTGGGATGCATTGGCTGCCAAAGCTCCTGAGATAGAGCAGACTTTGCCTGGAAGAAGTCTCCTCGAAGACTTGAGTCGTATTCTTACACATGGACTGAATGAGGAGAAGCGGCGACCATACAACATGCTCTGTCTTACAATGGACTACATCGCGCAGATTTTACAGCATTGGCAATATCTGCAGATGGCAGAGGAATGCCGAGATGAATCAATGGATCCTCAGGAATCCTGGATCGCACGCCACAAGGACAGCACAACGGCTACTTTGGGCTTCTGCACTGGTCTTCTACCCGCATTCGTTGTGGCCAGCTCTCACAATATGCATCAACTGGAACAACATGCCGTCATTGGTCTTCGCTTGGCCATGGTTTCCAGTGCTATGACCGATGTCGACGAGGTTCTGAATGGCAATTCGAATCAGTTCGCCACCATCTGCCACGGAAACAAACTGGAAGAGGAGCTCGGTCGTATCATGAAGGAGCTATCTCCGCATGTCTATAGCGCAGCCTCCTATGATATTGGGTCCAGGACTGTCTGTGTTTCAGAGAGGGTGACCTCCGTATTCTTAGAGCAGGCACGTGGCGCTGGCATCAAGTGCCTGCAATTGGACCTTCATGGCCGTGTCCATAATTCAACCGACGCGGGAGGACGTGTCATCTCGATCCTGCTCCAGCTGTGCGAAGAAATGCCCGAACTTCGACTTCCAGATGCGTCGCAAGTGGCAATCCCGACATACAACAATTTTGATCCTGAGACGCCCTTGACTCAGGGTAGTCTGCATGAAGCCGCTATCGAAGGCATACTCAGGTCACCCTGTCACTGGTACGAAACATTCGTCTCCGTCTGGGCCTGTCTTGATGACCCATATGTGATATCGTACGGCCCGGAGTGTGTGCCTCGATCTCTTTTGTATGGCATCAAGTCTAAAGTCCTGCATCTGGCCGACGTAAAGCCTCCCTCCCCTCTTCCCCAGGCTCCCGATCCCGTTGAAGAGATGGTTGCCGTGGTCGGAATGGCCATCAAATCGGCCGGTGCAGACGACGTAGACGAGTTCTCGCAGATGCTGCGCAGTGGTCAGTCCCAGCATGCGGAGATCAGCCCTGACCGTATGAAATTCAACCTTGAGTCGGATTCCTCTCGCCAGTGGTTTGCCAATATGATGCGCGATGTTGATGCCTTCGATCATCGATTCTTCAAGCGCAGTCCGCGTGAATCAGCCGCTATGGATCCCCAGCAGCGGCTTTTCCTACAGTCTGTATACCAGGCGCTGGAGAACGCAGGATATTTCTCCTCTGTCGTGCGCACTGGTGAAGCCCCAAAGGACGTCGGAGTTTTTGTGGGATCGACGATGAATGACTACGAGCACCATTCCACCTGCCACGATCCCACTGCTTTCACTGCGACTTCCCCCAAGAGCTACATCCCTGCTAGAGTTTCCCATTTCTTTGGCTGGACGGGACCAACCATTGTCTACGATACAACCTGTTCCTCGTCAATGGTTGCTCTTCACTACGCCTGCCGCAGTTTGCTCTCTGGCGAGTGCTCCGCTGCTATTGCCGGCGGTGTCAATCTGATTACTCTCCCTAGTACATTCCGTGCTCTAGCTGTCGCCAACTTCAGCAGCCCCACAGGCCAATGCAAGCCATTCAGCCATGACGCCGATGGCTACTGTCGTGCCGAGGGAAGTGGTGCCGTGTATCTCAAGCGCATGTCAGATGCCGTGCGTGATGGAGACCGAATTCTGGGCTCCATTGCCAGCACTGCCATTTTCCAGAACCAGAACATCACTCCATTCTTTGTTCCCAACTCTGCCTCGCTCGCTCAATTGTATGATTCGGTCATTGGCAAGGCAAATATTGACCCCTCCTATATCTCTGTTATGGAGGCTCACGGCACAGGCACCCAGGTCGGTGATGCTGCCGAGTATGCCAGTATCAAGCAATGTGTGGTTGGTTCGTTGCGAGCAAATAACCTGTTTCTGGGATCGGCCAAGGGTCATGTTGGCCATGCTGAGGGCACTTCAGGCATCATCTCTCTGATAAAGATCCTCACCATGATACAGGATGAATTCATCCCGCCGCAGGCCAGTTTTACCAAAATATCCCCCCATCTAAACTTCAAGCAAGCCGATATGATTGAGATTGCTACTTCCTTGCAAAAATGGCCCGAAGGACCCCGTACAGCATTCATCAGCAACTACGGTGCCACCGGATCCAATGCCGCCATGGTCATTACGAGCCCTCAGAAGAAGTCAACGCAGCCAGAACAGGAACATGCCGTTCCTTTCTGGGTTTCAGGCTTTGACGAGCAAAGCGTCACCGCGTACTGTCCAAGATTGGCAGCCTATCTCCAAACCAACCCTTCGACTACCCTTTCGAACCTCTCCTATCATCTCAGTCTGCAGTCCAACCGTGCCTTACCTCAGCGTGTTCTTTTCACTTGCCAGACCAGACAGGAACTGGAGGAGAAGCTCAAGGAATTCTCAAACGGTGCAGTCAAGGCGGAAATAACAAGTGTTGGCAAGGAACGCCCTGTGATCCTCTGTTTTGGTGGCCAAACAAACTCCTACATCGGTCTCCATCGCTCAGTCTACGACAACATTCCTCTGTTACGCCGCCACCTTGACCAGTGCGATGCTGCTATCCAGGCTGCTGGGTGCAGCAGCATTCTCCCGGAAATATTCTCCAATGAGCCCATTACCGATCAGGCCCAGTTGCAAGCCATGCTCTTTGCCATGCAGTACTCTTCCGCGCGCTCCTGGTTAGACAGTGGCTTGTCAAGTAGAGTTGCTGCAGTCGTGGGTCACAGCTTTGGTGAATTCACTGCACTCTGCATCTCTGGAGCTTTGTCCTTGGAAGAAACTGTCAAGTTGGTGGTTGCCCGAGCAAGGCTGGTACGTGATGTGTGGGGTGAAGATCCTGGAGCCATGCTCATGGTCAATGGGGATGAGAATCTCATCAATCTGGTGCTCGAGGAAGCCAATGAAAGTTACCAGGGCTCTTTCCCTGCCGGTATCGCCTGTTACAATGGACCCTACCACTTCACTCTGGCCGGATCCACTGAGGCTATTGATGCCGTGGGTGTCGTCTGCGAATCCATTTCAGGGATCAAGACAAAGAGACTTCGAGTCACAAATGCTTTCCATTCCACTCTCGTCCAGCCTCTTCAGGAACACGTGGAAGGTATTGCGAAGGGAATTTCACTGAAGCAGCCCGCTATTCGCCACGAAAGAGCGACTGAGTCCCGAAGCACCGCGTCGTTCAACGTCTGGGAGCACATGAGACAGCCGGTCTACTTCCACCATGCCGTCAATCGTCTCGCTGAGGACTTCCCATCCTGCGTATGGCTTGAGGCAGGATCTGGGTCCGGTGTGACCTCTATGGCCAGTCAGGCTCTTGGCACCGCCGCATCCTCTCATTCCTTCCATTCCCTCAACATTACTGACGGTCAAAGAGGATTGGACAGCCTTGTGGCTACAACTATGTCTCTATGGAAGCAGGACATCCCCGTTACCTTCTGGGGCCACCACACCTCTCAGAATGCAAAGTTTACGCCGCTCTCTTTGCCACCCTATCAATTCAACAATGCCCGGCACTGGCTGGAACACAAAGAAATCTCGACTGGCCCCCAGCAGGTGAAGGAGGCGGAGATCGCCGACCTGGTTTCTTTAGTGGAAGGCCGAGGCTCTGGCTCTGGGCCCTGCTTTGCCGTTGATACTACATCCAAGTTCTACCAGGATTTGATCAACGGTCATGTGTTGGGCAAGCTGGCCCCCGTGCTTCCTGTTTCTGCGCAGATTGGCATGGTAGTTGTCGCCTTGTACAGCATCCACCCACAGTGGACCAAGGGCCGCTTCCAGTATTCCGTCCACGACATGGTTAGTGAGACTTATATCTGCGTTGACCCTTCACGCAAGTTCTGGTTGGAGTTCTCAGTGTCAGATGATCAGCGACTTATCTGGGGCTGGGCAATAACCAGCACAGACAAGGCCGAGAAGGCCGAACGCAAGTTGGTACATGTTGAAGGCAGTCTGCACATCCACCCCCCTGATGATGACGTGTATAACACGAAATTCGAGGCTTTGGAAAAAACGATCTCGCACCGAGAATGTGTTGAAATCCTTGGTGCAGGCCTGGAAGACGATGAGAATGTCCATGTTGTGCAGGGAAAAACGGTTTACCAGGTCATTGACAGCCTGGTGTCCTACGGGAGCATATACCGCTGGACTAAACGTATCGTAGGCCGAGCTGGCATCGCCGCCGGTGTCGTGCGGAAGCCCATCAGCTCAACCTATGATCCTGGATTAGGTGATGCATTCTGCCAAGTTGGCGCCGTTGCAATCAACTGCATGACCGAAGCCATCTCACCCAAGAATATCTGGGCCCACAACAAATGTGGCCAACAGCTCGTCTCCCCGACATACACTAGAAGCTCGGAGACATGGCATGTCCTGGTGCATCACCGGGCGAAGACAGACCGGATCCATGAGATGGATATTTATGTGTTCGACCCCACCAACGGTCAACTGACACAGGCTATCATTGGGGCGCAGGCTGTGCAGGTCCCAAGGACATTTTGGGATGAGGTTCTTAGCTCGCTTACCACAGACAAATCTGCACTCCAAGGCAACGGACATGATCATGGCCTTTTCAACCCGAAAGGCAACGACCCACGGCCAGCCACACGGAAGGCAGAACGTGCATCTAGCCAGAACTATGAAGATGTGTTGGCCGAGGTTCAAAGTATGGTTTCAAAGCTCCTGGGAGTTCCTGTGGCCGATGTCAAGCCGGAATCTCAGCTGGCCGATTTGGGCATGGACTCCTTGATGGGCGTCGAGATGGGATCTGACATGGAGGCCGCTTTCAAGTGTTCACTCGACCAGGGAGACATGATGGATGCAACGAGTGTGGAGCAGCTGGCCGGGGTCATCTGGGACACGATTGGCGGGGGCGATTCGGCCGTGGAGATTTTGACTGACTCGTCGCTCACTGATGACGAAGAAAGCAGTTCTTCCAATAGCCAGTCGTCTGCTGATGATGTTATGCCTTTCAACCGAGGGGATATCAAGAAGCGCCGGCGTCTCGTTCGGGGCTTTGTCGACCAATATGCGGCCAACTTTACTACTCCTGTCCTATCGGCTGAAGCTGCAAGCGGCGATGCATCGAGGAAGGCTGTGGTGGTCGTGACTGGTGGGACAGGAAGCTTGGGGTCGCACGTTGTCGCCAGACTGGCCGAGAGTCCCTCAGTTGGAACAGTTGTATGTCTCAACCGGCCTGGAAATGCAGACTCGGCATTGAACCGCCAGCAAGATGCGATATTCTCCAAGGGCATCGAAATGTCGAACGTGGCTCTTGAGAAGATCCACGTTCTGGAAGCCACCACATCGGACTCGAAGCTGGGACTGTCCGAGGAAGACTATACCTGGCTGTCCAACAACGGAACTGACATCATGCACTGCGCCTTCCCCCTCAGCCCGACCCAAACAGTGAAGGGGTTCGAAAAGCAATACGCGGTGATGCGCAACCTGATCGACCTCGCACGGGAGATGGCTGGTAACCAGCCCAGCCAGAACGACCAGCGGCGCCGAGTTGGCTTCCAGTTTGTTTCTTCCATTAGTGTAGTTGGCTTTGCCAAACAGCACCCTGTTCCAGAGGAGCTTCGAGGGATCGAGTGCACACAGCCCATGGGATACTCCGAGGCCAAGTGGGTATGTGAGCACATTCTCGAGGCCACTCTGCGCCAGCACCCAGACTTTTTCCGCGCTATGACAGTCCGCTGTGGTCAGATTGGAGGATCTAGCAAGACTGGATTCTTCAACAGCAACGAACACGTGCCATTCATGATCAAGTCTGCCCAAAATCTGCGCGCTTGGCCCGATCTCGATGGACATGTCCTGTGGGTTCCTGTTGATCATATTGCATCCGCCATGACCGAGCTCATCCACGTGGAGGACGCTATTGATGACAAGTCTATCCCCAATACTATCTACCATATCGAACACCCAGTCGGCAGAACCTGGAAGGACTACATCCCGGTGATGACCAAGGCGCTTGACATCCCCGCCGGAAGTGTCATCCCAGTTCAGGAGTGGGTCAATATGGTCAAGACCTCCAAGTTGGATCGAAGCTCCAACCCAGCATCTCTGTTTGGTGATTATTATTCAGGCTATTACGTGCCTCTGATGTGCGGGCGGGCTCTAGACTCAACACAGAGCAGGGCGCATTCGAAGACGATGGCAGAGTTGGAACCTATCAGCGATGACACAATGAAGTTGTATATTGACGCGTGGAAGGAATGTGGAACTCTTAGACACTGAGTTCTTCATTCGATGAATCGGGGGGGGATAATCGGCATTTCTGTAACATTTCATATAGTACAACAAGTCTTACCTACCTAGGTAGAGTCTTCAAGATAATCCAACACAATTCTCTCTTATCACCAGGGCTGATGATGCCGTACTTGACAACATTGAAGTCTGTTTCACTTGGAAGGGGCGTGTTTGATTTCTACCTGATTTCTACCTGATTTCTGCCTGATTTCTGCCTGGCAATTGAGCAATTGCCTGTTCTTACACCGCCAGATACACCGCCCACACATTGTCCCGCAAAATGTCGGCAAAATGAATCTATTCCCCAAACAAAGATTCACATCCTGATAAATATTCTGAGACGTTGATGCCTCAGCCCTATTGATCGTCTATCTGTCTTCTCACCTCTCAGAGAGCTCGATGCTACTATTTCTTACCTGCAAACACCTTCTGTTTGCAGAGAGCTTGATTCTGTATTTTTGACACCCTCTGACACCCTCTAACCCCTGAAGATACCAATTTTATTAATAGTGACATCTCCTAACTGTTCAATGGCAATATCACTGTGAAGTGACAAAAGTAGCAAATGGAAAGAGGTGAGAGAGGGATAGAACATTGTGGTAGGAAAGCAGTGTAAACGGGGTGCGTGTCCGGCCTTTGCCCTCAGGTATGTACAGGTACAACACAAACAAATCCTTTCTCTGGTGACCCTTCTAGGTACCTCTGATGCGCCCAGTCCAAGCTCGCGAAATGAAACTCAGCAGGGAGCCGCAGGAGTATAAACCGATAAGCTCGCTTAAATTGTCCGAGCGTCCCGTCCACTTATTTGCTTCCTTGACCCACGTGTCTCGGCCTGGGGTATTTGCCCAGGTGTGTTTGGCGCTCCACGGGGGCTGTGTGAGAGATCCATGGATGTCAGACATGTCATGCTACCCAGAATATCCACTATGAATATCTAGGTCATGTCGGGGTTATGCGCTCCCATCAGTTTATCACAGCGATGCGTCCTACCAGATCAAACATATTGAATTTCATGTCTTTTGTTCCATATGCGAGCGAGGAAACAGCTATATTGTTTGTGGAAGTACGCAGTAGTACCCAATTGAAGCTAACAATGCACTAACCGTATGGAGTTTACAAATAGTATCAATGAAGCTGTCGATCAGTACTACGAAGACCCTTACCGATACTCAAGCCAACAAATTTCAACCATGAACTGTTCTACTTCAGGCTCTGTGGGGAATCCTACAAGTCCTCAGAATCCAAGTCACACCATAGGAATCACCCACTCCCCCACGGAGCCTCCTTCGTACACCTTGGCCGTAAGAAGCCCTCCTACATCAGCAGGAAGTCAAGTCAGCTCCAGACAATCATTCGCAACAACAAGCAGCCAATCATCCTGTCGCTCTTCCCATGAAGCGCCATTAGTGAAAGCTGCGCATGTCCGCGCCCAAGATGAGATGGAGATCCAGAACATGCTTCACAGCGTTCAGCTGTCATGTCGGATATACAACCCTGAAATTGAGCCTGAGCACGAGACTCACGTGCTGTGTGACTGCCCTGTTCATCAATATTGGAAAAGAAAGTTTGAGCGGCTAGAGGTGCTCGAGATGTGGTCCAAAGCAGTGCTTTACCCAGGTGAAAAGCCATATCATGATTTCTCACATTTACGCCTTTCCAACAACAATCCATATGCAAATATCTTGTCATCCTACACACTGGCAGGCTCGTCAATACGTGGGATTGCAAAGCCTGATCCACAGTTTCACCTTAGGTTTGTTCAACAGACGATAGCTCTTGATTTGAGCCTCAACGAGAAAGCAGAGGCAGCCGTCCAAAGCGCAGAACCATCGGTCAATATCTGGGGACTTGAGCAGCTAGAGTCCCTGGTATCAGACATGTCTCATACCCGTCGCCAATCGCAGATTGGTGAATTGAGCGGTGAAAGGTCAACCAAGCGTTCAACCTTCAGAAAAGCTTTCTCTTTGAAGAGTTCGGACGAGAGAACAGCACTTAAAATTCAGAAGCGACTATCTGGGTCATTCAAATTGCGCAGCGAGATCATTGAAGAAGAGCAGCATCGATGGCCAGATGAAGTCGATAAGGATCTTGTTTCACGCTACCAGGAGCGTATTGGGATATTCCGAGGCGTTGAAGAGCTTCGAACACACAGCCCAATTCAATATCTCCATCTCTTACAAGCGGGATACTTCGAGCCTATCCCAGTTGCCTGGGAGGGTCCCTTGTCAAATCCTTTGCGCTTTAGCATCGATTCCTCTGCTGGGTGGAGAGGATTGACGCCAGCATGGAGGGGCTACAAAGACACGGCCGAAGAGAGACTCTACTGGACTCTAAAACACCGACCTGGAGGCGAAAGCCCGACAAAACCAGATTTGATTTCCGAACTTGATATGGCGCGGGAACGAATGGCATCGACAGTGCAGCCACATCCCCGATATCACGATCATGATGATATCTGTCATATCCAGTACCCATCTGAAACGTATTCAAAGCAGATGAAGCCTCCATCCAGAGGGAATTCCGATCGCAAATCACCAGCAGACAACACGATGATTATGCTAGATGTTTGTGGCTCTATGGACTCCAATTCCTTGAAGCCCAAGTATAACCAATACCTTATCACGGCCTTTTCCAAGTCCAATCAACCGAAACACCAAGGTGGGTTGAGTACTTCTATTTTTCCGTTGTCGAGAGGCTTACCTGCAACTATAGAATTGACAAAGGCGCTTTTAAGGCGCTTTGTCGCAACACTGAGTAAGCACGACAACAGCACACATGGATACCAACTTGTAACATTCAGCGACCAAGCTCAATACGTCGAGATGGTCAACCGGTGGAATCTCGATGAAGTTTGGAGCAGAATCCACTTTGGAGGCCGCAGTCGCGTTATGCTAGGATGGCAAAATATCAAGGAGATGCATTTTCAGAAGCATTCCGGGACAGCAACTTATCATCCGATGTACGGATGGCAGGCTGGACCTCAAACCCCCAGATTACGACTTGTTTTGATGCTCGCTGGGGAAATTGCCGATATGGATGAGTTTGAACTGACTCTCCTCGATGCATCTTGGGCCTACATCACCATCTTCCTTATTGGAGTTGATGATTGTCCCCGTCATCACCGACGTGCAGGGAGACTCCAGCGCATGGCTGATTTAAACCCTCGTATGTCATTCATCGAAGCCCAGGGCCTTGTGCCAGAGCGTTTCGTCACACATGAGCTTCTCAAGTGCCACCTCGGCGAAAACATCTCGATGTCTGAGTTCGAAGATCTCGAGCAACAACCTGTGGAGCTGCCATCTCCACTAGGATCCCGAACACAGAGAGCCCAGCTAGGCCAATCTCGTTCGGAACAATTGCCAGTCGAGCTACACTCGACAGAGGGAGAATCTGCCTGGCGCAGACGGTCCCGGCCTCCGAACTCGCCAGGATTGTATGAGCTTCCGGACGACCAAAGGCCTGTAGAATTACCAGCCACTGAGATCTTGACATTGACTCAAAGGCCTGCTATCCCTACCCGGCCACCTCCCTTGCCCCCGCAGCCAATGCCAGACTATCTATTGGACCCCCCGCCTCCATATTTGGAGGCTGAATAATAAATTGACCATAGTTCACTCTTTGGAATTGGAATTGGTCCTTTTGATATCCCAAGCTTCTCATATTCAGTCCCCAGTCACCCCATAATACTATCCCAAAAATTCAAGACCATACATCTGCAAACAGAAAAATAAATATCTTAGATGAGAAGCAATCCTAAGAAAACAAAAGGGGGAACCCTCTCGACCTGAGGCTCAACAACAGACCACGTGCGCCGCCACGTGCGCCACGTGTACCACGTGCTCCAACCGAGCCCTATAAAATAATGACTACAGCAACTTTGAGAGCAGACAATAAATGCTGCTACATGGCCAAAACTCCTGAATATTTCACAGAAGGCGCACCTCTGATCAATGAATCACAAGGCGCGAAAGGCTAGGATTTCGATACGGACTGGGTCGATCAAAGGCTTTGTGTTATGTTGCTAACTGCAGGTGATTTTGGTCACGTCATATGAAGGGAACGAACTCATTTGTCCTATCTGTATGGATTTCATCATTTAACTGTGACTTCCAGGCTCCTCAGGTTATCTTTTGAGTGCCCGAATAGGCCCATCATACTATGAAGAAACTTTCTTTTCACCTCCCTTGTAAGAGTACTAGATCCGGCGGTGGGCGCTCATTTTACTTGATTATTGACAGCCCAAAGCTTTGGGCATGTCCCTCTGCTTCATGTGATGCAGAGCTTGATGGGGCAAAAAATGCCTATTACCTCGCCGGCGCCTCGTTACGACTAATAGCCACGACTAATAATTTTAGAACTCGACCAATCGCGTCGTTTGATCAATCGATCACTCGTAAAGCACGACTAATATTGATATGCGTATTCTGGCTCATTACTGCCGTTCCAATCTCATCGTGAAACGCTCATTCTTCTCAACTCCTCCTTGATCCCAGATACTTACTTCGTCTTCACGTCTTTCCTTCTCTTACGCCAAGGACCAGAGCAATGGACTCCCCAAAGCTGCCCAAGCGGCTTCCAATCCGCCCACGCATTCGACCGGTAGTCCCACGAGCCTTCGAGCCGGTTGCAAAGCCAATGGACCAGCGGGCCATGCAGCAGGGAGCCCCGTCGATCACCAGCCCAACCACTCCTCAGCAAGCACTTGACAAGACCGTCTTGGATGAGGTCCAGGCGTCAGAAAACCTCGAGGCGCAGACCCCAAAGGATGCAGAGGCGCAGGCCGACGCAGATGGTAAGTTTTGTGGGCTTTGCTTTCTTTGAAAATCCATTAAACTAATTTTGGGACTATAGGGAAACATATGCGAATTTCTACAATTGCTCCCTTCGATTCCACGATTCCTCCCTTTGATCCAACAACTGCTACCTTTGATCCGATGCAAATGGACCGAGAAGTTGTTCTTCAAAAACTCCTTGATTTCAGTCACTATGGGCCACGTCTTGAAGCGGAAGGTTATCGCCTGCATACTATCTACCCTCCGAAATTTTACAACAGCACCATTCCACGCCACCAATACAAATACTCTCCGATAGTCCCTCGTGATACTCCAGGCATTCGAGCGGTACTGGTTGTTGATTGTGAGGTGGTAAAAAACAAGAACAATCTTCGCATGCTTGCCTCTGTGAGCGCTATTGACTTCTTCACGAAGGAGATCCTTGTCAACAGTCTTGTTGAGCCAGCAGGCGAAGTTGTGGACTGGTTATCACACCGGAGTGGTGTGACACAGAAAAAGATGAAATCGGCCCGTCGTTCGGGAACCATCATGCAGAAATGGCAAGACGCCCGTGAAGAACTCTGGAAATTCATGGATCCGAAGACCATATTGATCGGTCACACCCTCGTACAAAGCCTTGAAGTTCTCGGAATCATGCATGGAAACATTGTGGACACTGCGATTGTGACCTCAGAGGCTGTCCTACACCCCGCATCGCAGGACGAGCAACTTCGCCGCAAATGGAGTCTGAGGGTCCTCTGGTATTGGTCTCGTAACTTTTCTCGTGATGGTGTTGGGATCTGCTTGGCGACCCTGTTTAGGATGACAGGGCTTGTTTGCCTCCATAGAGTAGATCGACTTCGCTCTCTCCTCTCTCTCCTTCTTTTCCCCGTCCTTTTTGGTATGAATACTATTGCATTCATCATACTTCTTCTTGCATACGTATTCTATCATATGGTCCTCAGCAAGGAATTTCTGAAAATTGAGATCCAAAGCAAGGCTACTGGACACACCTCTCTGCTCGACACCTTTGCAATCCGTAATGTGATTATCCGGTGCATTGCGGATGAAAAAGGACTACGAGCTTGGGCTGAAAATGCCAGTATTGAGAACCAGCAAGGACTGACTCAGCGGATGAAAAAGGGCAAGCGTCGCCTTGAGAAATGGAAAGCTCTAAAAAAGGCTGAGTGCAAGAAACGTGCCCATATTGACACCAAGGAGGGCCCCAAGGATACTTAATACCTTGATCAAGAGCTTCTAAGGTCTGTGCAAACAAATGTGCCCTTTCTTGTCATACCTGTGATTGATCTAAGAAGCGCACTGTCAAGTTGATCTGAACACAGCTTTTTACTATCTAGTCTTTGGGCGTATGCATACAGTGTGCTTGGGCTTGGATTGTACTTAACACAAACTTTAGAATGTTCTCCGGGGCGTTAATTACGCGTATTAACAGTCTCACAATAAACTCGTTACGGTGCTCTGAATTCTTCCATTTAGCATATACAGGGGGCGGCTGGCCTAATGGTAAGGCGCTTGATTTCGGTTCAGATTCTCAAGAGATTATGGGTTCGATCCCCATGTCGCTCTTTATTTTTTTTTGACAATTTTTTTCCGATTTGAATCCTTGGCAGATTCCACACAACAATTTCTCAAAGTTAACACCATAACTTAAAGTAATTTTTGTTCAAGGCTTCGACTCCAGGGCGGATTACAATTTAGATTTGAGTACTTAAGTAACATGTTTGGATCTGATCTTGGATTGGAGGGCGTGACCGTTTGTACTCCGTGTTCCGTGATTACTATTGAAAATATATAGCAGACATACAAGGAACTTCTTTTCCCGGAGGACTCCTTACTCCGTACACGATGATCAATAAACCGAACCACTTGGGCAAATACACAACCTTGGGATTTTGTATCTTTATTTGATAAGACGGTGCGGATCTGTGGCTGTACCGGTACTGAGTAAAGTCGGTACCATCACACTGGGGGAAATCGAAGCGACAAGCGGGAATTTGGATGCCCAGACGTGCACTTAAAAGGGTGGCATGACACTTCTTTGCCAAGACCTGCCAAGACCTGCCAAGGCCCAGGGACTGGCAAAGGGGGTGTAAGCATGCCACATTGGGAAATGGATCGAAGTTAAAATTTGGGGGCGACGGGGAAATTCCGATCTTATCTGATCGAAATTTTCAAGAGGACATGCATGTCTCGGGACATGATCAGGATCCAGCTTCATCTCCGCCATATTGAAGCACACCACATCGCTACTTAGGTATCTTGCTTGATATGTCCCTGAGTTCAATCCAGGGTTGACCTATACTCATCGGATCGGATTCTGAGAGTCTGGCAAGATGGAGCAGAAAACGTATGATCTCAGTGGATGACTGTGTGCTTCTGTTCGAGCCTCGCTAACCTGATCAGTCATTTGAACCTAGATGTACCGATGGCGGATTTAGAGCGCGACACCATTCAGACCAAAACTGAACACGACGTTTCCCAAGAATCAGCGGCCGGTAATGGAGCAAATCATGGCCAATCTGGCGTCAGCAGCGTGGAAGCCTTCAACCGTGTTCTATATCACTCAGGAAAGAAGGGAAAGGTGCTGCTCATAACCCTCGTATTCTCGATCGGCCTCACTATGTTTGCATATGCCTTGGATCAGGGAATCACATCCCAGTTCAACACCATGGCCACATCCTCCTTTTCGATGCACGCCGAACTTGGAGCAGTGAATACTGCAAGCCAAATCATCCGAGCCATCTCAAAGCCCTTCATCGGAAAGCTTGCGGATATCACTTCCAGACCGACAACATACTTGGTTGTGCTTGTTTTCTATGCGGTCGGGTTCGCCGTGGCTGCTAGCTGCACCAATCTCGCTGCATATACCGTTGGTATCTGCTTCACAGCATTTGGCAAATCTGGCCTGGATCTCCTGAGTGACATTATCGTTGGTGACCTGACAACACTCCAGTGGCGCGCCTTCTGGGGTGGCATGCTGAGTACTCCATTTCTGGTCACTACGTTTGTCAATGGATTTATTGCAGAAAGCTTCATCCCCGAGAAATGGAGGTGGGGCCTGGGGATGTTTGCAATTATGGTTCCAGTTCTGCTCATCCCTGCGATCTGGAATCTCTATGCAATGCAGCACAAAGCCAAGAAAGCTGGCATGATCAGCATGGGAGACAGTGGGAATGCCCGCAAACATGGGGAGCAATTCCATGGTGTCTCAGCATATTCTAGCTTGGCATGGCGTGGAATCATTGAGATCGATCTTGCGGGACTTGTCCTCCTGGGGCTTGCTTTCTCCCTCATTCTTCTCCCCTTCACTCTAGCCCAATCGGCCAAGGGGGGCTGGAGTAATGCCAGTATGATAGCTATGCTGGTTTGTGGGCTTGTCATCTTGGTGTTGTTCGGAATTTTCGAAGTCTGGTTTGCGCCAAAGCCCATCATGACTCGACGGATCCTCAAGAACAAAGCATTCCTTGCTGCTGTCATGGTTGATATCTTCAATCAGATGGCCAGTGCGACAAGGAATAACTATTTCTCATCGTATATCTACATCATCAAACCTTGGTCCAACTATGTGTGGACTGTGTTCCTGGGGACTACAACTTTGTGTCTCTGCCTGTTCAGTCCTCTTGGTGGCTTGCTGCACGCGAAAACGCATCGATACAAGACACTAATGGTCACAGGAGCTGTGCTCAAGTTAATCGGATATGCAATTCTCATCACCGGCTCCAATCGAAGTACCGAGAAGACTGGTGCTCTTGTTACTTCTCAAATTCTACTCGGAACTGGAGCTTTGACTGTTATTGGCGCTCGAGTTGGCTCGCAAGCTTCTGTGCCGCACGAGGACATGGCCACAGTCATTTCCAACCTGTCGTTGTGGAGTACGCTGGGAAGCTCAGTTGGATACACAATTGCTTCATCAATTTGGACCGAGAAAATGCTAGCTTATATGAGAGACGAATGCCCTGCTGGCACCCCTGAAAGCATCCTGAAAAAGATCTATGGGTCCATCAAAGTGCTTCGCACGAAGTATGAATGGGACGACCCGATCCGTCAGGGTGCTATTCGAGCATATACCAGGACCAATGGGGTTATTTTCACCATTGCAACTCTGCTTGCTGTGATTCCAGTCATCTTTTCGTTAATGATGCCAGGTAAGAGGCGCGATGTTATGGACTCGAGATCTGATTTTAACAATTCGTGGCAGACTATTACCTCGGAAAGCAGCAGAACGCAGTTACCAACACTGGACTTGATGGTGCACCTGTTGAAGTTCCCAAGAGACAGGAGCCACAAAATCAGCAGGGAGTTTGGAATCGTGTCAAGAATGCTTACTACAAAGACCGCTGACAAAAGCAAGCAAGGCTGTACTTTGTTCACTTTACTCACTCATTATTGCTTATACTCCTTTCATAGGCAACGATCCAGTGCGAGTGTACCGAAGAAATCTGGCATTCTTAATCTTCTCGAAATCTACCCAAGAAGTGATAATTATCGTGAAAGAATTTTTTTTGATACTTGAATGAATAAACATATTGACCTCATTTGTACGTTGAAGAAAGCAGCCACATGGAATAAATTGTTGCAACTTTGGACAGTCATAAGAGAACAATCCATTGGAAACATGTAGGAGCAGGCATTCCGAAGGTATCTGGAAGGGAAACAGGCCATGTCGGTGACCCGGTCTTCGAATATCCAATTAAGCTATCACTTGTACGAGTCTTGGCTAGGGGTCAAGGTAGAGCGTATATTGCTAATGCTCGAGTCAACAGTATTGAGCATGGACAAGAGAATGGCACCGCGGCGTAGCGAGTCAATTCCATATTCCCGGGCACAAGAACGCATCCTGCTTGGTGAAAAGACCATGAAGGAACTGGGTCGCACCATACGTTTCGGCCCACGCCAGCCAGGTCCACAGCTGAACGGCGTTCGCTTGCTCCCTCTGCGAAAGCCCTTTACCCATTGGCGCATTACCGACCGTCTCATCGGGATCGAGAAGCTCCGGCCAGATGAGCGGGTTGTAATCGTTGACTGCATCGTACAAGGTCTGAATCTGACACATGACGGTCATGGAGGCATCGGCAAGGGCGAGACCTTCCAGACTAGCAATGTTGGGGTTTGTAGCGATGGAAGACTTGTTGAGTACCAACATACCATCAACGATTTCGCGGTCTTTTGGTGAGGCATTCGCGAGGGCGGGTCCGACTTTGTTCATCATTATTATATACAACCTGATCTTGATGAGGGTCAAGCAAACGATGTGGGGGAGTTCCTCCATATTCCTGAGAAATGGTTCGACTGGCTCAAGAGGATTGGCGTCTTTGATGTTGAGGAATGGCTCTGAATCATGATACGATTGCTCTCCGTAGACGTTGCCGTGTGTCGCCCACCGTTTCAAAAAGTCGTAGCATTCTTGATCCTTGTCGAGGCGAATCATCACAGCAGGGATAATCTCGCGAGTTTGAACACCGGAATCTGCTGGGTAGAGGTTCATAGTCTACATGAGGGTCGCAAGTTGCAATTTAATCGATGTAGCATTCCGGATGAATGTCAGGGCAGCACGATAATCCAGACGAGCGTCCATGTAGGGTCGAGTCGCCCATATTTCCCAGAAGCGACCACGACTCTCTTCGAAAACATCGAGGTCATTGAGAGGATTGAAACGCAAGATCTTCTCTTGTAGCTTCATCGCATCACTGCACTTCTTGATCCTGTTGCAATCGGATTTGTGCTCTGGGCGATGAAAACTTTGATGCTCCACGCTGCAGTACGGCATCACTCTACAGCCAGTACATAGACGGGTATTGTCTTCTTTCCCACAGACACCACAGCCATCAGGGAGGGGAACATTCATTCCAGACATTTTGATGTGGATTGATGCGGTGAGGTTGACAAAAATGTCCAGAGGTAAGTAGTGGGGTGCAAAGGGTATTTGTTGATAAGTCTTGGTGCCTGATTTTGGCCTGATTTTAGGTTGACGTTGAGAGATGACAAGTTTAGAATTAAAAAGCGAAAAGCTTTCTGTGCCCCTAGTCAAGGATTGCACTGTGTGCAAAGACCCTCACCTATTGCACTCATATAATCAAGCTCAGTTCATGGGTGGAGCCAAATATTGTACTTTTTTATCCCAATTGCACCCCTAGCGTGAAAACCCCCAGATTGCATATCTTCTAGTCCACTTGTGGGTTAGTACAAGCCACCTCACAGTTTACCCGCGAAATTTATTCTGGGCTTGGCGTTATATACGGAGTGAGCTGTGCTAACTAGCCATTCCTTAGATTCCTCGTTATGAAAACTTCGGCCTTTTCCAACCTCTGATCTCACACATCTTGCCTTGTGATTCCGTCATAAGGCTGCGGCTGGGAGACATAGTCGCCACCAAGAAAGCATGCCACCAGAATAGCAATCAAAATACACAAAATGCCTTCGTAGGGTTTAGTATGCATCTTTTGGGACGAAGAGCCGACTCACTCCATGTCCAGCACATATAAGCAAACCCTAGATTCTTCTTGAGAAAGCCACCAATCAATGGCCCCAGGACTGTGCCAAGCGAGGCCGCAACATCATCCAGGGAGAAAACGCGGGACATGCCCCCCTCAGGGCCAAATATGCCCGGAAACCTCTCTTGATATGCTTTGACTATGGCTTTAACCAGAGTCAGTGGCAAAAGCAAGTCCGAGGATAAGACCAAACTCACTGGAAAGCTCAACAGGCCCTACATTCATTGTAAAGGGCCGCGCTGCACCGATGGCAAGGATGCAGACCGTCATCAGTACTCCGCCCGATGCCTCAGGGGTAGTCCAAGGAAGAAAATCAGTACCAGCAAGGCCCAACAGCCCCAGCATCGCCGCCTGAAAAACCGCAGATCCCATGGCAGGGTATAAGACTCCAAAACGATCGCGCAACCATCCAGCCAAGGGACTAAAGACGAGAGTTGGCATGATCAGACAAGCAAACAATGAACCACATTTTCCGGAACCCCAGCCAAAAGCTTCTTGTACATATATGGGAAGAGTGGCATGGAAACTGGTGCCAATTGTTGTTGTTGAGACAGAAACAAATAACGCTGTCAGAACTCGAGCATCACATAGGACGATAAGCCAGAAGTTTCCTTCAGCGGTGCAAGCTTGGGAGGTTGTAGATGATGCGAGTAAGGGGCGAGAATCCTGTGCAGTCTTTGATGTCGTTTCCTGGCCGCGCACAAAGGTCTCCACCACTCGGGTCTCGATCATAAGAAGACGTGCAATAAAGTCTAAGCCCAAGAGGAAAAGCGGCAAAGACCAGGTTAGCCAATAGCCTGCATACTCCAAGAGCAGGCCAGAGATGAATGGCCCGCCTATCATTCCAGTGTAGAGGAAAGACATCATTATCCCCTCGACTTTGCCCATATCATTCCTACCCACTGTATCAGCCACGGTGGCGAGCCCAACGATCCACACAGAAGATCCAGCAATGCCCTGCATTACACGACCCGCAAAGAGCACCGCAAGTGAAGTTGAGCAGGCCACCATTCCGGTACCCACTATACACGCGCCAAGCGATAGGAGGAGAGGAAGTCTGCGACTGGAGGTTTTATCGGCGAAGTGCCCAATAATGGGACCCGAGAAGACCGAGACAATTCCGTGGATGGCGAGAACGAGTGATGTTAATTCTTGGAGTTCGGCTTGATTGGCATGCAATCGAACTCGAAGCATGTACGGTAGTATGGGCACAAGAAATCCATAAAGGAAGGTTTCTTTACACTGTGAGCCATTCTCAAGACTGAATTTCGTTGGAACACAGAGTACACGAACCTGCAAACAAGGCGATTGCAATCGTCGATAGGACAAACCATTTCGAGGACCGCCAGCTGAATATCACTGCCCCATCATTGGAAAACATATTACTCATATTGAATGAAGGTAATAGGTGAGCAGGAAGATCCGACTCAGTGGAGATCTGCCCTAAAAAGGGCCATCACACTGGTCAGCACATTGAACATCGAATGGAAGACTCATTTCGTGTGGATCATGGATCCCCCGTGTTCATGATGATGGTCTTCAGCTCTGTGCAGCCATGAAAACCAAAGACAAGGATCAGTCTTTGGTACTCCGTGCATGAACTAGTCAAGCCAAGTGTGATGGGCTGAGCACTCTGCAGCCTCTGTTGGACTTTTGCTAGGGTCGGCCGGTGGGGGGTCTGCGAGAGCTTCATGGAGCCCTGATAGTAATGGCTGATTCGCTCCAAAATCAAGTTAGAAAATTGGTGATGATATTCATTGAAAGCCAAGTTTCAAAAGGGACTAACGCGAAACTCAAATGTGGGAGGTAGCTCCTTTTTACCGGCCTGAAATATCAGGCACAAATACAAACCTGCCAAACGGGCGGTGTAAGTCCTGTTTCTATCCATTGGGAGAACACCGTTTGTTTACTTTTTCAAATGTTTCTTCTCTGTGTGTTGTGTGGTGATGTACGGAGTACTTTGTTGAAGTATGGAGTGTAGCTGAGAGCCAGAATAAAATATGACAGAAGCCCTTGCAAAAAAAGCAAATTGATGACATTGTCTGGCCTCGGCTAGCTGATCTAACCCTGTGTTTGGTCAATGAAATTGATCACCTTCTGCCCTGTACTACTTCTGGAAAATCCGGCATAACCTGACAAAAATTTCAGATCGAAAAGAGCTTCGTTGTTTTCAAAGACCCAGAACAGTTTTCGTAACTCCCCCGTCAGTTGTTCCTGGCTGATGGTGCCCGGCTCGCTGTGCCGAAGGACACGGATCTCGAGAACAACGTCAATATTGGTCAGGTCTCCTTGGCCAGACCTTCGGATGATCTGATACTGCAAGATGCCCCAGGACTCGGTTCGCATTGCCTCTTGAATGGCCGGAAACTCGAAGTATTCTCCGTACCAATCGAAGCTGATTCTTCGATCGCGTCCATATATTCGTGCGATTCTGTAATAAGACACATCCTCCGCTGAAATTTTCGCTTTGACTAGTTCTGGCAATGGATGGAGTGAACATACATCTCCGCACACATAGCGAACAAGAGGATGACGCATTCTCTGCAGCGAAGTTTGCACCAGGAGCCCCTTTTCACCATCCGGAAGAGGTTTCGCGTCGACAATGCGTGGATTTTGAGGATCCTCGATGGCAAAAGGGAATACTTCGAGATGCATTAACCGCTGATCATACACAAAGTCGGCGTAGTGCTGATCATTTGTGACTTCTGTCAGTTCGGCTGGCGACACGGCCCAAGGCCCAGCCTCCGCACTGCCGATGACCGAAGAGACACATATACCAGGAAAAACAGCGCTCAGAAAGCTGTGCTGGGCCGGAGTCATTGGCTCGGAGGTGTATACCACTCTTTTGATCACCAGCTGCCTGCGTTTTTCCTCTGGGAGAGTGGAAATGTAGCGCGACAGCTGCATAATTTGACCTGTGTCACCGGAAATGACATTCACTTGATATCCAATGAGCACTTCTATCATCTGATCCTGCTCCATCTGACTACCAGCACAAAGGACTGTAGCGCCAGACCCCTCGAACACCTCAGACATGAGGTCCAATGCCCTGATCAAGTCATTAAATGGTTCTCCAGATTCCTGCAAATTCAAATGATCTTTACCTGTAAAGATGTCCTGAAACATGCATTGTCATGACCCAGTCCCCCGGTCCTGTAATGCCACAAGATCGCAAGAGAGAGCCAATGGCAGCCCGCTGTTGACGTGTTTCCTGCGAATCTGTTGCAAAGACCATTGGGGGACCTTTACCCGATCCCCCACCGGTGGTACTGATATATGTTTCATGTCGAAATCCATTCTGAGGATCTTGATCGACTGTCAACCTTGCAATCTCCTTGTATCTATGGTCTTCAGTGATACAGACGAGTGAAATAAGGCGAGCTAGTTCTTACAGCGAATCTTTCCAGGTTAATGAGAACGATGACAGCTCGAGCTCCTTTGCTGACTCTTGGTCCTTTACCAACAGGCCAGGCATATCTCCACTCATCGGTGGATACACCACATCAGAGTAAAAGGGATGGATGCTGGCGATAGTCAGAATATCTCTCAAGTCAAACCCCTTTGCCATGTCTTTGGACTGAAAATGGGTTTCGTCGTGAACAGCTCAAATCAAATGACCACGTCAATTCAATAATCTGGAAAACCAATTAAATTAAATAGTTCTCGATGGGCTCTGGTGGAACTTTTTATTTTATGCTTCCTAAGCATGGTCAATGCTCGGAAATCTGGAGTATGCGCATCTCTCACCCCCGGAGACGCCAAGTGTTTGTTCTCCACAAGCGCCTATGTACTATGCATCTACTGCATGAATATGCACCCACCATTCCCAATTGAAGGATTTGTTTATAAAAACCGAAAGCAGGCCGATTCATAACTTAACGCCTGAAAGATCTTGAAGACAAGACAATTGAGAGATTTAACCCCTGTCGAAAGGGGAAATTTTGGGAGTGTACTACTTACGTACTTAAGTATAGACGAAGCATATAAACCAAGGCTTAATCCCTGCACGGACTTATGTAAAGAAGAGGATCATCTAACATTCAGCTTGGCGAATTTCATTTCCTATTCAATACTCATACTTAAAAGATGATGTAATACATGCTCGTTTTGCCCTGTCTACAGGCTCCGAGGTCAAATTCCCACAGTTTGAACCGTGATATGCGGAGACTGCCCAAGTGGTATCTCGGAACGCCTCGGGAAGCAAGTGTGATGAAAGCAAAAGTGGCGCACTATTCATGACTAGTGTTGCAGATGCCCAGGTGCCTACTCAATAAGTCATAGATTTGCGGGCGTACATCTATGGATTGGGACCACGAACCCCCCTGGTTTGGTAGGCAGATAGAACGCTGATCAATTGTCAGTGCTCACTTGGGCATAATTCAATATCACAGGTAGCCTTCTAAAGTTGGAATTTTTCCAGCCGCAGCTGAGTCAATGAAGCGTTGATTTATATACAACAAGGGTACCCAAGTGGCATTTGGGCCTTTTCACAAGAAGTACTCGTACAGTCTCCGAGCGTCTTGGGTTTTCCTTCAGCTTTAGAATTCTCCGTGAAAACACCACAGTTTCAAAAATGAGGATAGAAGTGAACCATTTCAAGAGCATATGCTTTCCTCAAAGTACAGAGAATTTCTTTCACCCAGCAGAAATTGACCCCCAGATTCGATCTGCCCTACTTGAGAAGTATCATCACGAACTCGAGCAGTGTAGTCCTCGAGAAACATGGGTTGGCGACGCCCACCAGAAATCGACACCCTATCCGATACTTGGCAGTGAAGTGCACCAAATCCAACTGCAAGACCTCAGTGAGGCTCTAGTGATAGCAATCACTGATATCGTGGAACGATGGTGGGTGGACACTAGCGCTCGTTTTCCGGAGCGCATGCCGATCGAACCAATGGAGGAACGACTTTTGCAGGTGAACTCGACATTCAAATTTGGAAATAATCAGAACTACTTCTGACAAGCCTTTAGTGGATGGATCAATTGGAACCGCATATCATTCGTCCATACAAGTCCTGCCAAGGTTCTTGGAGGCCAGACTTCCTGCTCGAATCCTCTGATGACCCCGAGGGAATTGAGAACTTTAGAATTTGTGAGATCAACGCTCGGTTCTTCTCAAATGGGTTTTTCTTCACTGCTTTTGGTCAGCAGGCCTTGCTGAACATGGGTCTCGAGAAATGTGGCCTTAAAGGAGCCACAGATCCGCATAGGGTGAGTGACGCCTGCAGGCATACTTAAGTACTTTTGATTCGAGAGAGCAAGTCTGATCGAAAACAGATCATTACTGGAATAAACAGTCTTTTTGATCCTGCACTTCCTTTACATATTGTCAAGGGAGATGAACATGGATTCGATATTCACATGCTCGTTCCGCGTTTACGACGCTACTTGGGAATGGATGTCAAGGTCATTTCCCCTGGGAATCTGAGATTGATTCCTGCGGCTTCCCCAGGAGGATACAAGCTATTTTGTCTGTCAGAACCCCAATCTCAACAGACAAAAATATCGAGTGCGGCCAGCGAGTTCCTGGAGGAAGTGCATCAGATCGGACTGGAGCTCCATCAGCGAGAGTTGCTTACTATGAGCTTCGAGATGCTTCAGCAAATCAGTCTGAGGTGCTTCAATGACCTGCGCACTATTTTCCTTGTTCACGACAAGCGCATGCTAGGGTTGGTCAGAGAGGAGCTCGACTCTTTGGTTGCGCGAAAGGTCCTCTCGGTGCAACAATCCGACTTGCTTGGTCGAGGACTTGCTCACACAATTATTCCCGGATCCGATAGCTTGCATCAGTTGATGTTGAATTGCAATGTGAAGGCTGCCACAAGGAGCAATTACCTACTCAAACCTGTTCGCGGCGGTAAAGGGAGCGGAATTCTGTTCGGAGATCAGGTGTCACAGAAGAAATGGCTTTCACTTCTCCGTGCCATGCGAGATCCCCATCTTAGACGCGGAAAGACAACACATGTTGTCCAAAAAAAGATCCAACAAAAGAGATACGATGTTCTGCTGGAGGAAAACTCTGCCGCTGGGTGCTTTCCTCTCGTTGGGACATTCCATGTCGCGCATGGCGCTTTCCTGGGCCTTGGACTCTGGCGAAGTGGCCCCGGTCGAATTTGTGCTTTGAGTCGTGGAGGTTCCTGGATGTGCTCCGTGTTACCGCAGTGATGAATCTGTAATTTGGAAATTTTCTTAGGTAAACAACTGTATAGGGATATTAAGAGGTCTATACGCACTCCGTCTCCGTCATCCCAACATTCCATTAATTCTCAACGCTAATGTTTGTAATCCGCCCTTCATTCGCTTACTGTTCTTCTTCTCCCTCTTCTTCTTCGCTGTCTGATTCATCTTCGATATCAGATTCTTGCTCAAATGGCCATAGAAGATGTCCGTCTTCGTCTGGGTTATCGACATAGCTGGCGTGAGGGATGAGCTCTTCGATTCCCCAAAGCTCTTTCAAATGAGACTGGCCTGACTTATAAAAAGCCATTAACGCATTCATTTGCTCGTCATCCTCCGCGTCTTTGCCTTTCTCATACCCTCGAACACACAAATACTCCAAGGTATCTGGCAAACAGTTTGCCACGATGACCCTTTCCGTCATCTTACCAGAAGACCAGCTCACATCTTTAGCAAAATATGAGAGAAGTTTCACTCCCAGGCTCAAGCTTTTCAAGGACTTGAAATCACTCATAGATCCGCTGTTTTTCCAAATTGATCTGAGCATTTTACATTCATCGTCATCAAGGCCGCCTTCGTACGGGCTCCCGGTATTGTTGAATGAACGCTCGATCTCCTCGGCGTCGTTCCTTTCCAACACGTAGATGTCGTTTTCGGCATCGATATCAATAATCTCGATGGTTTCTTTGTGGCCACACATGGCTTTGATCAGTGCCTTGGCATTGAAGATGGGATGTCCACCATCATTAGTCGATCTCCCTCCGATGGAATAGCGGAATTCTTTGAGAGCCTTGCACGACCACATCAAGCCCGCCAGGTAGGTAGATGAGACCGAGGAATGACAGACAGAGATCATATTGACGTTGGAAGATCCTTTTTTGAAACCGGGATCCTCGTTTTCATCCTCTTCCATCACATCGGTGCTGATTGACTCAATGGATGGCAGTTTGTCGAATAATTTGATGAAGGTATTAAGCTTCATGGGGATGTAAAAACGCCCATCCTCCCATGTGCTGTCGGTCTTGCTGATCATGTAAACACTGCGAAGATTGCAGAGATGACGTTTACTCCCAGAGCTTTCATTTTCCAGACGAAGAAATTGATAAAGCGGAAACTCAAAAGCGGAGTATCTGGGGTGAGGATTTGTCGTAGTAATAGATACGATATTTGGGGATACCGCAAGAATAATAGCAGCCAGGGCTTGCGTGATAAATGTTTGAAAGCTCTCCCGTTTTCTGTTTTTCGAATTAGAAGAAGACCTCTGGTGTTGGTATTCGACGGGCTCACCTGTAGCAACCAAACTGGTTAAGTGTGTAGTCCACTCTTTGCATAAGCATATTGACTACTCGATCCTGTTTGGGGCCTGTGAAGCCACCCATTTTGACTGCGTTCCGGATCAGGCTCATATCTTCACTGCTTAGCTCTCGCATGGGTTCTGCTTCTTTGTAATCCGAATGCCGGGACATGGGTACGCGATACTTAAGATGGCGCACATAAAGAGCCAAATGAGGCTGCTTCAGAATATCCATCAGAAAATTGAACGAATCATCCACACTGAGCTCGGCTTCCGAGATGTCGATCTGGTGATATCTTTTGCGTGATGCCATATCACATATGGAGTGAAGGGTGCGACATTGAATTGACAAAGCAGCCACATCGCTGTTGGAAAGCAGATAAGAGATAATTTGGCAGTGAATCTCGAGAGGTAAAGTTATAAAAGACATGGTGTGGTTGTTCTAGAGGGTATTCGAGGTCTTTTTAAGCCGCTTTTTCCTTGCCTAAAGGGGATTAGTCCGATTAGTTCAGGCAACACAGCAGGCACCCGCTTGTTGCCTGGCGAATTTGCCTTGGCGCGACGACTTCGTTGCTTTTAAAAATCTTCTTTTCATCTCTTGGGGGAAACTCTGACGTTCATTTTGGAAAACATTGGAATATGCTGCGCACAAATATACAATCCACCAAGATTGGTTTTGGATTATCGGAGGATGCCGAGAACCATATTAGCCGGCCGGCAAAATTGACTGCACCTGAAGTCTTCCCCCGCGAGTGCTGCTGATGCATCAAAGAGTATTGTGATTATGAATCAAGTGACCCGTTTGTTCAGGACTACTAGAGCCATGCCGCACCCTGTAGCTGTCATCTTCTTCCCTCCCTTTCTCTTGAAGTCCGACTCTCCCCTCTCCTTTCCCCCTGGTGGGCAGTGAACCATCTTTTCACAAATACCGCTGATTCTCTTCTCTTTGCTGACCCCTCGACCGAGAGTATTGATTTGATACAAGGAAGTGTCGGCAATGGGTGAGATGTCGGTAGACCACACCACCACGGAATATGGGCCTCGCACCTGCCCTCCAGGCTTCTCCGACCACACGTTCAAGAGCAACGGTGGCGTAGAACTCGATGTACGAATCTGGCCCGCGGATTCATCAGTTCATGAGCCAGCTCCAGTTGTGGTTTACACCCACGGCGGCGGCTGGTTTGCAGGAAACCACTTCGCGCCGCTCCCATGGATGCAACCAGGCTTTCGCCAGCGAGGCTACCACATAGTATCACACAACTACCGACTTGGTCCGCAAGCGAACTATGAAATGCAGTTGCAGGACTCGTTGGATGCAGTGAGTTGGTGCCGGGCAAATCTCCCGTCCATACTCGGCACATACAAGGTGGACGTGAGCCAGCTGATCCTCTGCGGTGAGTCAGGCGGCGCGCTCCTCACTGGCCTCATGGGACACCACCTCTCACCACCACCGAAAGCCGTCATTCTAGTTTATGGAATTCTTGATCCAGCGGCGGCCTGGCCAATCCTAAAGCCCATCCCCGAGGATGGAAATGCGCCGCCATGGGTTGGCGAGTTTTCTGATGCTGAGCTAGAGGATATTCTTAAGGACCGAGATGAATCCAACATGTTGAAAGATGCGCTCTGGCATGATGAGAATATAACTACGTCCGAGCAGGCGCTGAGTAGAAGCTGGGGGACCGATGTTCGCTTCACCCATCGGATCCGACTTCAGGCCGAGCTTCACCGATGGCGATCTGATATCAATGCGCGCATCAACTCCACTGTCAGATCTGTACGCCTCGGCTCGCTACATGCTGAACGATTTGCGGATGAAGCAGGCCTTGCTGCGTTCCTGCGATCCATGTCACCTTCTCCACTTCTCGAGACGAAGACATCGTATCCGCCCACGGCTTTCTTGCATGGCATGGATGATAGTGCTGCTCCATTGGCACAAAGCCAAGCGATGGCTAAGCGTCTCAAAGCAATTAACGTACCAGTCATCGAAAGCTACGAGCCTCATGAAGATCATGTCTTCGATCATAAGTATACTGTGAGCAACTCATGGTGTTGGGACCATGGAATACATGTGCTAATCAAATATTTAGAGCCCCGAAATTCCGGGGTGGGACGTATATATACAACCCATCCTTGAATTTTGCAGCGAATACATCCAGAAACCCTAGCGACTTGTCTGAAGTGTGTAAGCTTCGAGCAAGCGGCGATCGTAAAAATCAATTTTGAAAGAGTTTGAGAAAGAAAACAATTTAGCAATGTGAGCCTTGAGCTACATGATTCAGCTTTTCTCGGAATGCATTCATTGCAAATATAAAATCACTACCTAGGTAACCCTGACATTGTAGACAACAAGCCACTGTGGTTGAGCACAGGATCCCTCCGCCAGTTCGATCACAAATACCAAAAATTGCCAAGTCACACGTTTCCTATGACCCAGATAAAGAGAATAAAACATTCAAACCAGTCCTCTCCAATACCCTGGCATTGATGCTCAAATTCCTGTGTCAATGGAATCAACTTGGCTTGATCGTCATTCCATTGACTCAGGGAGCTACAAGCCTCCGGCAAGCTCCCCTTTCCCCAGAACCACCTATACGCAAACCATGAGGCCTCGCACGCCAGGTTGAAAGCAAGCTGACATCCAAATTGATTGGCCTTGACCCGCTAGCTCAACATTCTCCCCCACCATTGTCCCTATAGGTTCTCCGGCAAGGCCTCATATTCGAATCACTTCTTTCTTTGTTGTGCATCTAGGTTCCTCTGCGGACGCTCTCCGTCCTTGACTCGCATCTTTACAATCATCTGCGATTTTGGGTACCTTTTGTTCAAGGGTACTATCAGAGTCTAAAAGAATTCGTCTCTGCCCAATTTTAGCCCCACCCAATAGATACTATTAGATATATCTACATTCAACACTATATATATACTTAAGTATACACACACATCCTATACTTAAGTACACCCTCAAACATATAACATACTCAAGTATAATATATTGATATTAATATTTAATATAATAATCCTTAAGCAGCACGATGTGGGGCCAAAAAAGACGAATTCTTCTGGAGCGCGTAGGACGTTAATTAATAATTTAATACAACAACAACAACTGTCCTTGACTCATTGGTCTTCATCGAATCCTGCCCTAGAGCTTGATTCATCGGAAGAAGAGTCTTCCAACTCTAGGACCTCTACTTTCTCTGGTTTCACAGCCCTGTTGACACACAATCTGACGTTCTTTGGGTTCACTGCATGAGTCTCCTTCCGGGCAAGAGACACGAAGTACAGGAAACACTCTCTCACGCTGACCGTTCCCCTGTACTCAGGATAATTTTCCCGCTCTGTGGGTGTGCTCCTCGATTTTGTTTCGTGTGATATTATCGGAGAATACCACAGAACCATCCTTTTCCCACGAGGATGGTGTTCTTGCTTTAAGAAGATTGTTTGCTCGTAGGTGGTGAAAAACCCATATTTCAACTGGTGCTGATGCATGTATCGATATATCTGGCCTTGATTTCAATATATCAGTTTCAACCCAAATTGGCATTTCCTGTATGCTACGTACCAAGATATTTTCTGAATTCAACGTCGTTCACAGTGTCCAAATCTCCGGGTTTATGCGCCCATGGGGTCTTTGCTTCTCCGACAAAAAGCAATTGATCACGTTCGAGAACAGCAATGTCCGGGCATTTTCCCGAGCCAGTCGGGTTGTTATAGGTTTTGTAATCGCCAAAATAGACATTCTTTGCAGACTCGGTTTGTTGGAAGATTGTTGTCATAACCTGACCCACATGTTGGCCGAATCTTGCAACCACTGAATGCTCATCTCCGCATTTCACCATTTCATCCATCTTTTGAAGTCCGTCACAATGCTTTCGCACCCGGTACTCAAACTTGTCCCATACCGCCAGAGGAAGTAGACAATATTCCCCTTTCAAGCTGGGTGCATGGGTTTTGTCGGTTCCATATCTCAAATTTGGAAGGCGATCTTCCAAAAGGCTCGATCCAGTTACAATTTCAGAAGCCATGATTCTGTGTTTAATTTACTAGGGATCTTGGGGACCTGTGGTCCCCAGATAGCAGGTCCCTAGGTGAGCGCAGCGCTTAGTGTTCCTTCCTTTTCTTTACTCAAGTGTTTTGGGGCATATGATACGTGGAATGTGGCCTAATCAGAACTAGTGAGGCCACAATATTATTCTGCCACTACATAGTTACAGAGCTACATCTCAAAAGCTGTTTTCTCTGTAAATAGGGAGTCGGGACCCAATACATACAAGATCACGTGATCAGGGGCCACTATGAAATAGTAATGGCTTCGCTACGCTCCGCAATAATTCTTTGAATCCTCGAGTGGCTCTCTTAGGGCAAGACTCCTCCCTTGTTGATGAGTTTCATATTTCACAGATTATCGTTTCCAATAGTATCTATAGATGTGATGAGAAGATTGGTTTGCAAGCTTGTCTAGTTGGTGGTTGTCGAGTATAGTCATGTGCGATTTAGCGTCCTGGCTCCTAAGGATATGGTTGTACAATATGAATCATTCGATATTGGGGTTTTAATAAGAGCCTTACCGCTGGTCAGACTTAAGGGGGTGAATGTTATTGGAAACCGGAGCACTTGCGGAAAACAGCATTTAGACATGCCCAACATGTCATTTTGAACCTTTCACGAACTCCATAGACTGTTGTTTTCGGGAATAATGACACAATTAATTCCAAGGGTTGGGGACTTGACTATATTGAAAAGCGCCGTTGGTTAGAACATGGGCTCCAATGTCGCAGCCTGGACAATATAGGTCTGTCTTAAGTAAATGTCGGATTAAAGTTTTGCGAGCGCCTAGAGTGTGACCAAATTATGACTGAAGTTAGCTCTCCCAATGTTGAAAGAATGAAGGCTTATACCAACCTAGACACCTTCTGGCAGCCTGGATATTGTGATCCAATCAGAAATTTGAAACTGCTGCAACAGCGGCACAGATATTCTTTGATACCCTGCCAAGGAACAAAGACACACAGTCTGTCTTCCTTAGGATCCCCTTTCGCCTGAAGTCTCAACTTTCCGAATCTTTCTCAATTATTTCCGATGGGCCAGGACGAGTCATACATTACTTGGCTAGAGAAAAGCGCCTGGGTCGGAGATTAAATTTTCGGACTGCGAAGTGACCCGCTGGAAAATTACGAGCAAGATTTCAGAGAAGGAGGAGTTTTGGGAAGAGACATATGCTCTCGATGATACGTTTAGCCAAGCATGTGCTGTGTTCGTGTGTTGCAACCCAGAAACCCCGACTCAGGAAGCAGTGCTGAAGGTTCTGTTGCAGTAAGTTGGCTCTTTCCATGGCTTTCTTTGAATGATTTCTGAGCAAATACAGGATTCCTCGGTGGAGCACATGGACTGAGTCGCCGGCAGTTCGAGCTGAGCAAGCATCGCCATCGCCGGGAATGAACAAGTTCGCAGAGAGGGAAATCGAAGGCCTCAGACTGCTGACTGAAGCAAAATGTTCATCTACGCCCACACTCCTCGCATCTAAACATCAAGTCCAGGGAAAGTCAGATTGGGTTCCTGGTGGGTATATGGACCTCATTCTTATGGAGCGTGTACCGGGCATGGTAGCCTGCCCTTTCTATGATAGACGGTGTCGGATGTCGATCAAGGAGCGAACCGAGCTTCGGGCTGCATTCAAAGTGGCCTGGAAGTAAGTGACATGTCGCTGTTTCTCTAGGAGAACTTGCTTACCAGATTCTTTTACCAGCGACTGCATTGCATGTGGAGTATTCCACCACGATCCAGGGGCCAGAAATCTCATTTGGAACCGTGAACAGCAGACATGGTAACTCAAGAAATGTCACATTTTCCTCAACATGCTGACAGATGCTTTCTTCAGCTACATAGTCGATTGGAAGAATTGGCAGCCAGTCTCTCGCTCTCCCCGAGCATTGTTGACTTGGTCGCCCCGTGTCTATCTACGTTGGAATCTTGCCGCTTCCAGCACCTACAGTACTCAAAATGGCAGGGTCAGGCAATGGGAATTTTGATGGGGGATGTTGTGAGCCAAAGGAGGTAAAGTAGGATACGGCAAGATAGGAGAAATCAAACTATCTTCCGGAAATCGAGGCCCATGCTGAGACTGAGTGAGGATAAGCTTAGGCTATACTGCGTACGTTCAGCCAAATAGGTGCTCGCTCCATGCATTATTTTATTGAGCGCAATCATTGGTATCATGATAATTTTTTCCAAACATGTACGGGCCGAGCAAATCCCTCCTCGTCCCTCTCAAATTTTAGTAATCTCTCGAATCCCTGCGCTTTCAGCTCATCCTCAAATGGTGGCCTGATCTGAATTGTCTTGTACGCCTCTCTCAATTCTTTATTCTTCTTGGAAGCTCTTGCATAATTGCTCATAGGCTGCGGCTCCATGACAAGATAGCCCCCATCATTCAAGATGCTTTGTATGTGCGCAAATAGTTTCAAGATCCCGGAATCCCCGTTGTTGAGGTGAATCCACTTGGTCACGGAGAGTAGTAGGACAACGTCGAACTTACCCAACGCAGTACCCGTGTACGCGGACGCATCCACGAAGTCAAAGTGCTCGAATGTGCAAGGCCCGTCCGGGTACGCTGCCTTCGCCTGCTCGACCAGCCACGGGTCGATGTCGACTCCAACTGAGGCAGCTGCGCCGCAGTGCGCCATCACCTCGTGTGTCAATTTGCCCGCATTGCAGCCTAGGTCAATGACTCGCGCGTTGCGGAGGATATCTGCTGGGAGAATGGAAAGGCGCTCGTCTGGAACGGTGGGCGCTCGGAATTTGGTGTAGTATTGGTGGTAGTTGCCATGGCGCGCAGCGAGGTGAGTGGCTTTGAAGCGCTCAGCTTTGGAGAGCTCCACTGCAGGCGCTGCAGGAGGCGAATGGCATGCTTCTGACATATTTTGGAGACAGTGCAAGCGGATAATTTCAAAGTTTTGTCGCGTATGTGGATCGCGATCGCCAAGACTCGGCACGTGATCGCGTATCATTTTGGAAGTGTACGTTGTACATTGGGATTTCTCGGGTGATCCTTCAATTGGATGATTATTTTCGCTCGAATGACTCTGAGAAGCACCGGTTTCATCTTGCTCCCTGGTTACGGAGTACCATGTCAGCATCTTAATTCGATCCAGTGATTCACTCAGGGAGATTTGTGCTTTTAACTCAGATCATCTGTCGCTGAAACTTCTTTTGCCTCTTGGTGAGAGGTGGCGAGATTAGAGTGTCCAGATAGCAGACGCCTGACCCAACATTATTCGTGACGAAGGTGTAGCCGCTGTTTCGAAAACGGGGAAGCTCTGGGAGATACATCGGCAAGACTCTGAATGAAAGTAGAAGACCTGCAGTGTACCAGATATGACGATGAGAAGAAATGGTGAGGGATTCACTCTATGATAGAGGTTCAAAGATAAGTGCAGTCTCCAGTAGCTTCAAGTCTACTGATAAATGGGTGTTATAAATCTCATTCCTCGTGACAAGTGTGGATATTACAAGCTTGTTCATAAGAAAAGTGATATCCTCTAGTGGGGTGGGCACTTATGATATTACTAGAACATGGTATGTCCTTTGCAGAATTGTAAACTTTTTTTTTGGCTTTTAAATTTCGGCTCCCTGGGAAAATCGCCCAATCTTCATATGTGGAATGAGCCACAGTGACGTGTTAAACATGCGGATAAACAAGAAATTTGCGCAACAGAAGGTCTCTTCATCTCCAGAGTCTGATTATTGCAGTTGTCAACTCGCGAGCGACTTGTACCCAGACTTGGCCTTGCTTGCAATCACCCATAAAGGCTCCCAGTCATGCCGAGTTTTTCTTGGCGTGAGAGATGGGGGAAGACTTGATCATAACTTCCTTGTCCTCAAGCCATGCCATATACTCCTTAACACCTTCCTCGACGCCACGGAAACGGAGGGTGGAGCCGGCACGACGCAGCTTGGTGGTATCAGCGCAGGTCTGATTCTGGTAGTGGCCCTTCAGGTGAACTGGGAAGTCGACAGTGCCCAGGTAGGCCTCGGGTTGACCAAAGTGAGACACGATCTGAGTAGCGAGCTTGTGGAAGCTCGTAGCCACTCCAGTGCCAACATTGTAGATACCGCTGATCTCTGGGTGGTCGAGGAACCAGCAGTTGAGACGGGCGACGTCTTCGACATGGACGAAGTCACGCTGCTGCTGTCCGCCTTTGTATCCATCGTGGTCACCGAAGAGCTGGATGACTTTGAACTCCTTGCGGGTTTGGTAGAATTGGTAAGGCACACTAGCCTTCTCACCCTTGTGGCCTTCGTTGGGCCCGTAGACGTCAAACAGGCGCAGAGCCGCCACCTGTGGGGAGCGAGAGTCGATGCTGCGGCGAACGTACTGATCAAAAAGTAATTTGAAGTACGCCGCGGTATTCAAAGGTGTCTCCTTGCCATCGTCTTCGCAGAAGGATGAGCTGTTGCCGTATACAGCTGCAGAGGAGGCGTAGATGAATCGAATATGCTGCGTCTTGCACCAGTTGAAGAGTTCCTTTGGGTAGGTGAAATTGATATCGAGGAAGTCCCTTTCACCGGTGGCCGTGACGGAAGGAAAGGTACCATAGTGGAAAAGGACACGAGGGTGGAAGGTGAGCTTGCCCTTGATAAACTCACGGAAGTGAGCGGAATCCATGAAGTCAGCGAATTTGCAGTCAAGGAGGTTGCGGAATTTGGTATCGTCGTCCATGTCATCTACCACAAGGATATTGGTCAAACCGCGGCGGTTCAACTCCTTGATAAGATTCGAGCCGATGAGACCGGCGCCCCCAGTGACGATGATCATTTTGGTGGTCGTGGTTGACAAAGGTGGGTTTGTTGACATGGAAATTGACGCGCGATCGCCGCGGCGATGACAACAGGTGCTTTCCTAAATAGGAAGGACCAGTTGCAGTTTCCCCTTTGCGTGACTTCCTTCCACTTCAAGTATCCTCACTGTTTGAACAGTCTACCTATGGATGATATCTGATATAGTGTTAATTAGCCATGTAGTGAGTTTATTGGAGCTACAGTTGCAGAGAAATGAGTATCATCCACCTTCTCCCTCACAAAACTGCCATGTTTACAGATAAAGGACCAGCTGTATAGCCCGCTGAATATGCTCAGATGCTTGTCAAATTCCAGTTATTCACTTGTCGACCTCTGCTATGTCAGACTGCCGTCGCACTTTTCTCACTCTAATATATGTTAGAGTATGAAGGTCTGAGATAGACCGGCAGCTGTGACGTACACAAGTACCATTTCAATGTCTCTCTCATGAAATCTATCATCTTTTGAATGTCCCCTTATATGGCCAAGAGCTAGGATCCCCGCAGCTGCAATGAGATTGTTTAGTGCACACAGGGAACTAAGTGCACGGAGCACGGAGCACTCCGGGCCTAGTTGTGCCCAGGTGAAAGAATGATATATTCCAATTGTGAAAGAGACAAAGGGATGTCAGGTGCAGCAAGCAATAATTGAAATCTCCTTGCAAAATCTTATAATCAATAGTAAATTCTCTAGTGTTCTCTAGTTGTTCTTTCGAAAACACCACAGTGATGACAAGCTTATCTTCTTGTGCAAAGATAAGCCCGCAGCCCTAGATTGGCCAACGAACAATACGATTCATCACTTCCCTTTCAATTCCCGGGTCAGATAATCCCCCGACTTCACATGGTATACATCAGATATGTCTTTGCTTTATGATAAGCCAGTTGTGGGATATTATGCTATTCCGAACCTAAGTGGACCCAGGGGGGCTGACAGCCATCTTGTTAATCATTGACCTCATATATTAGACCTCTCTCGCTGTCCTTGTCATGGTCAGCGCCATGGCTCATTTGCAGGAACAGACATCACTATGGTGGCCCGAAGAACGAATCAAGGCCACCCTCGACGCCAAGTATATCGTCAGCCGCCTGCAGCCGGAGAATATCCCGCGGCTCTTCGAACTCCCGGACTGGGGAGAAGGCTTGACCAGTGAAACATACATGGAGTGGATCCTGCTCAAAGCCGGTCGTGTCTTCCTGATTCTCGATGCGATCGGCATCCCCGATCGCATCTTCGCGCTAGTCAACGAATCGTGCGACGACGACGATCTGCCTATCGCCGAGCATAGCATTGATCTATTGCATCTGTCACCGTACGGGGAGGATCTCGCGCTCGATACCCGTTTCTTCCATGCACAATGGCGGTATTTGGTCCGTGGAATTGCCGAGGGGGAGCACATCGTCTATACCGAGAATGAGGGCGTCCCGGTTGAGGCAGTACGCACCAACACTGGCAGTGGTGTTCACGGCCGAGATGATACAGTCGACCGCGTGGTTCTCGCCGGCTCCCGTTGCCGGGTCTATATGCGGACTCAGGTCCAGGTCGGCGGCGCGCCCCATTTCTTCTCGGCGGATGAGGTTCTTGCTGAAATTCGCAAGCTGCGGAAGTTGTCCCATGAGCATCTCATCTCCGTGTATGGTTCATACCTCAAGGAGGATAACGTGTGCATCCTCTTCACCGGCGCAACGGCGGAGCGAAGCCTTCACAGTTTCCTCACGGATGAGCCGCTCCCCTTCAAGCGCCTGCTGAAAGAACAACGCCGTCAGATCTTGATTACCTGGCCACACTGTCTGGCATCAGCTGTATCCTGGCTCCATGCCCGGGGTCACTCCCACGGCGCAATCAGGCCTTCCAACATCTTCATCGATGCCGACTTCCACATCTGTCTTGGTCAGTTCCAAGCCCTCGACTCACTCCTCGCACCACCTCATGTCAACGACCTGGAGGCGTACAACTACTCAGCGCCAGAGCGATGGACTCGCGTCCCAGCACCAATTGCACCACCAAAGCCCCAACCAGTGCAAACAATACAAGCATCCGGAGGCCGCACAAAACGCAGACAGAAGCCAGCACGTCTGGCCCTGGCGCCGTTGAGTGAAAGCCCGCGTTCATCTCCAGACCATACACGACCAGACTCAGCCGCCTCAAAAGGCACAGTCATCCGCATAGGTCTCCCAGGGTCACCATCGCGATTTTCCATAGCCTTCTCGTCATCCTCATCATCGACAGCCTCAACAGCCTCGTCTGGCTGCAGGAATCCCACAACCCCTGACACAAAGAAACACCGCATCTCATCTCTCTGGTCACGTCGCAATGCACCCCCATCAATCAACTCATCCTCATCTTGTACATCAGCATCAACATCCACATCCAAATCAACATCCATCCCATCTCCATCATCCCTCCACCCACAAAGCCCCCTCAGTCCCACAAACACCAACACCAACAGCCTTTCCCCAAACACCATCCCCCTCCGACACTCCATCTCCGCCCAATCCCTCACAAGCTTCTCATCCTTCCGATCCAAATCAACACCCACCCCCAGTCCAGGCCCCATCCCCGAAAACCAAATCCCCACACCTCACCCATCCACATCCCCAGCAGACCTCTTCTCCCTCGCAGCCATAACGCTAGACATCCTAACAACCCTCCACAAACGCAGCCTGCAATCCTTCGCGACACACCGCAGCGCCCGCAACAGATCCGCCGGCCGGGGCGGTGGAATCGCAGATGCGAGTTTCCACCTCTCCCGTAATGCGGTGCAGGTGCAGAGCTGGATTGCGTTGCTGGAGGGTGATGCGTTGAAGAGGTGTCGGAGGGATAGGAGGTCTGATGCGGTGTTTTGGGCTGTGCCTAGGATTTTGATTGCGGTTAGGGCTATGCTTGATGGTGAGGCTGGGAAGAGGCCGCTTGCCAGACGGGTGAGGAGGTGTTTTGCTTCGGCTGTTGAGAGGGGTGGGGGGAAGGGTGTTTTGGGGCTTCATTGTGTGAAGAAGGGTGGTGAGAAGGTGAATGGGGTGGAAGGTGGTGGAAATGGAAATAGTGATGTTGGTGTGTCTGTTGTTCCGTCGGAGTCGGCTTCGGAGTTTGATTTTGGTTTTGGGGATGCCAGTGGGAGTGAGAGTCATGTTGAGGATGATGAACATATGGATGAGGAATCCAACGTGGATGATTATATTCAAGAGGAAGATGAGGAAGTGGTTGTGGATATGGGGGTTCAGGATGATGGGGTACAAACGGAGAGTGAGGATGAACACTATGAATCCGAGTATGAATCCGAACCCGACATACGGGTCCAACAGGATTCGCCTCAGATTTATTTGCCGGAGTTGGATGTGAATATCACGGGCATTGAGGGGCTGACGTTTAATGATTTCAATCGCTGATGTATACTTGTTGAGAAGGTCTATAGACCGCATATCGTTCACTAATAATTCATTTCTTGTGTACACTTCGTTTTTCGTGAAAAGACAGACCTAAGATAGCATAACCTGTATGCGCGGGTCCAGCAGATGCAATGTGATGAAGCCCATCTATCCCAAATCCTGATGCATATCAATACAATGGCTTCTTCGCCTTTATAATCCGGTGAATGACAGTGACAAAGCTCTACAGCCACAAGGCAACAACTCCGACCAGACCGGAAAGCACCAGGGAACCAGCGAGCAGACGCTCGGTGACGGGCGAGCTAGCGGTGATTGCATTGGCTGCGCCCTTGGTCGAAGAAGCAGTAGCAGAAGACCCGGTGGAAGTGGCCTCGCTGTTGCTGGTGGTCGCGGTGGAACCAGAATCGCCCTTCTTGTAAGTTTGGCCAAGGGTAGGAAGTGGCGCGCTGGGGTCAACTGCCCAGCCGCCAGAGGTCGAAGCGGGGCACTTGAGCGAGGCACTGGACATGCTCTTCTTATAGGCGGACAGAGCAACACCGGTGGGGTGCAGCGTAGCCCATTGGGACTTGAGGTTGTTGAAGTCAGGCAAGACAGGCGTCGGGGTACCCTGGCGAGTGAAACCGTCTTCAATCTGAGTGCCAGTAGCCGTCGCAGGATCAACGGAAGCTCCGTAGCTGATCAAGCCGTAGTCATTGGTCTCCTCGATCCACTCGTAAATCATGGATCCAGACCAGGTATCAACCATGTGCTCACCGAAGATGGCAGATTGGTCCTGGAACAAACGGGGCTTGGGTGTCATACAGCCAGTCTCGGAGAAAAAGATAGGAATGGGATAGTCAGTTGCGTTCTTCTGCAGCTCGCTGTAACCGGACTGCGTATAGCTAGAGGATCCACACCACTCGTATGCGTTCAACGAGTAGAAGTCCAAGCGCTCGGAGGCATTGGAAGAACACGCCATGTAGTTCTGCAGCATGGGTCTCAAGTCAGCAATATCAGCTGCGGAGTAACCGACGGGAATCTCGCGATAACCCTTCTTGTCACGGTAGGCCTTGACATCGCGGGCAGCAGCCAGGACGTAAGGAGCAGCAGCAGAGCCATCAGCGTTGGTCAAGACTTCGTTTCCGACAAAAACACCGGCCGTGTTCTTGTACTTCTGGAACTCATCGAGTACTTCCGTGAAGCGATCAAGCTGGGTCTGGTTCCAGTGAGGGTCGGTCTGCGAGGGTCAGCACAAGCCATCAGGCCGGACAAGTTGGGTCGCATACCTGTTCTATTTGAGTGGTGAAGGTATCGAGATCAACAAACAGGTGGATTCCTACAACGTCAGGCGATCAGTATTTCCGGTCGAGATCCGAATACGATCGACCATACCTGCATCTGCCAGAGCCGTCATACAGCCCTTGTGATCCGCGCTGGGATCCACATGGTACACACGGATAGCGTTGGTGCCCAGTTCGGCCATGCGAGCGATATCCCGCTTACATTGGGCCGTGTCAACAAGTGGGTCACTCGGGGTAAGCTGATAAGCAATGCCTGTCTGGGGTCAGCCAAGTACTTGGCATATCGGAGGGGAAGATACCCTTGATGTAGAATTGCGTGCCGTTCTCGTAGAAGAACTTGGACCCAACAGCCGAGATACTCGGGATGGCGCTCACGGTCGTGGCCTGCAAGCCAGCGAGCAGAAATGGCACTGCCAGTGTCAGGGACAACATGATTAAGTCTGTAAAGTAATCGAATACAATATGGAAATTGATGAGATAAAGAGAGAGGAGAGAGAAGTCAATTCCCTACAGAGTACAGAGCTCTGATCTAAGTCGTCCTTGCCCAAAAGAATGAAGGCAGGTACAGCAAGACACAAATGGAAGGGAGAAAAAAAAAAAACACAACGCAGAATCCCGAACAGAGAATTTGAAGCTAAAAAGACCGTTCCTTGATTTGCGACTGTAGCAACCAAATTTCCTGCAGGACTATTATTTCCAACTAGCGTGCTTCATTCTTCCCAGTTGTGTGCAACATGCCAGGGATAGGCTCAATGTTTGCATTTCATTCCGAGAAGTTTGTATTTGAATGTTTACTGCCTAAATGCCTAACTCTATCTCCCTTTGTACCTGTACAAAGGAACCGGGAGGACCGAGTAATCTGGTGTTTTGTACTCCAGATGGCTGTACCAGTCTGTACTCCGTAGTTAGCGCGGCTAACCGTTGGCTACCGTTGGGGCCCAGCCCTAAGTCTCAAGTCTAGTCCCAGTCTGGCAAGTTGCAGATATCACACGCATATGTGGCATTGAAACCTGATATCTTCCTATGTGTGTGCATCTAGACCATATTCAAAGATATGCAATATTGAGCTTGAGCGATCTGTACTCCATATGTGCGGAGTACAGGTTGCTGCAATATTGCTCAAGTGACATCTGAGGGTATCCCTTTTCCCGGAATCTACCGAGATCCGCCACAGACCGACTATAAATAAGATCAAAATATCAAAAATAAAATGAGGCTTGAGACATGTTTATGTTGCCACTGAGGCTCACGATGCTATTATTATAGCAGACTCATCCGATCCATCGATTCATTGCGATGGTACAGGGTAGGGAGGGCATATTAATAGGATTTCTACTGATACTCTGTACTCATAGTGCAGGCAAAATGGCCCGGAGTACCCCATCCCAAACCCTGTCAATCACTGCTCTTCTTGACTTAGACGGGACCCCTGATCCCCACTTTCTCTGGAGGTGGAAAAGATATTCTACAGATTCGTACTCTCTCATCGATCGGCGATGAAATTTTGAGTGATTTACCCTACGATGTGTGCGATCTAGATTTCCTATTTTCTTTGTTGGGCACAAAAAAATAATCAAGGTTACAATCAGGCGATATAGCGCACTATAAGACCCCTAAACCGGTCAATAATTGTAGTTAGGGATAACGCCATGCGATCTACTCTTTTTTAAGGGCCACGAGACAGCCACGCTACCCCACTGGGCGGTTTTCGGCGCTCGCCAGAGAGGGCTAGAACGGGGTCTCTGCGAGATAGGAGGTTTATTCTGTTGGTGATATCAGATACTCAAAGTAGATGGGAAGCATTCTGGTATACTTCCAGAAGTGGGGAGAGAAGGTAGTATAATGTGCCAATGCTAAGTACTACGTAGGCCATACGCAAATGCTTAATGATACGGAGTAGGCACAGTCTGGAGTAGAGTAACAGGCGTGCAACAGTCCAGACTTCAGTTCCAATCTCCACCCCTCCACTCCATTCCGAGGAATCCGCCAATGATCGTCGCTGTACGCAGAGTGTTCGTCAGCTAGTGGATCCGACCATTAGGATCATCTCCTGTGCCCTTTTTGAACGGCCCAAAACGGGATGCAGAGGCCCTTTCACTGTTGGGCCCATGACGTTCCCAGGGGAGACTATAACATGCCTGTTTCCGGCGATTTTCAGGACCCTTTTTATCTTCTATATTCTATATATGCTTTTTGGCCTTGGTTCCTTGACTTCCGACATGCTTCTATAATTTTATAATTATTCGCATCAAATTCCCAGACCAAAAAAAAAGAGAGAGAGAGAAAGAGAAAGACATACACCATGGGCTCACCATTCCACATCTCCCACTACGACCAGGTCGAGTTGGAACACAATGAAGCCTTCAGCACAATGCGGGAGCAACTGCGTCGCCAAGAATGCGGTATGGAGCGACCGAGCTTCTGCGCCGGCCACCGACTCTCCTGCACACCCGACGAACAAGAGACCTACCGCTTCCACCGCGACATTATCCACACCCTCCTCGTCCCCCTCTTCCTGATCAACCACCAAGCCGAGCGCACTGCAGCCCGAACCCTCCCCAGTCAAAAGGGCGCCGAACCCGAGCGCGCGTTCCGGGGAGAAGCCCGCTCAGCATTCGCCTGGCTCAACTGCATCCTCACCGAAGAACACGACTGGTACCTCACAGCCCGCTGCCCGGCATGCATCGTCCAGCACGTCCTCCACTCCGAGCCAACCATCCGATTTGTGACGGTCGCATCGCAGCTCGCGGGCGCCCGTTCCGGGTTCCAGTGCTGGTTGGCCGCGCTTGAGACCGCCGTCTGCGAAGATCCATTCTGGGGCGATGCCTTTTGGCCAGATATTGAGGAGCGCGCCTCGCGTTTGACCGATGGAGTACGCCAACTCGTTCGACAGTGCTACGAGCTCACCGCAAACCGGGAGAGTCCTCATGTCCCCCTCGCCAAGACATCCGGATCCGTCTACGCCAACCGCTCTGCGACCTGCACTATTCCCCTGAAGCCTTCTAGCTTTGCTCGCAAGCAGGTTCGCCTCACTCGGGAAGAGCAACGATACCGCTCGTCCCTGTGGACCTGCTCGGAAATGAGACAGCCGCTGGCCGGCTGTACCACTGCACCCAAGTCCCGGCGCCGGTCGCTGACTTCATGAAGTGGCGATTTCTTCAAAGCCATGGCATGATCGTCATGTGCTGATTCTTATTCTCACGGTGATCGACACCGACCGGGCCAGTTCTTCACATCGAACGGCCCTCCCCCTTCCAAGCATCCTGGAAAATGTCTAGAAACTCCTTCTAGACCAAATGGAGCCAAGGGACAACATGGAACCTTCTCCCGACCCATTGGCACATGGCCTAGCATGGCCTAGCATGGCCAAGCACGCGACCGAGATCCAACTCGACATGCAAGGGTCGCCACGCCTCTGAAGCAAATCATGATGCAATGAGCTTAGGAGCCGTGGGTTGGAAAAAGCTTCCACACCTCGATTCGAGAAGACCACGGACTTTGTTCCCGGGGTCGAGAATGATCTGGTTTTGGCTATATAATCTTAATCTTAATACTACCAAAGTTTTGCCAGACATGTCACTACTTCAGTAAATGTGCATTCTTACGTACGAGTAGTAAATTGAATGGAGTACTCTATACGAAGTCCAATATGGAGTAAATTATGGAGTCCACTTGAGCACAATATAACTATTCAAAGTCAACGCGTGTGACATCCGTGTGCTCAGACTTCATCAGCCCTGGAGCCACGCACCCCGCCACGTACATTGTCCCAAATAAATCCCGTGCCAGGGTGAGATTGTATAATCTCCAAAGCTTATGGATTTCCATCCAGTCGCAGGGCCGAACAGGATCTCGGAGAGTGGCAAGACACTCTAGGTGAGACGGTGGAGCAATCCGGAGATGGAGCAGGGCAGTGAACCAGATCTGGGTTGTAGGGTGGAAATTAAAGTCCCAACGGCCTCAGATGATGCTAGATCTGAGTATGGGGCCTGTCAGATGCCACTTTATCGGGGAATCAGGGTCTCCGGAATGCGAACTTCCTGCGAACTAGAGATAGAGTCACACACTTGAGCACTTATTAGGGCTAGACCGGACAGCTGTCCAGGCGGGACTGTTCGGAGTGTCAACCGCACAAGTCACCGCACACAGCATAACTAGTCGGAGTACGGAGTAGACTTTGAAATATGCCATGCCTTACAGAGAGTACTATGCGCTGGCATGAAAATTAGATTTTACATTACGAAGTTGCCGATGCCCAACCCCTCAGTGGCGAGACCGGAAACGGGACTATGCGCAGTGTGAGAGAGAGGGTTTCGAAGTATTGAATACTTCGTCTAGGCCCACGGTCCACCGGCATTGTGTGGTACAGGCGACATTTTTTTTCTTTCCATGAAACGGGCCGCAGCAGGCTGGATCTGGCAATCCTTAGGTAGGACTGAGACGGGATATATCCCAGGATCAGGGAGTATAACCTGATTATTTTGGATGGGTGAATTGGTACTCGTACTCTTCACTCCTGAAGTCTAGTATGGAATAGTACAAGTACATCAGGTAATCTGCTGGAGTCTGGTTCAGGCAATGTACTCATCAACCCGATGCACCAACCGAGAATGATCGCCCCCCCGTGGAGCCAAGGGCAAGCCACCGGTCGCTCTAGACTGCACCGGACATAATAGAACACTCTGTTCAGTCAGGAAATTGCCAGTTCTACGGGGAATAACAGAGTAAAATAGAGAGAGAAAGAAGATAGATGTTTAATATAATAACACACCATGCCCTAATATACGATAAAACGAGGACATCCCTTACTTCCACAGCGGAACCCGATGACTCCATGACTTTGAAGGTCTAGACCGTTGCCCACCGTCCCGAGTCTAGCCCTTTTGTACCCAGTACTTGTCCTGTCGCCTGACTCTCCATAAGTATCCAATGTACCCGATACCTTCCCAGCTCCCATCCCGATTTCCCTCTCTGCGTTTCCTTAATACTCTTCTTCCTGTCCTTACCTTCGAACCCTTTTTCTCATCTTTTTCCACGTCACTCTCCCATGCCGAGTGCCATCACTCTTCGTCCACACTCTTGGATGGATCGCAATGGAAATTGGCCCATCTCTCCTGTTGACGATCGGACCATGCATGCACCAGTGAAAAACGAGATTGCCGCCCATTATACCGACACACAAGAGACTTCCAACCCCGCCAAGCTTCGCCGGCGAGCCTCACAGGGTTCTCTACGGACACGACCATCTCCTGTGTCACGCTTCTTGTCCAAGAGCAGCGTGAACGTCAACTTCCCGTCCTGGGAACATCGCTCCTCGCATGGGTCGCCCCGGTCTGAATCACGCACCAGATCGGCCGATTCTCGCCTGCGCCTCTCTACCACCGTGTCTCGCGGGCCGAGACCTCTGACTGCCTCCCCCTCGTGGAACTCACCTCCCGCATACCAGGGTGAATACCCCGCCACATTACCCCCCACGCCGCCAGAGGACGACATCCCCGTAGCCTGGGACACCAAGTCCGAGATGCTGCTCTTCGACACACATCGACCGGGCTCAATGTCCATGATGGATGAAACACCGAGCGTGGACAACTCCTCGACAAACGGGGCTTCAGATACTCTCAGCAGCCCGTCAGATGGGCTATCTCACAGATCCTCCAGCTCTGGCGGCAGTCCAGGACCTCAGGATGAAATGGACTGTCAGCACGATATGGGGTCATGGCTGGATCATGGCATCAATATGACTGGTAAGTTTGGAATGGTGTTTTTTCGTCAATCTCGATCAACCGCTGACTTCCGTGTGTGTCCAGCTTCAGCACTCGCTCTCGCCAACCCTCGCGGTGAGGCCGTCAAAATCGTCTCCCAAACACTCCCATACCCTCAAACATCCGACCAGTCGGTATCATTACCAAAAACCGACAGCGTCTTCTCCTCCATGGTCCAGGCCGTCCACAACCACCTGCAACCTGGCCAATCCCCCTACATCAACGTCACCCACGCCGTACCGGAACATTTCAGCCTCACCAACCTACCCCACTCTCCACCCAGCACTCCTCGCTCCCCGACTGCCGCAGAGGATTACTTCAATGCCACCGTTTTCTCCAGTGCGGCAGTCGTTGGTGCATACCACGATTACCGTGGTCCCCTCCAACGGCAAATGACGCATGCCCCCATGCCCATCGTGCCTCCTCACAGCGTCCACATCTCCGTCCTCGAGCGCTACCTTCCTCCTCCCTCAGCGCAAGAATACCGTGATGTGTTCTGCCCCACCCGCCCGTCGTTCCTCGTCGACCGTATGAGCGAACTGTCGCCAAACGGCGGCTCTCTTCTCTTCGTGTACCCTACCAAAAAGGGTGCCTCCACCTTCAAATCCCAATACCTGGGACCCATCCTTGACCCCCTTCTCCGTCAATTGGTTGTGGTAAACGAGCTCTCCGCCGACGTAGGCCGCTACCTTGGCAAGCTCTCCTCGGTCTCCCAAATGGACGACTTCGCCACCATGAAAGCCAACATCGTGGCTCTTTGTGAATCCCTCAGCTCTCCCTCCTCCAGATTCCACGTCGCAGACGCCGGTCGCGGAAGCACCCACCTCGACCGCAACCAGTGGGCTGAATGGTTTATTCACCAAGAGAAGGCCCGCATGAAGGAAGTCCTCAGCATATACTGGCAGAATGGCCGTCGTCCCCACAAGACGATGGGTTCCGGCATGATGGGCAGCAAAGAAGTCACATCATCTGGCCTTCTGAGCGAGATCTGCGATGGTATCCGCAAACGACGATATGGCGAAGACAATGAGCCTCGCGATGGCATCGAGCTTGGTGTTTTTGTGATTCGTCGATCCAACTAGATCATCCGTGATCTTATCCCCAACACCTCACTTCTTTTCTTCCCCTCCTTTCTACCCCCTTAGCATATTTTTAAACACAAACGGCCTTCCCCCAAAATATGGGACCCTATGGAGGCGTCCCCGGTGTTGGATCTTGGATCTTGAATTTTGGGATTTTGGATATTTCTTTTTTTTGGCTTCTGGTGCGAACTGCGTACCTTGCATGACTCGTTCCGGGGGATGGGTTCCCCCGCGGGATCTTGAATGAACTATGAATACCCTGGCTGTTGGCGCGGGGGTTATGAACTTCTATCTTGACGATAGATATAGATATACACAATTTAGTGGGAACACATCTGCTATAAACCACTCCGTTCGAATGTAAATCAATAGTACGATAGGGGGGTCAGATAGGGGGTTCCTCTTAAGGCCAGGCTGACGTTAGGCTTCACCGATATTTTTGCCTGATTGTCTGCTGGAATCCTGGTCATTTCGTCATTTGGCCATTTTGCCATTTTGTCAGGATGCTGCGCTAACTTCTGCGCTAACTAATTCCATTGTTTTATCTTGGGAAGTTTAATACACCTTACATTTACAATGCAGCCATTCTACCTCTCTGCTGCTTATGCTTTGAGCATATCTTCGGGGTCTCAACTACTCTCATCGGGATTTGAGGTTCCTGCGACCCATTTTGTGGCTTTACACTAGTTACTGAGATTGCTGTGTAGATCGACGTTTTGGTCTTTGGCGGTGAGCAGTTGATTTTTTGATATCTGGATTTGGACCTTGAGCTATCTTGTATTTGTTTTCATAAAAGTCCAGGTTCAGGCTATCATCTATCTATTTACTCAAGCTGTTGGAATCATCTACTACAGAAAATGGGATCTATGTGAGTTCCAGAGCTGTACGTGCAAACTTCCAAATATTTTTTCGTGCACATGTGGTCTCCATATTTAAAACATTGCGACAATTGCCTTACACCTAGGACAATCAAAAGATTTCTAAAGTTTCAATCACACTACTCCGTACCTCATACTTTTATCTGGATCCCATCATACTTCAGTACTTTCACTTTCCCTTTCCCAACGAATTTGCAGGAAAAAAGCGTTAGATCGACGCTGCATCTTGTCACCTGTACTTTGGTACGGAGAAACAATCAGCCGACGACCCACCCCTCTCATCTTCCTCCGATCAACTATCCCGAATCTACAACATCCTACTCGCACCACACACAATGTCTTACTCAAATCACCCCCTCAGCCCTGGCGGCGGGGCTGGCGGGGCGCCCTCGAAGCGTGACAAGCGCCGCACTGCGCTGCAGGAGAGACTCCAGGAACTCACTGGGCAATTCAGCAATAACCGCGACATTCAGTTCCGCCAGCAACTGCATGCCCTCCAGTGTGATATGACCCTTATTAATAATGCCGACCCATATATTACTGGGCCACTTTCGGACTCTGCAGAAAGCATTGCTTCGCTCATTGAGGAGACTGTGGGTGGTGGCAGCAAATTCGCCAAGGAGATGGCAGGCCTTGCTGGGACCTGGTACTCTAGGTTTGTGCAGCAGATCAATGAAATCAAGGAGAAGAGGGATGCAGAGCTGGTTCAAACTATGGTGAGTCTACTCAGTTTTTTTTTTTTCCCCTTTCTCGACAGCAGACACTGATCTATATCCTTGTGCTTCGCAGAATGGATACAACGACATCCTTGAACGACAAGGCCGGGAGCACGACTTCCGTGTTTACTTCGCAAAGGAAGAATTCAACCAGCTTTCCTCGACTCTACGCGAGCGATTGATGCAGACCATCTCCGGCAAGCGCGCTCGTCTCATGCGCGAAAAGGAGCAGCTTGATATCGCGGATACCAACGCCCTCCTTCACCACCCCAACCAGTTCAGCATCACAAACCCTGCAAGCCCCGGCGGCATCCACAGCAATCGCAAGACCCGACACACTCGCCACCGCGTGGATCTGGACGAACTTGGCAATGGTGTGATCTCGGAGCTGAACAAGCGCAAGCGCAAGGGCCCTGAGGAGGAAGCAGGCACGCCCCCGCGGGACGCGGGCGATGCCACTCCCGCTAAGCGCCATAAGGTTGAGGTCGCAAAGGAGCAGATGGCACCCACTTACTCCATCAACTCGCTCTTTACCGATAAGGAACTCAGTGCGCACGCAAACCAAGCACACGTCGCGGCAGTCCACTTCTTCTCCACCTCTAAGCGCCCAGATCACGGATCTGGTGCGGTGACCAATGGTAACAATACCGATGCCGAGGACACCCCCGAAGGTACTGGACATGAAGACAATGGCACCCCGAGCGCCGCCGATATGATGCGCACTGCCAGCCACAACTTCCACGCTACCAGGTCGACGCGCACCACTGCCGCACACAGTGCCCTCAGCGCCCTCGCTGATTTGGCTGATAAACCCGCCACCCGCCCGAACCTCCCATACCACGTCCTCTCCAATCACCACGCTCGACCCAACGGCAACGCACCCCCCTTGACAGCACTGATGAACGAGGAAGTCGACGACGACTGCGCCCGCATCAGTCGACTCACCGCCAAGCCAAATTCCTGGATCGACTCATCACTAGTTGAGCTCGTTGCAGCACCTCTTCCCGCTTCAACGGAGCCGATCGATGGCCACCCGCCCGACCCTGCCATCTACAGCCAGCTGCATCCCGATTTCTCGCCTTCCATGGGTATCGACTGGACACCGGGGGCTCATAACGCTGGCCTGGAGATGTTTCCACCTGCAGCCATGGATCGCAATCGCAAGCGTACCCGCAACCATTAATCGGATGCGCAAGCTTTCGGATGTACGTTAAGACGGGAATAGGATGGTGTTGTTACCGTAGGATACGGATTGGGGAGTTGTCATGTGATCATATTAGCTATATGGATGAAGGCGTTCGGTTTTGGTGTCTGTCTGCTGTCTCCGGACTGATGCTGGCCCTTGATACAGGAATACATAGTACTTAAGCTATGGTGCTCAAGCCCATGGCATGCATAATCTATTTTTATTGATTCGGCAACTTTTTCCGCAGTCTATTAGCGTAGAGAAAGCGTAGAGTCGAGGGTGTCCTAGGCTGATTTGTAGTACAACTCTGTAGGTGCTCAGGAGCGTTCAGTGCCCGAGGAATTCGTAGGACTCATTCAACTTTGCCGGGTGAATTTTGATCAGTAAGGGTCTCACGCTAGACCAAAACGCTGCAGGCTTCAGGATGTTGAAGTGAGACGGTCTTTCGTGGACGCTGCCATCTGTCGCATCTCGCGTTGCATAAATCCAACATCTACACATTTTGCACCGCCAGAGGGCAAATCTATCAACGTGCCTTGATCCTTGTATACAACGAATCAAAGCCAATCCAAATGGGCAAAGATCGTGGTTTGTGATGCTTATCTTATACTTGAACACAAGAAACTCTGCTGAGTCCGCGGTGCATTTGACATCAAATTAGGGCCAAAGCCGATGCCATCACCATGATGGCAGCGGAAATCACCACCGAGTACTCTTCTCACCAAGATGCGCCTTGGTATAACGTTTCTACAACAAACCCCAGCAGTACAAGCATGCTCCGCATCCTGACCATTCGTCTTCAAATCACCCCAAAACCACACCTCATGGCCATGAAAAAAGAGCAACCTTTATTCTGCGGAAACATTGAGCCCCAGGAACGAACCTTCAAATCTACAGCTTCAACACCAAGCTTCCACACTCGTATCCTCCCAACAATCAAACACGACCACCAGGAACTCGTCTACCACAGCCAAAAGATCTTCACCTCCACCAACCCAGACGAACAAACCCGCTATCAAAACCAATTCACCTGGGAACTAGCCCGCCACCTAATCGGCGAAGAATTAGTCGTCTACCCAGCCATCATAGCCTCTCTCTCCGACGGTCAAGAAGCAGCCGACAGAAATAGACTGGAGCACCAAGGAATCAAAGAGAAGCTGAAGATATTCCAGGATCTAGCATCTACAGATCCAAGATTCGTGCCAACTCTCCGGGGACTGATGGACGATTTTGGCATCCATGCTAGACATGAGGAAGATGTGGAGCTGCCTCGTCTTGAGAGCATGCTTTCTAAAGATGAGAGTGTGGAGATGACCAAGTCGTTGGATAGGACTAAGGTTTTTGTCCCGTCTAGATCGCATCCGCATTCTCCTGTGAAACCGCCATTTGAGAGTGTTGCTGGGCTCATTACGGCGCCGATTGATTCAGTGGCGGATCTGTTTCGAAAATGGCCTGATGGGAAGAAAGGTTAGGGTCTACAGGTGGTCAAGGTCTATACACCTGTTTTGGGGAAGTTGCTTGAGATTTGTGTCCATTTGACACGCTGTCCTTCAACTGAAACTACATTTGGGACACAAGTATACGCATGATTTCAGGTAATTGTGCTGGAGCAAGGATAACATACATGGCGCCAACCGTAGAAGGCAGTATGACGATATGAAGCAAGATATGAAGAGTCACAAAAGAGGGGTTATAATTTACAATTGGGAACATGTAACATCGTGTCTTTCTCATTCTCATAGAAGCGATAGAACCTGTCTCTCCTCGATACGAGCCAAGAACAGCCAAGTAGAAACTTGATTGGCCACATCGGATTGCAGTGAAGTGACGATACTTAGCATGATTCTTGGCAGTGAAGCCAAATGACACTGATTCAAGATATGCATATGGGCTGCATGAATCTGAGATCAATTAAAATACTACATTAGTTTTTAGCTACATCATGCTTTAACCGATAACGCCGTCGACCCGGCGCCCAACTGCTGCCCTGAATATGAATAGCGCTGTAAGCGACGCAATTTTCCTAGTCGATTTGCGGTCTCGGTGTCAGATTGCTGTGCCTCTTCATCGCCTGATGATCGTCGTCGTTTCCAGGCCTTGCGGAACTGATGTTGCTCGTCGCCTTGTTGTCGGTGGCGAGCTGAGAGGAAGCCTGTATGTGCTTCTTTTTCTTCGCTCAAGGCTTGGACCTGGATAGACATGTATTAGCAGGGAACTATGAGAGCCAACAGCACACAAGTTTAGAAGAATAACCGCGTTGAACGATTGATTCTTCCAGAATAATAGAAAAAAAAAAGATTATACACACATAAACCAACCAGACTTCCTGTTCAGAGCTCCAGGCCTTTTGACATTTCTCCAATTGTCTCTGGGCATGCACAAGCTCTTTTTCTTGTTCGGCAGTCCACCGATCCTGACTGCGGACAATACTCGCCCAGCTGACAGCACGGGCGAGTTGGGCCCGCGTGGGAAGTGTTTCGCTGGATGAGGCACGGCACTCGGGTTCGGGGAGATCTTCCGGTGATGGCTGGGTCTTTTTTTCGTCTGCATTGCCCCTCACCGCTACCTGCACTGTGTGGACGTCATGGTGCATCAAGCCATTATCGTTGGGTTCTGGAAGGTTGTTCTTTTCGCTGATCTCGATCTCTGTGCAAGGGGATTTGCCTTTGAGGCTTGTACGCCGCTTCCAGAGAGATAGGGGTGGGAGGGCTCGATGGACGATGGTGAAGACAGACATGGTTGGTGACATCAACCCTGTAGATGAAATGAAAGGACTTCAGGAGGGGGGGAAAGGATAGATGAAGATGAAGAAGATGTTTGATGTCTTGGAGTAAACAAAAAAAAACATCTTTGCCATGGTATATAAACCCCGGACTCATTTAGGTTGTACTTCGAGACCCAGCTAGACCGACACCCAAACGAAAACGCGTGCAGGGGCACCTCGCACGGAAGTGGGGGATGCGAGGCTCTCCGGCTTCTGCTTGGCCACGCGAAAAGACATCATGCAGCGCTGGTTGGTCTAGATGGCGAGCTGCAGGTTTTGGTCGGAACTTCAATGTCTACGTAAATTGTACTTGTGCTTGTGGGAGGTGATAGTCGTACAAAGTGCGTATGCTATGGTAAGGATTTGTTCCTGACCCTTTCCTACAATAGTGTGTTTTATTTAAGTATTTTCACATTTGATAGAGATTGGGGGAGTTCAGACTTGAGACCAATGTATACATCGCCACCTCATCGGATACTCGGGGAAATGTAGACTCTGGGCGCAGGAAGACCCCGTGGTTGGTCGAAAGACTATGCTTGATCTGCAATATACAACCAGTTCAGGGTGTTCGCAGGGAAATACCAGGGATTCCCTTCCGGGACTTGATGCTTTGATGCTGGGGGAAAAAATTGCATGGTATAGTGCCGTGATGTACATGGATGTCCAAAAGATGAGGCCAGAGGCCCAAAGGAAAAGACAGGCTCAACAACGCCTCGGAATAGCCCAGCGCAATAAAAAAAAAATCATTTGCCCAAGAACCGGGAGGATATCATAATTCAATCAAGAACAGACGGATGCAAAACAAGGTTCCTTCTCGCAGGGATGGGGATATCAAGCCTCGTGCAATAATAAACAAATAAAAAGAAGAAAATCAAATAGCCGCTCATCGCCATGTATCCACCGAAGTTCCCCGGTTAGCCTTGGCCTTTCGCTCCCCTCGGATCTGCTCGCCAATGATGACACTGATCAATCGACGATGCAGATCCGCTTCGGTCCAATCAACCCGTCCACTGCCGCCATATTGGATGTCAGCCCGGGACAGCTCTTGGGCAAAGCGATCAATGATAGCAAATTGAATCTCAGTGATGGGTACCCCGTGATGACCATCTGAAGTCCATATCCAATCACCGATGATGGCTGCCCGCCCTGGGGCATCGTAGTATTCGAACTGCTCAGGGTATTGCTTGGCGACGCGGTAAACCCGACGAAGAGCAATGTAATGATCATCGGAGAAGTACCCAAACGTGGCAAGTGGTCGTGGGCCGGAAGGCGCCTGGACTTGAGGGGCAACTGCATTTCTAGCCTCGTCTTCATAGACGTCCAGCGAAGCAATCCGCTCAGACACCGGTTTCTCAGACACCTGTTCCTCAGGCTCGCCAATATTGTCTTCAGAAAACTCTCTCTCATATGCAGGCGTTTCTTTGGTTTCCGTTGTAGGCTGAACATACTGCCGTGCTTCGGGAGATGGAGGCATCTGGGGAGACTGAGACACTTGCTTCCAGTGATTCGCGGGCGACTGACTCGCTTCCCGCGAGAGCGGCTCGTCACGGAGTTGACCACCGAGTTCCTTGGCAGATTCAACGCTGGCCAACTCCTCTTCGTGCTCAGAGTCAGATTGCTCTTCTGGGATGGTTGTGATACTCGAGCTTCGAGCACGAGTGGGGGCTTTCAACCATTGTGGCGTAAGACTGGTGATTCGTGAGTACCAAGAAGAACCAGGAGGGTCTTCCTTGGTCTGACGGGGTCCTGGAGTGAATGAAGAGTCCGGTTGAGGAGGTTCCGGTTGATTGTGAGCGACAGTAGGACTCATAGTACGGCCGTTATCCACAGGCTGTCCGTCAGGTGAATGCTGATGCATGTCCCCTGGAGAATTTTCCCATTCTTGGAAGGACATTTGTGGACTACCAACTTCAGGGCTGGACTGGGAAAGAGGTTGCAGCCTGACCTGTGCAGGTGTACGCGACACCGGTTGCTTCACAGAGCTGTTGAGTGGGGAGGGCTGTGGTCCTAATTGACGGCTTATCACGCTTCGGGGGGTACTGGTCCCGTTATAGTATCGTGCGCGATTTGGTGTGTCTTCCTCCGCCAGCAGGGCAGATAGGTCAACCTGCTGCTCGCGGAGCTCGCGCACTTTGGATCGACCATAACGTGCGACGTACTCATGTTCTGACGCTACACTGGGGGACGAACTCAGCTGTTCCCGGCCTGCAGGGACAGGTTTCAGGCTTCCCAGAGGTGTTGGGGGTTCCGGAGGACCAGTTTGCATGTCTTCATCCTCGGAGTGCTGAACATGGCTGTGGTCGTTGGCTTCAAGTTGCCAGATATCATCATAGCCATCATCGTCTTCGTCCTCTGGCTCGATTTCAGGTGCCGTTTCAACATGAGGTGTCGACTCAGACAAAATCTCAGGTTCGAGATCCTCGGGCTCCTCAGATCCAGCTAGAGGTTCCTCATATGCAAGTCCAGCTTCCGGATGATCAAATTCCTCTTCTGGCGCGCTGCCATCGCTGTTGATGTAGACTACAGACTTCGAGTTTGACTGCATCTCAGCTTGGCGGCTGACCGCCTCTCGTTCGAGTTGCCACTCAGTCTCCCGCTGTCGTTTTTGATGAGACATCGGACTCTGCTGCATAGTGCCTCCCGTCTTGAAATACGGGGACTGTAAGAAACTTTGTTGACTCTTTGCAGCGCTCTGAAAGGGTTGCGCTTCAAACTCCTCTTCCAGTGATTGATCTTGCTCGAATTGTTCTGAAACGTCCGAAAAATCGGCGTAAACGGGCTGCTCCTCGGCATGAGATGCTGCTCGTTCTGCTGCTATCGCCATGGCCTCCTTTTCGTCTGCTAACATTCGACGTGTGGCGATTTCTTGTCCAAGTCTCATTGCGATTCGTAGTTCTCGCTGCGTTTCTGGTCTGAAAGTGCCGAACATGCCTTCTAGACGTTGTCGCTTGTGTAGAGCATTGTGGCCGCCAGACCACTCGTGCGCCTGGGGACCGAACGGGCCTTTCAGCGCAAGCGCAACTCGAACAAGTTTGGCCAAACTCGTCAATGTCCTCTTCTTTGGGACGGGAGCTGGCTTTGCGGGGGATGATAAGGAAAAAAGGTCAGGGTAGGTGACTTCCTTGACATAATTGGCAGCGTATTCGCCATTTGTATGAGCAGGAACATAGCCAGTGGGGTTACTTTTAACTCCAGCGTGTCTCTCTGGAGCCAGGCTTGTTTTGACTGGACTGGAGGACTTTCGCGCACGGGAATTGATTCGCAGGTCTTCAATGGTTCCAGGAAGCTTGCGTTTCAAACGATCTCCAACTTCTTTCTGCGTAGGGTGATTGGTCTGGGCGCTTGAGCCAAAGCCGTGCTGCTTAGCTGACGGAAGTGTATCAAGCGAGATCATAGTGAAGCCCTCACTTTCCATGATGGTGTCGTATTCTTCGTATTCTTCATGATCATCATTGGAATCCTCGATTGGTTCCGGCTCAGCATGTTGAGCACCTGTGCTCGATTGCTGATCAGTGCCATGTTGTTGGGCTGCATTCTCTTCATCTGCTAGCGAGGAGGTAGGTGTAGGGGTGGGATATGTGCCTGATTGTGGGCTGGTGTTGTGAGAAGATCTGGATGATTGAATTGCTCTTTCGCGTGTAGGTGAAGGCATTTTGGATGGAGTAGAGTGAATGTTTTCGTCATCAAGGAAGTGATGTTCTGTAGCTCCGATGACAGGAGTTTCCAGGCTTGTTCGGCCGTATTCACGGCGATTTTGCTCGATGTTTTCAGGGATGTGCTCTGTCGGGTCACGCAGGTCTGCGATAGACAGCTCGGAGTTACCCCAGGAATCGTCGTCAGAGTCGGCACCACCACCACCAACCAGGTCGATTGGACTAGCATGGGCATTACTTCCAGCGAACGAGTCCGTGGGACTAAAAGATTCGCGCTGAATTGCGTCACTGTTGGCAATATCCATGGGGCTCTGATGATGTTGATCCAAACGAGTTTCATGTGAGTCCTCGTTTATTGGACTGAATCGTTGCTCCAGACCAGTGTCACTGGCATTGGTGTCCATCGGGCTGAGCTGTTCATCTACAACCACATCACTATTCGGAACAATGTCCATCGGACTGAAAGTCTCAGTATGCTCCACGGTCGGAGTTGGTTGGTCCTCGACCATTTGGAAATCCTGCTTTCTTGGACGGCCTCGTTTTCGCGGTTGGGATTCTTGGGCACGCAGGGCTGGTGTATGCCCTGGACCCGGTGTATGCCCTGGACCCGGTGTATGCCCTGGACCCGGTGTATGTCCTGGACCCGGTGTGTGCCCCGGGCCAGGCGTGTCTCCAGGTCCAGGGGTATACCCAGCGCGTGGTGTTTGTTTGAGGTTGGGGAAAGGAGAAACAGCCAAGTCGGACTTGCGTGGGCGGCCTCTTCGCCGCAAGGGTGTCTTTTCCTTCAATGGGCTCCTCTCATCTTTCAAAGGTATCATCGTCGTGACGGTTGAGGGCTTGATTCGTTTGCGCGACGGGCTACCGTGGTTCTCGTCTTCATCTTGCGTCGCCTCGAGGGTGAGGCGAATGCGCCACGGGCTGACATTTCCATCCTGCAGGAGCTTCTCCGGGGAGATAGACCTCTGGCGACCTCCATTGAATTTCATTGTCGGCGAACCGGGGAGTATGACATCGTTGAATTGGATCGAATGCGCGCTCTTCGCGGGACTCAGGCTGACGCGCGATCGCGATCGTTTGGCCGGGGTTCGGGCCCTGGAGCCTGATCTTCCAACCATCGGAGACATGAAGCTTTGGCGCCCGTCGAATGGCTTGATTGGTGAGGAAATTAGATACTGCGCGTCGCCTGGTGGACCCAGGACATCGGGGGAGGAGCTGAGGCTGCGCGACGAGGTCGACATGACTTGAAGTCTCGCATGCCGCCACAGGGGTAAAACGGCCCTGAGGAATGCGATGAAATGCAAGAATTAGTCAGGGAATCAAAACCTCAAATGTGTAAATACAAAGCAGAGTCCGCGGGGCAAAGACCTCTTCGTAAAACGGTCTTAGGTAATCTTCTCAAAACAAACAACGGGAAACTATTTTGGGAATTCTTTGGCTTCAATGCCTCTACAAGGTATATCCTCTTTTTCGTTATAACTTGGTCTTTTCTTTTTATTTCGTGCTCCTTTTATCTGGGTAGAGTGATTTTCGAATCTCATAAGTCTTTGTCGACATCATCCACACTAGGTATTCGCTTCAAGGTTCCACCGCAGGATTCTACCACCAAATGCACACAATCCATGACCATTTGCAAATCATGCTTGCAAACTCCTAGGCGCCGTGTTCCTCGAATATGCCAATATGTCATCCGCGGCAAGTCTTGGCCCATCACCGCCGGCAGCACCACCAGCTCCGTATCCACGTCATCCAAGACCTGCCGGTCGGACAACAGGAGCCCGTACGTGATATCTGAGACCCAGAAGCCAAAGTCCGGATGCTTCTTGAATAATTCAAATAGCGCCGTGGTATTGTGTGCATAGATCTTTTCCAGCCATTCCATCCCGCGGGTATGATTCAAATGGTCGCAGTTCCACCCGTCGCGACTATAGCTATATTCCGCATCTTCCTCGGAAAGAACCTTTGTGATCTCAATCAAAGATTCTGTGGGCCGTGGAAGCCCTATCAGGCCAATGTCCTTGAATAGTGCCTCGCGCATGCGCCGGATCAGCTTCTGCCGAGCGTCCTGAGTTGCATATGCATGTTGGCTAATCAGATATAGGTATAGCTGGCCGCAAATTTGGGATTCAGGTGTTGTCGTCACTGCACTCAGCACCGTCAAATACCATTTGTCGTTGTCGAGACCAGAAGCTCGGAATTTGGCTTCGACTGTAGAGAAGAGTTGGAGGCATTTCGGCTCGATGGTTGCGAGGTCGGTGTCAGATTGGGCCATGATCTTCGCGACATAGCCTTGCGAGAACTGAGATGAATTGAGATGGGGTTCCTACAAAGCTCTGCCATGACGCATTGAGACGGTATAGTGGCGACCCACGGATCTCTGCTCCTCCATGCTCTTATCCTTGGTTCGGAGGAACTCTGGTTCGACAAATAGCTTATTGATTGTGGCTTTCTTAAAAAGTGTTGTTGACCTTGACTGTTTTACCAAAAGTGTGATCGAATGTTATTCCAGCCAACGGACTTGACCAAGTGAAAGGGAATAGCCGTGAAACGCTCTCAGGCCCTACCTCATGTTCATTTCCAACTCAAACAATGAATCGGAATGAGGGATGATCATCACCAGAATCAACCACGGCATCCTCCTTGTTGGAATTCGAAGAGCCGTGGATCGCGTCTCGTCGTTTATTTTCACGTCTCAGCAAAAGCCCCAAGACTTGAGCAATGAGTGCCGCGAAGAACAACAAGCCAGCACTGATACCCATGCCCTTCACATAGTAGGGACCCTCCTCTTTGGGGAAGAATCGTGAGCCAGCGATAGAGCCCGTCTGGCCAAGCATGCCAAAGATTACCAGCCCGGCACCACGTTTTGATGCCGAGCCACCGTTGTCGGTGACCCATGTGAATGTCAATGCCACAGCAGGAAAAACGCCACCACAGATGAGATAGCACGCGAAGTAACGCACACCGTCTGTTTTGACGAGCGATTGAACGAGGTACCCTACCGCTCCGATGATGCTCAATCCACTAAGGAAGAAAGAGCGGTTTTGGAATCGATCCGAGAGGAAAGAGGCTAGCAGGCAGATGCAGTACGCTACCAGGTAAGGTGGCGCAGAAAGGCCTTGCGCCTGGACCGAGGAGTAGCCAATTTCCTCAATGATCGTGGGCAGAAATGCAGGGAGTGCACCAAAAGCCGCCTGTGTTTCTGTTTAGTATGAGAATATTCACCGAACAAAGGGACCACACATACGTTTAAACAAAAGATCATGACCGCCTGGAAATAGTTCTTGTAATCGGTTAGCGCGGCAAAAGATTGCTTGAGGTTGAGTTTCCCCTTCTCTTCGTAGCCGCGACCTGAAAGCGCACGAAGGCGTATAATCTCGTTCTCATCGGGCGTGAGGAAACGGCATTCTCCAGGGCCCTTAGGCAAGTACATCCAAGCGAGAGGTGCTACCAAAATTGTAGGTATGCCCTCTAGATGTTATCAGATTAGAAAGTAACCCAGAAAAGGGAAATGACATCAGCACATACCAATGATGAACAATAACTGCCAATTGGCGATAGATGTATCTGCATGAACGATACCATATGCCAGTGCAGAAGCGAAACAATTAGCGATGGCCGAAAATGAGATGAAGAGACCATATCTAAATCCCATCTCCGACCGGCGATAAAAGAAGGAGAGATATAGGGCCACGCCCGGGGCAAATCCGGCCTCGAACGCTCCCATCAGACAACGGAGCACGATCAAGCCAGCAAGATTGCTGGTGGCAGCTTGTAAGATACTTGTAGCACCCCAGCCAAATGCCATGAAAGCCACCCAGATCTGTTGAAGTTAGCGAATGCAATCACCGGGACCGACGCCGGGGGTGACATACGGGGAGCGAGACCACTTTCCACAGCAAAATAAACCATTGGAACGCGATATAGGCGATGTAGTATGCGGTGATAACCCAAGAATATTGATTTGATGTGATACCCCATTCTTTTCCCATGCCCGCAGTGTAGGCATTGCCAACGTTGCCGCGGTCAATATATGACAGCAGATACAGAACACCGAGTCTGCCGCTATTAGCCTGATAGTCGCAAAGAATCATGAAGGCACACAAACAATAATATCAGATTCCAATCTAGTTTCCGAAATGCCTTTGATTTCTGAGCTTCCGAATATTGCGATAGCTGATTGTCAATGGAAGCATGTTCGCTTTGCGTGTTGCCACTGGAGATGGCCGACTCCAAATTCTTCCCGCTTTCCATCGTGGGAGCCGAGTGTCAAACTGAGAGGATGAAGCAAAGACGTCGGTTTTTCTTTTCGCTCAACGGGCATACAAGACTCGAAAATGAGCGATCGTGTTCCAGTGGAACATCCCCATCTCCCCAGGGTCCAGACCAAACTAGGGGCCGCCGATCTAAGGCTGGGGTCGCATCGTTTGGCACGGTCCACAATGATCGACACGGCATGATGCCGATACTTTCGGTCCGCACAATCCGTGCTGTCCTTTTGGATATACTTAATGAGACAATAAGCTGTGTTCATGCGATGCTTAGCCCTTCAAATCAAGATTGTGGGCAGGATCTGGCATTTTGACCAACATTGAGATGGGGCTGCCTGTCCTCCCAGTCATGGTCTTGGCGGCAAGACCAGCCCACAGGAAGCAGTCCACTAGAGCCAACGTTCAGGAAATACACTAGTCATGTCGCCGAAATAATAAAGATCAAAGATCTGCCAAAGTTGGCACCTGAGGTTGTGTATTCCCCCGGGGATATATGGCCTCGGAGAGTGGAAGTAAGGGAAGCTATTTCCCCTCACGGTGGGGTAGGCTCGGCAAGATACCGGGGACCAACCATGCCTTTTATGCCTTAAAACCTCCATCACACTTCACTTCAGGGCATATAATCATCAAATGTGGTGATTCTTCCCGAACTGGAAGTAATCGCGATAATGATCGAGTTCAATATCTTGACGCCTAATGCCATGCTCGGCTACGGCTACCGCGCCGAGCACTTTTGGTATGGAATCGAGAAATTCGCACCCAAGGCGATCATAGTCGACAGCGGCTCGACAGATGGGGGTCCCTACAAGCTTGGGCTGAACAAAATGACCTGCGGGCGCGAGTCATATATCAGAGACCTCACACCTGTCCTTCAGGCCTGCTTTCACCGCAAGATCCAGGTTCTCATTGGATCTGCTGGCGGGGATGGAAGTGATAAGCACGTTCAAGAAATGCTGGAAATCATTGAAGAGATTGCTAGCAAGGAAGGTCTCTCGTTCAAGGTTGCTACAATCGCTGCGGGTTTTGATCGACAGCTGTTGAATGAGCGCATTGCCGGCCATCAGGTCTCTCCTTGTGGCCCGGTGGAAGAGTTGACTGTGGAAAGCGCGGGGCGTGCAATTGATATTGTTGCCCAGATGGGATCAGAGCCGTGAGTGTCTTCATTCAGAGTTTGACGGAGTTTGCATTGAAATTGCACTCCTTGTCCCAGCAGCCTTTTTGACCAAAACCAGCTTTACTGAAGCCTTGAAACTGAAACCGGATATTATCATCGGTGGGAGGTCTTATGACCCTGCCCCATTCGCTGCTTTCTCGATGTATCATGGTGTACAGCCTGGTGTTGCGTGGCATATGGGCAAAATCATGGAGTGCGGTGGCATCTGCGCTGTGCCAAAAGGCCGCTCAATGATTGCGACCCTTCGCGAGGATTCATTCGATCTCACCCCACTGGCACCGAAGGAAAGATGTACCCCCCTCTCCGTTGCAGCACATACACTCTATGAGAAAACGAGACCAGATCGTCTTCCAGGGCCGGGAGGTTGTCTGATTTTGGACGACGCGTCCTATGAACAAATCACAGAAAAAACCGTGCGCGTGCGAGGAGCAAAGTTTGTTCCAACTCCGACATATCAAGTGAAGATTGAAGGTGTCGAAAAGCTCGGATATCGAACTATCTTCATCGGAGGCATCAGAGATCCGATACTGATCAGTCAAATCGACGAATTTCTGGCCGAGGTGCGATCTTACACACAAAACTTGTTTCCGCAGCTCGATCAATCTCCGCAATGTCAACTCATCTTCCATTTCTATGGACGAAATGGAACAATGGGGCCACTAGAGCCGAATTCGGCAACAGATCCCTGTCATGAACTCGGGATTCTGGGCGAAGTCGTAGCCCCTTCTCAGGAGCTTTCATACACCATTGCGAATAATGCGCGAGCATCGATCTTACATATGCCGTATAAACGGCAGGTTGCCACGACTGGTAACTTTGCTTCTCCGCTCTCACCACACGAGACTGCAGCAGGACCCGTGTTTCGATTCAATCTATACCACCTGGTAAATCTTGCCCAGGGAGAGGAGACTAGCCTCTTTCCAGTCGGGGTGAAGACGATTGAGAATCCTCGCCGCAACACACCACTACCAATCCTGACCGATCAGGACATGCAAAAATTAGAATCGGAAGGCCTTGAGCCTCTGACTGCGAAGTCAGTTCCAAAGGGGGAATGCAAGATGCTTGATATAGCAAAAATCATTCGATCAAAAAACTCGGGACCGTTTGAGTTGACGTTCGACATCATGTTTGATAGTGAGGAGGCCTACTTGCGAGTAAAAAATGCGAACGTCCTCACGAACGATCGCATGATGCGACTATATCATCTCAAGGCGGAAGATATAATCACAAACATGTTTTTCGAGCCTGCCTTGGCCTGGAAATGCACAATCCGACGTCCCTGGGAACAAGGTACTGTGGGGGAGCGAGACACCCTAGGGACCCAGCAGCATGGGCCTCTCTTGACAATTATAGTGCCAAAGGTCGGATATGAGAAAACATCCCTTCCATTCCAAGACCGCTCTGAATTCTCCGCCAAAGACAGCGTGGCTCATATCTGGGAAGGACTTGGATTGCCGCCTGATGCTCTCAGTGCACTTCATCTTCCCGGCGAAGGCCTGGGTCTTCCATCTTCATTTAAGATTGCCCACCTAGCTCAAGCGTCTATTGGAATATCAGCCCTTCTAGCCTCACAGATTCACGCCCACAGAAACTCCATCCCGGTACCACCAGTGACAGTGCCATTACAACATGCAGCAATCGAGTTCAAGTCGGAACGACTATACATATTAGACGGCAAACCCGCACCCTCCCCTTGGGGTCCTATTGGAGGCCTTCACAAAACATCAGATGGCCATGTGCGACTTCATGATTCATTCCCTAACCACCGTGACGGCGCAAAAGCACTACTTGGATGTTCAGATGACGCAGACCGAGAAGAAGTCGCGTCGAAAATGGCTGCCTGGCGTGCCATCGACCTCGAGTCCGCAGCTTTTGACTCTAAGCTGGTGATATCTGCTTTGCGGACATATTCAGAGTGGGATGTTCTTCCACAGGCCCGAGCCATCTCTGATTTCCCAATCTTGCTACGGAAATTGGCTGATGGTCCGCCTGGGCTGCCGGAAGGGATGCAGTTCGCCAATGCGGATAAGTGTCTTCGTGGACTTCGTGTTCTTGAGCTTTCTCGAGTCATTGCTGCGCCGCTTTCCGGTAAGACGCTGGCAGCCCATGGCGCTGACGTTCTTTGGGTGACCAGTCCCAATCTACCTGATCTTCCGACTATGGATCGAGACTTTGGTCGTGGAAAACGCTCGATTCACGTGGATCTATCATCAGAAGATGGCCAACGTGATATATTTTCCCTCCTCGAAGGAGCTCATGTGTTCGTACAAGGGTTCAGACCCGGGAGTGTGGCATCACGAGGTCTTTCCCCGGCAGAGCTTGCCAAAAGATTCCAGGGTCGCGGAATCATCTGTGCAAATATGTCTGCATACGGACCGAGTGGCCCATGGAGCGGTAAGCGCGGATTCGATTCTATCGTTCAAACATGCTCTGGCATGAATGTCTCGGAGGCGGAACATTTCGGTGCTGGCGCTGCATCGCGGCCGACGCCATGTCAAGCTCTTGACCATGCGGGTGGCTATTTCCTAGCCGCTGGAATTATGGCCGCCTTGTACAAACAAGCAACCGAAGGTGGATCTTGGGAAGTCGACGTTTCTCTCGCTGGGGTTATGAAATACCTTCGATCCTTGGGGCAATTTGAAGGCAAGACCGGCTTCCAGACAGAGGATTTCACGTCCACTCAAGATGTGCCGGAAGAATACTTGGAGACAAGGAAGACCGGATTTGGTGACATGACTGCCGTACGACACTCAGCTTCAGTCGAGGGAGTAAAGGTTGGGTGGGATATTATGCCAATGCCGTTGGGTGCGGAAAGGAAAGCATGGCTTGGTGAATAGAGAAATATTGCTTGGTGACTACACTGTCAATGACGTGTTTTTCGATTTCTCACATTTCCTATCTCCCTTTACTACAATATAGATGAAGACAACATGATTCATTCAGAGCTTGGGTCGCTTTGGTAAATGGCCAATATTATCTTCCCATTGCGTATCAGTCCTGATCAGTTCATCATTCGGAATTCTTTCCCAAGCTTCCAGGAATCTGACAATTTCCGAGGTCCAATAAGATAACGCTGTATCGATGAAGGCAGTGCAAGCTTTTGCACTTTCCTGGGGAAGTTCCATTGGGACCAAGTGACCACATGGAAGAACGACCTCTTGAACCTTTCCACAAGCAGCGCCCCCACCGCCTCCTATCCCAGTTCCAGTGGCTCTCATTCTTTCTTTGCGTGCTGCCGGAATAGAGATATCGGAGTTTCCCCCGAAAATATAGAGAACTATGGGCTTCAATTCGGGTATTCGACGAAAGATATGAGATGGCTCAGGGCGATAGAATGGGATATCATCAATATCTTCTGGGAACATTTCATCTCTGGGATTTCCCCATCTGACCCCAGAGCGCTTGTCGATATATGAAGGCCGCAGGTAGGTGAACAACTCTTGTGCTTTTGGTGTGGTCAATGTAACCGCCATCGAAGTTGTACCTTGTGAAATGGGATATTGTTTTGTAGGAACATCACGGAGTCCAAATTTGATCCAGTTCTCTAGCACCTGTGGGTGCCACGACCGATACATAGGACTTGACCGAAATTTTTCGGCGGCTTCTTTGCGGGAGGGCCATATGTCACGCCTGTATGTCGAAGGCAGGGCATATCTATGGCTCGGATTATCCGGTTGAATGACGGGATCGATCAATATCAGCCCTGTGAATAATGATGGGTGCATCAAAGAGAGATGAGCGCTAGACATTATGAGTCAAGAGATATTTTGTGTATGGAAATGGCTCAAAACTCACAGCTGAACTCCGCCCATGCTATGCCCGACACCAATTAAAGGTTGCGGAATCTTGAAGTAATTCAGTAGAGAGAGCAGATCACGTCCGTGGTCGTAAAGACTGGCTGAATTTATTTAGTTCACCTGGAGTTCTGGTTTGTCTTCCAGACTTACGGTCATTGCCTAGGATGGACTCATTCAAGACACCACTCTGACCCTGCTGGGCAACATCCGCGATCCAGATCGATCGGATCTATCGGTTTTGGCCACGCATGCCGTCATAGATATAATCCCAGAGTGGTTCGTAAAGTTCCTGAACCTCAAGTCAGTTGGGGCTCTGTTCTATAATGTCGGAAACGTAACCAACCTTTGGAAATGCACACGCGTGCGCCCCAATCAATGTCACATCTCCTTCTTGCGGTGATGGATTGTCAAATGGAATGTACTGCTTGACTGCAAGTCGTAAGTCTTGTTGATGTCCAGGTATCACAGCACATTATGAGCGGGAATGATATGTTCAACCACACGGAAGCGGGACATTTCTGTGCTGGAAAAAAAAAGGCTCAATGATGACTCGAAAGGAAGAAGGACGGTTACTGCGCGTAGGACTGGGCGTTCATATAGCATGCATGAATCATTCTTGTGCGACCAAAGCACGCAGCTGATAAAGCCAGGGGCGACCTGCAGACCTATTTCGCCCAATCTGACCAAGATACGCATGGTCACGATCAGCTTGTAAGGCGTAGAGTATTCTGCATTGAACTCGTACTCGCGATATGACCCAAGGCATTCTGTGGTCAAAATTTGAAATCGCCACGCACAACACGGAGTACTTTACATCGGGATGCAAGTTCTCCATGTTCTCTGTTGACCTGCATGTTGAGCGTTCACTTGGTATGTATGGTTTCAGTCGGCCCTTTCCGGCTCGGCTCGGTATTTCCAGGATATCCCATGTCATAAAGGGGGTTTCGGAATGACCAGTTCTTGGTCTCGTCGATGCAGTGTGCGCCATTCTTCTGTCATTGCTCCTCCTACCTCGACAGAACAACATTATCGTAGCCCCTTATCGAGATATGCACCTGTACCCGATCGTCTACACAACATGATCTCGAGAAATGTTGCCACATATCACGATCATTCGAGTATAGGGGGTTTGCTGGCTTTCCCTTTTTCATCATCGAACGATCGATCCGTAGAGAATTGTATTTTCGTCATTGTGCAGACCACAACGGTGGCAAATCCAATGCAAAACAGCTCGATCTGCTGCCATCTCGAGGAGCTTTGAAGAACAAAGAAAGAAAGAAAAAATAGAAAAGAGTGCGGCGCTCCCAGAGCGAATATAACGATAGGAAATTCTTGGAAAGGAGGAATATCATTCTTTATCTGATGCAGTGTTGGACGTAGAAGCCTGTGGTTTCCAGTAGCTCTTTGATTTCCGTAGAACCCAAGCTGCGAAGATAGCGGATACTCTCCAGCCTGCTCGAGGGGGGGCGTCGGTGGTTTGCTTGGCCACCGACGGAAGCTCCTCTGCGCAAGCCGGCAGAGGGCAAGATGCACTGGAATTTTGTCCAATCCGCAGTTGCATACTAGTTTGGCATCCTCGTGGTTGAGCTTATGATGCCAGCAGAAGTCTCCATGCGAGGAACGTAGTGCAAGCCACCGATGCAATATCGGTCAGGGGAGGTCAAGCTCAGGTGCCTGCTATCTCGAAGAAACCGCCCCATCGATGAGATGCGTGGAAGTTTGGTCTCGCCCCAACTTTTCCTGCGCGGTGTGACGAAGTAAGGAGTCATTTGCTAGCACAAAGCCTACCCACAGGACTTCTCGACTGACTCAAGCCCAAATCTGTAATTTTGTATGTTGCAGAATTAACCTCGCTGGTTCTCGGTTTCCGGAATATGTGGATGTAAAATTTCCGGGGAAGAAATAAGTGGCCGTGAAGGACACTGAGCCCATGAAACTATTATTTCTGAAACTGAGGTTTCTTGAACTGAGTTCTGCTCAATTGTGCAGTCAACGTTTTCCTTACAAAGAGTCATAGATGCGGAATTCTGTGATGTCATTTCCATGCGGCAGTAGCCCCCACTCTGCCAAAACCCTTCAATAGCCTATCTAACGCGATGGCACAATAGCCTACATAGTAGGTGGTAACGCAAACTACGAGTATGTACAACCCACCATTAATTCTTAGCCATCTGAATATACTCTAATTGATGATCTCGGGATTTGTTGAACTTTAGAACACAAGGTTTGGAACAATTGGATGTTTACTGGATGTTGAGCCCTAGCATTTTGAGGTGAGAGTGTACACCGAGGTCAATATTTTCGTAGGTTCAATTAATTTGCTTGTGATTGTCAGATCGAGACAAAAAGGTGGCACAATAAGAAAATTCTAGAACAACATGGGTGTAGGGGTGATCCATAGAGCCCTAGGAGATCGGAGGGTTCCCGTAGTTTGTCTGACCCCCAACGGTTCAACATTTTCTTGCTGGGAAAATATTGTAAAACAACAGGCAATGTATGAATCATGCTGTGTAAAAAAAGATGTTCAAAGTAATTGTGCTTTTAAGTGAGAGAATGGGCCCATCATCAGTCTACTTTTTTTCCCTTTCTCAACTTCTGAGTCTTCCTCAACTCAACTTCCTAGATCGACTTTGATATCCAACAATTTTCCTTGTTTTTCCTTCCTCGTATCCTCACGATGGCCAAAACTGAAGCAAAAGATCCGAAATTGCATATCAGTGAGCAGCCTGTCACCCTCGGGAACTGGCATCAACATGTCAATTGGGTCAACACATCTCTCATCCTGATCGTACCCCTCGGTGGCTGTGTGGCCGCGTTCTATACCAAATTACATGCAGCCACGGCCGCTTGGTGTGTTCTATATTACTTTTGGACTGCCTTGGGCATCACTGCGGGCTATCATCGTCTGTGGGCCCATCGATCATACGAAGCGTGAGTTTGCTGTTCGATCCCGCGTGAGGCCTCTCGGGACAGGGTGTTCGCTAACTATCAGGAATAACAGGAGCTTACCTCTGAGAATATTCTTGGCTTGTGCCGGTGGTGGTGCCGTGCAAGGATCGATCAGATGGTGGAGCAGCAAGCACAGAGCGCATCACCGATGGACCGACACAGCCAAGGACCCATATAGTGTGATGAAGGGGGCTTGGTATGCACACTTCATGTGGATGGTCTTGAATCAGAACCCGAAGAACAAAGGCAGAACGGAGATCTCTGACCTGAACGAAGACCCTGTCGTTGTCTGGCAGCACCGAAACTACGGAAAGGTCGTTCTGTTCTTCGGTATGATATTCCCAATGATCGTCGCTGGCTTGGGTTGGGGTGATTGGAAGGGTGGTCTGGTGTATGCTGGCATTCTCAGATTTTTGTTCGTCCAGCAAGCCACCTTCTGTGTCAACTCTCTTGCCCATTGGTTGGGTGACCAGGTGAGTCCTACCTTTCCCATCAAGAGACCTTTTCTAATACTGATTGGTTCAAGCCATTTGATGACCGCAACTCACCTCGCGATCACGTTCTTACTGCACTGGTTACTTGCGGCGAGGGCTACCACAACTTTCACCATGAGGTAAACACGATTTGTCCTTGAAGACCATGGCCAGGCTTAATACTTACATCTTATCAGTTCCCCTCCGACTACCGCAATGCGATTCAATGGTGGCAATATGACCCTACCAAGTGGTCAATCTGGACATGGAAGCAACTCGGCTTCGCTACCAACCTCAAGCAATTCCGTGCGAACGAAATCGAAAAGGGCCGCGTACAGCAACTCCAGAAGAAGGTGGACCAAAAACGTGCCAAGCTTGATTGGGGAATTCCCTTGGGCCAGTTGCCTGTCATGGACTGGGATGGTTTCGTCACTGAGGCTCAGAACGGAAAGGCTCTCGTTGCCATTGCCGGTGTTGTTCACGACGTGACTGATTTCATCAAGGAACATCCTGGTGGAAAGACTCTTATCGCATCGGCTATTGGAAAAGATGCCACTGCCATGTTCAACGGTGGTGTTTACATGCATACCAATGCTGCTCATAACCTTCTCTCTTCCATGCGAGTTGGGGTGATCCGCGGCGGTGGTGAGGTTGAGATCTGGCGACACCAAAACAGCCAGAAGGGTGAAGCTTGAACAAGCTCTATTAAGAACATGGAATTAGTCTCAGTCACCAAATAATGCAACGTATCAATTTATGCTTTCAGCATATGACTCGACTCCAGTATCATTGCTTAAGTAATGGATGCACTGCTTACCACCAGTCACCGAGGTACAAATACTGAAGTAATATTTGAATCCAGAGCGTGTTCACAATTTGCGTGCCATGTGGATCCGCCGCAAGGAAATATCAATTGAAAAGGGTAAATTCATTGTAATAATACCAATCGTAGCATAACTTTAGAAGTCAATAGCAATAGCAACTAGCGCCTTGTTAAGACAATCTTCAAGGGCGTTACAGAATCCCTTTGATCTTCGACACCTCCTCATAGCTCGGCGGCGCATCTTCAATCATATCAAAAGGATCCCTCCAACTACTTCCGGTTATACCCCAAATGGAGACTCGGACAATCGCTCTCGAACGGAAATCTTCCCCCTTGTCAAGGCTGATTTTATATAGCTCTTTCAATCTTTGCTTCTCTTCTTCGGGTACTTTGAAGCCTCGAGCCCTTTCACAACAGGCGCATCCAAGGGTACAGTGTCCGACCCCAAGGATACGCGAGTCGTCAATCTTGCGGTTTACACAACAACCACAACCACGGGCACAGCACCCCTGACGACCAACACAATCATTCACAAGATCACGATGCATATACCATCTTGGGTGGGACCGCCACAACTCAAACCCCCACAACTGAGGTCCGGGATGCAGTGCAGACCGCCAGCGCCACCACTCTTGAGACAAACTCCAATATCGGGCATTCAAGAACTGAAGACGGTTGGAACCCCCAGTCGAAGGGCACCCTTTTTCTTGATTGGCTATCTCCTCTTGGACGACTTCGCGAAGCTTTTCTTCGGTATTCAGAAGGTTGGGGCAGCCATCAACATAAACCTTAGATAGATTGTCGAAGTAATCCTGATATCGGTGCCGCTGAAGAGCATGGATATCTCTCTTTTTTTCCAGGAGAATATCTGTGTCGGTCATATCGCCGCCCATCCAATGCGCTCCGTCGGATGGCGGCTTTTCCCTCGTTCTAATTTGGGCGGCCAGTCTTGCTTTACTAGCGGCTGGGCCGCGTTTTGATGAAGATAACAGCATTTGGTTACTTTGATGATATCCGTCCACTGTTTGTAAAGGAAACTCTTGGGAGTGACAAGGATGAAATCCTACCCTTGAGGGGTATGTGTTGCAGTCAGTGTTCAGTCCCCACCTCGCTTTCTCATTTAGGTGTCGGGTCATGCCCATACTTTCCACGAGATTTTCATTGGCATCCATCCATGGACCCATGTATATCCACGGAACTTTATTACGGCCTGCTGGTTGATGATGATGATTTAGCTTGATTCAACTTTGCAGCTCTCGGATGGCGCCATATGTCGAAACACAGCATTCCATCACACTCGATGTACTACCCTAACATAGCTGGTTTTGGGCACTGTCTTGAGTCGAACCACCCTGAGATGGAATATGGGACGGCCCGTCATTTGGACGCATGTTGATCGCGCCAAAATTGTTGAAGCAGTTAGTACCGAGAGTACATGCATGTTTGTTGGAAGTGCAGGGGATTCAGGCACCACATTCAGGCACTCAAGCCAGGCATCCATGGATCTAAATCAGGCCAACATTGAGATTACTGTTGGCCTTTAAATTCAGGCACTAACACTGCCGAGATGGGCATTATACTCTTCCGTAGTGAGTCTTTCGCTCGCTTCGTTCGGCGAAAGAGCCGACACAAAGGAGCCTTACTCCACCGGAGTTTTGCCCTTCAATTGCTTGTTTGGTCCCGCGTCAGTGGCGCCACCTTTGAGCTTGACTGGACCTGGCCCCCCCCAAGTTACATCCCGCAACCTCCGCAAACCCTCCGCAACAGGGGCTCAGATCCTTCCCCTCACTATTACCACTCCCCAGCCTCAACTTTGTCCCGGCCCCGGCCTTCATGCAACCAATGGCCGACCTGCATCTTGATCACGCCCGCGGATAAATTTGGACAAAGCTTTACCCCGGTTTCCGTACACCCCCTAGCGTGGGGCCATGTGTAGTTTAGCGTTCCTGGGGGAATGTTTGTAGCTCATAAAATGCCTGGACCCCTCGGCTTCGTCCGCTCTTTCTTTTGCCCTGCACGAATCACCCCTCGTCTTGCACTCATCTATCTCCTTGTGTTTCTCTCAATTCTCACATTGGGATTCAACATGCATTTCAAGTCTTATGTAACGGCCGCCCTGTATGGGCTGCCTGCTTTGACGTCTGCCGCGCCATCCCCTTCCTCCTCGGCTTCCACCTCCTCGCCCTCCGCCGGACCTGAGGCCGATCACTTCAAAACCTACACCATCAAAGCGGAAAACATCACTGCCCAGCTGATTCCGTATGGAGCGCGTCTGACCTCTTTGCTAGTACCTGACCGCAATGGGAAGGTACAAGATGTGGTCGTGGGCTACGATGACCCCAAGGAATATCTTCATGATAGTGAAACCAACCGCACTTTCTTTGGTGCGGTTGTCGGTCGCTATGCCAACCGCATTAAGAACGGTACTTTCACCATTGATGAGAACACCTACCACGTTCCTGAGAATGAGAACGATGGCAAGGATACTCTCCATGGTGGCTTCACTGGCTATGATATGCAAAATTGGACAGTCACCGCACACACCGATTCTGCCATCACTTTCACTCTGCTTGATCAAGGCTTTGAGAAGTTCCCTGGCGATGTCATCACCCATGCTACCTTCAGCGTTTCTACCGAGAAGAGCGCTGCCAACCCGAAGGGCCTTCCTCAGCTCACTTCGAAGATTGTGGCTCTTGCTCTCACGGAGAAGACTCCCATCATGCTTTCCAACCACATCTACTGGAACCTGAACGCGTTCAAGGAGTCCACGGTGCTAAATGATACCAGCTTGCAGCTGCCTCTTTCCCGCCGTTTCGTTGGTGGGGATAGCATTCTTATTCCCAATGGCACAATCCATGACGTCGAAACCTCCTTCCAGGGTGCCCTCGACTTCACTAGCTCCAAGCTCATTGGCGAAGACATTGATAAGACCACCGGTCTCTGTGGAGCCGGCTGCACGGGCTATGATACCTGCTTCCTTGTCGACCGCCCCTCCACAAACTCCGCTGATTCAATGAGCACTGCCCTGCGTGCATCATCGAGCACCACCGGTATCACCCTCGAGGTTGCCACCAACCAGGCTGCCCTCCAGATCTACACCTGCAGTGGCCAAAACGGGTATATCGGCACCAAGGAGTCACAGGCCAAGCGCAACAAGGCCGATGGCGGTGACGCTGGTGCCACCCATGTCAACAAGTACGGTTGCTTCGTCATTGAGACCGAGGATTGGATTGATGGTATCAACCAACCCCAGTGGGGACGTCTCCCTTACCAGGTCTTCGGCCCTGAAGATGGCCCTGCTGTAAACTGGGCTACCTACCAGTTTGGTACTGATTAGATATCATGATATCTCGGCTTTTACTTTTAAATCAACTAATACCTCTTCACGCATGCACAATGCGTATATTCTATACCAAGGTCTCCTCTAGACTGTAATGATATATTGCGACTCGGGGTCGATGCCTCGGTAGTCCATTCTAGAATCAAATGCGCAGTTGGAGACATGGCCATGGACCTACAACCGATACTACACGAGGCCCTCAAACTTGCTACATTGATTGGAAACTGATGACCCCAAATTGGTATACTCAAGCCACAAAATAATCAGACCTTGGCTCTAACAAGAGTTGAAGTTGGCCGACCATGGACATAACTAATCTCCTGGAATGTCTTGATAGCCTCACCCCAAAGCTCTCGCCTATATAAAGCATATACTCTGCGAGATGTTAGTACCTTTGCATAACTTGGGCTGGTTTCAACGCACCCTTTCTTTGCTTTGGGAGCCCATTTGGCTCCCATCTCAAGAGCCATGTTAAGCATCTCCTCTGGCGGTGCCACGGCATCCACGACCTCATCCTCCATTGCTTCTGGGCCTGTCCACCTATGGGCTCCAAGAAGTAACTTACGAGCGATTGGTGCACCCAGCTTGAGGCGAGGTAATGTTCCAATCCCATCGAAGTGTAGACCCATATCCACAATTGGTAGACACATGAAGCCGCGGCGCGAGTTCATTATGCGGAAGTCGTGGGCCAGTGCCAGTAGGCAGGCGGCGCCGAATGTATGCCCAGTGAGCAAGGCGATTGTCGGGAATGAGAAGTCGAGAATTGTATGAAGGAGCTGGATTCCTTTGTCAGAGATACTTGAGAAAATGTCTGATTGTTTAGGCAATTGACCGGAAAGAGACCATCTGTGTTGGCGAATGGGTTTGTAGCCACTTCATCCATGTCGAGTCCCTGGTTAAGGATCCACGTCAATATTTGATAGTTTTCTGTCAAGCTTGTCTGGACATACTGTACACCAGAACTTGGGATCGCTGCTTCGTGTGATTACCGCCCCCTCCGAGTCAGAGCCTAGGATGCTCTCCACTGTGCGAAACGCCCGGATCATCTCCTGACAAAAGGATAGACTGAGTCGGTTCTCTGGGGGCTTCTGCATAGTCAGAATGAAAACATTTCCATGTCTCTGAAGGGACAGATTGGAGAACTCTGGAATTTCCGCCATATTGCCGTGGGTTGTTGTTGCTTCGATCGCTCTGGTGAGGGCATGTTCAACGTCCACGTCCCCGTGTGGGTCGCATGCATGTGTTCAGGTGTTCGGCTGTTCAGGTGTGATGTGCTGAGTTCTGCTTCTAGGCAGAATTAGGCGAGCCTTGCTTGATAAGTGGATCACATTATGAGGTTTCACCAGCATCGCAGTTCAAGTTGCCGACAGCCACTGGGTGGCAAAGTTGCCTTTGACATGACATTTTGATATTTCAAGGCCCGCACCTGGGCGCCTCTGTAATTTCACTGGTCGCTGGGATTCAAATTCCTAAGCATGGTATCTTTTCACGTTGACTCATTAGCAATGTGATATTTAGCTGCGCAAAACACGTCAAACTCGAAGATCCCCCGCCTCTAGAGGTGCTGGGGGCTCTCTTTAGCAAATTCAATCACGTAAAAGTTATGCAGTTCTATTTTGAAGTATGTTGAATGGCTTGTATGCTTAGAAGTTCTTCTTCCCATTCACCAAGACCATAAGACGATTTACGATATCAATAGCAAACTCGCTGTTGTTGATATCGCGGTCATCACATACCACAAGGGTCCCTGTACCCTCTAAGCCAGATTGCACAGCATTGGCAAGGGTCGAATCGGCATCGGTATCTGCAAACGGGGAACCTGGTGTTGCCAGAACACTAACGCCACCACTAGGAAGCCAAACTTCAACTTTTGTCTGATCTCGAGCGAACCGCTTGACTTTATCAACGATAAACTCTCCAACCTGTCGACATTCTTCAGGCGATGTCCGCATCAGAGTGACCGTAGGATTGTGGACCACCAGCTTGCGGTCTTGGTATTGGGGTGGGACTGTTTCCTTCGGCCCAAAGTTCACCATATCGGTGGCTCCAACAGAGATAATAGTCGGGATTCCTTTCTTGAGCATAGTCTCAAGACGATCAGGATCACAACTCATAGTTCCACCTGCGACCAAGTCACATATCTCGGTGGTTGTCACATCCAGAATAGCATCCAGGCGACCTTCGTCAACCAGACGCTCCATGGCTTTGCCGCCATGACCGGTGGCGTGGAACACATAAACTTCCACAGAATAGTTCTCTTCTAAGTGGGCTCTTATACGGTCCACGCATGCAGTTGTAACACCGAACATCGTGATACCAACCCGTGTCTTCGGGGTCGGCGTTTCTTGACGATCTGCCAATACTTTGGCATCTGGTATCCGGCACTGGTATGCCAAAGCCATCCCAAAAATGGCGCCAGCGGAATTGTCGAGAACATCACGCAAAAGGCCATTGGTACCGGCGATGTCGACCACAGAGTACATCAAGGTGATATCGCACTCTCCAACAACCGGACTTGTATTCCCGGAAGCAATTGTGCTGGCAATGAGCTTGGGAAGACCGATCGGTGCAGTCCTCATCACTGCGGAGATCACACTCGTGCCACAACTTCCCCCCGCACCTACTATCCCGTGGACGGTACTGGTTTTCAACAAATCCTGCACACAACGAGTGACATAGCCGATCATCAATTCGATCGCTTCTCCTCGGGGAAGCCCCCGGATCTCTCTGCTGGAGGGTGCATATTTTTTGATCAAATCTGAATGAGTGACGTTGATTGCTTCGTCGATGATGTTTTGGCAGCCGCAGTCAATCAGGGTGACTTGAAGTGGTTGCGATAATCGAGAAGCTATATGCTTCAACTGGTGATGGAGGTATAGTATTTCGGCATGCTTGGTGTCTAGTGTTCCAAGAAGAATGATGTGTGGCATAATATCATAGGTGATTGAAGAAGTTGAGTCTGTGAAGGGCAAAGTGGCGGGGCATACGGAGTATGGGATCCACGTATCCGCGACCCCCGCGACATCCATTACTTGCTTGTACCCGCGACTCTTGATCTTCGGAGATCTGCAGACGAATAAAATCCGATCCCATGTTATCAAGCTCCGATTTTACAAGTACAGGGTCAAGTTCCGCTTCCCAGGCACGACGTTTTTATCAATCAAAGCTCGTATGCCTGCTAGGCTAGGCAGCTTCCACCAAGAGCTTCCGTACTACATGGCGTCTTTTTGAGACTCACCTGTCACCTGTGTATACGAGTAAGCCTATTCAAATTTGATATCACAAACTCGGCATTCACATTTTTATTGATAGTGGAGCTCCACACATGTCATAAGGTACAGTTCCTGGGGGTAATTTCAGTTCAAATGTTGTTCCTCAATCTATTTTACGTCACTACGCAGAAAAAGCTACCCAAAGGAGATGGGGGTGTCGCAGTTTTCTTTATCACATAGCAAATAGGACAAGATGCTCTTCCTGCTTTTTATCCCCTATTGTACTCGAGTATACACTCCAGGGCTGTAAAAAGACGATTACTTCCACGTGTGCAGCGCATGGCCACGGGCGTTATCTATGCTTAAGTGAACCGTGGAAGTGAACCCCGCTAAAGTACGCGTTCGGCTCCTGTCTCCACTCGTCTAATCGAACCGGTTTCTCTCTTATTGTGTAAACCATTCCTCATTGCATACATTACCTTGCTACAAGTATCGAGTCGTATCGCCATCTCACTTCTCTAGACCCAAGCAACAAACAGATCAATATCCATAAGATCTACAGCATGGCCCCACCAACCGACCGCAAAGAGATCGTAGCCCAACTACGCAGCCAGATCAAAGATGGAAAGCCAATCGTTGGCGCCGGAGCAGGTAAGCCAAGCCACCAAGGGAGCCAAAACAGCAGCCCCGCTAACCAGGCAGGCATCGGCCTCTCCGCCAAATCCGTGGAAAGCGGAGGCGGCGATCTAATCGTGATCTACAACAGCGGACGATTCCGCATGGCAGGCTGTGGCAGTCTAGCGGGTCTGATGCCCTACAGCAATGCCAATGACGTGGTAGTCGAAATGGCTGCCGAAGTTATCCCCATCGTGAAGAATACTCCTGTCATTGCAGGTGTGTGCGGTACAGATCCCTTCAGGCTGATGCCGCAATTCCTCCGCCAGCTTCAGGATCTGGGTTTTGCGGGTGTTCAAAATTTCCCGACGGTTGGACTGATTGATGGGACTTTCCGGGCGAATTTGGAGGAGACGGGAATGGGTTTCGGTAAGGAGGTAGAAATGATTCGGTCTGCGGCGAAGTTGGGGCTTCTTACGACTCCGTATGTTTTTAATGCGAAAGATGCGGTTGCTATGACGGAAGCTGGGGCTGATGTGCTTGTTGCTCATATGGGATTGACGACTTCTGGGGCTATTGGAGCTAAGACCGGTAAGACGCTCGAGGAGTGTGTTGGAGAGGTCCAGGCTATCAGAGATGCGGCTGTCAAAATCAATCCGGACATCATTGTACTCTGTCATGGCGGCCCAATTGCTGCGCCGGGAGATGCGAAGTTCATGTTCGAAAGGGTTCGTGGCCTGCATGGTTTCTATGGGGCAAGCTCCATGGAAAGACTTCCTGTTGAGACAGCAATTACCGGCATTACGGAGGAGTTTAAAGATTTGAAAATCCCCCAATAGGTTATTTTACTGCTAAATTGGCAAATACTGAGAAGCGATGGCGAGTTTACTGTTACGAATTGTTATTGGAACACATTTACAAGTTTTAAGGTCGTCATTCACGATGTAAAAATGAGAGTTCCCTAAAGATTCAAACAATGAACCTAGTTTATTGTGTTTCTATCAACGCGAGTCTCGTCAAAGGCCAGCCCTCTCTTGGTACTGCGTCAATCCTGTGATATAAAACATACCTAAATCCCCAGGTAAAAGGATGGGGAAACGCCAACGAAAAGGTGCACCGATGCAAGATGCAAGTCGGTCTGGATAATGTACAGCCATTCCATACCTGATGGTATATAGCGAAAGTTGAAAGCCCGGCGCTATGAAGTAATATTCAATGGCATTTCCATCCATGAGTATTTCCGATCAACGTGTGTGATGTGTCTTCCGGCCGAGCATGAAGCGTGTCTCCGAAAGCAACGTGGCTTAGAACCAAAGATCAGGAGAATCCTTATTCACGTCTTTCGGGTCTTCCTTCCCGCTAACCAGATTGCCATACTGGTTGTAGACCGGGGCATCTGGGTCATCGATTTCCTTTGACCAGAGACCGAGGCCATCATCAAAGAGATCTCGCTCTTGGCCGTTGCAAACCTCCGCTAGGGTGACCCAACTCTCCTTATCCGTCCATAACCCGCCCCGGCCCCCGCGCACCTCCAACCAGTCCTGTCCGCCAAGGAGCGCGGACTGCGCTGCATCAAATCCGTGCGCATTGCGAACGTATTTTCTAAGAAGCGCGCGGCCCCATGGGAAGAACCACATATTCTCCCACCACGCATTCCGCAGCTTGGAGTCGCCATTTAAATGGGCTAGCACAGGCACAGAAGCTGAGTGTGGATTCGTCATCAATGGGACATTGTTCCAAGAATGATTATTTGGGTTGGGCAGTTTGTCCAGTGTTGCATTCCACACTGGCCTCAGTGTTGACTCCTTTGCGAACCGAGACTGATTGAAAGGGTTGGGAAGAGCCGCAATGTCATGTGGGAGAAGGAGTCGGTGTTCACGCGGAACACCGTGCTGCATCTGCAACATTGACATCTTGGTGATGTTGTTAAACTTCATCCACTCCACATCCTTGCGGGACATCATCTGGTTGAAAAAGAGCTGAGATTCGAAGTCAACACCAATTCCGTACTCGTAGCGATGGCCAGCTTCTAGCCGGAGAGTGATTCCGGTGAGGTTTGATGCGTCGGAAATGCCAACCACGCGATGGACCCAATCTTTGAATCCATTGACGGTTCGCCGGCGCTCTAGCTCTCGAATTACCTCCTGTCGGCCGTAAATCTGCGTTAGGGCCTTATAGTCTCCGGTCTTATTTGGGTGCTGGCCAACTTCCCGCAAGACTTCGTCATAGATCAAACGCAGATCAGCAGCCTGTCCGATGACTGCTCCAGGGTTCAACCATCTAGGTCGGTTGTAGGAAGTGTCGTCATCGTCATCTGTCTTCCAGCCATATACATCTGGTGGTAAAGACGATTCTGGCACACTCGCGCAACCAGGATCATCCCGTAGTCCCGGGAAGCAGGTTTTGCTAGCAGCAAACAGAACTCGCTGATGATACTTGGGTATCCTCTCGAACGGAGTGTCGGGCCTCTCCCCTTGCACATCTATAAACCCAAACTTGTTCTCCAACTTCTGGTTGTTCGCTCGGATGATACTCTGGAACCGCTGTATCAGTACTTGCGGTGGCAGTTGAAAAACCGTGTCCAACCCATCTACCATCAGCACGAAGTCGTTATCATGTACGGTCTTGCTGTCGCGAAGGTAATTGCGTGCTCGCGTGATCCGGTCCACCATGCGCTCGGCCTCGGTCGCTCCGGGAGAATCACTGCCATAACCAATCATTGTCGGGGGTGGGTATCCAAGGATCATGGCTGAGGTGAGGGTTCGGCAAACGCCGCGCGAGCCCTGTAGGGCTGGAACCAGGACATGGAGGCGTGGGTTTGGCTTGTCCAAGTCGTGGGGAAGGGTATGGTTCAGATCAATATCGGTCCGCGGAGGGAGAACAACCCGGGCGTCTTCCGGGCGCTCAGGAAAAGGATGACGAGAGGGGAATTTGGTCCAAAAATCAGGTTCGACTCGCTGGGTAGATTGTCAGCTCTTGCGGCGATCCTGGTATGTCTCGCAAGGGGAAAGCGATCAGCGCTTACCTTGGAAGAGGACCGCAGCATAAGAAGGAAACATAATAATGCGAGAACTGCTAGCGCAATTGTCTTTGTTCTTTGTGTTCGCGGGGGGCGGAAAGCCGACAGCATGGTCGTCGCAGTCGACTTGGCATCATGAAGCGGCAGTGACGCGCCGACCGACGCCATCATGCAGGGGTATCAAATCAAGTACAAAATCGAGCAAGATGGAACATGGTGAAAAAGAACCACCCAAAAGGATTCAAGAGGCGACGCGGGAAATACGCAATGGTGCTGTGTAGTGGAGTGGAGAGGCCACGGGCTGCGATCGGCGCAACGTTTCCGGTAGTTACGTCTTCGCCGCAGTTAGATGACATGGCATGTACCTCGACTAGGTAAACGCGCTGAGATTAGGAAAAATTCAGGTAGAATATGTTCAAGCATGAACATAATATTATACAAGTGGGCTCTGTCTACAAAGAACCAGCTCAATAAACATCCCAAGGCCACGCATATGTACATGTACACTCTCACTCCAAGTAGATCTCCTCACGAAGCCGCTGCAGGTTTCGGAAAAGCCCCCCAGCCGGCGCACCACTATCACTATCGCGACGGGCCTCAGGTCTGGACCTCGAAGAGGTGCGCTGGCTCTGATCCGCAGCCTGGTCCAGACTGCGACGCCGGTCATCCACGATCTTTGCAAGACTATCCACGAAACGATTGCGAGCTTTTTCCTCCGCAGAGCTGTTCCAGACCTTCGCTAATGTCCGAAGAGCTTCGACACGACGGTCAGCGGCTTCCAGTCCATTGCGCCCTCCACCTTCACTGTCCAGTAAACCCGTCACTTCAGCTCGTAAATTCTTCATCATCTCTTGACCCTTCTCTTCGCGATCTTGACCATCTTCGCCGAGATCAGGTCCAGAGACCGAGATGAACGATGAGGAGAATGAGAGCTCGGATGGAGGGAGAGGCCACCCCATTGCGTCGCCGAATGTCTGAACCACCTCTTCGAGGCGGGATCGCACTTGGTTCAGGGTGCGGAGATTCGTCACATATTCTGGGTCCGTTGAAACAGTAGGCGCTGGTTGGTCTGTAATTTCGATATCGTCCTCTGGTGCATTCTCGACTTGTTCTGGCTTGCGCTCGCTTGGCTCCGGGATAAATCTGGCGATATCATCCCGCAGGACTTCGGTCAATGTTTCTGAAAGACCTATTGTCTCGCCTCGGAGCACCTCGACTTCATAGGCTAGTCGTCCACCGCTTCGTAGGATCTCGTCTGTGAGTTGCGATAATGTGCTCGAGAGGCGAATGTTCTGGGCGCTTATTTGAGAGAGAAGGGATTGGACTTGTGTAGAGAGCTCTGTCAAAGGAACTGATCCTTGTGTGCGGGAGGCATTCGGTTGTGATGATGCCACGGTTAACGGTGATAGGGAGGCATTGAGGAAGTCGGCAGGGTCAAAGTTGGGGTCGGTAAAATTGGGCTGAATTGAGGTTTTAGAGCCACCTCGGCTTGATGGGTTGGATATTTGGGAGGCCATTAGGTGTGAGCTCTGTTGTTCTTCTCAAGGTCGATCTCAAGAAGTGCTCCAGGGCTAGCCTCCGCGGGGACACTCGATATCTCCACGCCCGACCGCCTTCTATTGCCCCTTTGGGTTTAAATCCTGCCTATTCAGGATCAACCTCTCGCCGCTTTATACCCGCGATCTATACAGCTGTAAACAATGAAGCAATCATTAAAGCTCACACACTACAAAAGCCCACACACTCCAAAACTTGGGCTTACCTCCATTTACCTCATTCTATCTCTCTCGTGGTTAATTCTCCAACCGCATGAAAACCGTCACTTGTTGACATCTTTCGTTCATGCTATCAGCTACGTTCCAGGTATGTCTTGCACTTCAGCATGCCTCAACTAGAGACTGGTTGCACAGAATCTCCTGGAAGCTCTGCTCTTACATCTTCTGGACCAGAGGGCTTTTCGTGTGCAACAGTCCGAGTATGATCCCCTAACTCTCGAGGCAGAGAAGTCAATCGAGAACCTACCGGCTCAGTTGCACCCTTCTTTTCTGTTCTCACCTTCCTCCTTGAAACGAAAAATCCAAGAATTACAGCAGAGGCCCCGATGCCTCCTAGCACACTACCTATGGAGACACCGGCTAAAGCACCCGCTGAAAGATGTGGACGATGTGCTGGAGACGAGGGCAGCCCCGATATCTCGGTGGTGATAGATACTATCGGCGACATGGAAGTTGTGATTGAACTCGAGCCAGGGATGGAGGTTGACATCGAAGCTGTATTGAGCATCAGTCATGTTCCTACTGTCAACATTGTCATCGACCCACCCAGTCTCTGAGCTATGGAGATCGCAGATGTCGTGTTGCAGCAGTCGGTTCTATCTCCACAACACCACGTCGTCGAGTTGGCTGTTCCATCGCAAGGTGTCATGCTGATTGTATCTTTCGATCCAGAGCCAGGTGCCTAAGTTTCTCTGTTAGCTGACTGTTTGTGTGCAAGCTTGGAGATCTGTATGCTCTGGACGCAAAGGGGTAATGTCTTGCGCATACTGTGATATCGGTACAGATGTTCAAACAGCCATCATCCGTCCAGACCATGCTTGTACATTGATTTCGCCAATACGTCACATTCGTAGACCATGCTCCCTCTGTATTGCGATATTTGAGGACATTCTGGCAAAGCCCGTTTGGTAGACATTGATCAGCAGTGATTCCATTTGCACTGTCGCCACCGGCTGGATTGGTGCGATTAGTCGCGCAGCACATGCTGGTTGTCTCACCGAACATGACACATGGTAGGTATATAGGATTTCCAGCAATGACGCCGCTTGGGTAGTAGCAGGTAGACTCTGATAAGCTCGCAAATAGTGTAATACCGATGAGAGCCAAGACGCTTGATAGATCGTTCGAGTTGTCGACCCGACACATTTTGGGCTCAACAGCACTGTAGATGTGAAAATCACACGAAAGACGAACTGCGTAAGCAAGGGAATTCTCAAATGACATATTACAATGTATTAAATCTGCATTGCGCTAGAGTTACATCCGGCAAAGAGCCTCGGTCTTTCAAACAGGGTGCCAATCGCCAATCGGAGTAAAAGAAAAAGGTACATGGAACAAATCCGAGCCGAAAGTCAAATCCCATCTCGTTTCATGTCGAAGATTCACCGATATTGTATTGTAGCGCTTCTTGTTCGGAATGCATATGTTCAGGTTGCGTAAAGGACAAGGCTTCGTTTAGTGCCGTTGAATGACATTGCAGCGGAGTAAAGGTAAGAAAAGGGGGTATAATTCCGCATCACAAAAGAGAAGACTATGCAAGTTCGTGTAAAGGCTTGGGGCCGTTGTTTGCGTCCATTTCAGACATGGTTGTGTGGCCTGGTGTGCTGGACGCCGCGGCCTGTGAGCTGCCGCCGAGCTCGCTCGGCTCAGGGTTCACTGAGACATAGGGAGGGTTTGAGACGGAGCTCTTCTTGGCTTGACGTCGGCGGAAGAACCAGAATCCCAATCCAGCAAGGATAATGAGCGCTCCGACACCGACACCGACGCCGATGCCGATGCTTGCCCCCGTTGACAAACCGCTTGAACTTGAGTCGCCAGAACCAGAGTCTCCACCGGTTGGTGTTGCGCTTCCACTGGTGCTTGTTTGAGTTCCCGTTGGACTTGCTGAGTTGGATGTTGTGGTTGCTGAGACGAATAGACTTGAGTCCGACTCTTGCAGATGGACCTCGATTGGTTGCGCCCACATGGTGATTGGGCCGCTAACTTGAGTGCTTTCGGCGCTCACTTGGCGCACGGTGACGATGGTTGAGCTTGTCTTGGGGAACATGCTTGTACATCCGGCGAAAGTTCCACCTCTCGTGAGGATGGTTAGATACTCGAAATCACTACAATCTGGTTAGCCGCGCATTTTTCCAATGGTTCGGGGCCTTCACATACGAGGGACAGCATATCGCAGTGGTGATAGGGTCATGGATGACCAGATCGGCAGAGGTGTAACCTCCCGGGCAATACCCAGGGCTGTACACGATTGAAGGTTGATTTCTCTCGTACTGGCTGTATCCAGAAGGGAAGCATGCCGCATCAGCATTGTCGCTGGCGTGAGCATTCTGCAACAGCAGACCATTCGAAATGCCGTTTGCGCCTGACGGTTCAAAGGTCCATGAGTTCGAACACGACGCGGGGGCCGTGAAGCGACTGGACATCGCCAGGGTGGTGATTGTGCTCGCATCGTCCGTCGCTCTCGCGACCAGAGTCGGCTTGGTGGACGTCATCTCGAATGCGGAGAGTATTGCAGGATGCCAAAGTACGGAGTCCAGAAGAATCAAAATGCGACTACTATTGCATGATCGGCGTTTTGGCCCCCAACGCACTCAGGGGAGTTGGGTTGGACTTAAGTATTGTCGCGGTAATTTCCAGCCCCCACTATATGCCTAGTGCTTATTTTAATGGATTCGAAATTTTCCCTCCAGACTCTCCAGACACTGCCCCGACACCCAAATTTAGCATTCGTATCTCGAAGGGTCTGTTATCCAACCGCTCAGGGTCTTGGGAGTGAGACAAGGTATTCCATACTCTGTGCTCCGTACTCCGTATAGTTCACCTAAACAAAGGGTTTCTTCACGATCTGCACACAAAGCCTCATTTAGATCCTAGCGCCGGGGTTAGCCAATCTATCGCCATATCTCGGTTTATTGGTAATCTGCAAAGCCACTTGTTTCAAGAAAGATGCAGACAGTGTCGAATCAGAGTCGGATGGAGGGTGTCTGTTAGATATGCATCTAGGCAGTTTTGACCGCTCACTCCATAATTATTCCGAAAATACCTATCCTCGTATCAGTTGGCAAACGGCTAATTAAAGTGGACGTGCGCTGCTTCCCGCCCTCTAGTCCCGTTTGACCCTGTTTGTTGTGCTCTGGTTTCAGCGGTCTGATTACGGCGGTCTACTGATTTTTGAGATGTTGGCATGAGAACTTCAGATTAAATTTCATTGGCATAATTAAATAGCAATAGCAATAGAGGTATAGGAACGTAGTATTAGATGGCCGCAGTAATCGCAGCAAACGAAGGTGGGTATCGTCGTCCAATCGCATTCCCGGCCACATCATAACTGCAGGGCGAAAGGGGAATCACAAAGGTCATATACTTCATCAGGCATAGACCAATTAATTAGAAATAGAGAATCGAGGCATTTAGATGTCCTCCACAACACGCGCGTTCATCGCGCGCTGGAAACCATCATCTACTTGAGATGTGGCGCCGTAGTTGCTGGGACCTTCACCGGCATTCTCAGCGGCAGTGAGTGAGGACTGCACAGTCTGGTTCGGCGCGGGGAGGAAGATAACCTTGCTGTTGGCAGTCTTGGCCATAGCTTGCATGGCTTCCAAGTAACGGATCTGCATGGCAGGGGCCGAGGATAGAATATCGGCAGCCTGGCGCATCAACTTGGCAGACTCGACTTCGGCGCGCGCGGCAATGACCTTGCTCTCACCAATGCGCTTGGATTGCGCAGCCATGGAGAGAGAGTCTTGCAGGTCGTTGCTGAAAATGATATCCTTGATGAGCATCGACTCCACCTTCACACCCCATCCAGCCGCGACTTCCTCGATGATCTCGGATGTGGACTGTGCGATCTCCTCGCGGCGCTCGATCACGTCCTGCAGGACGCGAGCTCCGATCACATGGCGCAGGGTGGTCTGTGTGCGCTCGATGAGGGCCTGTCGCACGTTGGAGATTCCGAATGCGGCCTTGTGGGGGGACACCACTTCGTAGTAGATGACGGAGGTCAGATTGAGGGTGACGTTGTCCTTGGTCATGCAGACCTGACGGGGCACTTCGACAATCTGAATTTTGACATCGACAGTGGTGATATGCTCGCTGAGTGGGTTGACCTTGACCAGACCGGGATCAACTGATCGCTCAAAGCTAAAGTGGGGGCCGTATTAGTCGGTGCGCAATAAGGGGGGAGGGAGAAACTTACCGTCCGAATCGTGAAATGAGACCAACTGCACCTTGGTCGACAGGCTTGAAGGGGTTGGGGCAACAGATGCAGCAGGGGATAGCACCACAGAAACCGATACATTCACCCAGGCTGTGAACTAGAAGAGAGTTAGATCCTTAAGAACTGACTGTGTTGATAAATGTCACTAACTCATAGCGGCATACCAGCCGTGCGCATCAGGGTTGTCATCGTCGTGCTGGATTCTCTGGGCATATTTGGGTTGCAGTTCATTTGGGCGGGCCGGCTGGACATTGATCAAGTGTTGAGTGTTGCGAGGCTCCTCAGCTGGAGCCTTGCCGTTGCTTGTACCATTCGCAGACATATCCATTGTTTTGAGATAATAGAAGGATGTGTTTGATAAACCGAGTTGGCAAGAGAAGGGAGGGGGTTGCCGTGTTTTAAATAAGTAAATACAAAGCTGCACTCCGCAGTGGACCTCTCTTTCCACGGGTCCTTGATCCTTGGCCCCTGCCCATTGGATCAACGATGTTAGCTTTGAGCCGCCAGGGCTGAGTCCGTTTTCGGGCGCATTGGGGTGCCGAGTTACCGTGATCGTCATGACTCTTTTCACTCTGAGTACTACTCGTATTTGACTTGCCTTGGCATCGCCATACTACAGAGCTTCGGACACTGTATGCTCTGTGTTTGAATACACATCTTTCTTTCCTTTTTCGCAAACTTACAACCTATACATTGTAGAACGTACTCCGTAGCTTAAGCTACATTATTCCGTATTTTCTAGACGTCTTCCATGTCCCCACCAAGGCGCAAGGTCATGGTTCCACTTATGAACCATCACATGAGTTGAATGCGAGAACGAGTACGTCCGAAGCTCTGGAGACATCGGGCAATAATCCAAGCACGGCTAAGGCCAATCAGGACAATCAGTGACGTCGGTACGGTCCTTTGGCCCCCAAATCTGTACTTGGCCCTGCTTGGCCCCAAGGCGGATTTCTCGGGCAGTGCCAAACCCAATTTGGGGTGTCGGGCTGTGTAGGACCTACTCGTACTATTCGATGGGATGATGGGGATTCCATGACCTTTGTTATGTGTCATACAGGAAACCTATAGTAAATTAAGGAGGGGGTATCGTGTGATCAGAACCTGGGGTTAAAGTCACCATCTGTGACCTGCATCAGTGCTGGGTTTCGAATGCATACTCATAGATCCATAAATGGCAGCCTCTTACATCAACTAGCATCATTGGTCTAGTGGTAGAATTCGTCGTTGCCATCGACGAGGCCCGTGTTCGATTCACGGATGATGCACATTTCTTTTTTGTTTTTGTTTTTGTTTTTCATGCCCCGCGAAAAAGTAACCACAAAGGAACATGAGAATCAATTACGCTCCATGGCTCCCTTTTTTTGGAGGAAACCCTCAGCCGGGTCTAAAGCCTGTAGAAAGCTTCGGGAAGTTGACTCGTGAAAATGATATGGTAAACCGTCCAAGGCTTGGAGATGATGCATGCCATTTGGGAGGAAACATTTGAGCTCAATATCTAGATATCCACCGCTGGGAGTTGATTACAAACTCGAGAAGTAAAAAACTCTAGAACGTGTACTAGGTAATTCAAGCCCTGGGGGTTGTTAATAAGTGGATCCAGATCCAACATAACATGGTATCAATATGCGTATATATATTCTACAGTTCTCTTCAATCGAAGCCTTTGAACTCTTCACCCTCAGCACCCTCGGCACCTTCCGTCTTACCAGCCGCTTTCAGCAACCGCTGCTGTTCATTTCTGGCCCGAATCTCTTCAATCATACGCTCTGTCTCAAGAGCCTGCTGCTTCTGGTCCTCTGGCAAATTATCCCACCTATCCTTCTCCTTGCGAGCCTTCTTGGCCTCCTTCTTCTTGAGTCTCTGGTCCCGATCCTCGGTCTTTTGACTCCAGGCCACACTCTCTGTAGCCCGTCGCTTGCTGCCTTGCTCGGCATTGGTTGCATTGGCAGCCTCTGCAATCGCCTCCTGGCGACGCTTCTCCTGCTGCTTGTCCTTGTAGGCGTAGTTGTCCCAGTCCATCTTAACGCCAAGAGACTTGTCGCCCTCGAATGAGCGCGACTCCGGCATCTTGGGCAGTCTGAGGAGACCCCAGGCCTTGCCAAGAGCTTCCCAGTCCAGATCCGCGACTCGGAAGATGCTACTAGCTTGGTGTTTGCTGTAGCTGCGCAGCCAGCTGACAAATGCTTTCTGGCCCTTGTCGTACATGGCACGGTCTTTCATCGCGGCTCGGCGAACCTTGTCGATAGAGGCCATGGCCTCTTCGTCAGAGAGCTCGGTAAGGTTGAATGGCGCAACGGGCGTTTTCCGGATTTCCAAGAACGAGACGTAATCTTCTTCACGGCCTGGGTGGACGAGAACGATACTGAGACCCCTGCGACCCGCGCGGCCGGCTCGACCACATCGGTGAATAAAGGTCTTAGGGTCTGATGGGGGATCGATCTGAACCACAAGATCGACTGAGGGAATGTCAAGACCGCGAGCGGCGACATCGGTGGTAAGGAGGATGGAGGGGGTGGTGGAGGTGGTGAATTTGGTGAAGTTCTTTTGGCGGACATTTGCCTGGTGCTTTCCATGCAGGGGAACAAGTAGGAAGTCACTTCCTAGGATGATTGGTAGTATTGTGGCAAGGTAATCAACACTGGAACATGTCGATACGAAGAAGATGGTTTTTTGGGGTGTAGGTTGAACTGTGGAAAGAATGTGCTTGAGAATAGCAAATTTGTGAAGCGGCGGTGTCGTCAGATACGTCATCTGCAGACTTGCTGGAGTGCGCTTTTCTTCCGCACCGGCTCCTTTGACCTTGACGGCAATCTTGACTGGGTTTCGCAGACCAAGGCGCACGATTTGATCCACTGCTTCACTGATACTGGCACTGAACAATCCCGTTCTCCTTTGTTTAGGCAAGCGGCGCAGAATCTTTTGTAGGTCTTCCTTGAATCCAAGATCCAGAAGTCTGTCGGCCTCATCCAGCACAAGCATCTCGAAGGTTGACTGGGGGCAGTGAACATGGGGTGATGAAAGAAGTTCCAACAGCCTTCCGGGAGTACCAACAAGGACATTGGGCGAGGTCTTGAGGAAGAGCTTCAGATCCTCTGCCGGGGATGTTCCACCTCCCAGAAGAAGTTGTGGCACGACCCTCTTTGTCGAAGATTTCTGACGAGGAGCACCCTCTTCAGCGGGCTTGATAGCTGCCGCTGAGTCTGCGTGGAATTCCAAGAGGGACAACAGGACTTGGTGAATCTGGGAAGCTAGTTCTCTAGAGACCAACATTAGCCATAAGTTCTGTGGGCCTGCGCATGATCACAACGTACCTGGTGGGGGAAATGATGATTGCTCCAACGTGGTGCTTCTTCAGAGGCTCATCAAGACGGAGGAGTTTTTCTACAATTGGGATCAGGAATGACAATGTCTTTCCACTTCCTGTGACAGCTTCCACAACCACATCTTTGTGTTGCATAAACAGAGGGATGGCCGAGGCTTGGACTGGAGTCATGCGCGTGAAGCCCATTGAGCTCACCGCGTCGAGAGTCCATTGCGACAATGCTGGATCAAGAGCATCCCATGCTCGGGAGGATGACTTGGGAGGCATTTTATCGTAAAGCACAAGCTTGTCGGATTGTAGAAATCGTCATCGCCAGAAGAAAAAAAAAAACCGTTATCGATTAGATATGGAGCACGTGACTGCGGCTTTGAGCGGAAACGGAGATCGCGATCTTCCTTCGCCTGTCCAACTCAGCTTCGTTGCATATTTTCTATCTAATACAAAAGGCGCGTGATCATCGCATCATGCACCGGGATCTCTTCTATTGTTTCCAGCTTTCCCGCCCTTAATTGTCAACGAGGCACCGTACCGTGCCCGTCACAGTCGCCCACAATTGCTTCGCTCGCAAACCCACTAATTCACTGCGGTGTACTTCCCTTCGACAATACGAATAGCCCCACACGATCACTGTACGGTGTAATTCAAGTCGCACCACTCCCACCATTCACCTTGAGAGCACCCGCCATGGCCTCACCAACTGCCGTCCCGGCAACACCTCGCGTGATCTCTCCGACGCCCTCTGCTTCCGACCCGTCGGAGGCGCACGACGAATACTTCGCACCAGTGACACGATCGGCAGCGCGCCGGCAACGCCAGCCTGAACCTTCAGGGTCAAGTTCCGGCTCCTCGCGTGCACCGAGGTCCTCTACAACACCATCCGCACGCACCCGCCGTTCGAACCCTAAGATACCCGCCTCACCACCGCATTCACCAAATGGGACCGCTTCGAAGGATTATCTATCACCATTGAATATCCCGGAGGCCCTGCGCGATTTGTCAAGGTCACCTTCACCCCTCGGACTGATCCCTCTCCACTCGCGCTACCGTAGCTTCATTCACCGCCATGAAATCCCGCGCAAGCTGCTGCATGTGTCAATAGGGTTCCTCACCCTGTCCCTGTATACCCAAGGCGTCCAAACATTACAGATTACACCTGTGCTTTTCACCGCGTTAGTACCCATTGCGGCAACAGACCTGATGCGTCATCGCTCTGAGAAGCTCAATAAGATTTACATCCGCTGCATGGGTGCTCTCATGCGTGAAACCGAGGTTAGCGGCTACAATGGTGTGATCTGGTACCTCCTTGGGGCGTATGTGGCCCTTCGATTTTTCCCCAAGGATGTTGGTGTCATGAGCGTACTCCTACTTAGCTGGTGTGACACGGCTGCCTCTACATTCGGCCGTCTGTTCGGTCGTTATACCCCTCGCCTCCGGCCAGGCAAGAGTTTAGCTGGCACTTTGGCGGCTTGGTTCGTCGGTGTGGTCACCGCCGCTGCATTCTGGGGCTGGTTCGTGCCTTACATCGGTGCCTTCCCTAATGACCCGGAAGATGCCTTTATGTTCACAGGCCGCCTGAACCTGCTGCCGAATTGCATACGCGGTCTCTTGGGCTGGGAAGCCAGCGACTCGGCGGTCATCACTGGACCCCTAGCTCTTGGTGTCATGAGCGTCGTTTCTGGCGTTGTTGCTGCCGGTAGCGAATTCATCGATCTGTTCAGCTGGGATGACAACCTCACCATCCCTGTTCTGAGTGGCGTCGGACTTTGGGGCTTCCTGAAGGTCTTTGCTTAGATGGAAAAATGATATATCTGCGATTTGGTGGTAAATGCACATTCACGCTTTTCGATTCTACATTACTTTCGGGTGTTCAACACTTAATTTTCCTCTGGATATGTCCCCCAACATTGTCATTCCTACTTTCAAGACCTGGATTTCTTCGAATATTTGTATCCTACGGGATATTGCTTTCATGCATCACTTACAATCTTCTGTCTTCTCTTTGATCCATCCTCTTAGAATTGCATCCGGGACACGTACATCTTGAACCGCTCAGATTTCACTGACTATCAGCATCAGACTTCGTGCCTGGGCCTTCCCACTTATGCCGGCCGCGAACAATCCAATCCCCACAGGCAAATAGTATAACAAACCCAAGCACAGGCCCGGCATAGTTCATATTTTCCCCAGTCACCGGCAACGTAGCGGGGAATGGAAGGAATATAGAAAAGTAAGTGGCGAAGAGAATGGCAAGAAGGTTCATGGGGAGACCAAGTTTCCCTAAACTAAATGCTCCCTGTGGAATATCCTGCGGCGACGTTAATCGCTTCAACACAAGCAGAGTGAGAGGGACAAGATAGGAGATGTAGAGACCGAGCGTGCTAAGAGATAAAATGGCATTGAATGCAGCCGTAGACCCGATCTGAATGAACGAGAGTGCGAAGATGCACGATGCGACTAGGAATAAAGCCCGGATAGGGATTTTGTAGGTCGGGTCGACGACAGCGAAGAACTCGGAGAAGGGGAGGCCGTTGTCTCGAGCGAAAGCCCAAGTGAGACGCGTGACAGAAGCGAGGCCGTTGAATAGGGCAATCCAGCCAGGTAGCATGCCCATTGTCATGAGGACGAAGGTAGCGGCCTTCGATCCAGTTGCTTGGTAGGCAATTGTAATTATGGGGTAGCCTGTTGGGCTGGTGACTGCTTCAGTATAGTCTCCCATGCAGTAGAGAGTGGCAATTAGGTAGCTGAATGCGAGGACTCCATTGATGAGGGTGCCATAGATCATAGAACGGGGAACGACAACTTTGGCATCTTTGACTTCTTCGGCCATATGGATTATACCGTCGACGCCTGTTGAAAAAGATTAGTTGCTTTCAAATTTTGGTAGTCGAGGAGTTGTACCAGCCAAGGGAGTAATAACACCTAGAAGGCCAATCGAGAATACGACACCTGAATTTTTCCAGCCACTCAGGCCGCCAACAAAAGTGTTCCATACAAATGAGTCAGGGTTTGGAGGAGCAAGGGCAACAAAGACGATAATGGTGATTGGTAGGAAGACGACATGCATGATACCCGCAGCCACTTCGATGCCTACCAGAACGCGGCGTGCGAATACGTTGATAATGATCGGTATGATTGCAACTGCCCACATGAGAAGGGTGCCACGCCATCTCACAAGCTCATAGTCAGGGTGCGCCAATACAACCATGCCCTGGATTTGAGTCCCGATGAAGTAAGGCGCGATGCAGACAAGAGCAGACCAGGAGAAGACAGTGACCCAACCTGGTATTTTCAGTAAGAATATGCATGTGAGTGAAGAAGAATAAAATGATATGCGCTTACCCTGTATGAAACTGATAAACCGACGACCGCGAGGCGCGAGGAAATAGCACCACTGATATTGAGCACCCGCAGTAGGGTGTCTATCGGCACAAATCAGCGTGGTCACATCGAGTTCATTTCGGCACGTACAAGGAGGCAAGCTCGGCCAACGAGCATGCAATAGCAAGATTTCCCACTGTGCTCAAGATGATCCCATAAACAATTGCTGCGGGGCCTCCGTTGTATAGCCCCGAGAGCAAGCTACCCCCAGCGGATTCCCACGTAGCAAGTAGGCAGGTGGAAAATGCAATCGATGAGAAGAAGTTGATATATCTCTATTAAAAAATGAGAGTATGCACAGGCTGATCGAGTGCCCAATCCTTACCTCCAGTTGTTGTTTCTGCTGCAATGGAACATTCTCAGGAAAATCATTACCATTCCCTGCTGGCATTGATTCAATAGCACTCTCGCTTTTCATATCTCTTTTTTCCTGCATATTGAAGCACAATAGAGGACAGGGAATATGGAGAGGGGGAGAATTGAGCGAAACCTCCACTTGGCCCTCGGATAGAAATAAGTACTCAGCGCCATCTCGACTTGTTTATTGGCGTAACAAGAGGCTAGACAAGGATTACTTTCTGCGCAATGAATGCGAAACGAATATCCAGTCCACATGCAAGTGGTTGTGCCGTGTTTAAATAGTCTTGTTCGCTTTGGCGCGGATCCTTGTCGTTTACACTCTAATATAGAAACCGGTGCTTTTTAGCGATGTATCTAGAGTGGACGGACATATTTGGCCCCCTGTGCGATGTTTCTTACTGTTTCTCTCACGTGCTTTATTGTTACTGAAATTTAGATTGCCAAGCAAAAGAGACGGTATTCTCGAACGGCCAGTCGTGGTCTTCTAGAAACTTACTAACATTGGTAGCTGCGTTCAGACTCATACTCATGAGAAAGAAGAATGTAGGGCAAAGTAGATTACCTTGCAAGCGTTGATATGAAATAAAAGCAGAAGATACAGTAACTTCGTGGTTGATCGTATTCTACCCGGGTGCAGAATGGAGAGGGAAGAGAGAACTGAGAACAAAAGTAGTCCGTTTAGCTAGCTATTATAGTGGGATCTTACTTAAGTATTATTGACCACGCATTGCTGATAGCGATTGAACACAGTTGTGTTGATTCCGAGGCTGATTTCTTTGTGACACATTAATTCCTACCCAGGAAGAAAGAGAACCAAGTAAGAGCACGGAGTATATTTGTCCAAAATGAAACCAATCTCAGAGGACTCATCTATAGGGCCATCTTCACTGCCAGCGCGCGACCTAGGTATAGTCCGTCTTTTCCGCGACGTGAGAAACCTGAAGGCTCTACTTACGGAGTAAAGTTCCTAGGTTTGCGCCCGGAGCGGACCGCTGCCACAGCGGATTATGGGTAACTTAACCCAATACTTGATTTGAATCTGATATTCAGTCTTGTTTACTACTAAAAGTCTTGCATGCATGAATCTATAGGCGCCGTAACCCGTTCAACATGCGGGTGGGTTTCTCACGGGAACGGCCCGCCCAGCCCAAGTGGCCAATGGGAAAAGGCGATTGCCCCACCCAAAGGAGACCCGCATATGCTGTGAACATGCACGGAGTACGGTGGATGCAAGAACAGGTGTTAGGTGTGGGGATTGATGCAGCTGCTCCGACCGATAATCGAGTCACCGACAGAGCTGAGTTCAAAAATGCAGGGCAGTTTGTTGCGAACATTGAATCTCTTACAAAATGTGCTCAAAAACGTGCTCAGAAATGTGCTCAAGTGGATCTACTCCGATAGATCGTAAATAGGGCTGAAGAACAAGATAAGGTCAGGAACATACTCATTCCTGGCGAAGATTCGAGATCCAGATATTTGCCCCCAATTTCTGGAAATATTGTAATAGGCTGAGATCTCCATTATGATGAGTGTTGCCCACATCACTTCGCAGATAGGTGCATGAAGTACTCTGTGTACAACCCCTCTCACCCAGAACGAGCTGCAGGATTGTACGAGATTTCTGGAGACGATCTCATCAAAGTGTTAGCTGAACGAAATCTGATAGCCATACATTTCGCCCAGTGGAATTACTTTGGACATACAAATTGGGCATATTATTCATTAATTTTACCAAAAATCGCAATCGCGGCGTGCATGTTCCGAAGTCGAATATGTTCGGTGAATATCTAAATCATCGAAAAATTCAGCTACTCGACCGTCAGCTGAGCTCGCAGTCATGCTGCAAGTGTTAGATATTTGCCACGTAGGCGCAATGTAAAGAGTGGCCGCATAGTACTCAAGTGTGATAAATCAGATTTATAGGTATGCATGACTGTTGAGTCTAATGCATGGAATGAAGCCGGCACTCCAAGTTCAGCCAATGGGTTCTTGTATTCATCGCAACTACTATCAAGGATTCCATTTTGATTTCATAATCATACAGTAAGTGATATTTCTTCCCCTAAAATAGAGAGATTCACACTCTGATGTTGACTGTTGGTGATCTAAAAGATAAGACGGGCTTAACATGAATCTCAAAGCAACCAGATAGCTCTGTGCGTTGTAGCAGGATAAGTACTACATTCGAAATCGACATCGACGATCCTATTTTAGGGTCTGCGTTGCTCTCAAAGAATTACGAAAATATTTTTTGATGCCTGCAAGAAGCAGCAACAACAACTAAGCGGTGTCCAGTTTAATAGGTACAAACGTTTCCTTTGTGGAAATTTTCTATGCACATCTAAATCATAACATGCTTGGACTGTACAACTCATAACTGCGTGATTAGTAGATTTATGGTTGATCCTAGAAGCCCTGAACTTGGACCTAGCAGATATGAGGTTGAGCTTGCGCTCAGAAAGCAAAGACGATTTGTTATACCATGTAGTATGACGTGAAAATACACTGGCCTCAGCCAGCATTTGCATACTGCGGCGTATTCGTGAATGGGATTCTCGAATAAGAAGGAGGACCATATGTACATACCTGCGGGAGCTACGAAGACAGGCTTTGGATCGGCTGATCTCTACTTGGTGATGCATATGGACAGGAAGAGATATGTCTTATGTTGTAAGAGAAATGAAGTGTACATTCATGCGGTACTTCCAAGGTTGGAAACAAGACCGAGGCATCTTTCAGCTGCACTCAAAAGTACCCAAGCCAAAAGGTAAAGAAATGACTCAAGTTTGTCATATAAATAACACTTCCTCGCTTTCTGAAGCCTCTTTCTCTTCATCAATCAACCAGACTAGATACTGGCCACTCTAAATTTCATCTTTGCTTTAAATCAAGAATCTACTGTTCAAGATGACTTTCCCCGTCAAGGGCATCGAGACCGTCGATGAAAAGGGCGATCCTTACGTCCGGAGAGATATCGACAAATGGTACGCTGAGCAGGTTGACGAGAAAGGTAACAGAGTCCAGCTCACTCTCTTTATGAGGGCGTTAGCTCTGATCCAACGACGCGAAGTGAAAGAGGAACTGTCATTCTTCCGCCTGGCTGCCATACACTCTGCTCCATGGTGCGAATGGGATGGTGTGCCACAGCCTCCCGACAAGCCACCCAACGACCCAGAAAGGATTCGAGGGTACTGCGTCCACAATGACTACACGTTCCCTACGTGGCACCGGGTCTACATGATGCTCTATGAGGTGAGTAAGCTCCAGTGGCTGGTAGGGCAAAGGTGTAGATCACTCACAAATCGACACAGCGAACTTTGTATGACGCCATGTACGAATGGATCGGTGGTAACGTTCCAGCCAAACTTCAGAGTACATGGAAGAAAGAAGCCGACCAATGGCGTCTTCCATACTGGGACTTTGCGCGCAAAGCTGATCGACCGCCATCGACTGATGACGCTTCTAAGCCCGGCTTCAGTGATGACATATTGAGACTACCCATTCTTTGCATGATGCCCAATGTTCGCATTACGGTGTTTAATAAAGGAGACCCAGCCCTTGAGTCTATACCCAATCCGCTCTACAAATACGTGATGGATGGGCCGATGGGCGATCTCCCTCATGATTACAAGATAATTGGAGAGGAGCAAAAAGGTTTCACATATCCAGTAAGTCTTATAATATTGTCACTACTGAGATCAAAAAAATTTGACATCTGCCCAGTGGGACAAATGCAGTGCGACAACCAAATACGGCATTCTAGATGGATTCGATGCCAGCATCTGGGCTGATGGAGGTCAGAACTGGCTTCGATCCAACTACGCCCTTAACGAGCATGCCTATTATGATAATAGTGGTTTCGATGGGGAAAGGGATATTCCCACAGTGCAAGATCTGATTAACAGGTTGTTTACCTATGGTCTTGACCACTGGGGGGCATTTTCAAGCTCCCGCTACACGAGTCCACACCCGGAAGCACCAAAACAAGATGGATCTGCAGCCGTTACACTACCGAAATTGAAACTTGATGAGAAGAATGTGAAGAATGCGATGAATTTAGAGTTCATCCACAATAACATTCATGTGAGTTTCTGGGCAGTGCTGGCAAGTAAAAAAATGGGTCTGACACGCCATATAGAACTTCGTGGGAGGAACCCAATTCCTTCGCCCAGACAAAGAACACATTCAGCTCTGGGGTGCTGGTCATATGAGCAGTGTTCACATGGCTGCATTTGATCCTATCTTTTGGATTTATCACAAGTATGTTCGATTGCAATTATGTTTCTGGGCACTGTTGACAATCCCGAAAGTAACATTGACCGTTTGACTGCCATCTGGCAAAGTCTGAACTGGGAAAAATGGTTTGATGATGTATTCAGCCAAGGGGCCAAGAACGACCAGTTAAGACCCTTCCACAAAGACTCAGCGGGTACTTTCTGGAAGTCGGATGACGTGAGAGAATGGCAGAAGCTTGGTTATGACTACGAGATTCTCAAGGGACGAGGCCATGGCGAAGAACATCGAAAGGAAATCCTGGATGATATTAATTCGCTGTATGGAAGACCTGTCCAGAACAGGCTTGATAAACTTCCAACAGGCCCCGATGGTGAAAACGATGACTATGTCATCACTGTCATTTACGACAAGTGAGCTCTATATTACGATTCGATTTGGTTGTATTACTGACTTCTATAGATTCGCCTTGAACGGTGCACCCTACAAGATCAACCTTTTCTTGGATGAAACAGAGGCGTCAAGTGACGAAAAATTCCGTGGACCCGAGTCTGAGGGCTTTGTTGCTAGTATCTACAACTTCAGTGGCTCCCTTAACTCAAGCCCTTGCGGTAACTGCGAGAAGCAAAAATCAGAAGGTGTCAAGTGCATTGCGCAGGTTCCTGCCACTATACCGATGCGCAGCTATTGGTCGAGGAAGGAGAGGAGCCCTGACCACAAATTGCAGCCTGTCTATCTGGCTTGGAACAATTTTGGAACTGTGAGTAGTCTTTGGACTGTGACTTGAATACTGTTAACTAATTGAACCCCTTAAAAGTCTGTCAAGATGGATATCGAGGTCGCGATGCACAAGTCTTCGAGAGCATATTATCAATACCCGACAAGACCGGAACCCGGTCATCCTTTGAGTTATGATCACATCGCAACTGGAAGGCAATCTGCTCTTGCCGGGACCTCTTTCCGATAGGATGATCGAAAGTTCTAGGATGGGTGTATCCTGGAGCCTTCAATGCTGCTTTCACAATACCGAGCTTTACGGAAATAGCCATCCTTAGAATATTAACAATGAGACGCTTTCGGGAAATTTTACGTTGAAAATTGGTTTCAAGATGGTTTGAATTAATCTTGAAGCCAAATTGCTTCTGTTGATTCAAGGGTATCAACGCCTTGAGAAGCTCTTGTAATACTGTTTGATTGAGAGGGCTGGTAGATTGTCCGTAATGTAGACATCTACTATTCTTCTCTCATGTTTCTTTTTGCTTGTCCCACAACCGAAGAAGAGATCCCCCATATCGCAGACGCAAGGGATGTTGACATCGAATCAATCTTTTTTGGTTGTCATAGTCCAGAAAATCTCAACAATGCATTGGTAGTGCTTCCGGAATTCAGATGGAAACTCCGAAGCACATCTTTACACAACTGTACTATTCATAATTTAAATTCCCAGGCCTGGTGAGACCGAGACCATATCAAACGCCGTTATGATTCGCTAACCGAAAATGAAGGGTATCGTAAATTGCTCAAGTAAGATCGACAATGCTCACGCGCGGAATTCGCTTCTTCTTGCCTCCTTGGGCTTGCCTGCGTGTTTTATTTTGGGTACTGGCTGTGCCTAGATCATCGAATGGTGATTGATCGATCGACCAGAGACCGTCTTGTATTATGACGTTTTCCAAATGTCCTTTGGTTTCACAGTCTTGACTAAGTGCTGCCGTGGCTCTTGTAGAAGAGCTGCCCACCTTCTGCTGGTGCTTTTTGGCACAAGACTTAGTGTTCAGTGGTATTTCTTGTTCGCCAGATAGGCTCTCCTTACTGTGAAGGATGATCGGCTCTGACGCAGTGTGACGGTCGGTCTTCGCGATCCTGGAAGAGTCGGATGCCTCCACAGTTTGAGATTCGGGGGTCACAACGGGTGGTTTGCTTTTTTGCACTGTTTTTTGCGGGTTGGTTTGACGCAGTTTTTGGGCAGGCTTTGACGTGTCATGGGCAATTTCAATTTTCGCTGGTGTTGATAGAGAGAGAGACTCGATCGCCCTTTCAATATCTTGGACTTCATTGCTCTCTTCTTCCGTTTCCGAAACAGCAACCTTCTTCGGCTGAACGCGTGTCTTTCTGGTGCGAGAGGGCACGGTCGGCAAATACACACTAGAGGATTCATCAAAAGATGACTCTGGGTTCGAGTAACTGATTCGTAGCCCCTTGAGTGTTGTTGACGGGGCTTGGAAATCATCGACTTCTAGCGTTGAAGTCTCTGATCCTTCAAATTCAGTCTCACCAGTGACCCCAATAATCTGCCTTGATCGGACAAGTGCTTGGCCTGCCATGGGCCGGCGCTTCGCGCTAGAAGTCGGGGATAAATTGCACATGGAGTTGAAGCTTTCGAGTAGATCATCCACCTGCTGCGAGAAGTATCTCATCGTTGGTGACGAACCTTGTCGAGAGTACATACTTGGAGTCAGATGATCATCTTCCTGGTCCAGCTGTATGGGCGAAGTCTCGGATTGCCCAACAAGTCTAGACAGTGGGTTTCTGGGGGGTTTCCCTGACGTAGCAGCATCTAACAAGTGCGCTTTTCCGGCAGTTGAGAGCTCGGGTTTTTCTTTTGTCAAGGTTCCATATTTCAAGATGCTCCCATGTTTCATTCCTGCATCAAGAGGTCCCTTTTTCTTGGGAGCAGCTCGCCGAGTGCCTGTCTTTTTAGCGGCAGCTGCCCTGGCCTTCTCGGCCTTTGCTGCTTCTTTTTCGGCCTGTTCTTTCTTCCATTTGGCCACAACATCGGGGATACCAATTTTTGCGACGCTTTCAAATACCCATATTTTGCCAATTGAAAAAGGATCGTAAGCCCTGGTTACTCGTGACTTAGACGCTGTCTGGGGAGCCGTTGTATTGGCCGAATCCAGGTCCTCGTCTTCGAAGTCCTCGTTCAGATTGCCTTGAGATGGCACGCTGTTCACGTTTGCATCAGGGGAACATTCCTCGGCCAGAATATCCAAGCCCACCACATCCACAGGTAGCATATCAAGCTGAAGCTCTGGCATTCCGTCCGTGGCGAAGCTCGATCGGGTTTTATAGACCCTTTGGCAAGTTGGTGGGGCATCAGGAACGAAGGAAAAATCGGAGGAAACGGCTGCAAGTGGTCTCTGAAGGCGTAGTCGATATGATATTAGGGGTTCAGCCAACAGCCTAGTCACTTTTGTTGCTCCACCTCGATACTTCCAATCCAAGTGATTTGCAGCAAAAGTTCGGATGGCCAGAGGGTCGATATCTTGATCCCACGCTTCTCGGAGGCGATTCCTCAGAAATGCCATGTCTTCGTCGCTGGAGACCTTCGGCCGAGCGTAGTATTCGAGGATTGTTTGATCGGGAAACGTGTCTGGGATTCTAACAGAAGGATTTTTCCTTGAGAAGTAGCCACTTTTGTTCTCGTCCAATTCAAGTTGAAGTCGTTCTCTCCACTCCTTCAATCCCGCACTACTGTCTGAGGGCAGTGCAATCTCCTGTAGAAGATCCTCGCCAAATCCAGCTTTGACAATCTGCGCAGCAATGCTACTACCGCATTTTTGAACGCCCGATGGCAGATAGTCTCCCCCGCTAAGCATGGCGAACAAAATCATGCCCGGTCGGTCAAAAGGTATGTTTGACGGATGGCCGTCCTGCTCCATCGCATAACAGGTGACATGAGTTGCAGATGACGTTCCACTGCCACTTTCTTTGGAGAAGTTCATAATCGTCATGGATGAGCCAAACATCAAGGCATCAACGTCGTTGCTCATGACGGCATCTACAATGCCTGCTTGCTGGAGTCGTGCGCATTCTGCCTCTGCCTCACCCGGCGCTTCATGCCAGGGAAATCTGAACTTTTCAAGAAGATCTTTGGATCGTCTAATGATCGGCACACTGCTGTAGCTGCGCGAGGATACCGCCTTCCCTCTTTTAAAGGCGGGCTTGTGTGGTCCATCGTAAACAAAAAGAGGATGGACTGGCAATGCCAATAAATTCAGCAGGCGAAAGAAGAGGGTGCGCAGCTCTGGGTTTCTCCCCCCGCGACCTGCCTGGGCCTGGAAGAGCCAAATAGAAATATCGACCGCGATGCGGATGGGTCTTGCTGTTCGTTCCAAGTGCGTAACTGCCAACTTAGCCAGTGAAATACGCTCTCCTGGGCCAATTACGTTGATAAGTCTAGAGGTTCAGTCAATAAATATCCATTGCCGTCCAGAGAAGGACTGCAGCTTGCGCAAGGGTGGAGCACCGCTTCACTCGTCAAGAGAAGGGATACATTGCTGCAGACGAATGCCCGCAAAACTCGAACTTACCCTGGAATACCCATTATGACGGCCTCAACAATATCAATCCACCTGAAAGAATAGAACTCAGACCGTGCCCACCCATATAGCTTCGGTGGTGGGCTTGTGTTTGTTTTGCGGAGTTGTTGATGTGAAGCAAAATGGGCGGCCCGATGTAGATCCGTTTGCTCTCCCGGGAGCTCCCAACGTCACGGAGCTCAGTATACGGAGTAGATCTCGCCATTCAACACAAACTTACTCGGTCTAATTTCCGCTTAATCAGTTGCATGGCGTTGGATCTTCAACCTGCGCGTCGGCCGACCAGATCTCCCATTGTCACACAATATTCCTGATCCTGATCCGAGAAAGGAGAAGGCAGCCGAGCTCGCCCAAAGCACTATGGCGAGTGACACCCAATCAATGAATGCGAGTAAGCGCAACTCAGCGACCTCCAGCCTACGACACAGCCAGGCAACACGACCAGCCTCACCTCATACCCCGCAGCAACCAATACGGTCGGGAAGCACCTCATTCGCCAGCAACACATCCCCCAGTTCCTCATTCCGAAGCGAGGACGATGCGATCATATTTGAGATAGGCGCACGATGGCTGCGCGCGGGATTTGAAGGAAACAGCACGCCTGCGTGTGTGGTTGGATTCGGACCTGAGGATTCGAGGAGAGCGGGGGACTATCGAGGATGGATACAAGGTAGCGCCGGGGCTGCACGACTACCACAACCTGTTGATGCGGAAGATTGGGCGCGAGCATATGAGCTGTGGCGCCTGGATTCAAGAGAGGCTGACCTAGGCTTGGTCGAAGACAAGATCGAGCGCGCGTTTCGGGAAACATATAATCAATTCCTGTTGACTGACGCAGGCACAACTCGCCTCGTGCTTGTTGTGCCATCTCTAATGCCCCACCCACTACTGTCGTCTCTTTTATCAACCTTGTTTAGTCGCTGGCGATTCCCAAGCGTGACCCTTCTATCCAGTGCGACCATGTCAGCCACGGCCGCAGGATTGCGGTCGGCCTTAGTGGTTGACGTGGGCTGGGCCGAGACGACGGCGACAGCAATTTACGAATACCGAGAGATCGCAACGAGGAGGACCACTCGATCAATGAAGCACCTGATGCAGGAAACCGGGCGACTTCTCACTGGACTGGGTTCCAACAACCAAGACAATACGGAGACCAATGATGGGATCTCTGTTGGATTTGGTTATTGTGAGGAAATATCCAGTCGATTTGCATGGTGCAAGTCCAGAAGTGACGAAGATACCTCTTCTTCTACATTTAGCCAGACCTTGTCAATCCCTTCACCTGCAAACCCGGAGCAAGAATACATGGATGTGCCGTTTGCGCGATTCGCTGAACCCACTGAAAAGGTGCTCTTTGCGTCAGATATCCCAGAACATGAGATGGATGACGAAGAGAAATCACTGCCACTACTTGTTTATAATATCCTACTCTCACTTCCACCCGATGCACGAGGAACTTGCATGGCACGCATTACATTTGTGGGTGGGGGTTCCCGGATCCCTGGTCTGCGGCAGCGCGTTCTTCACGAAGTCTCCAGCATTATTGATCGTCATGGGTGGAGTCCCATCCGAGGAAAGGCACTTGAACGACAGCGGGAGAGGCTCGAGCAGCTGAAATTATCATCCCAGAGACCTTCTGCCCAGACCGAAGCGCCGAAAAACAACGAAGAAGGCTCATCTCCTGATGAAGGACCTTCTGATCCCTCGAAGGAAGTCCCGGAAATCGATTTTGTGGAACAAAAGCTACGCCGACAAAACAAAGACATTCCAGTTCCTCTTCAAGGCGTGTTGCGTGAAGTTGAATCACTCGGTCCTTGGGCCGGTGCAAGCTTGACGACTAGCTTGAAGATCCGTGGTATGGTGGAAATCGAAAGAGAGAAATTCCTTCAGCATGGGTTGGCTGGAGCCACTCGAGACATCGAGCACCCTGTTCCTGATCGTCGATCGGGCCTGCGATCTGGTGGTGATCGGTCGAGCTGGACATTGGCAGGATGGGCATGAAATAGATGTACATATCTCAAAAGAACAACAATAGATACCCCTTTGACGACAAGTCATCAATCGTGTTTGGATTTTTCAAATCATCTATACCATAGCCCTTTTTGGAGAGAGCTAGACCGAAACCGAGACCGAGAGCGGGGAGGGCTGGGACCGCGTCTTTAATTCATGCTACATCAAGCCGACCGTCCGTCACGAGAGACATCTGCACGGCAAAAGATTCAGAATGCACTTCTTGCAGCTTTCAAGGTTGAGCTCTGGGCCAATCGCCAACAGCGGTCACTTCTCACATGCCACAGCCTCACAGTGACCGTCCTAACGGAATTTCCCCATTGACCGGAGATTTACCGCAACAAGTGTCAGCCGTGTCGGACGTGACTCCGGACTTGACTCCGAATATGACTACATTAATTAACGTGATAAAACCGCAGATTGTATCTCAAAGACTTCTTTGCATTTACTCAAGCAATCTACCGCAACATCCTCATTCCAATCAATCACCATGGGCTCCATCGCAGAACCAACCCTCTCAATCTCGAACCCATTCAGGACCCGCATCCTGAATGGCGAAATCACACCTCTCCTGTCTGTGAAGTACATGACCGGCAATGAAATTGCCATGATGGCCAAAATGTCCGGCATTCACGGCCTCTTCATTGATATGGAACATTCCTCTCTGGACCTGCACGCTGTTTCGCAGCTGATTCTAGCCTGCAACTATGTGGGAGTCTCCCCAGTTGTACGCTCACCCTCCAAGTCTCACTGGCACATAAGTCGACTGCTCGATGCCGGTGCTGCGGCTGTCGTCATTCCGCATATCGAGAGTATCCAAGAAGTGCGTGATCTAGTCCACCATGCTAAATATGCGCCGCTTGGCGCACGTGGATGCACAAACAATCTCCCAATCTTTAATTTCCAGCATGTCCCGACGACGAAGCAGAATGAAGTGCTCAACCGGGAAACCATGTTGATTCCTATGATTGAGACCCCCGTGGCCGTGGAATTGGCCGAGGAGATTTTGGCCGTGGAGGGAGTGGACGGCGTGTTGGTGGGATCCAATGATCTTTGTGCTGATCTTGGAATTCACGGAAAGTATGATGATTCTAAGTATTTGGATTCGGTTGTCAGGATCATTGAGGCTGCCAACAAAGTTGGAAAGCCCGTGGGAATTGGTGGGATTGGTGACCGGCTTGATATCCTGGAGAGATGGTTCTCCCTCGGCGCTACTTGGTCATTGAGTGGTGCTGATGGGGCAATCCTGCAAAATGGTATGAAGCAGATCACAAAGAACTATGATGAGATCAACCGGAGAGTGCGGAAGGTTCAAAAATAAAATGTATATATTATGAGTCTAAAGTTGGCTTTGTACACGGTTGAATAGATACTAATGATTGCTATTATTGGAACACAGAAAGATCAAAAGGATCATTAACGTACAGTGTAGCGGGTGGATCTCCATACGCATACTCGTTCAAGCCGGCTTCCATGTTCCAGAGTGAATCATCGTTGAGAAGGTCCCATGGGAGAAGTGAATTGTCTGAAACAGGGGTATCCTGAACCACTGCATTGGGGTATATGCCGGTAGTATCACCTCTACCCAGCAATGATTCCGATACAGGAAATTGAGAAGAATAATCGAGGTTCTGGTAATGATCTGGGGGTGCTGCTGCTCCTGCTAGCAGGTTGGAAATGTGGGGAGTTTGGCTCGCATCCTTAGGATGAGCATTTTGCAGATTTGCCAAGTCTGACTCTCCGTGTAGGTGACGACTGCATTTGCGACGAACATTGGCACCCAAGGCTTCATAGACTGCGACATAGCGTTTGGCGTCAGGTAACTCCTCGCCCATTTTGTGTAGGGCCACCTGGCCTTGAGTGATTGCGTTGATTGCCTCACGAATGGTGAAGGAGTTGAAGTCTCTGACAACAGAGAGACAGAACATGATTGAGAGGCCACCAGTGAAGAGCATCTGAAAGTAGCTTCGAGTAAATGTGATTTGCCTTCTCTCGAAAAGTTGACAGAAGCCAGTGATTGCACCAACAGCACACTCTAAACATAAGTTTACCAGGTCCTTTGGAGGGACGTTCTTTGGCTTGGGGACAAGGTCCAAGGCTTTTCGGCTTAGCAAAAGCCGTTCACGACAACACAATAGATCATACCATTCCTGCATCTCATATAGACAGCCAGGAGTTTCAAAGACAGGCGCTGACTGACGCCAAACTTTTAAATCAAGGAGAAGTTGATCCAAGCTGGCATATACAGCCCCTCTTGCTGTTAAAAAATTTCGATTAGATGCACTTATGACACTCCCTTGGAAAGTCGAATGAATCCTAGAGGTTATTTGTCGAAGTCGCACACAAGCTGAGAAGACGGAGATATCGGTTGTTCTTTTCGTATTCGTAGCCACATCCGCGAGCGACGATGCAGCACAGAATGAGTTTAGGTCGGGAAACGAGCCAGTCGTATCGGCGGCGTCTAGCTCTTCATCATTGGCATCTGCCGGCAGACCAACCTTTATCGCACCGTCAGTCATGGCAAATGGTCGATCCAATGTAATGGAGCTATAGCGATCGATCATGTAGCTTTCCCAAAACACTCGGCGTTCAAGTTGTTCCTCTAGGAGAGTCACTTTTCGAGAGCCGGAAGGTGGCTTGTGTAAATTTTGCTCGATACACATGCGCATACATAGTCTGGTTATTTCCCAGATAGAAATCCCTGTTTTTGGTTGAAAAATTAGTAACATGACAAATAATTCGGGAACAGGCCTGTGAGACCAAAGGTATCTATGGACTGCATAGTGTTCTCTTTGGGATGGGAAATGAAAGGAACGATACAAGCTTACCGATGTGATGATAGATTCCAAATCTCCCAACAAGCAAAAGGTCTTGAATTGAGCGAAGCCCCCTTGAAAGCACACCGTCGTCAAGATGTTGCATGGCGGAAAGAAAGTATCCATAAGGGTGATGGGAGTGAGTTCCCTGGCGGTAGGGCAGAACGGACGCAATTGCAAGTATCATAAAAGTACGGAATAAATTATGGGCTTCATTGCCGGACGCAACATGCTGTTGTTCTTGTCTTTCCACTGACGAGAAGACGAGATGATACAGTTGCTGGACATCACTTCGAAGAAGAAACGGGTTTTGGACATTGGATCCGTTAAGACTATTCAATGTCAATTCCGGTTGGAAAATCACAGATTCTCCCAGTTGCAAACGTGTTGTAGCAGCGACTTACTATTTGTCAAACAGAATCCTTGCTTCTGCGGCCGATGGAAGATTATTTGGCTTGATTCCTGCTTCGGCTGGGCCGGAGGTTTTGGAAAGATTCTGCAACAAAGTTGAATCGTGATCTCGCCAAGAGGAGTCCGTGAAAAGATGACGCATAAAGCTGTATTTTCGACTGATCAGTAAACGTGCTTTGGAAAGTGCCGACTAGACCTACCTAATTCCACCGCCTTCAGTAAAGCTTGGAGAGTGTGCATGATGTTGCCTGTTAAAATCTTTGACTCGATTTGAACCAGCTGCCCTATCATTGTTGTTGGCTTCTACAGCCTCGGCGGTAGGGGGTGCTAGGTCTGCTGGTTCCCCTGGTCTGAATCCTTCATGACTGGATTCCGCCAGCTGACATTGAAACTCCTTGATCTTGTCCTCAAGATCACCGATGTATCTTTTCCGAGGGTCAGTGAAGTCATCTTTCCAAGTAGTCTAATACACGTACTGTCTGGAAACAGGATTCGAATCATCTACACGCAGTGTGACGCAGGTTTCGCCATGCTTGGTACACGGCCCGCACTTTGGTCGGCTATCATCACATTTGATCTTTCGGTTATGGCAGAATTGACATGCCGGGAGATGAGGGAATTGAAACCCAGGGGGTCCGGTGGATGTTGATTGGCTAGGAACAGAGTGCGCCATGCCGCGCTTATTTGTCGCGACAAGGGCTAAGTGTTCGTTCCTAGCAGATTTCAGTCAGAATGGAGGTAATGGGTTTCTTCGAAGATATTAAGACCATAATAACTCTCAGCTTTCAGGAGATGCAAAATGGAAGAAGAAAATGAGTGGTTGAGATTCGCTCTAGCCCCGGGGTCAGGTGATGGATCCACCCCCGCAAGCCCTAAACTCCGGGGCAAAGTTAATGCTACCCGCTAACCACATGCCAAAGAAGGAAATTTCAAGCATAATGATTCAGATTCTTACTATTATACGTGACCTTTTACTTATTCATCCTAGATATTTTTGACAGAACCAGACAGGTCCCAACATGATAAAGCTTTGATAAATTGCGTCTCAGATCGAATTCTCAACATCATTTACACAACATATCTGAAATTATTCTGAACCGCATTTCTAGCATCCTCATCCAGGCGAGACATGAAAAGAGTATCATTTTGCTCGGCCTCGGTAGCGAGAGTCTCCAGCTTCTTGTTAGCTCGGTTCAACAAAAACCGTATTGTCATAATGCAGGACAGCCCCAGAACTTGAAAACCCAAGAGACAGCCCCAGGATTGCCTGTACATAGGCTCGTACTGATCCAACCAGAAGTAATTTGCAAAAAGAGATGCAATATTGGCACAGCTATTGGCGAGTCCGATTGCCACAGCACGTTTGATTGGTGGCTGTGTAATCGTAGAGGATAACCACGCATACGTGGTGGAATAGACACCGAAGGTACCGCAGCAAACCAAAATTGTCAGAGCGTAGCGAGCCCACAGAGAGCTCGTTATAGCAATCATAAGAACTGTGCCCACAATGGCCAAGCATTGTGATATACCGGCGGGAACAGAGCGAATCTGCTTTCTATCTGCCACGAATGCCCAGCTCATTGCCCAAAAGAAGGCAACAACGTAGGGAGGAGAGGTCAGAAGCAGGACTGTTGTGTTGTTCTTGAAACCAAGCTCCTTGATCAACGTGGGAAAGAAATGTGAGTAAGAAATCGACGCAGTAGTGGACATCTGCAAGCAAGCGAAAAGCCATGTTCTGATATCTTTGGCGGCCCAGATAATACCACGGGTTATTGGCACTTTCTCGGCATCAAGAACAGTGCTGCTTCCAGCGTCGACAGCAAGGCGGCCCTGGCCAACGACCTTTTCTGACTCGGTGAGCCATTTCGTTGTGCCCGGGAAATCTGGAAGGACGAAAAAGGCGACACAGCCTATCACGACGGTTGCTAAGCCCTCCAAAATGAAAAGCCACCGCCATGCAGCAAGATTGCCCACTCCACCCATTCCAGATAGGATCCCGGCGGAGATTAAACCAGCAAACGCATTTGACAGCAGAATTCCACATATGAGAAGGGCCATTCGAACACCAATCTCGCGCTTTGTATACCAGCAGCTCAGATAGTAAATAGCTCCGGGGAAGAAAGGTGCCTCGACAAAACCAAGGCAAAACCTCAAAATCAAGAGGCCTGCAGGGTTGTTGACAGCAGAAGTACACCCGCTCACGATCGCCCACAAAACGATATAACTTGGCTTTTAGTATGTTAGAAATATTGTTCTTTTTGAAAAAGGGTCCAGTCAATACACACCAAAAAGACGGAAGGGCGGAACTTTGTCATCAGCACCGTCGATGGCAGTTGCATGAGAATGTAACCAGCCGAGAAGATAGAGATTGCAGTTTGATACTGTGCTCCTTTCACGCCTGTGTCTTCCTGGAGACCGTAAAGACGGGCCTGGGTGATAGAATTGCGATCCAAATAGTTCAAGAGATAGATCAGGACGATGAGGGGAAGGATTCGGGTATCGATCTTTCGTCGTAATTCGGTTTCAACTTTCTGTCGATATTCAATATCATAAGAGTAGTATATGCTCATAACATCGGAAGAATTCTCTTCCTGGGAATTCTCACCCCAGACATCGTTCTTGTCAGTTTTGACTTGGTTGTCATTGGTAGATTTCACGGTGTGGGAGTCTGAAGAAGGCATGCTGGAGAAGGAAACAGAATGACCCAATAGGTTCTGCGTGGCTCGACTCAAACTCCATAGTCGGGCTAGCTTTTATTTATGTGAAATTCGACAATATTCGCTTTGACAACCCCCGGACAATGTTCCCCAGAAAAAAAATATTTCCCCCACACTTCCTTTGCTTGGCACGGAAACAGGTCCGGAGGTCGGAGAACTTCCATGGGCCATGTTCAACGGGTTGTTGAAAAATTACACCGTAGGAATACAGCAAAACAACACTTGTGACAGAGCACGCGTCCTCAAATAATTTGGATAAAGCCGCCAAATTGGGCATAGGCTGCTATTTTTATCTCCCTTTTTCATGTGTATTCAATTTTATCTTTAGACCTCATAACCTTGGAATAGTAAACATGATAGGAAAGATCCTCTGAGAAGACCTTCAAGCGATAAACCAGACCAGATGGCCGAAAATATTAGGTATTTGCCTTGAAACTTCGATAAATTCGTGTAAGCTTTGTGCTTGGAAGCTCCGGTCACATTGGGGTCATAGTTCGAACAGACGATTGGGATTATCTATAAGCATTGCAGTCCATTGCTTATCAGTGAGCCAAGACTGCAATGCCAAGCGCTCTCCTGGCACGTCATTTACTCTTTTTGATTTAATTTCGTTGACATTTGGCGGTTGAAGAGATCCGTTGCTGCTATCGACATGGGGCCAGTCGCTGCCCCAGAGAAGGGATTGTGGAGCGAGGGTCGCAAATTGGTGAATAATTGGTTGCATGTGATCAATGGATTTGGCACAGCGACGATATAGTGCGGCAACCTTGACATAAAACCTCCCAGATTGCAACAGGTTGATAAATGCATCAAGCTCGGCGCTGTCAATGTCGGTGGGGGTGGCACATCCATTATGGTCCGCAATTATAGCCAGAGAAGAGAGCTCTCGGTCGTATAGAATGAATTTCTCAAGAGATGCCCATATTGCTAACGGCAGTTGTGCAGAGAGACTCCAGCCGAATCTCTGGGCGGGATAAGAGCGGGCGAACTGGCGAATCTGTTCTTCTATGCTCAACGGACTTGCTACATGAACACCATGCACTCGACATGATCTGACGCCGACACTTTGCAAGAAATCAAAATCTTCGTCTGTCAGTGTCTCCCAGTGTTCGTCCATGCAGATTGTCCCACGAGCCAGAAGATGTGGATGCTCGGAATGAATGCGTTGGAGGTGAGCGACTAAGCCCCGGTAACCGTCCTCAATTGAAGCTTGCACTAAGACAAGTCGTGGGCTTTCGCAGTTTTTGAGAAGGTCATCAAGCCGAGCTGGCGCTGGGGTGTATTTGCGTGTTGATTTGAAAGGGTATCGCTCCGGATCGAAACAATGGATATGCGTATCCCACATCTCAGCCGAATTTATATCGATGAACAGTCACAGGCCCAGAACAGTCGATTTGACTGTGATTGTTGAAGATTCAAGAGCACTCGAGATGTGCAAAGCCGAATTAGCAACCTTAGAGACCCGGGGCCCTCAAGTTGCTGGGGTCGAAGAATTTGACCAATCACAGGGCATCGGCATACATCCACCAATCACAGCAACTTCCCCCACACCTCGCCCATCTGGCATTTGGGCACTTTCATCGACTCCACACTTGACTTGACACCTTCAATCTGGGCATGGGAATATGGGGGCAAGTCATAATCGCGACAAGTCTCGGTCAACTCCGCGTCAACGCGGCCAAGCATGTGAGAGATGTTGGAAACAAAAAAAGAAGGTTCGGCATCACTCCAGTGGCATAGAGACAAGTTTCTGATTCCGACGAGTTATAGTGTGACAAGGCTATCCCCGCGTGCAAAAACTGCGTGGCAATTGACTCCGAGTGTATTGCGCGAAACTTCGACTCTGGACCAACCGCCAACAGTGGGCATCTTTCACATGCCACAATCCCCAGGTATTCATGGCAAGCTATCAAATGTGAGGACCATGGCTGATTTTCGAGTAGCTATGTTGAGACACTCAAAAGAAAAAGAGAGGACTTGGAGGTTCAAGTTCAACGTCAACGGGCTCGCCTTCAGCATGATGAGGAGCCACAAGCATTTCCCATTTCACTAAGTCCCGCGCAACACCCTGCAAATGATAACAGCAGTGGTCCACAGGATGCTGCTGATACCACTGTTCAAGCGGCCATGGGAGAGGTTGGGCTACTATCGCGCAGTGCTATGGCAGAGCCTCGAGATGAGATGAGTGGCTTTTCTCAAGAACTTGCCATGGGTCGCATGGTGCGCGCAACTATAGCTATCTGCGGAAAAGACCCGACGAAATCTATGACGAACCCACACAGTGCAATCATCTCGATCTGCGATCAAGCAACCTCTCTCACCAGGGATATCTCATTGCCTTATGTGACGCGTTTCATTGAAACCATTGTGCCACAGTTCTTACATCTCCGAGAATCGTGCATACGAGAAGACTTCGAATTGTACTTTCGGGAACGAAACGATGAGTCCAGATCTTCAGAAAGGGGTCGGGTGGTGTCCTTTGATGTTTATATGAACACGGCTATAGGGATGCTTCTTTCCCCTGACTCGGCCAGCCTGCAGGGCTTTGCCAGCAGTCTTCATGCAGTTGCGATGAGAACATTTGCTGGAATTCTTGACTCCGGGAGCAGATTCGATATCTTACGTTGCATGCTTTCATTGATTATCTATTCCATGCAAACTTCCCTCGGCGGCTCAGCATGGCATTTGCTAGGACTGGCAATGCAAAAGGCAATCACGTTTGGATTTTATAAGGATCCAAGTCCTACGCTTCGTTTACCCGCAGAGCAACTCCAAGAAAGGAGAGATATCTTCTGGGGCCTCTATACAGTTGACCGGTATGTCTCGTAGTATTGGCCATTATTATTTATTAACATCGAAACAGAACTATAAGCACCATTATGGATCGACCTTTCAACATAGAAGACGATGATATCCATGTTTTAGTATGATGCCTCAAGATCTGTACGAAATTATCTCTCGTATGAAGCTGACATGGAAATCTAGCCTCCAGATCAATATACACCAAGTGAGACTACAAGCGCTGATCACGTCACATGCCAAATTGTCCACCATGCCAGGCTCATAGCAACAATCTCAACCTCTTCAGAAGGAATAATATTCCATTACAATAATCTTTGTTACTGGAAGGAGCTTGTCTCTGCCAACGAAATCAAGACCAGAATGCCTACCAAATCTATCCAGCAGCTTTCTTGCAGGGCCATGAGCCAGATCTTGAAATCTAATGGCTCTGCAGTCATAGGGGAATCTATGATAGCGAGCTCACGCAACATTGAAAGTGACTTGATTCAGAATTGCCAAGAGTACATCGAAGGCGAATATCAAAGATCCGAACAAGGGGAACTCATGGGAACGTTTGTTGATGCTTACGATATCTTCGCCGCTGGCGTTGTTATAATATGCTTAACTAGAAAGAATTCCCTTTCTCTTTCTGTCTCGGATGTTGTTCACAAGTGCACAGTTACTCTCGCCATCCTGAGTGAAAGGTTTCCTGCACTTCGGGTCTTTCGTCGTGTACTGTGGGCTTTATCTTCTGTGGTCTCAGAAAACACGGCTCGGGATCGAATCCTTAATGAGATGCCGGAAGTGATTCCTGAAGGAATTCAAAACTTGATCAAAGACTTCCTGTTTTCAGGCAACTGGACTCATTATTCCAGTCAGAATATCACGGACCATTAAATGGACATTCAGTTCCGCGTTGGGCATAGTCCAGTCACCCTTCAAGATTTACGTCTTGCCTGTAAACACAGATCTGTCCGGCGATCCGATTGCCCGTGGCGGGATATGTCCGGTGCCGACGGAGTCGAGTCCGGTGCACGGATCAGGTGTTTTAACGAGGTATAAGGAAAGTTTTAAAACGAGCCTTGATGTCCCTGGAGGTCGAAGAAGATATAAACTGTGCACCCTGAGCAGTTGTCTTTGATTCCGGTGGATCAAAACTTTGAAGTGGCACAACATTACCACAAATCACTCAAAATGTCTCCATCCAGCGTTCATAGTGGAGACCACTCTTCCACGTCTAATACGACCAGCCCCAAGCCAACAGTCTATGTTCTTGATGCATTTAATCCTCAGGCCATCGCCCACGCCAAGACCCTTTTCAATGTGATTCTTCCAGAAGACCCAGGTTTCGCCGACTGGAGGAAGAAAGCCACAGCAATCCTAGTTCGAGGCTCATATGTCACTGCAGACGACATCGAAAGTTGCCCGAACCTTGCTGCAATCGGCAAGCACGGCGTTGGAATCGACAAGATCGACCAAGAAGCTTGTTCCAAGCGCGGAATCCAAATTCTGAACACCCCCGGGGCCAACGCCAGAGATGTCGCTGAGCTTGTTCTCGCTTTGACAATGGCCGTGGCAAGATCCATTCGTTCAATCACCGTTCGGCAGATGTCAAAGCCCGTGCCTAAGGAGACATGTAACGGATTGACTCTCTATGGAAAAACCATAGGAATCATTGGGATGGGCAACATTGGACGAACAGTTGCAGAGATCTTTCGCGGTGCCTTCGATGCCGAGGTCGTGGCTTGTGATGTATTCATGCCCGATGATGCATGGCCCCATATTCCTCACACAAGGGTGAAGACCGCACAGGAAGTTCTCAAAATTGCAGATGTGGTTTCCGTCCATGTGCCTCTCACCAAAGAGACAGCCAACCTGATTTCCTATGACCAAATTCGCACGATGAAGTCAGATGCTATTTTGATTAATGCAGCTCGTGGTGGGATTGTGAATGAAGCTGATCTGGGCAGAGCACTATCCGAGGGACACCTTTGGGGTGCTGGGCTGGATTGCCATGAGCAAGAACCTCCAACACACGAAAAATATGGGGCTCTCTGGGAGCATTTGAACGTGATCAGTACACCACACATTGGAGCTGCCACGAACCGCGCGCAGACGGCCAGTGCAATGGCTGCTGTGAATAACCTATACAATTATTTGAAGAATGTACAGATCTAGAACTCAATTTCAATGTAAAGCAAAATATTCTCAGCTTTCTACTATCTTCCTCCGCGGAGTCAGTCTTAGCCGGACTTTACAGTCCAACTCTCTACCTCTCCTTTAAAAATCGACCATTTACTTACATGTCTACTCAATTACTGGAGATATCTTCTAATCTCCAAGGACAATCTATCACCTAGCAGAATCGGGGCGGAAATTGAATGATTGCTCATATTTTTCTTTATTTCATCTAACTTTAACTGCCTCGGGCTTCACAGAGCCTCCACAATGCCATTTCACAAACTGGATATTCCCCTCCATACTGTCTGTTATGAACAAAGTACGGCCATCTTCGCCCCCAAACGTGCAGTTTGTCAAATTTTTCCCTCCTTGGGGTGAAGTCACAATTCTAGCTTTAGGAATTCCATCTGCATCCACAACAAAAACGCTCGCGAGGCTGGGGTGGCATATGAACAGATTGCCTTCCTCGTCGACTGTGAGGCCATCGGGACCAGATGAGCCGAAAGACTGGAAGAACAACCCCGCCTTCGTTGTACTTCCGTCTGAATTGAGAGGGAGACGCCACACGGAATTTGACCGAGTCATGGCTACGTATAGAAATCGTTCGTCGGGCGATAGTGCAATTCCGTTCGGCGAAACTCCGTTGTCCACTAAGCAGTCCAGTCTGCCGTCTGGACAAAGCCGATATACACGCCCTGAAGGATCGGACATGCCCGTTTGGCCTTGGTCGGTAAAGTAGATCGCGTTTGTGGATGATATCACCAAGTCATTTGGTCCCTTGAAGCGTTCCAAGTTTCGACGGGCAAGGAGAGGTGAGATTACTCCTGTCGATGGATCAAAAACAAGAAGACCCTTCAAATATTAATTTTTCGAATTCTGCGTTATAAGTTCAATCAATTACCTGTTTGTAGTCGGCTATCACCAGACAGCCATCCTCTCTAATTACAAGACCATTTGGCTCACCATCATATCTCGCACACTCCGTGATTTGCATTTGGGTATCGATCTTGAGAATGCGTCCATATGGAATGTCTGTCACGTATAGATCACCATCGCTAGTGATCACAGGGCCTTCTAGGAAGATATCCGAAGAAGGCAATGCTGATCCGCTTCGCCAATCGGTGGGTTGTCCGGTGCACCGCAGTGAGGGTGGGATTTGAACCAAGATATCTGCCTGTATGACTGGTGGAATTGGGTAGAAATTCATTTCGAATTGTGAAGGAAATACATCAAAACTTGGAATTTGTAATTTCGATGTGCCTATGATTCTTTGGGGGAATAAAGAGTCTTTTATGGGGCAAACCAGGGAAGTCTGTACCTTCGATGTATTGTAGACGGAAAATATCCGACGTCTTTTTCATTCCCAAGTAACGTTAGGACACGGCACTCTTACCCCGGATATCGGTTCTTGGCATCTTAAGTTGGGGGTATGAAAGGGCATTCCTGACAATCCGTGAGATTCTCTTCGTAAACAGTTTTGCCAAAATGGGTCTCATTGCGGACACGAAAAAGGCCATTCAAGATGCTCCCAAGGGCACCTTCAATTGGTATATCTTCATGTGTACTCTGATCTTTGCGTTCCCAGGAGTTGCAAAGGGATTTGATGAAGGTAAGACAGGAAAACGGTTCGATCATCCTGCACTGGCTTCAACTTACGGACTGATGAACTGCAGGCAATGTTGCATCATTGGTGGTACAGGCAAGATTCATGTCAGACTTTGGACTTGATAATCAAACAGACCATGAGTATGCCAATACCAAAGGATGGATTGTGTCGATAGCGACAGCAGGGGCTGTCTTTGGTTGTTTCGGGGTATGTGAATCTTGATCACAATGACGCGTCTTTGCTGATGACTGGGGTAGTGTTTGCCTCTGAATGATAGATTTGGTCGCCGATTCACTCTTCGAGTGGCGACCGTGGTCTATATCGCAGGAGTTCTAGGCCAAGGTCTTTGCGGTGGAAATATCTCCGGTCTTTATGCATCCAGGTTCATCTCTGGTATCGGCATCGGTGCAACCACTGTCATCCCGTCCGTATACATTTCAGAGGTACGAGCGCTGGCTCTGGCCCCATAACAACTTGCTAATTTGTTGGCCTTTGATAAGATTTCCCCCAAAGCCATCCGTGGTCTTTTGACTTTGCAATATGCGGCGTGTCAGCAACTAGGCGTTGTTTTTGGCTTCTTCATCAATTATGGCGTCACGAAATCCTATGCTGGAACTGAGACACAATGGATGCTCCCCACGCTTCTTCAGCTTTTACCGGCAGCTCTATGGGGTTTGGGGACTTTCCTGTGTCCCGAATCACCACGCTGGCTTTTGTACGTTGGTCAGCGGGAAAAGGCATTGACAACGCTGTCAAGACTTCGCCATGCGCCCTTGGAAGACCCCACCCTCCAGGCAGAGATTGCAGGTATGGATGCAAGGATCCTTCATGAAAGCGAAGCGACCGGCAGTGTAGAAATTTGGGAGCTTGCAAAGGAAACCTTTGTCCCAGTGGAGAATCGGCGCCGGTTCTTCTTGATATTCATGGCCACCCTTTTCTCGCAATGGTCCGGGGCCAATGCAATCACACAGTATTCTCCAACGATCTTTGGATATCTGGGCATTGATGGAGACGAGGCTAAGTTCCTAGCCACCGGCATCTATGCTGTTGTGAAGTTTGTCAGCACGTTGGCATTTGCTTTGTTCATTGTTGACTTCATTGGTCGAAGGCGTTCCCTGATGACAGGCATCACGCTTCAGCTGGTGACCTTGATTTATATCGGTGGTTATTTGGGAGGAACCAGCTCCATGAGTCCAGAACACATAAGCGATACTCCCGGTGTGTCTCGGGCATCAACAACAGCCATCGTGGCGATTTACTTCCATGCGGTGGCATGGAGTATCGGGTGGTTCAGTATTCCATATCTCGTTGGATCTGAAATCTTTCCCACCAAAATTCGCTCCTTCAACATGTCCATCGCTATGGGCTTCCACTGGGCCTTTTATTTTGGATGCTCCCGGGCTATGCCGAGTCTGCTGTCTGCGACGCAAAAATGGGGCGCATTTGTATTCTTCGGCTGCATCTGTCTGACTTCTCTTGTTTATGTGTTCTTTGCCATGCCGGTGAGTTATATTGCAATATGCGGCGACCGGATTACTGACGTTTGTGTAGGACACAACGGGAAGATCCTTAGAGGCATTGGATAGCTTGTTTCAGCGACCATGGTATACAGTATACCAAGTGGCGTATGCTGACAGGGAGGCTGAACCAGAGAGATCAGACAAGACACTTGTCAAAGCTGAGCACCTCGAGTCTGTGTGATTGAGACCCGTAAAAACGGCTTTCTGAAATTGTGGCAAACAGAGCTGCAGCTGAGAGCTGTTTGGTGATTTCCCTCGGGTAGTTTGAAGTTTGGGACGTGAAGGGAAATGCATGTTCGTGGAGGAAGAAATTGAGATTGATCAGAATCAACGTCTAAGAATGGGAAGATTTCATGAAATTTTTCCAAACATTTTCTGGACTTGGATTGGTTGGCTATCGTCATGAATAGAATATGAAAAGGCCACCGAAAAGCATCGAGGCTGTCGTCACTAAGTGTTTTAGATAGAAATCACCCAAGAATTTTGAGTCAGTTTGGCCTCCCTGGGGGGGTCAATTGATCTCAAGATTGCAGGTTCCAAAACAGACCGATATTCTCGTGGATCTCGAGATGAAGATTGTAAAGGGAGGGAAGAGCAGACATGATTGTCCTGCTACTCACCCTTTCACGTTCTCGTAATCTGCAGTTAACGTCTCTCGAATGATAGCAAAGATAGCCTTCATATCATCATCCGAAAGACGCAACTCCCGCTCTTCAACAACAGCATCCAGCAGTACCTCCGCGGTGTAATCAGCCTGTGTCTGCTCATCCTCGCCATCTTCCCCACCCTCTCCTTCCCCATTCTGTTCGTCGACCTCCATAGCTCCATCTCCGTTGGCGCCCTCTTCGCCTTCTGCTGCCTCGGCGTCGTTGTTGCCGCCTAGACCTAGACCGAGATTGAGGATCATGACAACCTCGGCTTTGGTGAGTCCATAGGGCTGGAGGCGAACGATTAAATCATAAAGGGCATTATCCATAGGCGTCCGGTCCTCAGAAGAGACCGGTGGCGGTAAGGTGGCGGCTTCTGAATCTGTCGCGGGGTTTGAGGCTTGTAGTGTGCTGGTCATGGCTGCTTGTGATTGTAATTGCGAATGAGATGACGAGGGGCGCGCTGTGTAGCGAGGGTATCGAAGAAGGTGGGGCGATAGACGGCTGGCATAGTTGTGAATCTGGACAGAGTCAGTTGGCCAATGTCCCAGGGTCCTGAATGTCCGTTTGAAGAGCTCGGAGGCTTGGGTCTTTGATGCCCCACATGTTTGCGATATACTTGCGCAATATTGCATACACGGCGGGCGGGGGTCACAAAGCCTGGGTACGGTTCCTTACCTCCTTGACCACTGTGTTATGGTCTCTAAGATCTGGGTTTGGCACCCAATTACCTCCCGGCGGGTTCGGTGGTCGGCGGGGTGGGTTGGAGGTCAAGTAAGCCAGGACCTCGACATTAGTCAAAACGGCGGTTTGGGGGTCGATTATCTTCATATCTTGTCAGCAAAGAATAATTGCTTGGGTCTCGATCAGTTCTAACCCTCATTTTGTCTGTTAAATCAGGAAATCCGAGTTGGAGGAAGTGGTGACCTGATTGGAGAAAGGAAAATTGTTTGAATTGCCGGCAGAAGAAGGCGGTGTCTTTATCTTTATTGCGTGCGGTGAGAACGTGCATGTAAGCCCTGAGGTCTTGACTGAAAAGAAAAGGCGAGAAAGAGGATTAAAAGTAAATTCTCTGATGCCGAACTCTGATGCTTAGCTAGAGAGTCTACAATTTCGGGTACAGTACTGAAGTATGAACAGATTATTCCAGCTAAAACTGTACTGCCTTGTTCCTAACGAGCACCCTCTGCGCCAGCGAAAGACCGGTAATCAACCTTTAAATGCCCCAAACATGCGAGCGACAGGAAGATAGCAAAAAAATTGAAACAGAAAATAAAAAAAGTGTGATATCATACAGATCCCAGGAAAGCCTTCCGGTCACATTGCAGAAACTTTTGAAAACAAGCGCTTACTCTCCCTTGGACTTCTTCTTCTTCTTCTTCTCATCGTCATCTTCGGAGCGCTTGCGCTTCTTGCCATCTTCCTTGTCGGCCTTCTTGGATTCCTTCTTGGACTTCTTCAGATCCTTCTTGCTGACTGAGGTAGGGTTACCTGCTGCATCGAAGGTGATCTCACCACGCTCAAGCTTGCGCTCGTAACGCTTGACGCTGAGACCGGCCTTGGCAGCCAAAGCCTCGATGTCTGAGCCCTTGCTCTTCTTAGACTTCTTCTTGGGTGATTCGTCCTCGGACTCGTCGGAGTCTTCAGCGTCAGAGTCGGCATCGGCCATCTCCTCGTCCTCAACCTCCTCAACGAGTTTCTTGGACTTCTTAGACTTCTTGGCGGAGGCAGGCTCCTCGGAAGCCAGAGCATCGGCATCGGGGTTGTACTTGCGAGCCTCCTTGAGGTCGAACTTCTCGGGCTGGGCGGCACCGTTGGGGCCGATGGCAACACCGCGGGGCTTCATGGGCTTGCCCTCCATGCCGGCAAGCTTGCGCTCAAGGTTGAAGCGAGCCTCGGTACCGAGAGCAGCCTTGTCCTCCTCGGTGGCATCGTCATCCCACTCAGCCAGGGAGTCGACACGGATACCAAGAGAGGCCTTGGCAGCGAGAATACGGGCCATCTTACCCTTGTTGCGGCCGGTGGCTTGACCGATGAGAGAAGCGTGGTAGATGAGACCGTACTTAGGAGTGTCGTGCTTGGTCTTCAGGGCACGGAAGAGAGCCTTCTCGGCACCCAGGATCTGAATGGTGGAGGCGGGGCTCTTGGAAAGGTTGGTGAGGCTACCAGCGTGGGCAATGAGACGGGCACCAACAAGGTCGCCGACAAGGGCAGTCAGGTTGGGGGCGATGGCGTTCATGCGGGAAGTGAGGTAGCTGGCGAGCTGAGAGCGGTAATCGGCAAAGCCAACAACCTGCTCAGCGAGGGCCTGGATGTTCTCGAGATCATCGGCGCTGATCTCAGTACCCATGGAGCGGTCGGCAGCAGTCTTGACGGCACCCTCAATCTCCTCGGGAAGGATCTCGGCGAGATCGGCAGTCTCCCAGTTGGAGCGCATACCCATCTTCAGGACGAGCTTGGCGTAGGCAATGTTGTCATTGAGGATCTTAGCCAGCTCGGGGAAGTGCCATCCGTACCATTCCTTAACACGCATAGCATAGGTGTTGAGCTCCTTGTCAAGGTCATCCAAGAGGCCAATGGCCTGGACAATCATGGTATCAATCTTATCGGGGGAGAACTTGAGCTTGTGACGGGCGAGAGAGTGGGACAGACCAAGGGACATGGTGGACATGTCACTGGGGGCCAGACCGGGAATGAGAGTGGTAAGGTGCTCACGGACGGCACGGAAGATGTCGTGGGTGGTCGAGTCAGCGACACACTGGATGTCAAGACCAGGAAGCTTGCTGATAGCATTGCCTATTTACATCCAAAGTCAGCTTGTTACTCGATGAAAGATTAGCAAGGATGAAATTACCAAGCTTAGCGTCGGCAACAGCCAGGGAAACCTTCTTCTCCTCCTTGATGCCGTCGAGCATGGAAGCCAGGCGGGGGGTGACCTTGCCCTCCATGATGGAAGCGGCCTCCTCCAGAGCTGAGGCAGCACTGTCGAACTTCTGGAAGCTCTTCAGCTTGAGACTATTGGCTTGGTTAGTATGATTGTCGCTGATAACAAAATTTTTGCGCCCGCTCAACGGGGTTCGTGCATCCCACTCGAAAAATTTGTCTGCGAGATCACGAGAGGCAATTGACATACAGGTTAGAGACACCCTCGGCGGTGGAAGCCTCCTGAGCGATGTCATCACGCTTGAGAAGCTTCTTGTCCTTGGCCTTCAGCAGGGCGTAACCCGCGCTGGTTTCAGTGAGAATGAAAAGCGTCATGGTGCGCGGCCACGGCGTTCAGGTTCGAAAAATAAGTAGAAAGAAAGACCGGGGTTTTTTGAACGAGAAACCAAGCCGATGGAACAAAGGACGAAAAAATTAGGCGTGTGTTGGCGGCCGCCGTTGTCGTTGAACTAGATGGAAATTTTGCACGGCGGACGGAAGAAAAAAAAGTTCGAAAGCATGGTGGTGTGGCGGTGCCTGTGGCTGTGGCTGACTAAGGCGGTGCGTGTCGGGGCTCGTAGAGCTACAGCTAGGCTTCTTCAACCATCTTCTCCACGTTCACAATGGAGGGCCTATTCTTTAATGTTAACGGCGGGTACGTGATTCTCTATTTCTTCTGCTAGGCCTGCTGCTGACTCTCCTAGATACGTCGAGGGCATCGTTCGTGGCTATCGCAATAGCCTGTTGAGCGGCCAGAACTACTCCAACCTCACTCAATGCGAGACGATTGATGGTACGCTCGACGGATCTTTTTGGCCTTCTTGTAGTTTCTCTTTCTTCGGTTTTGGGTCTAACAGTTCATGACACACAGATGTCAAGCTTCAGCTTGCGCCCTCATATGGCGATTTCCTGGCCTCTCTCCCTCCCAACCCCTCCACCTCAGACCTCGCCGGCCGCATGATGGATAAGCTAGTGTCAGAATTCAAGTACCTGACTGCACAAGCGACAGGTTCATCTGCTGAGTTCCTTGAGTATATGAAATACGGATACATGATTGACAATGTCGCCCTGTTGATCACCGGTACACTGCACGGACGAGAGTTGAAACCCCTCCTGGAGCGTTGCCATCCTCTAGGATGGTTTGAAACACTCCCTGCGCTGATCTCTGCGACGAACATTGAAGAACTTTACAACATTGTATTGATCGAAACCCCGTTGGCCGCCTACTTCAAGGACAGTTTGAGCCACCAGGACCTGGACGAATTAAACATTGAGATCGTCCGAAACACCTTGTACAAGAACTACTTGGAAGACTTCTACAACTTCATCACCACTCACCCCGATTTCCGGGGGTCACCAACGCAAGATGTCATGGCGGAGATTCTACAGTTTGAGGCAGACCGCCGCTCAATCAACATCACCCTCAACTCCTTTGGCACCGATCTCTCAAAGAGCGAGCGAGCGAACCTCTACCCTCAAATTGGCAAGCTTTACCCGGAAGGTAACTACATGCTGGGTAAAGCAGAGGATCCCGAGGGTGTGGCCCTCGCTTGCAGTGCCGTGGCAGATTACAAGGCATTCTTTGATAATGTCCAAGGCGGTCTTGGCGGCATGGGTGGTGGCTCTCCGGATGGCAAGAGTCTAGAGGATCTCTTCTATCAAAAGGAGATGGAACTATCAAAGTTGATTTTCACCCGTCAGTTCACACCGGCGGTGGTCTACGGTTGGATGAAGCTCAAGGAGCAGGTAAGCAGCTCGGCTCCAAATCTGGTGAACCTATGGAAACTAATTGATTATAGGAAATTCGGAACGTGACATGGATTTCTGAATGTATTGCCCAGAACCAGAAGGAGAGAATTGGGAACTTCATTTCCGTATTCTAAGTTCCAAAGAACTTCATGATTTTCCTTCCTCGCCTGCCTCCTTGTACTTATCATTTCCTGGCCAGTATTTTGCTTTGATTGCCAGCCAATTTTCGTTGTATCGAGTACCCAGTTTGTTCTTTAACGTGAGCGCATCTACCTCTTGCTTCCTATCGAGGCAAGTCGGACATCTTTCATCTCAAGTCTCTTATTCTTCTTTCGTATCAGGCGTTTAGTGCATGCCTAGTATTATTCTTATGATATTGAAGTGCACTCACTCTACACCGGATATTCAAGCATGTGGAACATATTCGTCCCAAGTGACACGAATGGATGTGTAAGGGCTTTATGACACTTTATGACATGCACGGTACGAGTTTGGCTCATTTCCCATGATGCAGTGTAGCTATGTCGCAAACCATGACTCCCACAGCGATCGTATGTAGAATGCAGGGCATTTTGGCGAAAGGGGGACGGGTGACATCGATTGATATGTCAACCTCGTTTATTATATTTTCAGTCGGGGAATTAGCCGGGACAACCCCCCCCCCCCCCCCCCAAGTGGCTTCTCATGGGTTGAAAAAAGAAAGTTTTCAATTTCAAATCAACACTTGGAGCTCATATGTGCAATTGGCAGAGGGTGTGGCGTATAATATGACAGGAATAGAACAAAACAGACAGCGCCATCCAAAACCAGTGAGAGAGCAAGCGAGTTATAGCAGAAACAACAGAACACCGATGGCAATTTCAGACCAACAAGTCTACTGCAAACCCGGATCTATGACGGGGAATTGGGGAGGATGAGAGAGAGATAGGATGAAATTTTAGGATATCGGAGAGAAAAGAAATTCGGGTCAGCCGTCAGCAATCAATCATACTGGAAGAGAACACTGATGCTTTCACCGTGGTGCACGCGGCGGATAGCCTGGATGTATGTCAGATTCGGTACTTGAAAAGATCGGACGTATCAGACTCACCTCGCCAAAAACGTGGCCGACTTCCAAGACCTCAAGCTTGGGGCAACGGCGCAGGTGATCAACCTGGTCCACGCTGTTGGTCACAACCACCTTGTCAAGGGCGCTCGCATTGATGCGCTCAATAGCGTCGCCACTCAGAATTCCGTGCGTGACCAAGGCGTAAACCTGGGATGCGCCCTCCTTCTTGAGCAACTTGGCGGCACGAGTGATCGTGTTCGAGGTATCCGCCAGGTCGTCAATCAGGATGGCTATCCGATCGCGAACATCACCAACCAACATCATGGTGGCATTTTGGCGGTCTGTGATCTTAGTGGGGCGGCGCTCCTGCAGAATGGTTAGACTAACAAAATATTTTTCCTTGGACACCCTCAACCAACCTTGTGAATCAGGGCAAACTCCATGCCCATTTGGTCAGCAATTGCCGTCGCGCGCTTGGCACCTCCGGCATCAGGACTGACAATGACAGCCTGCTTGTAATTCGGGATGTTGCGCTGGATATAGCTTTTGAGAAGAGGACGACCATAGAGGTTGTCGACTGGGATGTCGAAGTATCCCTGGTACTGCGGGTCGTGCAAATCCATAGTGATAATGTGATCAGCTCCAGCGCAGGTGAGGAGGTCGGCGACCAGAGTTCCGGCCTGCGCAACCCACTGCTTGTAGCCGGGTCGCGGCTGGAAGGCAGAGATTTTGGAGGAGGCATTGCTGGCGGCGTCATCGGCTGCGTTGGCCAAAGACTTGAGGGAGTCCGTGGTGTCGTTACGGGGCAGACCGTTACCCCGCCTCTTGACGGGACTGCCGGTGCTGTCTTCGATCTGTGCCTTAGCAAGGCCCTTCTGGAGGTTGTCCATGCCGTTCATCAAGCCGAGGCCCTCGGGTTTTCCGGGGCCCGGGGTGGGAGGGGTGCTCTCAAATGTGTATCCATTCGTAGGCTTGCCTCCAACGGCGGCCTTGACGAGAGGAGCACCAGCCTTGTCATAGGGGATATCACTTTGACGAGAATAAGGGAAGAGAGGGAGGACAGCGGTGACTCGGCGTGCAGAGGCGGTCTTGCAAGCGGAAATGGTGATGAGAAGCTCGAGCAGGTGGTCATTGACCTTTCCACCACCAGATTGAATGATGTAAACATCCTTCTCACGAACGGACTCTTGTACTTCGACACGGGTCTCACCCACGGCGAATTTGGAGAGTAGAACCTCCGCAGGAGGAATTCCGAGGACACCGCAAATGCTCTGAGTCAACTGAGGGTGGGAATTACCCCCGATGACGACAAGATTGCGAACCATAGTGGAGGATTTTGTATGTGTTTCGGCTGCCAGAATTGAGATAGAGAGGATTGAGAAAGAATGCGGTTGTTCCAAACGAAATCAGGATTGGAGGGACTCGGTGGAGGGGGAGGAAAATCTGGGGCGATCTTGACCGGTGAGCCGTCGAGGGATCGAGTTCAGGTAAGGGAAAGAAAGTAAGGTAAATAAGATCTTGAAATTGAAGTAGATAGCAGCTACCTCACGGCGGAGCGAGGATCAAGACTTCGTACAGTCATAAAAAAAAAGAGAGACTGTAGCTGCGAGTCCCGCGATGGAAAAAAAGCCTCTTGGAGTGGATCGGACCTGGTTTTGATGCCTCAGGTGGCAATATGAGCCGCATCGGGTAAAGCGCATGTCGTGACGACGCAGGCCCCGCAGAAAAACGGCCCTTGAATCGCAGGAACAAACAGTAGATGGTCAGCAACTGTTTGTACTTCGTATTCGCTGCCATATATACACATTTTCAATCAAGATCTCCAAGTTCGACTCAGAAGAAAAAGAAAAAGGTCATATTCATGCACTCCCGTGCTCCGGTTCCCAAGATACTAATAAAAGAAAAAAGACATAAATCTGCTTGGCATGACCGTCTCGCCGACTGCAGTCTGTTGTGGGAATCCCTATTCACCCGTTCCGACCTCCCTAGAATACAGTTAGCAAGATCCAGGTGACAGTTAGGAAAGACGAGGGGGTGGAAGCTCACAGATCAAGCTGAACTCCATTGCTCACGCCATAGTCCTCCAGAGTAAGTTGATCCTTAAATGGTCGTTCACCTTGGCGCTTGAGAAGAATCTCGTGAGGTTCACGACCAATCCGGGCTGCCACTTGGGCTTTGAAAAGTTCTGCGGTGTCGGGGTTAGCAAGGGCAATGGCTAAGGCCAACAGCCAAAATGAGACTCACTGATTGGATCTGAGGCAAGACAAGGAATGGCAGCCTTGGTACCCAGACGATCGTTGACATGAACAACGATCATGGGCTCTGACGATTGTGGAATGACCTTTTTCTCCTTCTTTTCCTTCTTCACTTTCTTTTCCCGGTCTTCGCGCGGCGTATCGCGATCGTCTCGTCGTTGGTCGCGGTCATCTCTGGGTTTGTCTCCGTAGCGGTATCCATCGCGGCCGCCCTCTCGGTCGCGCCGAGGGGATCGTGGTCGGTCTCGGTAGCCTCGCTCTAGTCTGCGGTCATCGCCGCGGGAATCGTCGGTGCGACTTTTGTCTTTCCACCGAAAGCCTCCGGTCTTTTTGGGGCGGTCTCGGTCGCCATTGTCCCTCGGTCGGGGAGATCTGCTTCGTGATCGGTCTCCCATAGTTGTGGATGGGAAAATGAGGAAGTTTGGTGGATGTCCGACCAGATGTATTTCCAACGGAGAAGCTGCGGCACGTGAGAAACACAGCTCCCAATCGTAGTGGGGCATTATTCCTAAAATAGACTAGTGCGGTGTTGGCCGTGCCCAGGTGAGCTTCTCCTGTGACCAACCCTTTGGGACTCCGTACCTCGTACCTCTTTAGACGTCGTGATGCGACTTTTCAGTCAATGATATTGGCCTTGCGTGTTGAACCCTCTTCATTTCCACAATGCCAGGTCGACTCAAGATTCAGCGTCCCTCTCCGACGACCGTCTCTTTCACGGTATCGAATGCGCCGCAGCGATCGAGTTCCCTAGCCAAGATCTTGTTCGCTTTACAAGTCCTGCTGCGTGCATTCTTGTTCCTTTGCGTGGTAGTTGTCGGCATCACTCTCCTTCGACACCTTGTCTTTGAAGGAGATGATGGGTTTATCAGCTGGCCACTTGTCTGGTCCAGTACGCTTGGGTCTAAGCTATGTTGCTTGGTGGATTCATACAACCCGCTAGCAGTCGCAATGGTCAGCGCATTGGTGATATATTGTGTCTTCAGAAGAGGCTACACAGGTATGCTAAAGAAATTCGTGTCTATGTGGCTATGCAAGGCTGATGAGGTTCAACAGAGGAATCACTCCTGGTTATTCGGGGATTCGGCATCCAGACCTCGACATCTTCAGCCACCTATCTGTCTACCGCCGCCACAAGGTTTATTCCTACCACTCAAATCCAAGACATTGTCATCCATGAAGCTTTCAAAGGCTTCGAGGTTCGCTTTTACTTGGCAGTCATTGTCGAAGGCGAGCCGAATGCCGTGGTCGTATTTCCGGTACGTGAAATCCCGTATAAGACACATCCAAGCTAACTCATTAACAAGCATACGCTTCCCAAACGAGAAATTCTAGAGCAGGTTTGGAGGGGCTCAAGACGGTGCCTATACGACGCGAAATCCTGACATGCATATGCTACCTAGCCTTGCGAGCAAGGTTCGACACACTCAGTGATGATGGTTCTTTGGCAACTATGTACAATGCTCATGCTTGTGCCGCTTTCGCGGCCTCGTCCCTTTCCAGCTTGCGCTGCTTCGCCTTGAGTCCTTTGGCGTTTTGAACTTCGACAGTCTCCATCTTGGCCTTTTGGTCGACAGGGAGATATTTACCACCAACAACGCAGTCGTTGCCGCCATACCATGTCTTAGCTCCTCTGTTCGGTCTTTTGGATGAAGAACCCTTGGTTTTAGCCTCCTTCCGTTCGACAATCTGGTTTCCCTGGCTAACGACCAAGTCCACCAACGCACCAGCAAGGATCTCATCCATCTTCCGCTGCCTCCAGACTTTCCACAAAGTTTCAACTGTGCCTTGCAGCCCGAATTTGGCATCGCCTTTGGGGGTGACCTTAGGATTTCCAACATCGTCACCAGCATAGACCCAGTTTAAGGCATCTTTGCGGCTACCAGAAGCGACGTCAGGGAAAATACAGTCCTCGAGCACAAGAGGAGCATCATCGGCCATGAAGTAAGTTGGCTTGCGTGGGTTCTTGGCAGGATCCAATAGTTCAGGGACGATTGATGGAGACTCGAGTCCTTGTCCGACCAAGAACAGGATCGAAACCATGTGGCGCACCTGGTGCCATAGGAATGCGGATCCGTGAAGGTTGAACGAGTACACCTGCGGAACGTTCTGGGATACCGTGTCCGGGGTTACCTGGTCTTGTTCGGGATGAGCATCCTCCTTAGCCTGGAAGCCAGGTTTTCCAACGAATCCCAACGGGCTGGTCTTGGGGTTGACAGCCTCAATGTCAGAATGATGGATGATGCGCTCGAAATTTTCGATCTGCTTCTTGACGTCCAGCTTGCAGAAGTTTCGGAAATCATGGACACCCTCGAAATGCTTAGCTGCCTCGCGCATGGCCTCAATGTCAAGCCAGCCCTCGCGGAATTTAGACCGTGGCCCATTTCCGTTTTGTGCGCGGTTTTCAAATCCGATAGATCCAGGAGTTGGGGAGAATGCAGGGTTGGTGAAGAAGTACCTGTACCGGCGTTCACGGCAGGAGAAGCGGGCATCAAATCCAGGAGGGGGATTGGGACACCAAGCTAGAACTCGAATATCTTCCGGAAGCACTCTGTTCAAAACAGCTGGATAGCTGATCTCATCGGCTACATCATCCCACTCTTTTTCGGTAGTAGAGTCGACCTGCATGGCATCTTCTTCGCCTTCGACAGGGGGCTTAGGCTTGGGTCTCTGACTGCGTACCCTCAACCCAATGACCTGCCCGAAGGCACTGACTCCCTTATCTGTACGGCCTGCTTTGGAATACTCAACCCCGTCCCAGTAAAGATGGTACGGGCGCATGGGGACGCGCTCGCGATCGGTCGGCTCCAGGTCAGAGGTGGTTTCGGGGAAGATGAGCCTAGTACGGCGCAAGGCCTTCCAAATTATCTCTTCCACCGTAGGCAGAGGAGTCATGTTGCCATTGGTGTGTTCAAGTCCATTGTATGGCTGGCCCAGGTATGCAAACTTCAGCGCAATGTAGCGCGTCGTATACTTGGAGGGGTCAAATTCCCGCTTAACGTTGGGCGGGGCATTCGTCTTCACTGTCCGCGACGGCGCTGGAACCTGAGTGATGTCTCCTTCAGGGGGTGAGTGTGGACGCTTCTTCGTGTTTTGCGCAGAATGGGGAGGTGGGATCGCGGGCTCGTAGCCATCCGCGGGAATAGGCGCATGGGAGTCGGCCTCTTGAGCAGAGTTCTCGGTCGGTGCTGTGAACTCCGTAGTGCGGGAATGAAGCTGGCGCTCAAGGTCGGTGATGCGAGCGATCAGACTCGCGTTGGTCCAGGCCGAGTAATCAGGCTGGTCCTTGGTGCCCTCCATACTTTGTGTCAATGTGCGGGATTGGCACAGGTTTCGGGTGTGTTTGAGGACTCGCAAGTTGCTACTCAATGGAAATAGCCTTGTCGGTTTCCACATACCACGACAAGCAACTGGTGGGGCTTGGAATCGGTGTGGATGTTCGATTGCCGAAAGTCGAATTTGAAAAAGAAAAAAAGTCCGCGGACTTGTATTTTACGTATCAAACATATGTATTATGTCGTAAATGTCAATGTTTGATGGTGCGGTTTGTGCCATTTCCTGCGTATCTTTGTGTATTCATGTAGTATCTCGCATCTTTGTCTCAAATAATCGAATCTGCATAATGGTTCAAATAATGATAAGTTGGTTTTCTTGGGTTTGAAGAGACTCGCATGCACCAAATATCCATGGATATGCTCCTGAAATCGAGGCGGATGTATATTCTGTAGATCTGCGACCCCAATAAACCTTATCATTCGCACCTCACTCGCCATGAACAGACTACCACGCTGCATATCATTCAACAGATAGGGCTCTGGATGAGAATATACCTCGAATTACCAAGCCAATAATATACACAGGGATACGGGGCCATTAACCTCTTAAAAGCCCCGATTAAAGTGACTCAACACCATGGCAGAAGCCATTGCTTTGCCAGACAGCGACAAGTCAGTTTCACTGTTGCTACTGGGAGATCCAGAATGTGGCAAATCAACATTTCTAGCGTGAGTACACACCACACGTGAGAGAATCACTGTCACCTGTCATGACAATCGAAGCCCTGCGAATATATCAGCAATCGATAGCCACTAACAAGATGTAGTCGCCTCAAGAACGGAGGCTCATCGCTACAAACACACCTGGGGAGTAGACCCAACACCATGGTACCATTGCGAGATGAAGATCAGCCTTTCATTTACGACATTCGATTCTCGAAGAAGAAATTTACCCTAGAGCTGTATGACACAGCAAACCCAAACCAGCACTGGTCAAGTCTCCAGCCTGATGTGGTTGTACTGGCATATGACATCTCAAATCGGGCTACACTCGATGGACTCAAAGCCGTATGGTTCATCTCCATCACATCATGTGGCCAAGCTGACCTTGAGCTTGAATTACTAGTGGCGAAACGACATCACTCGGTACTTCCAGTATGGCCATGGTGAGCGTCTACCGGTCATGATGCTGGGCTTAAAGAGGGATCTTCGAAGGGAGGGCGACGGGATTATATATCCTCAAGAGGTAGGCGACCATATTCAAACCTCATAGGCTTTGGCTGACCAACCTGTAGGGCTACCGTATTGCACAAGAGCTTCGCTGTGATAGGTATGCAGAATGCTCGGCTGTTACTGGCGAGCTACTTGCAGAGACATTCGAAGATCTAGCAAGACTGGCGGCGATGACAACTACTGAAGAGGGTGGACAGAGTGCTGGTACTTCTTGTATAATTCTCTAACATTAGAGCCATGCTCTTTCAGTGCAATAATTGTGCGTCTATCATAGTAGAACGAGGACACTAGTATCATTTTGCCATTTTGACATAAGAGTAATAAGACTTTATTACTTTTGCTTGATGACCTCACAATTTTTTCAAGGACAAAAGCATTTACCGATCCCGAAGCGTTGATACCCATGTCGAAGTTGTACTCAGTCCACTACACTTACATCTACAAGTCTACTGGATATGATGCCAAGCACAACCATTTCAGATTACTAGAACACAACAGGGAGAAACCAAGGTAACGATTAAGTCCACCTTGTGAATTGACAGCACAGGGCTTTCCCCCAGAAGCTTCGTCAACGAAAGCATCTGGATATCTTTCCCTCATAAGCGCCAGGTCAATGATTGGCATGACAATTCCTCCCCGAAGCAAACATGGAAATAAAAAAAAAAGTGCTGGTAAGGAAGACCCCACGGAGGCAAAAGAATTGAAAGGTTCCGGGTGAAAGCTCATTTTCTTTTGATGTTTTGCAGTTTCTTTTGTTTTTAGCACATTGCACACAGAGACTAGGATAAACATGTCAAGGGAATTTGCGGGAGATTGGTTTCCATCATGAATGGAGTAGATGGTGTAGAAAAGAAAAGAAGAGTCTTGCTCCGATTGTTGTCGAAGGACTCAAACAGTCGTCACAATCATCCCGGATCACCAGACTTCTGGTTTATTGTGGCCAAGTTCCCCCCTCTCAACGAATATCCTCGGTCATCCGCGAAGCAATTTACCACTTGGCCTCACCAGCGGCGGGCTGAGCCTCAGCCCACTCACCGGTGGCGGGAGCGGAGCTAGCGGCCCAGTCGGCACCGTCAGCCTCCCAGGAGGTGGCACCGGCAGCGGTGGTAGCAGCGGAGGCAGCAGCGAAGGCAGTGCCGGGGTTACCAGCGCCGGGGGCGGAGGCATCCCAGTTCTCACCGGCGAAGCCAGACTCAACGGCACCGGCACCGATCTCCTCAACACCGGGGACCTTGGTCTCATCGGCGATCTCCTTGTTCTCCTCGGCCTCGGGGTCGCGGTAGAAGTACAGGTCAACAACGGTGTCCCACTCGGTCTCGCGGGTAGCGAGGGTACCGCGGAGACGGAGGACCTCACGGGCGAGCATCCACCAGACGAGACCGATGGCGTGGCGACCCTTGTTGTTGGTGGGGATGGCAACATCAACGAAGTCGGTGGGGGAGTCAGTGTCGCAAAGGGCAATGACGGGGATGTTGACGTAAGAAGCCTCCTTGATAGCCTGGGCATCGGTGCGGGGGTCGGTCACGATGATAAGACGGGGCTCCTTGAAAGAGCGGGTGATGTAGTTGGTGAAGTTACCGGGGGTGAAACGACCGGCGATGGCGGTGGCACCGGTGTGGGCAGCGAACTTCAGGACGGCACGCTGACCGTAGGGACGAGCGGAGATGACACAGACATCGGCGGGGTTGTCGATGGCGGCGATGATACGGGCAGCCAGAACGATCTTCTCCCTGTAGCGCAAAAAAAAACCAATTAGATTCCGAATTCCATCGCCAATTCCCAAATCATATTTCAGTTGTCGCATACCAGGTCTTGCCAATGTTCAGGACGTTGACACCGTCGGCGCGGAGCTTCCAGAGGTAAGGCTCCATGTGCACCTGAAGGTTCTTGGAACCAAGGTGGCACTGAGCGGCAAGGAGCATCTCAATGTCCTGCGCGGTAGGGTTGAAAACCGGGGGGAGCTGGGAAGGGGCCATTTTGGGCGATTGATGGATTGATGGATTGGAGGATCAATCGTCTGGCTCTTGTCGTGGTGATGGAGGAAAAGATCAAAGCCACCCGGGCACCGTCGCCCATCGCGGATTTTTTCGCTTGAGTGCCCTTAGGGCTAGGGCAACTAAATTACGGTAGCTCATTAGTACCACATGCGCAGAACCATAGGATCCACTCCTTATCAATTGATAAGAGCCATTTACATACCTACCTACCTAGGTACCTAGGTACATACTACTATGTACGAGTAGTTACGAAGTACGGAATACTCCGTACTCGGTAGACTTTTGTTCTAAGTACATACTAGACGAGGGGTTTTTATCCATTTGGATCTTCACGTACGCCTAGTATCTACTTGTGTACACAGTACCTAGCTTGCGTTTACTTAACACAAATCAGAATGTTTTGATTACCAATTATTCTGCATTGAGCCACAGTAAGGTCGCAGTAAGAAGCTGGCTTCTACGAGCAGGGGCTCTTCATAAATTCCCCGAAAAGAGCCAACCGCTCCCCAATCTCTCCAATAATATCTCGGTCTCTGTTCTCCTGCTGAGTTCGAATGCTCTCGCTAGCGTGAAGAACGCCGAAAATCTCTTGTTGCTCGAGGACTACTTCTCATCAGACGATTCCGCAGCTCCTAGCGGTTGTCGTCTCAGCATGGGTGCGAGAACTTGGGTCTCCACCTACGCATGCTGATATATTTGTGATTTGTGCTTTTAGCAGCTAGGCTTTCTCTTTGAGAATGTGATGCATCATTACATCTCGTCTCTGTGAGTGTAGTTTCTGCACGTAAAGCGTCCCCCGGTAGTATATCTGTCAGCGTCATCGACTATCATCAGACACAACATCAGCATGGATATGATAACAAAGGCCCACATGTCTTTGAACTGCGTCCATTGGGATGTAACCTGTATGAGAGCCCAGTCAAGAAGATGTTCCTGTTCTTTCTGGCTTGATAAATCAACTCATTGAGATGGGCTTGGATGCGGCAATATTCGAGAACAGCATCAGTGACTAGAATTGGCGCCACAAACAAAATTTAGCTTCATGGCGGTAAACAGAAGCTTGGTGGTATAGCTCAATAGAATTAGAATACTTTTAAGACATGCATTGAGAGAAGGGGGAGATAGACATGGTGCTCCGAGCAAGTTAGTCAAAGTTCAATGATATGGATGGTCAGATGGAAGAGAGAAGTAGGGTGTGTGAACTAAGTGGAGGTTTCATATGGTCTTCTGGACATCCAATAAAAGTGAGAAGAATGGTAGTGTTGAGAGAAATGTGGTTACTGAAGTAAATAATGGACGGGAGTTCAAGGCCAGATGCAATTGCATCACATCTACTCCGTACTCCGTACTTAGTACTCTGCTATTCATGATTTCAAAGTCAGACTTCTTGGTTGATCTTGATCATATCGAGAAAGTCTAGCCTGGTTTGTACGTGGGAATTTTGAATGGCAGTTTTGACTCGGGAAAGCACTTCTGTTATGCATTGGACTAGATTTGCTATCTCAAAGAGAGGTGTCTCCGTATGGAGTAAAGCGCAGTCTCGGGCATGAATTTTTATGAAAGCACTGGAATCGTGGGACAACATGGACTAATCAGTACGGCAGGATGTGCAGTATTCAACAATGGCCTCTTCAAACACGAAAAACTATACTCATCATACTTTGTACAAACAAAATAATGAATACATATCTCAATAAAAAGATTCGACACCTGAGGCATTAATATCCTATATAGGAATAGCGTGGATAACATGACTCCCGGACACAAGATTTCCCGGCAAAAGGTTAGGTCGGTGGAAATCAGTGAACGGTTACTGTTGTCGGAAGATTAACCTGCCAGCTACGCCCATCATGCCTTTGCGCATCTCACTCCAGTCCTCTCTAAAGACATTGACCGGTACATATTCTTCATTGGTATTGACCAATTGCCACACCGTGCTAAATCGTGATTGCTAGGTTCGGCTTCTGCTCCGCCCAATGTATTCCACACCTCGATGAGAGCCGCCTCCAGCAAGGCTCAAGTTCGCAGAAAGCATGATCCTTTCATGGCGGCCCAGGCCCGCCAGCGCAAGGCAGCCAATGTGTCCCGGCAAAAAGAGCTCGCGGTGGAGCGCGAGTCCTCGCTCGGCGATCCCGTGAAGAGCAGCCCGACACCCTTTATCCTTGAAATGACCGCGATCCAGTCCGACCCGCAGGTCCCATCTTCTCTCACCGACTTGAACTACTACCTGAAAGCGAACGAACTGGACGCTGCCCTGGGCTTCTCCAAGAATTTGACCGAACCGCTCCCAAATCCTGACCGCAACGTCGCCGACCCTCAAGCCGAGAAGGAGATGCTGGAAATGCATGACCAAGAGCATAAGAATGCCCAGGAGGCGATCAACAGAATCGTCAACCTCAACAATGGAAACACCAAGGACCGGGTGCGTCTCAACATCATGAAATGCGTCGAGACCTTCGGGCGACACTACACAGACCTTAATCTCCCCCCAAAGCCATCGGCCGTGGTCCATGGATCTGCCCCGGTTCACCCAACTCGCGCACCGCGCGTCGGGCCCGATACTGGCTCTGCAGAGGTTCAAGCTGCCATCTTGACCGTGAAAATCATGAACCTCTCTCGCCATCTGGAGTCCGCTACCAAGGACAAGCACAACCGACGCAACATGCAACTCCTCGTCCACAAGCGCCAAAAGCTACTGCAATATGTACGCAGGAAGGAGCGTGGAGGTCCCCGGTGGCAGAACCTGATGGGAACGCTGGGGCTGTCTGATGCTGCATGGAAGGGCGAGATTGCCCTATGAAGGGCATAGTTCTCATGAGGTGTCATTTGTGTTTCTCTATAATTTCACTTGTTGTATTTGGCTGGCTTTGAAGAAGCATCAGCGTGTTACCTTGTATCATCTATCCAGGAGCTAGCGAGGGTACTTTGTTGGTCCGTGGCTCTATCTTATGTTTTTGCTCGCAGAGCATCTGTACAAATAGCATTTCTCTTTTTTTTTTTGTATTTTCATTCACACCGAGTAAGTAGACATCGCATATGGAGTTTATTCCACGCTGTCTGATCTTGTGTGATTATATCTGGCCCCTGGGGCTAGGCGCACTGGCATTACATATGATATGTAGTATACAGAGTACCTCAGTATATTACTCCGTACACTGGTAAATCACCCGAAGAAAAACATTCATCTGTCATCTGTGGACCTTGGACTCAAATTCCTTTTCTATGAAGTAAATAGTATATAGATATATACAATAACTGCATAATAACTGGCTGTATGCATTGATCCATTGTATGTTGTGTATTGTACTCGTTTTCCATGCGTGTGCTTCGATCTATACTACGTCCTCTGTAGTGTTTTCACCGCCCTGAAGCCAGACTATTCTGCCCCATCGCGACTTCCGCATTTGAAAAAGTTACAACTTCGAGGGGAAGTCGGCCCCGGCAACCGCTCCTTCCATTTGAGATCCTCTACCACCTGACAACCATAACATCGCGCTCTTGTTTACTTTTCTTCTCTTCTTCTTCCTCTCTCCCCATCGTTCACCACACTTTCTTTCCAGCCCTTGATTTTTCTTCTTGGAGATCTTCAACCTTTGGACAGTTCCGACTGCGCCTGAAGGTACTCTCTATCTGAATCTTGGACTGTTTGCAACTGCGCCTTCGAGCGCGTCTGTGATCGATACCACTACTTTGTTTACCCTTTCTCCTCACCTCCCGAATACTTCCCTACCCACCGTATCTTGCGCGTAAACCAAGATGCGACTACGATCTAACGCCGTCTTGGACCCGTTGGCTCAACGGCAGACGTCCCGTCGCCGCCGTGGCACCCGAGCCTCGTCGGCCCAGGAGTCAGAGCCGGAAGCGACTGTCCCAGGACCATCATCAACACCGGCTACCCCAGAAGGCCGCCCTGCCAAAAAGGCCAAGGCACAGAAGGTAAGTAGACAATTGGCAAGTCCAAGTTGTTTGACTAAGACGTGTTTTTTTAGGCCTCCCCCAAGAAGGATAAGTCAGTTCCCACCCCATTTGCTTCTCTCTGCGCCTCCCCATTTGCTTCTCTCTGCGCCTCCCCATTTGATTCTATCTGCGCCTCCCTTAAGGATTGTTCTATTGCGTCCCCAACAAAGGCCCTCCAGACTGCACGCGAGGAACGCTATGCACGCCGGCGACTCAGAAGAGGGTCAGTGTCGCCCCCCCCAGCGTCGCGCCCCTCAGAGTTGGCCCCCTCAGCGTCGCCATCCCCGGTCATGGACCTGGACCTTTCCCCAGCGACAGAGGTCCCATCATCTCCCCGTGTACCCCAATCCCCGGACCCCCGTGATTCTCCAGGCTCATCCGCGGTCCACTCACCTTTTACCGCTGAATCTCCTCTTCCGTTCATGAGCACTGGAGATGAAGTTCCTTCCTATCTCCTTTCTCCAACCGTACAGGATATGTCATCCCCACAGGCCATGGCATCCCCAATGGCCATGTCATCCCCACAGGCCATGGCATCCCCAATGGTCATGTCATCCCCACAGGCCATGGCATCCCCAATGGTCATGTCATCCCCAATGGCCATGCCATCCCAAATGGACATGTCATCCCCACATACACCGGAATCCCCCAGTGGCTCTCCAGGGTCATCTGCCGTGCACCCCCCCTTTGGCTTTGAATCCCCAACCCCGCTCATGCGCCGCGGACGCTTGGTTTTTCCATCCATTCTGTCCCCGATTCTAGAGGTCCCGTCATCTTCCCCTGCGTCCGAATCACCCAGCGTGTCTGCAGTTTTATCAGCGTGGATGCTACCTTGCACGTTGGGTTCTCCAACCCGTTCCATTTCCATGCTGGGTTCTCCAATTCCTTCCCTGTTGAGTTCTCCAACCCCGTTCAACCGCTTTCGCTCTCCAATTGCAGAGGTCGCGTCGTCCAGCGATGTATCCGAAACCTCTAGTATCTCCATGGAGTCATCAGCGGTGAACTCACCTTTTGAATCGCCAACTTTGTCCGCGCGCCCTGGATTTTCAGACGCTGCCCGCGTGCTGTTCCCAATGGCGGAAGCCATGTCGGCTCTGGAAATAGTCTCCCAAAGATCCACCCCCGATATGGTCCCGCCAGAATCCGACATATTTTACACACCGGCCACGGTCCCGCCGGCGCTGGAAGCGGCCGTGACCCCGGCGGAGTCAGAGCCAGCCGAGGATTCGTCCTCGACTGGCTCTGACTCCCCGGCGGTAGCCGCAAAACTACCCAAACCATTGGCCCCTACACTTCATCATCCCGATGAAACGCCTGCTGATACCGTTATTTTCAGTCCCGAAAACCCCTTGGAACCCCACGGAGAGAATCCCCATATCGATGAGCCACTCGGCGGCCCATCGGCTCAGCCAACCAGCATACGTACGTTGCTCAAGCCCACCCGGCGCCAGCCCACCCGAGGTCCACTCCGGATGAAAGCATTTCACTATGGCTCCGCAACCGAACGTCTTTCCTCGGACCGTCTCGCCGACCCCAATGGCAAAAAGCTGACAAATGCCCCAGATGAATCCCGGAAACGCAGCCGTGTTGACGAACAGGATACCCCGATGAAGCGTCACAAACATACACGTCCCACAACCCGTCATGGTTCGATGATACGCACTCGTCCACGTACAACTTATGCAGACCGGACCCGACGACGCCAAGCCGAAGTTGGTGGACGAATCCATTCCACCATATATCGTGTTCCCGAATATCTGGCGCAGCAACGTGCAGATGCGAGGTCTGCTCCCCCCTCTAACACTGAACCAAATGACCAGGATACGACTTCCCCTGGCGGTGCTCACCCCACTGAGAACCCCATTCCTCCTCCCGAAGCGCCCACTCCTTCCGAAGCGCCCAATACCCCTGGATGGGGACGATGGATGGTTGACGGAGTCTCCCGGCGTTTGACAGGCCTTGTGGGTAGACCAAGCTCGCCGCAGGTAGCAAATGCTCCGCACTGTATGTTTTCGATTTCCTCATCTCCAATATCAATTACTAACAACCCCTTAGCCTTAGCTACCGAGCTTGTGCAACAGCCAGTGCAAAATGAAGCTGGGCGTGATCGAGCTGACGAGAACGTGAATCACGGAGGCGTTCCCACGTCGCCCCCTGCAACGTCACCAACTCGCGACTCGTCCACCTCCGCGTCTCGTGCGATAGTGGCCTCAAACCCGAATTCGCCTGTCGCAGGCACTGCCGGATCGCGCAATAGATATGGAAATTACGATCTTTTCGGCGCTGGCTTTACTGCTGAGCAGCGAGCCCGCTGGTACATCAATGCAGCACCTGTCTCATTGGCGCCTGTGTCTACTGCACCTGACTCTGCTACGCCTGACTCTGCCGCGCCTGACTCGGCTCCAGCGCAGTCTCCCCCACAACAAACCCCAACCCACGAAGCACAGGTTTCCACGAAGCGCAAACGACAGCCAACCCCCGACGTCATTCCGAACCCACCGGGCTGTAGCTATGGGCTTAATGACGAATACTTCATCTACTCTGACGAAGATTGGGATGCGCAGGAGGCCAACGACGCGAAATCCACGCCTAGCAAGGAGCAAGGCACCTCTAAAAAGGCTCGCATCGAAAGCTCACCAAAATCCAACCATCAGGGCCAGCTTGAGACCCCTGATCAATCTTCCAGCCCCGAGAAACGTGCCTCTAAGAGAGCGCGTGTTGAACGCCCTCCAAACTTCAACTACTCCGGCCACTTTGAGGTCCCGTACTCCAGCTCCGAGGCGTCTGGCTCGACCCAAAGCTCTCCTCTCCCAACGGCTGGTCCACCCTCCAGCCCAGCAAAGCGTGGTTCCAGAAGATGGCGCGGCGAACGCCCCCCAAACTTCAACTATTCTGGCCACTTTGAGGTCCCGTACTCCAGTTCCGATGCTACTAGCTCGCCCCGCCGTACCCCACAATCCTCTCCTGCGACAAACCCCTCGCGTCCCCAAACCTACGATGGATCTTACGATGGATCTTCAGATGCTCTCTCCCCAGATGACCACCAGCAAGGCCCTCGGGTGATCCTAACACCTCGGAAGAATTCTGCACGGAAGAGGGTTTCACCCCGCCAAGACATTTTGAAAACCAGCCCAGTCGACATTGAACTCCTCAAGAGGGCTCGGGATCAGGCTGAACAGTACAAGCCCAAGACACCAAGTCGCCTGCGCGCTGCTCACCGATTCTCTGGCGGTTCCAGCCTTGGTGGCGGTTCCAACCGTGGCTCGCTATTTGGACGGGAGGGACATCGCGACAATAAAGAAGATGCCATTCGTCGCCGCCGTCTGATGAGAAAGTCGTCGCTTGCCAAAGCATGCCCGAGCGGCAACTTAAACAACATTCTTTGGCCAGAGCATGACACCTGGGCCAATAGACTCCGGGGATTCATCGACAAGGGTGTCGTCTCACGGGCCCAGAGACGGCACCCAGGATTCTTCCGGCCCCCCAAGCAGGGGGCGGTTGATGCGTGCTTCGAAGAAGCCATCAACCAGAAGCGTGCCGACCGGGGGCGGGCCACCCCCGGTCGGCGAACGAAGCTGTCAAGCTTCGACAAATTGTGGAGTCTGAAGAAAAAAAAAAAAAAAAAGATTAAAATCCAAAAAAAGATCACTTCACCCATGTCTCCCCTAGATGCTTTCATGTGTTTGGGGTGAGACATGGGTGAAGTGATTAAAAAAAAAAAAAAAAAAAAAAAAAAAAAAAACATCAGAAAAAAAAAAGGAGAAAAATTATGTATGATTCCGTGTGGATTTTGACCATACATCTTGTTTCGGTTACTGTCTTTGGAGGCTCGGCCTCATGTAGCGATTAGCGAATGTTGAATTACTATGTTCATTATATCTCGTTATATCTCGTCCGAGAGATGTAGAGTTGTAGCCCCTCTGCTGACGCCATACTTCTCCAACTGCACGTCAAAGGCCCACGTTGCTTCTATACCCTGCTTGTTCGCTGTTTGTTTTTCTTCTTCTTTGTTTTCTGTTGTGCTCTTGCTTCCTGTTCAAACCAAAGTCTCTATCATGTCTGAGAAAAAGCAGCTTATTATCAATGCATTCGCGATGCATTCGCCCAGTCATCTTAACCCGGGGTTGTTCCGCCACCCAGCCGACCAAGGCGCGGATTACAAGAATATTAAGCATTGGATCGGGCTAGCCAAGAAACTCGAAGATGCCAAATTCCATGCGATTTTCTTTGCCGATGTCTTGGGAGGTTACGATGTCTACAAAGGCCCGGCCAATCTGGACCCTACCATTCCAGCCGGCGCTCAATTCCCCATCAACGACCCCCTATACAGTATTCCCGCCATGGCAGCCGCAACAGAAAGTATTGGCTTTGGAGTCACAGCCTCAACCACCTACGACTCCCCCTACGCCCTGGCAAGGCGTTTCTCCACCGTCGATCACCTCAGTAATGGCCGGGTCGGTTGGAACATTGTCACCTCGTATCTTGACTCTGCAGCCCGGAACTTTGGTCTTGATACCCAAGTGGAGCACGATGAGCGCTATCGCATCGCGGATGAGTACTTAGATGTCACCTACAAGCTATGGGAGGCATCTTGGAGAGACGACGCCGTGACCTGGAGGCCAGGCCAGAGCAAGACCCAGGGATACGCGGACCCGAAGGCCGTCCGCCAGATCAACCACCAAGGCAAATACTTCCAAGTGCCTGGTCCTCATCTCTGCGAGCCGAGTCCTCAGCGAACCCCCTTCATCCTGCAGGCGGGTACTTCGACCGCCGGCAAGGCCTTTGCGGCCAAGCACGCCGAGGCCGTCTTCTTGCATGCACAGAAACCCGAGCTCGTCCGTCCTTCTGTCGATAGCATTCGTCAACAAGCGGCCGAGATTGGTCGTAACCCGCAAGATATCAAGGTCATCGCGGGAGCGTTGGTTATCGTTTCTGAGACGGACGAGGAGGCAAATGCCAAGTTTGACGAATTGAAGACGTACGGTGACCGGGAGGGAGCGCTTGCTTTGTTTGGTGGCTGGACTGGATATGATCTGTCAACATATGCCGATGATCAGGACTTCCGGTTCGTGGAACAGCCTGCTGTGCGTAGCATGGTGAACCATTGGGCTAGTACGGTGCCCGGCACAGAGGGCCAGAAGTGGGATAAGAGAACCATTGCTGAGTACTTGACTCTCGGAGGCAACGGTGTGAAGATTATCGGTAGCGTGAAGACTGTTGCCGATGAATTGGAACGATGGGTTAGTGTTGGTGATGTTGACGGGTTCAACCTTAGCTATGCTAGCTTGCCAGATACGTTTGACGATGTCATTCGTCTGTTGCTGCCAGAGTTGCAGCGACGTGGACTGTTCTGGTCTGATTATGCCGTGAAGGGCGGCACTCTTCGCGAAAACATCTATGGGCAGAAGGGTCAGAACAGACTTCCTGAGGCGCATCCTGGCGCGAAGTACTTCTGGCGTGAGGGCCAAGAAGTGCCTCCGTACACTGTGGAGTCCAATTAGCATGTAATATAAAGGAAATAGCATACCAAACCATTGTTCATTCTTCCGAAAACCTACATCCCGTCTTCCATTGCCGAAAACACACCGGGGGCCGATACTTAGCGTCGGCTGCAGTCGGCTGCACTACACCCGCATCCCCAAACCCCACAAAAGCGGCGTTCTCGTTCTCCGATTGGTGCGTCGCCGCCCGTTAGTCTGAAACTTTCAAAAAGGCGGGCAGCTGACCATCTCGTCTTTTGCGGGGTGTATGTCTCGCATTCCTCGGGGTAAGTGGCAGCGAGCATCGCGTGGTCTCGGATATTCCGATGGCATCACATCGCGCTGCAATTGAGCGGGCGGATTTTGGAATCTGGTTCCAACTTCTCTCGTTCAATCATACCCAGCATGCAGATTTCTCGTTGTGGCATTCATGGATTCCATGAAGTTCTTGGAATTGACACTGATGAAATTCGGTTCCATTGGACAATCGAGACAGACGATGAATGTGCGAAACAACTCGCCTATCGCATCGTGGTGACGACCGATGCCGAGCTCTCAGATGTGGTCTGGGACTCCCAGCGCGTTGACAGCAATGTGCAAAGAAACATCATCTGCAAACCCGACAATGGCTTTCAGTCAATCACAAGTCATTTTTGGAGAGTTACAGTATGGGACCAGAACAATCAAACCCACCACAGCGCTGTGAACCATTTCTTTACAGCCTACCCCCGATCCCGACTCCTGCCGCCCTACAGCATGAACCAGACATACATGCCGCACACCAGTCTGATCTTCAAATCTTGGTTCGAAGACGCGCCCAACCGCTGGAAGGCAGTCTGGATCGGTGATGGAGGTGATAAACCCATCTACTTGCGAAAGTCCTTCCAACTTTCCCGAAAACCCGAGCGGGCAATTCTGTTCGCTTCTGGACTCGGCCATTTCAACATGTCAGTGAATGGCCAGCCTGCATCAAATCACCGCCTCGATCCTGGATGGACAAACTACCATCGCCGAGTTCAATTTACATCGTATGACGTGACAGAGCATCTGGCGGCAGGCGGGAACGCGCTGGGCGTTCATCTGGGCAATGGGTTCTATGCTGGCGATAAGGGTGGTGACGGGCGCTTTTTCTGGCCCATGTACGAGGACAACACTTACGTACGATACGGCAATGAACTTTGCTTCTTTGGCGAGTTGCATCTGTTTTACGGAGATGGGGAGAGCGAGGTTTTGATTTCCGATGCTTCTTGGAAGGTCAAGAAGAGCGCCACTACCCTGGCGAACATTTATGCATCTGAGGATCATGACCGACGACTTTACCCTGTTGGATGGGACTCTGCCTCCTATGACGACTCTGACTGGGCTCCTATCAAGCCTTTGACGGGCCCCAGGGGGCATATTTTCTATCAAAGCCAACCTCCTGTCGTGTTGCACGAGGCCTTTGAGCCGGTCAAGGTCCATAGCCCTAAGAAAGGTGTTGTTTGCTATGACTTGGGTCAAAACTCTTCGATTTCTGTCGAACTCGCGATCGAGGGAGCGGCTGGCTCAGAGGTTCTCATCCGATACTCTGAGACGGTCAACGATGATGGTACAGTCTTGATGCCAGATCCCCTGTTCAAGGAGTTCGAAACAGGGGTTTATTCTAAGATTACCCTCGCTGGTACTGGACAGGTCGAGAAATGGGAACCCGACTTCAGCTTTACAAGTGCGAGATACATTCAAATCGAAGGTGTCTCATTGAACTCTGGCGATGGATTGCCTGTTATCCACTCCGTTGTTGGTCGTCACATTTCCTCGGCAGCGAGAAAGCTTGGAACAATGACAACCGACAAGGAAGACGTCAATCAACTTCTGAATGCACTGTACTGGACTTTCAGCAGCAATCTGTTCAGCTATCACACAGACTGCCCACAAATTGAGAAGTTCGGCTGGCTGGAAGTCACCCACCTGCTCGCTCCAGCTACCCAATACATCCGTGACATGGAGTCTCTGTACACTAAGATCCTCGATGATATCCTTGATAGTCAAGAGCCAAGTGGCCTAGTACCAACGATGGCACCTGAGATTCGGTACATGTGTGGTCCCTTGCATGACACCATAACATGGGGCTGTGCGTTGTGCCTTCTCCCTGATATCTTGCGACAGTACTATGGGTCTACTCATGTCATCCAAAAGGCCTACCCAGCCGCCGTGCGTTATATGGAATACATGCAGACCAAAGAGCGAAAGGGTGGTCTCATCGAGCACGGACTTGGCGATTGGGGTCGAGGTATAGCTTTCGGCAACAACCAAGCAAACATCGAAACAGCGATCTACTACCGCTGCCTCCAGTGCGTGGAGATGATGGCCCGAGAACTCGGCAAGCTTGAGGACGCTCAAAAATTCAAGGCTTGGTCTTCTCGTATCTACGATGCCTACAACCACAACCTCTTGGTTACAGATGACGCAGACCGTCCTTACGCCTATTACACCTCCCTCGACAACTACCCAGCGCGAGACTGCGACGCAATTGCCCAAGCAATGGCGCTGCAATTCGGTCTCGTCCCCGAGTCCCACAAGAAAGACGTGATGGCTGCATTCCTGGAAGATGTGGCAGATGGCAAGATTCGTGCTGGAGAAATCGGTCTTCGGTTCCTTTTCAACACCCTGGCCGATGCGAACCGCCCAGATCTTGTCTTGAAGATGGCAAGACAGGAAGAGCATCCTTCATATATGCGATTTTTGCGCCGTGGCGAGACTACGCTCTTGGAATTCTGGCAAGATGCATGCCGAAGCAAATGCCATGACATGCTGGGTACAATCTATGAGTGGTTCTACGCGGCTGTTCTTGGATTGAAGCCTGTGCAAGAGGCCTACCGGACCTTCTCGATTGAGCCTCCATATGCGTCTGAATTTGACTTTGTCAAGGGTTCTGTGGACTGTCCGTATGGGTTGATTGAGGTTGAGTTTAAGCGCGAAGGTAGTTCCATGAGCTTACAGCTAAGAGTTCCATTTGGGACAGAGGCGACTGTTTCTCTCCCTGGGGACATGAAGGGAGCGACTTGTAGTGGCAAGGTGGAGAAATCTGTGACCGGCACAGAGTTGTCGCTTGGCCATGGATTGTACACTGTATCTATTCAACTATAGAAGTTAGACGACTTTAGATAGCATTCAATTTCCAACATGTTTAACGATATGACAAAATTCGAGTTCTTAGGCCTTTCTGTTTCGTAGAAAGTAGAATTTTCTCTCTCAAATGCCAAGTGAGGCAACATTCCACAAATCCCTAAGCGAGACACTCTATACGACTTAAAGACCTCCACATAGTTGGACGTCGACTCGGCAGTAATTACCGATGTGTATTGGCCCATCCCAATTCTCGGGGGAGAACATACCGAATGCGCGTTGACTTCGGCCGGCACAAGCAATTTGCGAGGCCCGGAAAAGCCGTAGCCCTCGCGCTACTCGTACCCCAGCTGTGCGAGACCACTAGATCATTTCCGGTCTAGTTGGAATATAACTCCGGTTCTTCTCGATGTCTATTTAATGCCATATCCCCATGGGGTAGGCCCCCCAGGTTTTGCCCCGAAACATTCAGTGAAAATGCCCAGCCTCAAGACTCTGTTGACTGCCACTTTCCTAGCCACAGGAGGTAAGTCTTATAATGCTCCTTTGACAACACATACTAAAAGGTATTAGGGTTCCTGTTCGGTTATGACAGTGGTATCGTCACATCAACGATCGGCCAACCTGAATTTATCGAATACTTCTCCAACCCCAGCGATACCGTGACAGGTGGTGTCGTTTCTGCATTCCAGGGCGGTGCCATCTTGGGTACAATTATCAATATCTTCACGGGCGACCGGCTTGGCCGAAAATACTCTGTCTTTGCCGGTGCCGCTGTGTCATGCTTTGGGTGTGCATTGCAGGCTGGTGCCATCAACATGGTCATGCTCATCATCGGACGTTTTATTGCCGGTGTTGCAGTAGGAATGTTGACATCGGTCATCCCCATGTATGCGGGTGAGATTGCCGAGTCCTCTTCTAGGGGTATGATGTCCGGCTTGTTACAATGGATGTTGAGTTGGGGATATTTCGTTGCTCAGTGGCTCGGGTATGGGTGCTCCTTCAACAACACTGCCTTCCAATGTGAGTACATGGTCCAAATTTGTCCTTTCATCTTCATGAATGTCCACTGACCTCCAAAGGGCGATTCCCTCTCGCCTTCCAATGCGTTCCAGGTATAGCACTTATGAGTGGTATTCTCTTCCTCAACGAATCTCCTCGCTGGCTGATGGAGAAAGATCGCCATGAGGAAGCCCTGACTGTGCTTAAAAACCTCCACGGTGATGGCACACCCGAGAAGGAGCAATACATCGAGCTCGAGTTCCAGGAGATTCGCGAAGCTATTCAAGCAGAGCGGGCTCAAACGAAGATCTCCTATACTTCCATCCTTCGCAAGCCCTCTTGGCGCCGTCGTCTTCTTCTCGGCTGTGCGGTTCAGGCCTTCGGTCCTCTATCCGGAATTAACGTGATCAACTACTACGGCACTCGCATTTACGGACAGCTTGGCTTCGATACCCAGACTACATTGATGATCATTGGAATATCTGGTGCCTTCTCCATCGTCTGGGCTACACTCGGTCTATGGGCCCTCGAGCGTGTTGGCCGGGTCAAGCCTCTCATCATCTCAGCAGCCGGAATGGCAGCTGCACTCGTCTGCAACGCTGCGATGTCCCAACATTGGGATCAAGATAATAACAACCAGCTCCGGGCTATGGTGGCCATGAACTTTGTGTTCAGCTTCTTCTACACTTTTGTCGGAATCATCTCCTGGGTGTATCCCGCTGAGATCTTCCCGGTTGATATCCGGAACCAGGGTAACTCAATTACCACCTTTACCAACTGGACTTTCAATCTGGTTTTCGCGCAATTCTCCCCAAATGCGCTGTCTTCTATTGGATTCCGGTACTTCTATGTTTTCTTTGCTTTCAATGTCGTTGCTATGTTGTGTTACATTTTCTTCTTCCCTGAAACTCGGGGTAAGACTCTCGAACAGATGGATATTCTGTTTGGAGATGCGACACCGCTTGCTGTGAATGAGAAAGAGGCTGAGACAGTCATGGTTGAGGATACCACCAAGCAATGAGCTTGATCTACTCTCCATTGGGGCTTGAATCCTCTGAAGTTGCACACAATGGGCTTTTGAGACGAACTTATATGAATTATTGTATCTGATACTTGGCGAGTTGATCGGGAAAAAAACTTAAATAATGATATTTCTCCAATTGCGCCAAAGATTCGAGGGGTGCACTGCATAAGAACTTCCTTTATGTAACCTTAGAAATCGCTACATAATCGAGACCTATATCGAGTCAATCTAATCTATCAAACATCCCACCAGCCCTCCATGTAAGACTTCAAGTCCACATCCTCCGGCAACCTCAAATGAGGCGTCAACTCCGCACCCGGCGTTTGTTCCCGAGTAGTCCATCCATTACCAAAGTAAGCGAAACGATTCCCACTGGGATTGACATAAGTATACTCCCAATCTTCCCAGCGAGGATCACGACGAATGTAGTTTGCACTAGCAGCACTTCCAGGGAAAAGCCCATGGATTCTCGCACCAGGCTGACCACCATTGTACCACGAGCTGCAGTTAGCAGACCAAACAGTGCGGGGATAGAACTGATCGCAATAAGCGATAAAGTCATCAGCGGCCTGCTTGGCAGGCTCAATCGATTTGATCCCTTGGCTGCGGATCTTGCGGAGCACTTTTGCTATATAAGTCACGACATTCTCGACGCTGTTTGGGACAGTGCCACTGTGACCGGATGCGTAGGGCCCACCTAGCCAAAGGAGATTTGGGAAGCCCGGTGTTGCAAAGCCAAGATAGGAGTACGGGAAACCGAAATGGCCATCCTTTTTCCAGGCAGTCTTGAGATCGATTCCGTTGGCGATGATTGAAAATGGCGGTGCGTGGTCTACGTTTGCTCCGGTGGAGCAGATTGTGATATCAACTTGGCGCTCGATGCCGTCTTCCGTCACGATTCCGGTCTCGGTAAAGCGTTTGATTCGCGTTTGGATGTAGTCGACGTTGTCTTGAGATAGGGCTTCAAGGTACCCGGGGCCTGGCGTTGGGCGACGGCAGTTGGGCGGGAAGTCCGGGAGGATCTTTTCGCCCAGCTCGGGTTTGTCTTGAATGCGCTGCAGCATCAAATTGGTCCACTTCTCGCGAAGGGCCTGGTTCTCTGGTGTGTCTTTGAAGATTGCTCCGAACCGCTCAAAGTAGCCTCTCTCAATCTCTCTTCGATATTTCAAGTAAACCTCCGGGTCCTTGAATGATTCTCGCTGGTCCTCGGGAATCACATTTGGCTCAAGGCGGCGGACACCCACATTACCGCTGCTGAATGAATCTGCGATCCAAGTCGGATTCCGCGCATAATGATCGACGTGACTTGCCAATGGTTGAATTGATGGTAGAACTTGCAGACCGGATGCACCGTTGCCGATGAGAGCCACTCTCTTTCCTTTGAGGTCTAGATTGTGGTTCCAATTGGAGGAATGAAATAAAGTCCCCTTGTAGTCGTTGATTCCTTCGTAGTCGGGCAGTTTCCATTCATTAAAATGGCCAATAGCGTTAATTACCACGTCCAGCTCCTCTTCGTAGATCTACTACTGTGTGAGTATTCCGTTCAGATTCCTAGCAGAGCTTCACAATTTACCTTTGACCCGTCCACATGCTCGATGGTCACTTTCCATTTACCCTTCTCGGGCTGCCACTCGGCCTTTTGTACCTTTTGGCCTGTCCGAAGGTACTGGTAGACATTGTGCTTCTTCGCGACACCTTGCCAGTAGTCTCTGATCTCTTTACCCTGGGCAAATTCTTCGGTCCACTGTGTATTGGGCGAAATTCCAGACTGATAGACATGTGCAGGGATATCGCAACGAACACCCGGGTAGGTATTTTCGAACCTGACAGCCAATCAGAAAACATGATTAAAAAAGGGTTGAGTGGTACTCACCAAGTGCCTCCCACGTCGGCGTTCTTTTCATATATTCGAAGATCAAGACCCGGCAGTTTTGCGGGCAGCATCACACCCGCAGTGATACCTGTTAGGCCTGCACCGATGACACCGACCTTGATAGGTCGGACCTGGTCGACTGGATGCTCTTCCAGTTCAAACTGGATGTCTGCCTTATCTGAGGCAGAGGCATCGATCTCACTATCTACAACTGTGGTTGGCTTGGAGTCTGATGGACCCTTAATTTCAACATGTTTGATATGGGACGGTAACTGGGAATCGACAAGAGCCATGATGGATGCAGTATTGTGGGAATTTGAAATTTGTAAATGGAATATCTGAAAATCATGCGAAAGGGGATTTCATATAAAAAGGAAAACCTGCACGCCATGTTGAACAATTCAAACGTCAATTGCCATATTTGATCCTGCCCCTCACCCGATGTTATCAAAATCGATCGAATCCTTTGCAATGCGGTTGGTCGGATGTTGATTTGATGCGACTCACATCATCGCGGTCCGTGATGACGTGCGGGTTGTTAACATCCACTCCACTCCCCACGCCATTGGGGTTCCTGTTAACAATTCATTCTGATTTGCTCTCATTTTCTCGGCCGGTAGTTCTCCGTTTTGGGGTTCAATGGAGCCTCTAACTACCGAGGCTCAGCGGTTTGTTGAACTCGAGAAACCCTAACTTGTCGCACATTCCTACAATCTTCTGCATAGACTTATATGGAATATTGGTTGGCGAAATTAATCGAATCGATTAAGGAAATGTATGATAGATATGGTTAACTTAATGGATGTGTTTCGAGCTTCGAAGCTCACAGCGCGGGGCCGTCAACGGGGTTGTCCTCTGGGGCCAGTTCACTTGGTGGGCTCGTGACCTGGACTATCCTCTTGTAAACCAGACTCATCGACAAGCGGGACTTTGTTTGAATCTTTCGTGAGTGTCTGCCGCCGACATCATCTCTCCGCCACCTCCTGAGGCACGCGGAGCATTGTCTCACTGATCGGCCAGTTATCGGACCACAGTAAAGCCGGGGTGGGCTGCGTGATAAAAGCAGAAGTTGATATGAGTCGAGGCGGATTCACAATGGGGGAAATGGAAAAGGTTATTAGCCACAGCCGGAGAATCCAGTAGAATTGGGGTGTAGCAAACTACTCCCTCCTTTGAAGGCGATGCCGTGGGGTGTATACTGAGAACATCTCTGACGCCCATAGATGAATCGGTAAAAGCACTTCCGTATGCGGGATGCATCAATGCAGAATTAGAAATGGCCGGGACCAGTGGTGGAGGAGGTTTGTGGCTACCATCAGGGAATTGAATAAAGTCGAGGATTCATCCAAGGACAGATCAGGTTCCGCAGAGGTAATGAGAGTAGTATTAGTATCAGCAGACGTTCCATTGGGCCGAGTAAACTCCGGGACCAATGGCGGGTGCAGATTTTCGGCCACCACCGGGGAGTCGAGTAAAGTCGAGGACGAATCCTCGACTGGCTCTGACTCCGCCGGGGTCACGGCCGCTTCCAAAGCCGGCGGGACCACATCCGGGTCCAGAAGATATCCGATCCTGGGGAGACCATTCTAAGAGCCGACATGGCTTCTGCCATTGGGAACAGCACTCGGGCAGCGCCTGAATATCCAGACCAGCCCTAGTGTTTGCCTTTTGGAGCTTGCCTTTTGCAACCTCTCTCTCCTTCCTCTGAATCGAACGTTTGTGTATCTTTCTTCGGCCTTGTAGCCTCAATAATTGGGAAATTGGTTGAGGCGTGGGGATGAGTGGAGGTGTGAGGTTTCCAGCCACAATCAGAGAATCCTGTTGAGAGAGAGGATGGTTAGATAGTCAAATCCGTCAGTTTGATGCATTTTAGAGCTTACCCTTTGCAATATCTCTCCCCTCTGAATCAGTCGTTTTGTGTGCCTTTCTTCGGCCTTGTAGCCTCAATCAATCCAGTAAAGCAAAGTGAGAAATCGATTGTGAAATCGATTGAGCCAACTTTGGGACAAAGAAAAAGAGTTTGTTTGTTTGTTTCTGTTTGTATAATTAATGTCCTGGAGGGCAGGAGCGAAGCTCCTGCCCCCATTCGTAAGAAGTGCGTGCGATTAGCCAGTTGACAGGGTCACCTTTGTTTTTCCCGCATTTTTCGCTTCTTCCAGCATGGTTGCTCTGTTCTGTGGTCCGCAGCAAAAGCTGTCCGTAGTTGTCCGTGCGCATAGCGCACTCGTAGATAGAAGGTAATGAATGTAGGGTTGGTAGACAAAGGAAAAGGGGGAAAGGAAGAGTGGAATAGTGGTTTGCACCCTTCAACGGGTGCAAATTCTGGTGTAGAACTCCGTAACCCGGAGCAATTCGACAAAAGCCTCCGAGAACAGCCTCCGGAGATAATCTAGCGCTTCGCGCTTATTCGTGGGGGCGTTGGGTGGTCGGGAGAGCCACTGGTGGAGGCGGCCTCTTGTTCTAACGCAGAGCACTAGGTGGTCTGGGGACTTATTCCGTCCGCAGGAGCAGGTAAGCTTAGCGTCATCGTGTTTGAATCGCCGGTGGTACCAATCAAAATCCCAGTGGGAGAGAAAAAGAGAGTGTGTGGGCGGGATGGAGTAAATAGATACCTAGGTAACAATGGAATATAATAAGGAATTAGGTTGACAACAACGGTCAAAGAATCTTGTAAAATGAAGTGAGAAATCAATTGAGATAAACTTGGGATAAGAGAAAGGAAAGAATGAGACTGTGTAAAAGACAAAGTGATTATGTGAATAGGAGAGAGCAGAAAAGTAAACGAGTAAACAAATGCCCAAGTGGATAAGTTTACAATAAGAGAAATCAGACTATCAACAATAACCAAGGAATCTAATAAGATAAAGTGGGAAATCAATTGGGAAATTAATCAAGGTGAGTTTGGGATGAGAGGAAAGACTTCAGGAGGAAGTGAATGAGGGAGCGAGTGGAAAGATGAGAACAAAACAAAGAAAGGAAAAGAGGTAGGAAGAGCTTCTAGCTTCCGATCTACTACACAAAACTTTCCATTCCTCTGTTGTGGCATCTAGCTTGATCCAACTTTTCCATCTATCAGTCCTGGTCAACCTCTGAAACCATCACCACCCTCTCCAACCCACGTCGATCGGCCCCTTTTGTCGACATTTCTGACCGTTGGAGAGAAGACAAAGAATATCCCGGCAAAAGCAAGCTAAATCTTAACCCAAACCGAGACGAACCCATTCAGTAGCTTCGACCGAGACACAAAAGCTCTGCTCTGCCGTTTGGTCTGCTCATAAACTGCGTAGAAGCTTTTTATGTGATAAATCTCATAGAAACGGGTAGGATTTGCGAAAAAATTAGTCGAAGACTCCGTAACAAACGCCAATTCAAAAATACAAGCAATAAAGCCACCCTTTCAACCCCAACTTATGCAATCTCAGCCTCGATAACCATCTCATACTGCTGAGGGTCAGGCCAAAATTTAACAATCTTCAATCCGGCACTGGCCAACAAGTTATTCCAGTTCGCTTGAGTTCGCTCAGAAGCCGATAGCAACGACATCATCTGCACATCCATTGTTGTTTGGGCAATGCTTGCACCTGTGGATGGTAAGACGATATCATAGACGAAGAGCTTAGAGTAGCCTTTTGTCATGGCATCTCGGGTGTTCGCCAATAATTCCCTCGCCTTGTCATCTGGCCAATCGTGAAGAACGGCATGCATGAAATAAGCACGGCTCCCTGGGTCTTGTCAGCAATATGAACTTGATGCAGCTTGAGATAGTTTACCTTTGATCGGTTGTGGTAGGAAGAAGTCATGGGCCATCGCAGTGATCTTCTTGTCAACTTGCGCGGTAGCGATGATTTCGGGAAGATCTTGTAGTACCAATGATCCACTAGGGATTTTCGGGTGTTTAGCAAGGACGTGTGAGATATCTATCCCGGTATTACCACCAACGTCGACTACAAAGGGCGAGCCATCATCAAGTTTGGCCCCTGCAAGCAGCTGAGTTGTGTCAACAATTCTGGTCCAAGGAGTCTTCCATGCTGTCCATGCTTCCATGTGCCCAGTGAATGCTTCAAAGCAAGCAGGGCTTTTCTGCAGTCGACCAAAGAAGTTCAAGCCATCGGGATCTGCGACTGAGTGGTTATTTGTGACAACATTTGTTGGTTCGTGGTACGAGATGCTTGCAAGGTATGTGGGCAAGCTTTTGCTGGTTGCGATATACTGGTTTGTTCTGACGAAGGAGAGGTTAGTATGAGTCTCAGATATTGGACAGGGGCTTCTCACGCTGCTTGGAGTGAAGCTCGGACCTTGGTGGTCTCATCACCAATGGCAAGCGAGAATGGAGTAGGCTTGAACCTGTCCTCGGATGTCTCCTCAACCACATTGAACGCCGCTAGTAGCCGGAACAGTCGACCTGTGCTTCCGTTAATGCCGGATCATGACCACACTGGAGAGACTTACGGAGAAGATTTGCATCGACAGTTGGACTGGTCAACCTGACCAGGTCATCAATAGACTTCTCACCTCCGACGCTAGTCCATGATCTCCAAAGGCCCACGTCAATGCATATCTGCAGAGCGGCAAAGACCACCGGTTGTTCAAAGCAGAAACCCCAGGCTCGTTCATAAGGCGTCTCCACTCTAGCAAGCAGTCGACGGGCTGCGGCTCGTATTTTGAGGCGCTCTACCTCATTTCCGCCAAACGCATCCGGTTGAACAGCATCGAGAGAAGCAATGGTCTGTTCTGTTTGAGATTGAACGGTATCCACAGCCTGTTTTGGTTGGCTGTCAGCCCCTTTTAATCTAGCTGTATAGAATGAAGTAATAGTTTTTGCGAGAGACATCATATTGTGTTGTCACGATTGCTCCGCGGGACAGGGGTATGAAGTTGACTCGTAAGATAATCTGGTGATTGTGAGACTTAATTAGACCTACCGGCAGCGCGAACGGTCGTATAAATGTCAGCCTCGTTTTAAGTCACTACTGACCTCACTTAGCCTTGACCCCTAGATCTTCCATTAGCCAGAGTCAAGTCTGTTCAATTACCACGTTGGGACAAAGTAAACTTCGCTGCCCGGAGGCTAGACTCTAAGTAACATCCGACCAAATCCGTGCTCTAGACTTGTGTCAACTCTAATTCAATTGTGATAGATCGAATCCTGGTGTTATGTCCACTCGGTTAACCACATCGAGAAAAGATCTCCGTGTTTCGGCTGCAGCCACCACGAGGCTAAGACGGGGAAACGGGAGCCACCTGTCAACTTTTGCCTGTGCGCTCCACTAACCGTTATCTGTCAAACCCCGAGACTACAAGTACAGTACGGAGTAGAAGTACGGAGTATGGAGTACTTTGTGTATTGACCACACGCTCCTCTGTGGTGGTCAATTATGGTTCCATTTAGACCCACTCAATATGACAGGTCTAGTGTCTCTAATATCTCACTGTCACATTTTTTCATCTCCCGTACGCCAAAGGCGTTTTCGTCTTAGTGTTTCTTATTACGTGGATTGTGGCGTGAAATGGGCCATCATTCGCACGTCAAAACTACGAGAGATGCATGCTGCTTGTGGTGGAGCTCGTGGGATTATCCTACCGGTCTGACATGAGTCCTTAATTTAACTCTACGGATCTTCGGGCAAAGATCACCGTAAAAGCAGGATGTATCGTTCTTTCAGGCCATTGGTAGGTTTGATAGGCCTGAAGAGTTGCAAGTCTGTCGTACCTTTGATTTTAGTGGCAAGAGGGCTCTCACTTGAGCACTTGAGCAGGGTTGATGCATCTCAATGTGGATAGCATATAATAATTCAAGACATGGACAACAATTTCATGTTCAAGTGAGATGGCCAGCACTGTTTTTCCCGCCTATTTCATTCATTCGATTATATTCAAACCACTGTGGATATCCCCAACATGGGCTACTATGGAGGCCTGGGTCCTATGACCAACGCGGTCCTCTGGGTGGAGGTTATTATCTTCGCTTTCTTTGTGGGGCTCAGACTTTATACACGAAAGTTCATCTTGAGCGCCATTGGGCTTGACGACTACTTAGTTGTGGTCGCACTGGTATGTTCTCATGCTCCTAACTGTCGTTTCTGAGGCTCATACGATCAATTTCTAAAGGTTCTCCATATACTTTACACTGCCTTCGTTTCCGCGGCGAGCGTCTATGGCTTGGGACGATTGTTTGCCGAAGTCGGTGATCCAGTCATATATTTTACCGCTGTTAAATATGAGCTCTTCAGTCAGGTTGCTGGTATTATGGTCATCGGGGTGGGAAAGAGTGCTGTTGGTGTGTTTTTGCTTCGGATTGTCCGAAACAAATTCCAAATCTGGATTATCTGGGGTTGCCTCGCGATCACTGCTATCATCACTCTCTTCGCCAGTATCACTGTCATAGTTCAGTGTATCCCCGTCGAGAAATCTTGGAACCCCACTACCCCGGGACATTGCTGGATTGACTTCTCCAAAGTTGGCTACACTGTTGGGTGTGAGTACTCAAAATTGATTCTGTTATATGCTTCGAATATTGACCCCCTTACCAGCATGGTTCGTCGCCGCCGACTTCGCCTTCGCAATCCTGCCATGGTTTGTTGTTTGGGATCTCAACATGAAGCAGAAAGAGAAGATCACCGTTGCTTGCGGTCTTAGTCTTGGAATCTTGTAGGTTACATCACGTTTACCAGCAGTGATTGTCAAACTAACTCCTGTTAAGTGCCGGTATTTGTGGCATTATCCGCACCAAGGCTCTGGCAGGCTTGAATGCCTCAGAATATATATGTGAGCGATATTGTCCCCCGTTCTTCCGCGTCGAGGCTAACCCAACAAGACGACACTGTGCCAATGCTTATCTGGTCCGCCACCGAAAGCTGCGTTACCATCATGTGTTCGACGATCCCCGTTCTACGCCCTCTTTACGTTCGCATCAAATATGGCAAAGATGGCAAGAGCAGCTCTTCCTCTGGCAACACATCCTACAAAATGCCAATGTACGGCACAAATCGAAAATGGGGCAAGTTCTCCAAATCCGACGTCGAATCTTCCGCCGAGCCAGACGAAATCTCTTACCAAACAAGTGTCATGAAGCATGGTCCCAGGAACTCTAGTGACGAGAACATTCTGCGTGGCGCTGCTGGCATTGAGCGAACCGATGAAATTTCAGTCAGTTACGAACAATATTCGACGAAGAATTAGATTACGATGGAACCGGGCCGGTTAAAAGGGGCAGTCGCCCTTAAAGAATAACCGGACTTCTACTCACGCTCATTTAATATATTTTCCTTCAATTCCATTTAAACAAGTTGGAGAAATTGGCGATCATTGGTCAAATAAACATGCAGACAGCTTCCACTCGCGGCGACCCACCCTAGCGCTTAGCGTCAACTGGCCTGAGTCAATCCAGCCGGGGGTTAGCCTCCCGTATTTGGAATCTATTGCAACTTTCTGAAGAACTTCATAGTTTCAAACCGCCTGACTGGGATAATCATTGCCTAGGTACTCCCAGGCTCTTGTCAGGATCTCATCTCTCGATCAAATCACCATGGCCTCTGCCCCACCAACAAGCGGGCTCCCCGCTCGGACATGGACCCGGGAAACCGACTCCGAATTCATCGTCTCTACGGAGCCATCTCTCCTCGATGTCCAAGCAGTGAACAAAGCATTTGACAGAGACTTCGTTTACTGGATCGAAAAGCCATTCCCAGAGCAAGTGCTTTGGCAAATGCTCCACGGGTCCTTGAGCTTCGGCGTGTACAAAGTCCAGCCCGGAGGTCCAGTCACGCCAGAGCGGACCGAGCAGATCGGACTATGCCGCGTAGCCACCGATGGGGCGACATTTGCTTATATCTCCGATACTTATGTTCTGCCTGAGTACCAGGGACATGGACTGGGGAATTGGCTTATAGCCTGTGTTGCGGAGATTTTTTCGAAGGAGAATATGCCTTACCTCCGACGCATTATGTTGCTAACGGATGATGAGCGCTTGCAGAAGTTTTATGGAAAGATTTTGGGGGTGCAGGTTGTTGGTAGCGAAGTCCGGGAGGACTTTGGGAGGGATTTGGTCTTTATGTGTGCCAGACCCTGAATATCATAACATCAATGTTGCTTTATGTCCTACACGTCCACTTTCCATATTCAAACGCTCAATATCAATTTTTTTTGAGATTGCCCTGGTATGAACTTGTCTCCCCGAATTCTGGGCATGCCTATGCTGCCGACTTTCCATGCGCTCGCTTGTGTGCGTTCATCCAGTCTACGTAACAAACATTGCGGTAGACCTTCAAAGTCACAATGACAAAGCATAGGAAAAATAAAACATAAAACACACGATCTGCGTACTTGAAGCACTTTTCTTCCCCATACGTTTCATTGCAGACCACAAAATAGATCAAGAGAGAAGCCATGCAGGACACCGTGAACCTAGTAAGAAAAGTCGTAAGTAGAGTCCAGCCAGCTTCGCGTCATAGTATCACCATACATAGGGAAATTCGAATAGACACCAAGCTTTTCTAGGACGCGTTCGGCGTATCCGAAGTTAGGGTCCTCGTAAATGACAACATCTTGTTGAGACGCAGCGGGTTTCTCCTCGGGAAAGGAAGCGCGGCTCAAGTCCATTATAACATCCAGAATCAAAGAATCGATCACTTCCAGGGCACATTGAAACAAACCTTAAAAGGTGTCTTGTTAAGGGACACCACAGAATTTTTCAATTGAATAAATATCAGAAATTATCGGAAGGGGGCCAAAAGAACGCGTCTCCACTTGCGCTCAGTGTTTCGCCGACACTACACATACTTGTAAGGAAATATGTTATTGCGAGGTCTACAAGTACGTCCAAGTTCGCACGGATTCAGACTAGCATTGCAACTTTAGATAACTTAGAAGCTTATCCATCATGATAAATGTCTTAATTCGTGAACTATGTTGAGGTTCATTCTCAAGATCTTGCATAACCTTGCCTCTTACCATGGAAGCTGCAATGGAGTTGATAGGTTTTTCCCCAGAACATCTTCCGCGGTACCAATATCTCTGTCCAAAATTGTTAGCTTAGATTTTTCAAATAACAGCGATTATTCACCTTGGTCCTGCAGGTGCCCAGAATTCACCGGTCTTATCGATGTTAAATTCATCAATGAAGGAAGCCAGCGTTTCAGCAGCCTGGTCAGGTGTGACAGCTTATTTGAATGAAAGATCAGCATGAACGATCGTAAACCTAGTTTTGGGGCAGGAAGTCAATTCAAGAATGTTTCTCACCTCCCCCCGCATCCCAGTACTTATCAAAGCCGACACTCTTTGTCATCTCCGTCCGCATGAATCCTGGATGAATGATCCCGACCGCAATGCCCTTGGGCTTGAGATCAAGGCTCAGAAGCTTCCCCACCATATTCAGAGCGGCTTTGCTGGCATGGTGACCAAAGTTACCACCACCCTCCTTCTCGTGGCGCAGGGTAATACTGCCACCCTCACTGCTGACCAGAATCACTTTGCTACCTTGGCCCAGCAGTCCCGCCTTGACTAGATTGTGTACCACAAAGACGGGTCCAATGGCAGATGTGGTGTACATTTGAACCTGTTTCTCCCAGTCAGGAGAATCGAATGTTTCAAAGCCAAAGTAACCCGCGGTGATAATCGCTGTTGAAATCTTGGTGGATGGGAGCTGGGAGACTAGCTTTTGTCCCACATCTGGCTGCGAGATATCGATTCCATTCAGCCATGTAACTCCCGGGCTTGGATCTTTTGACGATCGCGAGGTTGCAAAAACGTGAGTTTCGGGCTTGGTGGAGTACAGTGATCGCAGGGATGCCCCTAAGCCTCGAGTGGCACCTAGAATTAGTATGTTGGTCATGTTGGATAATCTTCAATGTTCTTGGAGAAGTTGAAGAAGGGGGGTAACTCAAGCTCCCACCTGGGCAAACGACTTTGTATGCATCAGCACGCCATTGACGCATGAAGAATGACGTAATGACCTATAATCCGGACTTTTTGGTTATACAAACAGCTTGTATATCGACAAAACTATGGATTTCACTAAGTTTTGAAGATGATCTCAACCATTGCCTGGTCTGTGTACGAGCATGTGGCAGTCTAGATCTTGAAGTGGGTACTTAGGTACCTATAGTACGGAGTGGATAGTGTATCAATTGATGGCATTACGAGCTGGTTATCTTAAGATTGGCAGGCGTATTGCTCGACTTCCAAGATGTACCATCATTCAGCATTCCTAGCCTTTCATTTCCTCTCTTATACACCTCTCTCAACACTTTCAATTCCTCTATTTTGTTAAGTGACTCGTATAGTTCCAAATTTATCTCTGGACCCACACCTTATGTCAGCTCTCAGAAACTGACGTAAGCCGACACAGCCCTGGGCAATCCTGATTTCAAGGGAAGAAAAAGCCCCTTCGAGGACTAGATTCGACTTGTGTATCAAGCTGTCAGGGTCTGGTCGCCAATGTGAGGGCTCAAGGATGACTGGCTTTGCCAAATTCGCCCTCTCAGTCCAAAAAGTCCGGGCCGCGATCCGAAAGAAAGGCAAGGAAGCCAAGCGGGAAAGGTAAGCTTCGCCCGGGACGGCCTTACAATTTGATTCTGACCATGCATAAGGAGTAGTAAACATGCAGTTCTACCGTCCACGCCATCCCCATGGGATCTCCCCGTCGAGATTCAAATCCGCATATTCGCCTACTGCGGTATTGTTGATTTCCATCCGCTGAGACTCGTCTGCAAGGCGTTCTACCAGCTACTCACTTCCAATGAACACGAGATTGTACGCCAATATCTCCGTCTACGTCGTCACGGCACCCTCCCTTCCCCAATTGATGACGATCGCATCTACACGCGCAACCCGGGCGACGATGTCGTGCTCTTGTCGGACCTGTTCCCTCCCTCCAAGAGTGCCCGCGGTGGACATCTTTACACGTTCAAGTATCTGCATGGGCTTCGTCGCAGACAAATGCTCTGCTCGAGACTCTGCTATTATCTTGCAGATCGCATCCTCGATCGATTTATCCAAACCGAACCGGCCGTCATGAAAGCTTCGTTCCCTTCGAAGCGAAACGAACGCAATGCTCTCGTCAAACGAGGCATAGCCAGCATATGGTTCCATCTTGCACCGCTCATGTATGTCACCCGAGTTAAGCTCTTCTTGGCATGATCCACTGACCTCTCTAGGTACTACACCCTCTATTTCCTCGAAACGTACGCCTCCGCTAGACGCGAACACACCAATATGTTGGTTCAAAAATACGAAGCTGGAAAGTTGCCAGTCCCCTTCCCGCTCGAAATTCGACAGAGGATGTATCGTGAGCTTCAAACTCGCATCTTGCAAACACCCCCATTCACCAACACCGCGGCACTGGTAGCAACACATCACTGTATGCATTTACTCGTCTCATACATACGATACACGATGAATTCCGAGGTGCAAGTGGAAACCGACGATTCATGGATCAGCTCGCTGCTGACATTGGCGCCCTTCGTGCGCATCGTGGAGTTTTTCTCGGCAGAAATTGGCGATGGAGGAAGTCAGCGAACGCAGCGCAAAGACTTCATGTACAACTTCTATCACGACATGACGATGTATCAAAAGGATCATATGAACTCTGTTGTTTTTGCGCGTGCCTCTGCACAAAACTTGCATAGCTCTGTGGATGATATTTGGTTTGCCGCTGCCGAGGCGGAGTTGAGGGCTCGAAATGCTATGCCCCATGATGTGGAGCATGTCTGGGTGTGGAATGGTATTCCTATTGTTTTTGGGTGTCCGCATTGCCATCGTACAAGAGGATGGCAGGCTTGATTATGATTCATAGCTGGGCGTTGCATTGGCGTTAGATTTGGATTCCGATATGGTAATACACGATACAGGAGTTATGTAGGGAATTTAGCAAACCGCATTTTTCATTTCAATTTAATAAGATTTTCCCTCAAAGATCATCATCTGGTGCGTGTGAAGTCAATGATACTCCGTCCTTATCAGATGTTTGTTTTGTTTGCAGCTATCACGCGTCGCATGTGTATATCGAGTATCGGTCTCTCCCGACACCAATTGATGCTTCGGATACATCCCATTGGTGTCAGAAGCAAATCAAAGCACTCCTTGGGATACTATGGACCAAACAGATCTACACCAGTTGTTTAACACAACCTGGACCATCCACCGCCTCTCACCTCTCCACCACGGGAAAGATTGTGAGACTCTCCTAAACAATCAAGTCGCTTTGAAGACATACGCAACGCGTCTGCGGGACCATCTGACAGGCGATGTTCTCGCTGGAATTCAATTGGATACTGGTACAGACACAAATGCGCTCTCAAAGACAGGCGCCCTAAAAGATTGTCTTTGGCAGCCAATATCTCCGTCACGCGAAGCAACTACATCCCACGCATTGTCTGGCATTCTAGTCACACTGGAATATGAAAACATTGTCTACAAAGCTGCTCTGCTTACAGACTCGTCCAATGAGCTCAAGGGATCCACGGCTCTGCCTCTTCTCCTGACGAGATTCCCTACAGTGCTGCGGCAAACATTTCTCGCATTCTTGTCTGCAAACTTTGATACTTACGTCTCACCTCTGCGGCTACCTTCGAATTTTCTCTGTGCTGGACTTGAGACGTACATTGGTTCCCTGCAGCGTGCCAAAACTGTGGACGCTATCAGAGAGCTTCAACTCACACTTTCATTTTCATCATCTATTGCACCGGACTTGAGATCGCTTAATGTTAATGTATCGCGGCCGGCACTAGCCGATATGCTTGATGCAAAGACACCGGATGGACGTCAAAGCCTGGAACAGAAACTGCGCAGTCCTTTGATTAGCAATCTGACCTCATATCTGGATGAGCACCTTGCGATGAAGCTTGACTTGGACGGGTCGGATCAAGTCAAGCAGCACGTGCGACTTTCGAAGGTTGTTTGTGCCTCTTTTGTCCTTGGTGGGGAGGGTCGGGTGAAGCTGGTTGTGGCTGATAAAGATGATGATGAGACTAAGTCAGCCTTGGAAGCCGGAGAGAAACTCCTGGGGTTAGTGGCGAGGAGAGCTGCTATTGGGGATCAGTCGACAACATGAGTTGACTGTTGCGCCGTCATTCTCTGCAATGATATAAGCTTTGCTTAAAAAGGGCCAGCGATGCCCATCGCCGAACGGCTGGAATCGCCGGTCCATCGTCTTAACGAAACTGGCTTTGCCCGAAAAGTCTCCTGATTGACAAGTCAAGTTCATGTCAACAAGCGAATCGATACCCGCTGGCCATTCTGCAAACCTTGCAGTGCCCAGAGAACTGGGTTAATCTTGTGCCAGAAATCCAATCACTACGACTCTTCTATCAGTCAATGGCTCCAACGCTCAAGTCTAGCACCTACAGGTGGTTATGTCATATGCGTGACTACTACGAAGTCAAGATACAAGGGTTCGGATGTCTCTCTAACAAGCAGAGACTGACACCATCAGTGACATTTGTATCTAAATGGCAGAAATAAATGCAATATTTTCACAAACATTCGTTTCACAACATCATTCGTTTTGTACATTTCAGAATTCCCGCGCCTGATCTTCAGATTCCGCCAACCGCAGCGCTTCATCGACGCTAGGGACGAAATGCGTCAATCCACCACACTTTTCAACAATCCCACTCCGCTCGAACATGCTAAACACATTCCGATTCGGCAACCGGCAGAAAAACACTTGGACCCTCTGTTCTGCATATGCATGCACGATCTCTGAAAGAACTTGCGTTCCAGACCCATCGATACTCGTTACACCATGAACATCGAAAATGATATTCTTGTTATGCTCCGGTGCGCGCATACGCGGGAGCGAAGGGTGCGCATGGTTCGAGCCGTAGAGTTCCAGACGACGGAGACGGTTTTTCAAGTCACCTGTGTTGGCGAAGGTCAAGGGTTCGGGGATTTTGACGATCAGGGCACCCTCGACCAGCTCGACGTTTTCGGCGTGGAGTTCGGCGTTGTCGAAGCGAGCTTCTGTGCCGGACACCCTGCCGAGAATTTGGATTCGGGGTTGTGTGGCGTGGCGGATGAGAATAATGACGGAGAGGCCGATTCCCATTGCCATGCCAAGCTCCAATGAGTAGAATATTGTTGTCGTGAAAATGAGTACCATCAGAACAAGCTCGGTCCAGCCGCGTAGTCGGAAGAAGAATAGTAGGTCATGGGGACATTCTTCTACCAAGGTGTAAGCTACCACAGAAATCATGGAGCACAAAACTGCTTTCTGCACAGGGTTAGCATGGCTTTCATTGGAGAAAAAAGGTCCCGGGGTGGTACGAACCGGAAGATAATAGAGGTATGGTAAAAGCACCATGACACAAGTAAACGTGATCAAACTCAAAAAGACACTGGTCATTGGAGAGCGTGCTCCAGTCTGGGAACTGAGCTTGCTTCGTCCGTAGCCACCAAATGCAGGCAGGGCAGAGAAACAGCCACCAACGACATTCGCAACACCGAGGGCAACCATCTCACGGTTGGCACTCATGTGCATTCCCTTGATTCCGTCGGAATTCCCTTCGCCCAGTCCTTTGGCCGCCACAGAAGACTCAAAGAAACCGAGCAGGGCGATGATGAAGGCTTTGCTCATTGCCGTTCGCACATGCTTCATGTGCGCAAACTGGAAGGGCCAGTTAAATGAGAAGAGTCCTCCGGCAGCGACCTCTGTAGATCCAAGAATTTCGAGTCCTTTGGACTCCCAGTCAAAGTGCCAAGCCAGCACCGCTGACAGGGCGACAACCAAAAAGCGATCTGGGAAGTAAATAACTTGGGGAATACGTGGTACGAGCATCTTTTTCAATGTTCTGTGAATGGTTAGCAGAGCGGACGGAGTACTCATCGATGCACTGACCTGAAAACCATGATGACCGTAAAGCTAACGAATGAGACTATGGCAGTGAGCCCATGGGACTGACCAGCGTTTCGGAAGATGAAGATCAACTTAGAAACGCTGGTTCCATGACTGACACCAGTGTCTTTGGCTAGATCGGCAAGACCCAATTCTGGAATCAATTGATCTACAAAGATCACAAAGCCAATGGCAGTGATGAATCCTCGCAAGAAGGGTCGACTCAGGACATTGTCCAGGAAACCAAGACGAGTCAATCCGGCAATGAGAATCATACTGCCCGACATTGCGGTGGCAACTCCTACGACCAAGGCGGTTTCTGCGAGGTCGTCTTCGCCGGAGTTTCCTTGCATGACACTTGCTTTGACGATGGCACCTGTGAGAAGGGAGCCTGCAGCCTCTGGCCCAACTACCAGGAGGGGACAGCTTCCTAGAATGGCATATATCAGAGGATGAATCACGAAGGAGTACAAGCCACTGATTGGTGGGGCATGGGCAAGGTTCGAGGCCAGTGAAAGAGCCATCGGGATGTATATAGAAGCCACTGTCAACGCAGCCATAAAGTCTCCGCGTAGCAATGACCAGCGATATTGGCCTACCCAATTGAAGAGAGGGATGTAATATGAAATGTACCTGAGCCGATTGGTTAGTCATTTGTTGTTCATTAGATGCAAGCTACCTTGGTATTGGCGGCGCTTTGTGTATTGTCGGACATACTGCTTCCTTGTGTCATTTACCGAAAGCACGGACGACGTTTTCAATTGTGAAAGAGTCTCCGAGTCCGCGCTTGACTCCGGGTGATCGTCTATGCCTCTCGGAAGACCGTTCGCACCGGCAGACACTCCATGTCTGCTGTTCCCTGGCCCGTCGAATCCACCAATGTAGGCTTGCCTACCAGCCTCTTCCACCCGTGGAGAGAATGTGCCATGGCTGCAACGCCTGTCACCGCAAGCAGGGTCGACGTGGTTGTACGAGTGAAGGAGCCTCGTCGTTACGTCTGGTTCGATTGTGTTTGTAGCTTGGTGGCCCGAATGACCGGCAGAGCTGGAGGTTGTCGTGATTCCAAGACCGGCTTGAGGTGGAGAGCGAAAAGCGTCGACCACACGATCTCGTAGAGTCCGAGGCCCGTCGGGCTCTCCAGGGCGTAATGAGCTTGTCTCAGACATCGTTAGAATAGAAGGGCTGGAAGAGTAAACTGCTAAAGAAACAACACAGGTGGCAAGGGGCCTGCCATATATGCTTGCCCAGGATAAAAAAAAATAAAAAAAAGATCAAATAATAAAGGAGGAAAATGTCCTACGCAATTGGGGATTCAGATGCCGGACAAATTGGCTACCTACGCAGGGGCCTAGGGAACTGATAAGCGGGGAACATGAGCGTTATCAGAGACCAACGCAGATCCCCATCTATGCAATAGGCAGGTCGATGGTAAAGCATTGTCAGCATAATAAGTCGGGAATTGATTTGATTCGCAGAATTGGAACTGATTGAGTAAGAGATACTCAGGTCTATATACTACGAGTCAGTCTATTCTGCTTGGCAGACCTATTTCGTCGACTGGTCTAAATGTGAGCATTGGAAGGCGGTGTGGCTCGTGTCAGGTGATATTCAAGTCACATGATCCGCGCTTCCTCAAGTGTGGGTTTTGACTCCTCCGCCACAAAGAGATAGATCGTTCCATTCAAGTCGCATATCGTCTCCGATTTCCGTCGCTCGGACATCTCCCTCAGTCGTTCTCTCTCTCTTACACAGTCCTCACCATCTGGACCGTGTGCAACACCCTCCCCCTTTCTATATCATCCCTCCGAGAGAGAAAAAAAAAGAACCCCGCCAACATGTCTCTCACAAACTGTCGGTTCTATGAGGAGAAGTACCCGGAGGTGGATAGCTTTGTCATGGTCAATGTCAAGCAGGTATGACTCGTCGCGATTTTTTTCCTAGAAGTGAAAGTGAGTGGGATTGGGCTGACTTCTGAGCTAGATCGCCGAGATGGGCGCATACGTGAAGCTGCTCGAGTACGACAACATTGACGGCATGATTCTTCTCTCAGAACTTTCCCGCAGACGTATTCGCAGTATCCAAAAGCTCATCCGTATCGGACGCAACGAAGTCGTCATTGTGCTCCGTGTCGACAAGGAGAAAGGCAAGGTTACACCATTCGCGAGGAAATGACTCCAGGCTAACTTGCCAACCTGCAGGTTACATCGATCTTTCCAAGCGCCGTGTCTCCCCCGAGGATGTTATCAAGTGTGAGGAGCGTTACAACAAGAGCAAGGCCGTGCACTCTATCATGCGCCACGTCGCAGAGGCCACCCAAACCCCCCTCGAGACCCTCTACGAGACTATCGGATGGCCTTTGAACCAAAAATACGGCCACGCGCACGACGCCTTCAAGATCTCCATCACGTAAGGCTCTCAGTATTTTGTCTACCGTGGTAGCTCGGTTTTACTAACATAATTCTCCTTCTAGTAACCCTTCCGTCTGGGATGAGATCACATTCACCAGCGACGCCGTCAAGAGCGAGATCCAGCAGTACATCGGCAGCAAGCTCACCCCTCATCCCACCAAGGTCCGTGCCGATATCGAGGTTACTTGCTTCGGCTACGATGGAATCGACGCTGTTAAGGATGCCCTCCGCACCGCTGAGGAGAAGAACACTGCCGACAACCAGATCAAGGTCAAGCTTGTCGCTCCCCCTCTCTACGTCCTGGCCAGCCAATGTCTGGACAAGACTGCTGGTGTCAAGGCACTCGAGGAGGCCATCGAGAGAATCTCAGAGAGAATCCAGAAGAACGGCGGCAACTGCACCGTGAAGATGGCGCCCAAGGCCGTCACCGAGCAAGATGATGCGATCCTGCAGGAGCTCATGGAGAAGCGTGAGCGCGAGAACCAGCAGGTCAGCGGAGACGAGGACTCCGAGAGCGATGATGAATAAACGGTTTTATAACACTCCGAGTGGAGGGGCATCCAGCGATCATCGCTGGCATCCGAAGCCGGAATCGCCGCCAGAGAAGAGATGGGCAAAAATGGATAGAAAAAATAGCTTGCACATTCTGGGATATGGGCTCAATGAGCTCATTGGGCTGATGGGCAGGATTGTGGTCAGAACTCACTCGCCCTCAAGGGCAGTCGCCTGCGCCTCGGGTCCGTGAACCATCCACGCCCATGCGCTACATGCCAACTGCGGTCGAGATTCTCGTGCCCGGAATGGTCCGCACGGGGGTGGAAGTTCTGATGTACATATTTTTGTGATGCAACCGAGACGTTCAATGCCAGTGATGCTTTTAGATGCCAATGCTTGTTCATTTATGTCTGATAAACCACCTATAGACTCATGGATAAGTATTATACTAGAAGCAGACGTCGTATTATTCAGTTGTCCGAATGCAACTAGATGGCGGGGAGCTTGAAGCTTATCTTCTGCCGATCTCTTCCCCTCAAGATCGGTGAGCCCCTTGATCTCTCTTCCCTTCTTCACCTTCCCGATATTTGCACAACATGGGTCATTGGAGGGATTTATTTCGGCCTGATCGTGGCAGGGCCCGACACCGCGTTGAAGTGGAACGTCGTCGGCGTACGTCATTTCAAATCCAACGGCCGTGTACCCGCTAAATGTGCATACAGTCCTCCCGGCCTATAGTGGCGAACAGTCTCAGGCCTCTGATGCGTCCAAGGAAATTGCCAAGGTCGCCCTTCGTCTGAAGTATCAGATCGAGCTGGTGGTGTCTTGCGAGGTGGAGCAGACTGTGTTGACCGACCCCAACAGCCGCATTATCACCGACGATGTAGTTGCAACTGCGAGGCAAGCTGGAGGCGAAGATTACAAGGCTTGTGTTGTCTATTGTCTTCTTGTCTGTCTGCGATGGTTCAAGCTCCAGTCCAGTGTCGAGCTCTGGGATGCTGACCTCCATGACCTTCGGGCTGTGGCTTGCGAGGTCATTGCCAAGCGCATGTACGGGACCCCTCGAGGATCAGATTTGATCTCTTTTCCCATACATGAATGTTTACTGACATTGTTTTGTAGTATTGAAACTGAGCAGAATCTGGACTATTTGCTCCGGGATATCTTACTCAAGCGATACTCTATCTACAGTGAGGGTGTTGAGACTGATCCAGCCAACGTCATTGAACGCTCGGTCGACCTCCATGCCTTGAGGATCATTAGCTCCGCTGGGTATCAGAAGTGCATTGACTATCTATGGAGGGGCTGGATCTGCCAAGAAGAAGGCAACCCGACTAACTTTGTTGATTACGATGGGAAGTCCAACACTAGCTACTGGTCTCATTTCCATCCCGATAGAATGAGGACTCCTCTCTACCAGAATACTTGCCAGATCATGTTCTCGTTGATCTATCTCGCTGTCTATACAGCGGTGATCAATACGGTGAACCCGACTGGAGATCTGGATGTGGTTGAGGGGATTCTCTACGGCATGACTCTTGCGTTCATCTGTGACGAGGGGATCAAGTTCTGGAAAGTTGGATGGAATTATCTCGAATTCTGGAATGCTTTCAACTCAACTTTGTACGCCATTCTCGTGGTCTCATTGGCATTACGCTTTGTTGCCCTCGCACATTCATCGTCGACCCAGGATGAGCAAAGGCAGCTATACAATGAGCTGAGTTACAACTTCCTGGCTTTTGCGGGACCCATGTTCTGGATACGCATGATGCTTTATCTCGACTCATTCCGCTTTTTCGGTGCCATGTTCGTTGTTCTTCGCGTCATGATGAAGGAAAGTCTGATCTTCTTTGCGCTTCTGTTTGTGGTGATGGCAGGTTTCTTTCAGGCCTTCATTGGAATGGCCCAGGTGGATGCGGATGTTCCCATTCAGAGAAACATTCTCCAGGGTATGATCAATAGTATCATGCAGAGTCCTGACTTCGACACTTTCCAAGAGTTTGCTTTTCCCTTTGGAATTATTCTCTATTACGTTTTCAACTTCATTGTTATGACTGGTAAGTGCTCCTTCGATTTGTGGGGATTATACTGACCATGACCAGTGCTTCTGAATATTCTCATTGCCTTGTACAACAGTGCATATGAAGATATATCTGGCAATGCTACTGATGAGTACATGGCGATTTTTGCACAGAAGACCATGCAATTCGTCCGCGCTCCAGACGAGAATGTCTTCATTCCCCGTACGTATATTACTGACTTGCTCAATGGACACACGACTGATTTTCTTCTTCTCAGCGTTCAATCTTGTTGAGATTGTGTGTCTAGTCGCTCCATTCGAGTGGTGGCTTTCGCGAGAGGCATACGCCAAGTTAAATGACTTTGTCATGGCTATCATTTACTCACCCCTTCTGTTCTTTACATCATGGCTCGAGGCTCACCAGGCACATCGGATCCGCTGGAATCGCCGCCATGGAGAAGAAGATGATGATTGTGCTCAGGAATGGGAACATGTGGCCCACGAGGTTGACTTTGATCTTGATGACACTTGGAAGGAGCAGGTGGCTGAATCCACTCCGGATATCAAGGTTGACAGCTGTACATATGAGATACGTGAGCTGAAAGAGCAGGTCAGGTTGTTGACTGAAATGGTCAAAAATCTGACACCAGACAAAGGGCAGGAATAGGGATTTTAAAGGTGAGTTCTATAGTTCAGGAGGACGGTGAGCCTAGTATATATGTTGATAGTTACCACAATGGTGATAACTTTAAGTAGGTATCTACTTAAAGTATGCTATTTCGACCATCAAAGCTTCCATCCTCTTCAACAGAAGTCCGAATATTCACTGTCAAGATATTCTAGGCCGTGCCGATGACACCGCACTTCTCCAAAAGCTAACCTCCCGTGAAGCCTTCGACATCTCACAGATACTGCGTATAATCAAGCCAAGAACGGCCTACTAGCTCGCCCTTTACTCGGTAACTCATTCTATACTACAGGTGCACTTGACATCCTTATGACTCCCGAAAATCAACGTCTTTATATTTATATGCCTTGAAAATATATGAAAAACAAAAGAAAGAAAGCTAACAGAAGCTCTCATGAGCGGTGTCGGAGACCGGCTTCCAAGTCCACACTGTATGCTGAGGAAGAGGATTCGCCTCGAATCCCAACTGGCTCTTGTTGGATTCTGTTGCGTCCGGAACGAGAACTGGATAGGAAATGGCTGAACCGCTGTAAGTCGTCTACGTCTTCTCTCAGCAGCCTGTTGCCTGCTCGTAAAGAAGACGTGGGAGAGGGCACACGCATAGGAGAAGACATAGGCATAGGGGAGAGCACAGCCACAGAGGAGGGTATAGGTATAGAAGAAAGCATAGGCATAGAAGAGGGACCAGAGCCACCCGCCGCAGCAACAACAACATCGTTATTAGAGGCAGAAGAGGTTGCAGGGGCAGGATGTTCTTTCATAAAGGCGTCTAGCCAGCGAAATCGCTGGAACCATGCCCGCGATTGGAGCCAGGTGCTCTTTGTCTCAGGTCAAGATGTTGTTGCCGAAGTGCTTCGAGTCTCTTTTCGAGTCTCTTTTCGAGTTTCTTACTCTGGGATTCGAGATTTGAGGGTCAAGAAACGTTTTTCGTTTTTCGAATCGAAATTTGCGAAACGTGCCCTCAGTTCTTTTATTTCTGCAAGAATTTCGAAGCATGGTTTATTGGCGGCGATTTGTTGCTCGGGGTCATGTTCCAGTTGGGGATCCTCCCCAATTATTTTCGCAACGCAAACATCCAGAATATTCTCTTGACTGAAAGGCTGGCGATCGTAGTAATATACAGGCCATTTAGTATAAACCAGTGCCCCCCCCCCAACCAACGAAATCAGACCGAGGGCTTTCGCCCAATCCGCAGCTATCTCAAGACCACTGCGCCCTTCTATCGGGAACGAAACATCAGCAACGGCAGGATGCAGGGGCTTTCTAATTGAGGAATATGGCATACTTGGGTCCGGGCAGTGTGCATAGAGCGTCATTATGTCCTTGATGGACAGTCGTATCATGCCCTTCCTATCAGGGAATCAGGGAGGGGTAGGGTAACGCCAGCCAGGATGTTGGAGGCGGGGTTTTCCTCGTTGGCTGCACTAGCCACTGGCGCGGGAACGAAACATTAGTAACGGCAGGATACAGGGGCTTTCTAATTGAGGAATATGGCATACTTGAGGCCGGACAGTGTCCATAGAGCGTCATTATGTCCTTGATGGACAGCCGGATCATTCCCTCCCTATCAGGGAGGGGTAGGGTCACTCCAGCCAGGATGGTGGAGGCGAGGTTTTCTTTGTTCGCTGCACCAGCCACTGGTGCAAAAACGAGCTACAAAGCGATTGTATCAGTGGTAGTTCTCCCAATCTTCCTCTTACACCATAGAAGGGAATGGGCTGCATGCCGTCTGGCAAGCTGTGTTTGTAGTCGAAGTTGACGTTCAATCTCAACTCCGTGTACCATATCGATCTGTTCTCGGGGGGATGTTTACTTACCAGGATCAGCACTATAAGCGCTGCGGAAGCGAAGAGCACAGGGGCGATTTTGCGGTGCACCATCTATAAGTAGATGGTCATCGTAGTTTTGTTCGGTGCGATGGGGGATGAGAAAGAGATGCTTTCTGAGCAATGAGGATTTGTTTGGGTGACCTTGTTTCTGAGCAGAAGGAGCGGACAACGAGCACCTGCCTTTTAAGACGAAGAAAATCAAGTATATAATGGAATATCCTTATGTATCTTTTGTTTCCTACTTCCTAGGTCACTTCTTCTAGTCGCGCTAGAAGTTCCAGTAGACTTAAGGGTATATTTTGTAAAGTATATTTAGATGTTATGTTTATATAATTAGTTCTTTTTGTAATAATACTTAAGTAGTATATAGTAAGGGTGACAAAAGTGAGAAGAGACTGTTCTTATAAGGCTAAGTGTCTGCTTAACTTTGGAACTGCGTTTACTTGTTTAATCATATAGCTTATTTTTTCCGGTGTCTGTTTACTATTTAAGTACTTATATGATTTTAGACCCTGTACTTAAGTATTTGATTGGTGACTAGTATATCTGTAATACTATCTCCCTTTCTAAAGTTGTTCTAGAGTTTTGTCCTCAAGGCCTATAACTTTAGAAATACTTAAGTATGGCATTCTTGGCTTGATTATACGCAGTATTTGTGAGATGTCGAAGGCTTGACGGGAGGTTAGCTTCTAAAGTTTTTGGAGAAGTGCGGTGTCATCGGCACGGCCTAGAATATTTTGACAGTGAATATTCGGACTCATGTTGAAGAGGATGGAAGCTTTGATGGTTGAAATAGCATAGATATTCAAGCAAGTCAAAATATATCTTGAACATGTTCTAAAGTACGAGTCAAAATCAAGTGTCATCTCACCCATGGATTCACTCTATCCCACACATGGATTGAGTTACATATCTAGATACATCGAGATGCCTAGGTCTACAGGTGCTGTGACACGTTCTTTTCAGCCCTATTCTTTTCCCGATTGTCTTCAAAAACAAAGCCATGCCACGTATAGGACAGAAGTGAGTTGTGCAAAAAAGAAATCTTGAAGACCATGTTGGTATTTTAGGAAGAGCCGAACGCGGGGGTCGAACCCGCAGCCTTAAGATTAAGAGTCTTACGCTCTACCGATTGAGCTAGCCCGGCGAAAGGCTGTTGAAGAATCTCGGAAAAATAATGCTAGATAAGCCAGAAGCTAGTTTGGCTGACATAATGGCGCGTCGAGCGGCGAACCCTCTGGAACCTGGGACCCCCGTATCTCAATGTGGCTTCTTCTGCGTATCTGGGCATTTCCTTGATAGGACTCTTTCATTGTCTTCGCATGAGTCTTGAAGTTTGTTCCTAACTGATTCTGACAGTGGTCACCGGATTGCCATCATGTGCGTTTCAAAAACCTTCCCAAATAGTTTGCTGCAGCTAACATGATACAGGGCAAAACTTGTAGATGACCACCAGATTCAACATGCCTCGTTGCATAACCCACTCCCTTGGCAATTGCATACCTACGTCTGGCCCTTTTTGATTATTTGGCCTGTTTTCTTCGCCTTTTACCTCTCCCCCGAGCGTTATGATACATACATTCAGGGCCAGGAATGGACCTTCGTCTGGGCGGGGTCCATCATCACCTTCCAATCGCTCTTCTGGTTGATGACCAAATGGAACATTGACATCAATACACTGTTCACCACCACCAGGGCCAATTCCATCGACACTGCGAAGCTCATCAAAGTGGTTCCGATCACCAATGCCGGCTCCGCCGAGATCTGCAACCTGGTATATGAGAATGCCGGCCCCAAGAAGACCCTTTCGTTCCTCTTCCAAAAGCGTCGCTTCCTGTTCTACCCCGAGACCCGCACCTTCGCGCCTCTGTCCTACGCCCTCGATGCCGAACCTAAGCCAGCTCTCAAGTCTTTCCAGCTGAGCGAGGGTTTCACCTCCAAGGCCGAGATTGACCGCATCCAACACCACTATGGCGACAACACTTTTGATATCCCCGTCCCTGGATTCATTGAGCTTTTCCAGGAGCACGCCGTTGCGCCGTTCTTCGTCTTCCAGATCTTCTGTGTTGGATTGTGGATGCTGGATGAATATTGGTACTACTCCCTGTTTACGCTCTTCATGCTTGTCGCATTCGAGAGCACTGTGGTCTGGCAGCGTCAGAGAACCTTGGTCGAGTTCCGTGGAATGAGCATCAAGCCTTACGACGTCTGGGTGTACCGTGAGCGCAAATGGCAGGAAATTACCAGCGACAAGCTTCTCCCCGGCGATCTCATGTCAGTGAACCGTACCAAGGAGGACAGTGGTGTTGCCTGTGATATTCTTTTGGTTGAAGGCAGTGTGATTGTGAACGAAGCTATGCTGTCTGGTGAGAGCACACCTCTTCTCAAGGACTCTGTTCAACTCCGCCCTGGTGACGACTTGATCGAGCCCGAGGGACTCGATAAGCTTTCTTTCGTGCATGGAGGAACCAAGGTTCTCCAGATCACCCACCCCAACTCTAACGGCGATTCCACTCTGAAGAACCTGGCTAGCACCGTTAACCTGGCCCCGGACAACGGTGCTTTGGGTGTGGTTGTCAAGACTGGTTTCGAGACCAGCCAAGGTAGCCTTGTCCGAACTATGATCTACTCGACTGAGCGTGTCTCTGCCAACAACGTTGAGGCTTTGCTGTTTATTCTCTTCCTTCTGATTTTCGCAATTGCCGCTTCCTGGTATGTTTGGCAGGAGGGTGTGTTGCAGAACCGCAAGCGCTCCAAGCTTCTGCTGGACTGTGTCCTTATCATCACAAGTGTCGTGCCCCCTGAGTTGCCCATGGAGCTGAGTCTGGCTGTCAACACCAGTCTTGCTGCTTTGAGCAAGTTCGCCATTTTTTGCACCGAGCCTTTCCGGATTCCCTTCGCTGGTCGCGTCGATGTGGCTTGCTTCGACAAGACTGGTACATTGACCGGCGAAGACCTGGTCGTCGACGGTATTGCTGGACTTACTCTAGGTGAAGCCGGCTCCAAGGTTGAAGCTGATGGCGCCCACATTGAATTGGCTCAGCCATCCGCTGCTGGAGCTAACACAACTCTTGTTCTTGCCAGTGCTCATGCCATGGTGAAACTGGACGAGGGCGAGGTCGTTGGAGACCCCATGGAAAAAGCTACTCTGGAATGGGTTGGTTGGACTCTCGGAAGGAATGACATTCTGTCCTCCAAGGGTAATTCGCCTGTTATCTCTGGCCGCAACGTTGAAAATGTGCAAATCAAGAGAAGATTCCCCTTCTCCTCAGCATTGAAGCGCCAGAGCACCATCGCTACCGTCACTTCTAATGACCGCAAAACCTCGAAGAAGACCAAGTCCTCATTTGTCGGTGTCAAGGGTGCCCCGGAGACCATCCGCACCATGTTGGTTGACGCTCCCCCTAACTACGAAGAGACCTACAAGCATTTCACTCGTAACGGTGCTCGCGTTCTTGCCCTGGCCTACAAGCACCTCTCTACGGAAACCGAGCTGTCTCAGAGCCGCGTGAACAACTTTGTTCGTGAGGAGATTGAGTCCGAGCTTATCTTTGCTGGCTTCCTGGTACTCCAATGCCCTCTCAAGGATGACGCTATCAAGTCTGTCCGTATGCTCAACGAGAGCAGCCACCGTGTTGTCATGATTACCGGTGATAACCCATTGACTGCTGTGCATGTCGCTCGCAAGGTTGAAATTGTGGACCGTGAGGTTTTGATTCTTGATGCCCCGGAGCATGACAACTCTGGTACCAAGATTGTCTGGCGTACCACTGATGACAAGCTCAATCTCGAAGTTGACCCCACCAAGCCTCTCGACCCGGAGATTCTGAACAACAAGGATATCTGTATCACCGGATATGCTTTGGCCAAGTTCAAGGGTCAAAAGGCGCTCCCTGATCTCCTGCGCCACACCTGGGTCTACGCTCGTGTTTCCCCTAAGCAGAAGGAAGAAATTCTTCTCGGCCTCAAGGATGCTGGATACACCACTCTGATGTGCGGTGATGGCACCAATGATGTTGGCGCTCTCAAGCAGGCACACGTTGGTGTTGCGCTTTTGAACGGCTCGCAGGAGGACCTCACCAAGATTGCTGAGCACTACCGCACCACCAAGATGAAGGAGCTGTACGAAAAGCAGGTTTCCATGATGCAACGTTTCAACCAGCCTAGCCCTCCTGTCCCCGCTCAGATCGCCCACCTGTATCCCCAAGGTCCCAGCAACCCTCACTACGAGAAGGCCATGGAACGTGAGCTACAGCGCAAGGGTGCCGCAATCACTGCCGGCGCTGAGCCTATCCCCACGATCACTTCTCCCGGCGCCCAGGCCCTGCAACAACAGAACGTGAACCCCCAGCAGCAGAGACAGCAGCAGGCTCAGGCCGCTGCGGCTGGTCTTGCAGACAAGCTTACCTCTTCCATGATGGAGCAGGAACTGGATGACAGCGAGCCTCCCACCATCAAGTTGGGTGATGCCTCCGTGGCAGCTCCCTTCACCAGCAAGCTTGCCAACGTCATTGCTATCCCGAACATTCTTCGCCAGGGTCGCTGCACTCTCGTTGCAACTATCCAGATGTACAAGATTCTTGCTTTGAACTGCTTGATCAGTGCTTACAGTCTGAGTGTTATCTACTTGGATGGTATCAAGTTCGGTGATGGTCAGGTCACCATTAGCGGTATGCTGATGAGTGTTTGCTTCCTGTCCATCTCTCGCGCCAAGGTATGTACTGTAATTTCACGCTTAAGAAAGAAACCATACTGATTGAAGGCTTTAGTCTGTCGAGGGTCTGTCTAAGGAGCGCCCCCAGCCCAACATTTTCAACGTCTACATCATCGGATCCGTTCTTGGGCAGTTCGCCATTCACATTGTGACCCTGATCTACCTTTCTCAATATGTCTATAAGCACGAGCCGTACGTTGCACCTTCACTTAACCTTCATTCTTGACACTGACATGATTTATAGGAGAGACTCCGACATTGATCTCGAGGGCGAATTCGAACCCTCCCTTCTGAACAGCGCTATCTACCTCCTCCAGTTGATCCAGCAGATCTCTACCTTCTCGATCAACTACCAGGGCCGTCCCTTCCGCGAGTCCATCCGCGAGAACAAGGCTATGTACTGGGGTCTCGTCGCTGCTTCCGGTGTTGCATTCTCCTGCGCCACCGAGTTCATCCCGGAGCTGAACGAGAAACTGCGTCTCGTTCCTTTCACCAACGAGTTCAAGATGACCTTGACCGTGCTCATGATCTTCGATTACGGTGGTTGCTGGGTCATCGAGAATGTTCTCAAGCACCTTTTCAGTGACTTCCGTCCTAAGGATATCGCTGTCCGTCGTCCTGATCAGCTCAAGCGCGAGGCGGATCGCAAGTTGCAAGAGCAGGTTGAGGCCGAAGCTCAGAAGGAGCAGCAGCAGAAGGTCTAAAGAGAAATTTTTGTATCTGTATGCATAGAGGTGGGTTGTTGGTTTTAGAAATGTGTCATTCTGTCACATTTAATGAAAGATTTTGTTTATTTCGCACTCGAACACCCTAGGGGATGTCGAATTGGGGTTCCAGCCCCGCGACTGGAACATCTGCGCTCTAATTCTCGCCTCGTAGGGAGTATTCTTTCCACCCGCGTTTTCTTCTCGCTAGTAGGCTCAAAAGATGTCGATGTACAGAGCAGCTAAGATCTATTCACTAATCCACCGGTATCAATGAAATCGGATTGCATTCGTCTCATTGAAATTCATCCTGGCTGATCTTTGAAAACATTGTGTTGGTACAAAATGTCATAAATCATGCCCTGTGGGTGGGTGTCTTGACGAAGCTCGTCCTGATGGCCCGGAATATTTGCCCCGGACCCGAGTCACCCTGATAACTGCTCCGAGGCATATGATTTGGTCCTCAAACTCGATAACCAACTTTGTTGCTTAAAATAATCTCAATCCTGGCTATAGGTCGATTTCCAGGCTATTATGGACCTGGTACATCAATGTGTCCATATACGCTGGAACATCCTCGAAAGAAATGTGGTTGCATGATTCGCTCTCCAAATGGTTAAACAGAGCAGCCAGTGAAACAAATCTCTTGTCGCAATCACAATGATACAGCCACCCGTGGGAACGTAAGATATGCGAAGCCACCGCATCAGCGCAATTAAACTCTCGGGTACACATCATACACTCCCAATTTTAGTAGTAACCTTCCAATTTACCAAATGTGATCTCGCCATTGGTATCGAGTTCTTGGATATCACGATAAAGGCGATTCCGGACTCTGTCACGGGCTCCTGGGCAGCTGCACGACTCTAGGTGATGGAGCACACCACTAGCAGTGACAAATTCAGCATCGCAGTACTGACATGATAGGTCGTAGCCGCGGTGTGTGGCGGACTTCATGTGCTATAAGTTACGGACAATCAATGCCACGAATCAATCTCAGATCACGTACGGCATAGTAGTTGTGTTCGGTTTCGAACCGACGATGACACGATTGGCAGTAGTTCGACCAGTGTTCTTTCACTTGCATGTGCCGATTGACACCCTCCAAGGAACCGAACACACGGTCACAGGTCTCGCATTCATACACAGGGTCGTGGCCCAAGGCATTCATATGTTGCTGGCATGCCTTTAGGGACGCGAAGGCCCGATCGCATCTTTTGCACTCCATTCAGTGGCGATACATCCACAAGTGGTCTTCGATGAGGCGTTGATCTTGATTTTGAGTACCCGTGATGGGGAGAGTCTATGGTTAATCTCAGAGTGTAAAGGGTGAAGGTTGAAAGTTGAAGGAGGAAGGATACGAGAACACGATGCGGGGTGGATTTGAGAGAGCTACAAACACTGATGTCACTGATGTTTGCTTTTACATTGGTTTTCAAAGCAACAGGAAAGGATATTCTAGATACAGGACTCCAGCGCTTGTTCGTGTATTTAGTAAAATAGCTCTCGACGGGAAACTGATGGAATTCACTGGAACCGTGAATTCTGGCAGGATTCGAATAAAGGCTGGCAAGTAATCACCGCCGCAGTCCATATTAGAATTTAATGGTAGACCGCATACATGAGACTCACGTAATTCTGGCCCTTTCTCCCTGGAGCATGCAGTTTCGTCAATTGAAGCTGCCTCAGGTCCAAATGGCTTGAGGCCAAACAGCCAAGAATTCCCATTGAGCCACTATGTGGCTCAGACCATACTATGGTGTAAAAGCAGGGAATAATTCAACATTCTCAACTTCAACAACTTTAGAATGGCTGTCTCTCCAGTCCACATACAAACTACTCCCCGGGCATGAGATCCCCGTTCTGGTATGAAGTCATGTTGTATCTTGTGCTCATATCATTGTAATTGATCTCGGCTTATCTAAAAAGTATTCTGCTGATACAAAATGTCATAAGTCATGTCTTGAGGTGTCTCGATGAAGTTCGTCCTGATGGCCAACAGTATCTCTTTCCGACTAGAGCCAGCCTGATAACCACTCCGAGGCATATGGTGTCCTCAAACTCGATGTCCAACCATGGTGCTTAGAATTGATCCTGATCCAAGCTCCAGGATGGGATTTTCACACCACCATCGACGTATCGAAGTAATCTGTTCAGACAATTTGAGACATCTTCGAAATCAAGGTAGCCGCACGACTCGCTCTCCATGTGGTTGAATACAGCAGCCAGTGACACAAATGTCTTGTTGCAGTTGTCAGAAACGTTGAGGCAATGATACAATTCCCCATTGTGGACCGGTGATAACATATGCGAAGCCACCGCCGCTGATCCACCGCGGTAGAACTCTTTGTGACAAATGTCGCACTCCCAATTATCTCCATACCATGCACCATTCGTGATCCGGCCAGTGGTATCAAGTCTTTGGATATCACGGTAAAGGCGAGACCGGTTTTTGTCGGGGGCTTCTGGGCAGCTGCCCGACTCAAGGTGATGGAGTACGCCGCTAGAAGTGACAAATTCAGAATCACAGTACTGACATTCCACTTCCTTGCCGCGGTGTGTGCCGGAATTCAAGTGCTATAACCGAGAGTCAGAAGGTCAGCCAACTCCACGAGTCAATGCCAGATCACTTACGGCACGGTAGCTGTTTGCATTTCCAAATTGAAGATTACAAGACTGACAGTAGTTCGACCAGTGCAGTTTCGCTTGCATGTGCTGCTCGCATGATGTGAAGAACCGGAAAGTTCGATCGCATGTTTGGCATTCCCACATCTTGACGAACTTCGAATGAGTGCACGTCAGAGGAGCCTCGGTCAGGGAGGGCTTGCGACAAGAATGAAAGTGACGATTAACAAAGGAAGAAGGAAAGAAGGAAAGGAAAGGGGAAAAGAGGTGGTGGATTTGGGACGAGAGCTGCAAACGATTGTGATGTTTGCTTTTTGTTTATTTGTGCATAGAAGGGATAGGAATCGAAAGGATATTCTGGACCCCGGACTTGATAATCGAGTAGTTCAATAGTTAGATAGTTAAGTAGTTTAGTGGTTCAGTATAGAAGTGTAGAAGAGGGCATACCGAGTACCAAGTACATGGTTCCAGTGGGTACGGACAGGCCTTTCCACAAGTACCCAGTACTTGTGAAGTAGAGGTACAAAGCAATAGATTGACCAAAATCTACCTCTAAAAACCTTCAATTCTGTACAGAGCCCTACGAAGCGCACTATAGGGTTGCGTATTCGGACAGATTAGATGAACACCTGTTGAATTGACCTAGATGGAATATTGTATGTTACTGAGTGTCCCCTGACCTCTTCAATATGTATCTTATATAAACATGATCGACCCCTCTCCAGGGTTCCCGCCATATGATCTCATTGCTTCTCTCTTTTTGCACTTCCCTCAACTTCAAAAATGGCTGCCAGATTGTCTCTCCGGTCCAAACACAAACTACTCTCGGGGCATGAGATCCCCGTTTTGGGCTATGGAGTTGGTTACCCCGCGAAACACACCTATCCAAAACTGACATCATGAACAGGTCTATATGATGTGCGTTGGGACACCAGCCAAGGAATACAGCTAATAGCCAGCAGCCCTTCATCTGCGACCGAGAAGGCCACAGCGGAAGCTCTCAATGTCGGATTCCGTCATGTATGCAGGCCAACCTCATGAGTCTAGCATCGCTAACCGGACAGGTTGACTCCGCAATCATGTATCGCAACGAGAAACCATGTGGACGAGCCATCCAGAGCTCCCAGCTTGATCGATCGCAGATTTTCTTTACGACCAAGATTCCCCCAGAATCCATGGGTTACGAATCTGCGAAACGAGCTATCAACTCAAGTTTACGCGAAGCTGCACAGGACTACTTTGACCTGTGAGGAATCCTTCAATTCAATTAGTTGATGAGGGCCGATACCTAACAAGTCCAGCATTCTGATCCACGCTCCCTACGGTGGTAAAAAATCCCGTCTAGGATCTTGGGATGCGCTTGTCGAAGCCCAGAAGGAGGGCAAGGCTAAAGCCATCGGCGTGTCTAACTACGGGATCCACCACCTCGAGGAGCTGGAGAAATACATCCAGGCTGGTGGAGGTGGTCAGATCGACGTCGGTCAGTATGAGCTGCATCCGTGGCTAGATCACTCGGATATAGTGGAGTGGTTGCAGAGTCGACAGATCGTTGTTGAGGCCTATTCGCCTCTTGCGCACGGAAGTCGCCTTCGAGAGCCTGTGCTGGGCTCCATTGGGAAGAAGTACGGAAAGACACCAGCGCAGGTGTTGATCCGCTGGAGCTTGCAGATGGTGAGTCTGATTGCCCGAAAGTATAGGCATCTGATTCTAATTTTCTAGGGATTCGTGCCTCTGCCCAAATCCACTACCCCCCAACGCATTCGGGAGAATGCCGATGTCTTTGACTTTGAGTTGGCTGAGGAGGACATGAAGTTGTTGGATACGGGGGAGTACGAGCCTACGGACTGGGATCCGACTGTTGACTCAGACTGAAAGATGCATATATCTCTACAGAAGCATATATAGGTGAATGCAGAGTGATAGATAGAACCTGGGAAGTATAGAAATCGTATACAAACCGAAGCCGATAGATTTGTCAGAGCCGCGGGGTCACCGATTAGCAATCCACTTTTCTTCTCTCCAAGGTTCTCTCTCTTGTCTTCTCGTCGGCCTTTCTGTAGATTTTGCACAGTCTAATCATGAAGCTCATTCTTTCCAGTTCGTATGTGCTATGAGCTGTACACCTGTTTCAAAGACTAAACTCTTCGCAGGAATATCATGCAAGGGCGGCAGTCCGTGATTCGCCATCCGCTACAGAAATCCAACGTCGAACTGATCAACTCCCTGCGGTCGAACTTCTTGGCCTCGCAACAGATCCAAGCTGGACAAATAAATGGCGACAAGGTGCCTTCGTGGACCCAACAGGGCGAGGACGGGCTCTATATCCCCGCGATCGACTTCTCACAGCCCGGTCTGGCCGAGGAGCGGGACCAATACGATATCACAGTCAAACTATTTTATCTACCGGGGATCCCGGCCTCACGACGATGCGCACACACTAGAGAGGCAATTGATTTGGTATTGAAAGAACTACACGTCAAGTCCATCGACCTACTGATCGTATCATTCCCGGGGATCCTCTTCGACGCCGACGACGACAGCGAGGAGGAAGATAATGCCACCGAAGACGACTTCGACAGCATGGTGCAGACGTGGCGGGTGTTGGAAATGCTTCACGAACAAGGCATGATTGCCCAGCTGGGTGTCGCGGAGTTCGGATGCGACCGACTCGCCCGCTTCCTACCCCATACACAGGTCAAGCCGTCGGTGGACCAGATCAATCTGAAGGACTGCTGTGTGGTTCCCAAGTCTTTGATTCTCTATGCGAAGCAGGAGCATATTCAGCTCCTCACTCATAACGATTGCCATGATATCTTGCCTGTCGGCACAACGCGCGAACTGCTCGGTCCTGCGGAGAAAAGCGCAGGCATTCTGGCTTCGTCGCCAGATGCCAACGACGGCATTCAGGGTGATGTCGAGCCCCAGTGGGTTGTCAAGTACACGGCCGTGGTGAAGGATCGTGGAGTAGTCGAGAACAAGGGATATTTCGCATTGGCCGATATTGGCACATGTGTCAAGCAATGAAAGCCTCTTTTGTTTTGTGACGTGAGCGTGGCGTTGTCTTTCTTTTCTTTTTCTGGTTTATTTTCAAAATCATAGCTGGGAGTTGCATCTCCGGATTTTTCCATGACTTAACCGAGCATGCTCCTCTTGCGACCTCTCAAACGCACATCCTCCAACCTCTTCAGCGCAGAAGGTGCCCCCTTGTAGCTATCCCGGTATCCGATAATCAAATCCTCCGCCAAAGTCTCAGAGCGCGGATGCGTACTCGCAATCGCGCGCTCAAGGACATACAAGTCCACCGCGCGGTCTTCATCCTGCGCACTCTGCGACGCAAGCCCGAAATCAATCAACACCACATCCCCATCCAGCCCAACCTCATTGGTATCATTCTCATCGACAGGTCGTAGCATCAGATTACTCGTCGTCAAATCCCCATGCACAACACCAGCCTTATGCAATGCACCAATGGCAGCGCCCATTTTCCTCATTAAAGCGCGTACACGTGCCTCCTGCGCCTGGGTTTGCTGGTCGTCCAGCGATGCCTTCTTCATCCACGCTTCCCACTTTTCAAGTGCGACGCGCACAACGTCACCCTCGATCCATTCCATCATTAACCAGGCTCCGCCCCATCCGCCTTCCTCCCCGCCGTGTCCCTCCCAGTCTAGGGCGAGGAGAGCCGGCACGCTCACGCCCTCGCGTACTAGTTTCGCGAGACATCGTGCTTCCTGGGTGATGCGGGCGCGGGTCAGTCGGCGGTCGAGAATGGGATGGCGGTAGGGTTTTGAAGGGCGGATCTTTAGGGCGGCGGGTATGGAGGGGTTCAGAGAGGTGGTTTTGTAGAGGTGGGCTTCTGCGCCTTGGGTGAGGAGGGTCGGTGGTGGGGTTGTATTATTGAATGGAGAGGGGAGAGCTGGGGGTTTGTATTCTTCCATGGTGAAAGATGGGGAGATATGTGCAGTGTAGAGTGAAGAGTGTCGAAGTGGTGGAATTGAAACGGAGAAAAAGTTAAGTGGGGCTCGGAGTATACGCGATGTGCACAGGTTTCCCACCTTTACAATTGTATTGATTATTTCTATGGATATTCAATTACGGAGTATATCTATAGATGAGGACAATATGCTCAAGCAATTTAAAAATATCAAACCAAACCGTATTATTTATATCCGAAATAGCGCTGTATGTGTAAATTCAGGGTATGGAAGTTCTGAGCCAACGACCGTATACCGTATATACTTGTGCCATCACGGACAACTCAAATCAGATAAAGCTCAGGCCGGATATTGGCCAATCGGCAGGTTCCCGCATACATCCTCTCAAGTATTGACTGCATAACCTCAATGTCAATCGACTCAGCCCTCCAGTGCTTCATCGTCCGTATCGAAACCCTCACCAAGGCAGCCCAATTAGGTGGAATGTGCAACTGCCATGGACTCGAATTCTTTACAGCATCAAGCTGATACAAAACAGCCGCAATGATATGCAACGCGCAGCAGAAGCTAGCACGGATCACGTTCCAAAGCCACTCGTGTCGGAATTGGTACAAGTAGTTGGGTATCACTTCAACGCAGTTGTTGATGGTCTTTTGTGTGAACTCGAACACTTCCTGCCACATTTCATGTTTGTTTCGTATGAAGGTTGGCATGCTTTGGTAGTGCATTGCGAGGTAGAAGTTCGGCCGGTAGATTCGCTCCGAGGCCATGAGGTAGCGGCCGCGAAAGAAGAACTTCAGATCTGGGTTATCTTTTTGAGACTGAATTCCTGCCAGGGAGATTTGGTACCTTGTTGATAATTAGCAGGGCCATAGGTATTTTTGTTGGAGTATTCATACCAGGACCTCACGACGTGCTCAGCTGCACCTGTTCGTCGTAGGAGATCGGGGATATCTTGCGTCCATCCTTTCTCACCGTGACGCCACATGTCTGCCAGTAGGTCGTTTGTGGTTCGACGATTACAGATGGATCCAATGTAAAACTTCCATCCTTTTTCTTCTTCGCTGCCATCTAGTTCAAACGTGGTGCTGACATTGTACCCTCTCCCTATATCATACGAGGGAGTGGCCTTGGGTGAGAATTTGGGAAATGGATCGGAATAGCCTAGGCCTTCCAGACCGCTGCTCCATAGGGGGAGTTCACCCTGCATCTCACTATGCAAGGTCAGTAGGGATCACACTGTCATAATGGGAAGACTCACTGTTCCGCTTGAATGCATGACCAATACAGGCGTGATTCTAGGTTGTGGTAATTGTCATCCGCGGTCCACTGTTCTCTACAAAGAGACCTTAGACGAACTTCTAATCTGCACGAAGCCTGCTGGAAACAGAACCAAGCCTCAAGAGGGCGCAGTGCATGTCTGTGATAGCTTCCTGCAAGAAGGAAACATTGAATGTCAGTGGGAGACGTGTGTAAAAAGCCGAATCGCTGCTTAGCAGCGTGGAAGTATGTCTCGGCCAGGTCCATATTTGCGTCTGACACGGGTGGCGTTGGAAGTGTGTCCAGATTGGACGGGTGTTCACTCAGTGGGACGAATTGAGACGATGTACACGAGGCTAAGGCGCATGCGAGAAGCTAGTGGAAAGCTGAGTTCAGCGGTGCCTGTCTTAACGGGTCATTACGAGACATACCACTTGACACGATGGACCATCCCATCCAAGACCTTGGACCGTCACCTCTTTAGCATAGCGGTCTAGATTTTCGAGATCGACTATCGGACTTCGCCGGTGGCATAACGTAAAGTACTTCTTACACAGCCTGGGGATCTCATCGACAAAGTGCCCGATGCCCACCTGCCGGGGTGGCTGCACGCCCTGGGCCTTGTTGTCAAGCGAGTCCAGTAGAAACGATCGGATATGCTTCTCGGCTTCAGTGATGACCTTGTTGAATATCGGCCAACGGAGCATGTGCTCCCCGGAGCTGGCTACGTAAAGGAGTCGGGGATCGTGCTCCATGGCGCGATCCTCAAAGCCCGCAGTGCCATGTGAGTTGATCCCCGGATCTGCCACAGGACTAGTGGTCTGCATGGCTAGCTCAAAGAAGGACTCCTTGAGCGAACGAGTCGAGGAGCTGGTGGAGCCGCCTTCGGACTTGATCTCTTCCAAGAGTCCGGCGATATGATTCAGCCTCTGCATGACCTCTTGATTGGACGGGTTGCCGGGATCGAAGCCGGCTCTGCGTAAGTTAATCTTCGTCCGCTTCATTTTAAAATATATTCTTCTTACTGGTTCTGGTGGGGAGAGGTCTCGGGATAATTGCACTCGACCCCCTGCACGGAACAATAGCTACATGTCGGTCTGGTATTGTCACATCGAGTCTTGCGGAGCCGACAGGTCTGACAAGCCGTCGGGGCTCGGGTTCGAACTTCACGCTTTCTAGCGAGCTTAGGGTCGACGTATTCCATTTCACCTGCAGTCCGGCGTGATTTCGGGGAGACCGGGGAGCTGTGTAGGAGAAAAAGGAAAGGTTGAGTGCGACCCAACGATATAGTAAGGCAACACGCCTAGTTCAGAGAACACAGACAAAGAAATCACCACTTCACGAAGCCGCGGTTGTGGCGCCGGAGGAGGTCCAGGTTGTGAACAAAGAACTCGAGGAGATGAACCCCTACCCATCCCCCCGACTGCAGGGGTTTCACGATGCTGATTGGAGGGCGCTTTGCAATACGTTTGATGTCCTTTCTCTTGGACCTCCCTCTAGGTGTCCTGTGTCCACTCTGACCTCCCCGAGAGACTCTTTGCTTGAATTCTTTTTTGTCTGTTGTACTTCCAAACGAGACATGCGAGGACACCCCGTTCATCAGGTGTGCTTCACATATTTGAATATAATCCGAAGAGAAGCTTGTACCTAGATATTCCGTTGAGTTGGAAATTAGCTTCAGGACTGCACACACCCCCAATCGTTGATCGATCCTGGGGGTTCGGTTGGTTGGAAAAATTGGGGGGAGGAAAAAGTACGGAGTAGAGACAGGTTCCCCCCAATTAGACCGCAATGCACCCTTTTTCCACCGTGTGATACCCTCCATACTCCATACTCTAATACTCCAAGGTTTTCACTTCGTACTTCGTACACGTCTGAATACGGTTTGACAGCCCTAATGAGATCAAGAAATTCATATTGATATCGTCAAGTTGACCAACGCTCGGAAGAACAGTAGTCTGATAGGTACATGTACAAGGCCTAACCAAGAAGGCCAACTTCTTAAAACGCCAATAATGCAGTGTCATATCCCTCTCACCGGACCTTCTTCTTAGGCCGCCTAGCTAAGGGTGCCTCACAGTGCTCGCTCCAAACATCTTCAAAGACCGTCTTCCGTGGGCCAATTTGACCCTCGTAGAAGTTGAGCTTTCGCACAATCTCCATGGCACCCGTACCCAATGACACCGTCTTGCCCATGATGATACACTCTGACACACCCTCAATCAGATCGGTGCGACCAAGACCACCGGCATCGAACAGATGGTCGGCGGTCTTCTCGAAGGAAGCGAGTTGAAGAACGGAGTCACGCATCTTGGCGAGACCGAATCGAGTAATACCCAACACTTCACCCTTGTAGGTCATAACATCGGCCAGAAGTTGCATGTGACGAGGATCAATGTCCATATCCTTCATGACCTCGCTAATTTCTGTGACAACCGTGGTGCGAGCAGCCTCAATACCCAGGACATCACGTGCCTCCATGATGTTGTTGGTCCTGGTTTTGTAACCATCCACACCCATGGTGGTCATACACTCTCTCAGACCATAACCTTCCACGAGCAGTGTGTTCTTCTCGGACTTCTCGTCTGTGCGGATAATAGCGCGAGTTGCGCGCGGGTGACCAAGGATTTGAATACCAGGAAGTTGGCGCTTCAAGTGCTTCAGACGCAGGAAGGGATCGCTGCTTGTGGCTGCAACTTCGGTCTTGGAGAGGCCTGTCTTGGTGGCTGGGTCGAGATCCACGTAGATCTTGATCGAAGATTGCTTATAAGAGAATTTGAGATCACCTGCCTTAAAGCGCCTGTGTGTCTTGATCGTTTGGACAATCTGAGGCGTTGTGATTTCAAGCGAGAGGTCCTCAATGGTCTTCCAGTTGATGACCACCTTGATGTAGGCATCATCCTTGGTCCAGACGTCTGTGATGGAGTGAATAATATCGGACAGGAAAGTCTTTTCGATTCGTCCCTTCACAATGCGAGCGGCAATGGTACTGTCTTGGGTAACAAGTTCGCAAGCAACGACTGGAGTACTGATTTCTTTCGAGGCGTTGATAATTTCCTTGATACGGGGAACACCCTGAGTAATACTCATTCCGGCGACACCAGCGAAATGGAAAGTTTTCAGTGTCATTTGCGTTCCGGGCTCACCAATAGACTGGGCGCCGACAGCACCCACGGCGTGGCCGGGTTCGACTTGGGCTTTCTTGTATTTCAACAAACAGGCCGTGATGAAAGCCCTCAATGTAGTTTCTGTCAATTTGCCTGTGTGATCCAGGGCTTTTCGGCTTCGTACGTCAGATGGGTCGTAGTCTCCACCCCGAGAGATAAGCCTGTCCGCTCGCTGTTGCACGTATTCTTGGATTGAGTCGAGGAAATCACGCGCACTCTCAAACTGGTCAATACCATGGTCGCTGCGGTCCATGTACCCCAGAGAGTTGCCAAGCAAGTCCTTGCGGGTGAGCTTAGCACGTTCCTTTTCGAGCATGCTCTCGCAGACCTCCATCATTTCAGCTGGCAGGAGACTTGGCTCGTCATTATTGTAGGTTGTTGATTCAGAGTGGATGAAAGTCCGATCGAAATGGACGGGCTTGGCTTTACCCTCCATATCCACGGGATCCAACTTATCGTCACCGTACTGGAATTGAACGATGGCAGCAGATGAGTTACGAACCGTATCATCGTACATCGACGACAGATCCTCCAGAGACTTCATCAGACGACGAGACATGTAACCAGTTTCGGCTGTCTTGACGGCTGTATCGACCAGACCTTCACGACCAGACATAGCGTGAAAAATGAACTCTGGGGGCTCCAGACCAGAGAAGAAACTGTTGCGAACGAAACCCTTGGAAGGGGGCTGTCGTGCGTTCTTCGGGAAATGAGGCAAGGTGCGATCCTGGAAACCGTCCTGTACACGCTGACCTCCGATAATTTGCTGTCCGACAAGGGCAACCATCTGGGACACGTTGATACTGGAACCCTTGGAACCGGAAGTGGCCATGATCAGGGGCGAGTTGTACTTGCTGAGCTGTTGAATACATTCGTCACCAGCTTGTTGACGGACCTTACTAAGAATACCAGAGAGCTGGTTCTCCATGGTTTGCAATTCGTCACATCCAGGGTACTTCTCGAGAGTGCCCGCTTTGTACTTGGCGATGACTTCGTCACAAGCCGCGTATGCTGCTTCTACCAGATCGTTCTTGGACTGAACGAGACCCGCGCTAGGGTAGACATCTCCGATACCGATGGAGAAACCAATGTTTGTGAACCATCGAGCAGATAGTTTTGATAGACGGTTCATGCCCTCAGCTGCTGCAGGTGGACCAAAATCTCTGAGCATAATGTAGAACACGTTGTCTTTCTTTCCAGAACCAATCGTGGACTTATCCATAACACCGCACATAACTTCGGAGTTACGAATAACCAACCAGCCATCGTTGGGATCCAGGTCCTTTGGCCGGCCATCTTTGGGCTGCTTGAACTCACGGCATGCAGCATCCAAGTTCACAAGAACAGGGTCGGACTTGTTGGGGTGCATGAGAATGTTGAACACCTGTTTTCCAGTCCAAAGCATTTGAGGCTTCAGAACAGACGGCGGTGGAAGATCAAATCTTGTCTCAGGACCAAGCATGTAAAGACAGATTTGCGAGAACGAGGCACGATCAAAGAAGTTATCCTTGCTGCTGAGGACATAAGCGGCACTGATGAAATCCTGAATAGCGGAAATGATGGGCTCTCCGTTTTTAGGTGTAGCCAAGTTGTTCTTCACACCCATGAGTTCCATGGCTTCTGCTCGTGCCTCTTCTGTCTGTGGAACGTGAAGGTTCATTTCATCTCCATCGAAATCTGCGTTGTAAGGGTTGCAGACACACTCGTTCAGTCGGAAGGTTCGGTGAGGGCGAACTTTGGCAAAGTGAGACAGAATACTGAGCTTGTGAAGAGATGGCTGGCGATTGAACAGGACAATATCGCCATCCTCAATGTGACGCTCGACGAGATCACCCTCATTTAGCTGAGAGGCCATTTTCCGTGTGTCACTGTACTTCAACATCTGTTTGAAGCCGCTTCCTTTCTTGATAATCAGGTTTGCTCCAGGCCATTTGTTGGCACCGTTGATGACTCTTTGCTGCAGCTTCTCCTTATTATATCTGGTTACAAGCTCTGGGTAGGTCATGTTCTTTGCTACCAGCTCTGGGACTGCAACCTCATCGACTCGCAAGTTAGGATCGGGTGAAATGACAGTTCGACCAGAGAAATCGACACGCTTTCCTGACAAGTTACCACGGAAGCGACCTTGCTTTCCCTTTAAGCGCTGCACAAAACCTCGAATCGGTTTTCCAAGATCCGCTTTGTTGAGGCCAGGGACATCACTGTTAATGTAAACAGCGATCTGGAGCTGCATGTAGTCCCAGCATTCCATGATTGTCTGAACGGGAGCACCCTTAAGTAGAGCATTCTTCAAGTTGATATTGCTCTGCACAATGTCACCCAGTTTGGCAGTCAAGTCGTCTTCTGTAGATGCGCCGTCTTGGCCGACCGAAGGTCGAATGCAAACAGGAGGGGCGGGAATGAATTGCCACAAAAACATCTCTGGGCGTGCTTCCTTCGGGTTCATGCCGATCAATTCACAGTCAGAGTCCGCCATTTTCTTGAACAGCTTCAGCACGCGAAGAGGGTTCATATCGTCCTGGGCCTTCTTGAAGTGCTTTTCCACCTCCGGATTGGCACCTCGGGCCTCGAGGAAAGAGTTGTCGAATACATCTTTGCTGATTGGGGTTTGCTTCTTCACTGAGGTCGAGGCGTTGAATGCACGGAACTTGTCGTGGGTGATTTTCAAGGCGCTCGTTCCGGTCTTTTTCACCACACCATTGATCGCTCCACAGTATGTGCATTCGCGGGTTTTCCGACACCGTTCATTGATGCGCTTCACAATTTGGTTCCGTCGGAGATTATCGAGACCCGGTCGGCGCATCTCACGCAGGTAACTCCTGCGCTCCGCCTCGGGGAGCAGGATATTTGAGCATTCTTTGCAAATCTCCTGGAGAATCGAAATTACGCGCTTGAAATATCCGACGTGGAAGGATGGAAGAACTAGTCTCACATGACCGAAGTGACCGTTGCAGTCTTTGAGGTTATTTCCGCATGTTGCGCAAGCGTCAGTCTTGTTCGAAATACCCATACGTTGGTCGAGAGGTCCATTGGAGACAACTGTTCGAGCCTGGTCGAGGTCGAAGAACTTTCTGTCAGAAACCTCCACCACTGCTTGGCCGACAATGTCATCGTTCGTTCTAGGAACACAATCCTTCGTTAGCGATCAAGTATGCGACAAACTCTCGCAACAAGCATATGTGAGTGGTCTGCGTACAAGACACCAAATTTCAATTCTTTGATCACCTTAGGCACACTGTCGATGACCTGGGCCTTGCCCAGGTCTATCTGCGCACCCTCTGGAGGCTGCATGGCCGTAGTCAAATGCGGAGCATGGCAGGGTGACTCAAGGTGATGCGATCGGCAAGGCGAACTTCAGTCGCCAATGACACAATTCCGGGGTTGAAAACGATGAAGGCGAGACCTGAAGCGAGGATAGTTCAGTTCAAGGTCACTGAGCCTCCAGGAACAGACCGAGGGGAATTTTCTTGGAGATGAGCAGCGGAAGAAGTTGTCGAACCCCCGCCATACATGGAACACTTTTTTTTCTGCCGGTGGAGCTTTGACCGCCGACACAACCAGCTCCATCGGCATCGTATACTCTTTTTTTTCTGACAGACAATGGATGTGATATTGTACATTATTTTCCTAGTTTACATGTTTATTTTGCCAAAAATGCCTGGAAGGCCTTATGTTCGATGACCACGTTTCCAACGGCTCGCAGCTTCTTGCGACCTTCCTTCTGCTTCTCGAGCAGCTTGCGTCGCCGACTCACATCACTGGCGTGTAATTTCGCCAGAACATCTTTGCGGTATGGCTTGATGGTCTCACGGGCAATGATCTTCTTGCCGACAGCAGCTTGGATAATGATCTCGAAAAGCTGCCGATCAACATGCTCCTTGAATTTGGTGACCCACAGTCTTCCTTGGCGGTTCACCTGGCTCAGATGCATGATTCGTGCAACCGCATCAACGGGCTCTTTATTGACCAAAAGTTGCAGTCTGACGATATTACCCGCTCGCCATGCAGATTCCTCGTAGTCCAAACTGGCATATCCCTTGGTGCCTCCCTTCAACTTCCCGAAGAAATCATCCACCAGGTGTGCCAGTGGCAGTTGGTACTTCATGATGACCTGAGTAGATGTGAAATACTCAATGCTTTGTTGCTCACCGCGGTTGGCCTCACAGAGCTCCATGACTTTGCCCAGATACTCTTCTGGGAATGTCAGGGTAGCCAACACAAACGGCTCATGAACCTCTGCTACCTTAAGACGTGCACCCTCATCATCCGGGAACTTGGCAGGGTTGGTGATGATTTCTTCCTTGCCATCTCGGTATATGACCTTGACCGGAACGGAGGGCGGTGTGATGATGATACTAGCACCATGTTCCTGTCGTAGACGATCTTCAAACACAGAGCAGTGAAGAGTTCCCAAGAAGCCCATACGGAAACCAGCGCCCAGAGCATCTGATGACTCTTTCTGCACCGTGATGCTTCGATCGTTGAGGATCAGTTGGTTAACGCTGTCCTCCAAGTGCTCGAAATGGTCTGCATTCACAGGGTAGACTGCAACGAAGACCATCGATTTTGGCTCTTCGAATCCAGGGAGAGGCTCGACGAGTTTTTCCGATCCAACTCGAGTGAATGTATCTCCAATCTTGGCCTCCTTACTCCGTTTCATACCTGGGTTGAAGTAAATGTACCCAACTTGGCCGGCACGAAGGACTTGTTGAGCGGTTTCGGTGGGATACATGATTCCGACCTCACCGACATAGTATTTGAGGCCAGTGACGAAGGAAATCAGCTGCTGACCTGCGCGCACCTCGCCGTCGAAAACGCGAACCAGCAGAATCACACCTTTGTATGCATCATACCAAGAATCCACGAGTAGCATGCGGAGAGGTTTCGTAGAATCACCGACAGGCCTGGTATATAGTCAGTAAGAGTGATTTTATGAGAACCATTCGTTGCACTCACGCAGGGATCTTCTCCACGACTGTTGGTAGGATAGCCGGAACGTTCAATCCTGTCTTTGCTGAGACCATGACCGCATTCTCTGTATCAAGCTCGAAGGTGGTTCGCATCTGTTCCAAAGCCCGCTCTGGATCCGACGACGGTAGGTCAACCTTGTTGAGAACCGGGATCAATTCAAGACCCTGGGCAAATGCCAAGTAGAAATTGGCAACTGTCTGCGCCTGAACACCCTGGCTGGCATCGACCAGAAGAATTGCACCACCACAGCTGGCGTAACTGCGCGATACCTCGGCACGGAAATCCACATGTCCAGGAGTATCAACCAAATGCAGCAGGTAATCCTCGCCTTTGTGGTTGTAGATCATTGTACATGTCTGCGCTTTCACGGTGATTCCACGCTCCCGTTCAACGTCAAGTTTATCCAACACTTGCTTGTTTGTTCCGGGTTTGATGGTGCCCGTCAATTCGAGCAATCGGTCGGAGAGTGTGCTCTTGCCGTGGTCGACGTGAGCGACGATGCAGAAGTTGCGGAAGCGTTCGATTGGGATTGCGGAAATTCGAGCCTCGAGATCGGCATCCGGCTTAATAGGGATGATTTTGGAACGCGCATGGTATATCGTGCTAGTCGAGAAAGCCTGGCTGGGTCTATACAAAAAGGCAGTTGGTCGGAGGTTCACGGCCTGGCATCTGGGCGCTGCGCTCAGCCATCGGCCTAACTGCAGACATCCTCGCATTGAGAATTCTGCGGTGGCATAGAAGCTGACACTATGCAAGTCAAATCAAGACGTATTGGGACGATTAGTATGTCGAACTCGTAGGGGTCTCGTCACAATCTGCGGAGAAAAAACGGACACGCGGGTCACCGCCTTCGATTGCTGCAGTTACTATCGACATAAACAAAGCACTCCCACTTTCACCTGAAGCACTCTCGAGGTCTACCCTGTACCAACCCACATCATGCCTGAAGCTAAGGATAAGTCAAAGGTGCATAAGCTTTCCATCAAAGGTTTGTTGCATTCTGCCTGGTGATACCAGCTGTGCAAAGCTCATGGTATTATAGGATCGGCAAAGCTTGTGTCTGAATTCGTGAGTAACTTGTTTCTCTTTATTACCCAATGCTGTTCGAATGCTAATGTCACACAGTTTGAATACTCGATCAACTCGATCCTGTAAGTTCCTGTTCATGACCAGTCCAGGATACAGGCTTATCACTATCGGTGCCCAGCTTCCAACGAGGAGTCTATCCCCCAGAGGATTTTACAACGTGAGTGCTCCCCCTCAGTGTTTCCGAGATATAACAATAAGCTGAATGGTACTAGAATCAAGAAATATGGACTCAATATGCTTGGTTCGTGAACGATCTGCAGCCCAACGCCGGCAAACCTAACGTCTAGCAGTTTCCGCCGACGACCAGGTCAAAGCTTATATCAAGAAGATCATGTCACAGCTGAAAGAGTGGATGCAAGGTGGAAAGATCTCCAAACTTGTGGTGGTTATCACAAGCAAGGAGACTGGTGAACATGTCGAGCGATGGCAGTTTGACGTATGCTTTGGTCCATACTCCTTGAAGACTCCAATGCTAAAAGAAATTGCCATGCGCTAGGTCGAAATATTTGGCAAGAAGTCAAAGAGCAAGAGCTCTCAGAAATCCGGAGATAACGAGAACAGTACACCAGGGTAGGTTGATGTCCTTGGCACACTCTTCGATTGGCCCACTGACTTTGCATCGCAGAGACGCAGAGACTCCACCGGCTGAACCTGTCGAGAAGACAGAAAAACAAATCCAAGAGGAAATTCAGGCTATTTTCCGTCAGATTACTGCATCGGTCACGTTCCTCCCCGTCCTGGACGGAGATTGCACCTTCAATGTCCTTGTGTATGCCGACGCCGATTCAGACGTCCCCGTGGAATGGGGCGACAGTGATGCCAAGGAGATTAAGAATGCCGAAAAGGTGCAATTGAGGAGTTTCAGTACAAACAATCACCGCGTCGGAACTCTGGTCAGCTACCGACTAGCAGATTGAGTTCGTGGCATCTATTATGATCAGACACGGAGGATGGAGTACGGACTGGCGTTTCGGGAAAGACTCAAGCTCACTGTCAATATAGCAGTTTTGCTTTTTGCGATCAATTTTGTTTGGTCCCATCATTTTGAAGATAAGACCAAGGCAAATATTCACGCTTCGAGAACCATTCATTGTAATCTCTCCCACCATCATATCGAAGAAGCTCGAGTACCACGTCTTCTAGATCCATGTTGGAAAATTGGTCCACCATATGAGGGAGCCAGCCTCGTTTGTTTCGTTTGCTTCCTAGATCCTCGTTCACCCCGTAGAGGTCTGCTTTCCAAAGACCGATCCCGTTCATCAGCTCGCCTCGCGTCAGACTCTCAGATGGTGTCACACTCTCTGGTGGATTGATGCCGATGACCACGGCTTTGTGCTGATATCTTACTTGTTGAGGGCCAACGGGCACTAGTCCCACTGCTGGAAAATGACACTCCATGAATCGAGCACGTTTAAATTCGTGCGTGACCACCGTGACTCGCCATGGAAAGACCCCTGTGTGTGCTTTGAATTGGATGAGCGAGAACAATACATTTTGGTATGAGTCTGTGGCTCTGGTTTCTGCAATGACCCTTGAAGCGTCGAACAAGGGCGCTGAGTGATCACGAAAGTAGTTGTTATCTTTGGCTAGGTCCTGTCGCGAAGCATTAGCTTTAGCCTCGTTGGAGCGAAGAGATCCCCACAAGGTACGATTGGCCCTCGCTCAGCTCGGTCCTAGACCGCTTGGTAGGTCCTCTGTAACACAGTCAGTGGGGGTTTGGACCGAACTGATGATTTGGACACTTACCCTGAAAGGACCAACAAACCATAAGGATCGTCTTCTAGTGCTTTTACTCCAGCTTTGAGATGTTCGGTGAAAGTCGGGGTTTCTCCTTTTTGAAACGGCTCAATGATCCTGCGCCTCGTCAATTGTCTGTTCTTTTGGGCCTCATCGGGGCATTTCGTTTGGCGGACTGACCATTCATCTTCAGAGGTGCCATGATCAGGCCCCCCGCTGTATATGGCATGGCAGCAAACCACAATCAGATGATTGCATTGAGCCAGGCTAGGTACTTGTAATGAAGCCATCTAGTAAGATCTGATTGTACCCACAGATGGTCACTAGATCAATATGCCGAGCAAGATTCAGTGCCTCGGTCTTGAAAGGTACTGTGCACAGACCTCGCGAATGGCAGAATTTCGTCACTCGTGTCGATCCTAGGGCTACTCATATACTCCTGGGATTTTGCTGGTGTTTGCCTTATTCATCTCTTAACGCGTGGAAGATGTCAACAGTCATAATAATTAAATCGAGTCTCGAGGAATCAGCAGACGGAAAGCCACAAAGACACATCAAAGTGATGCAGTGGTGAGAAGCACCACGCCAGCAGGCACATCGACCATCTCCAAGATAGACGGATCATTCTTGAACTCTTTACTTTCAATGACTTGTTTGAGTACTGTGTAAACACTGCGCTCAATCACCACAGCCACAGGATCCCCCACCTCGGTAGCACTCAGTATCTGAGCAAGATAGCGGAATATACAGACCAACGCGTTTTCGTCTTTGACAAGCCCGAGAAGAACGGACATATACGTCGGTTGAACAGCAGCCTCACTCCTCTTGCCATCCAAATTGAGCCCACGCACCAGAGTCTCCCTGATCGGATCTTCTAAGGCCTGCCAAGCCCCTTCGTAGAGGAAGGCCTCGTCGGCCATAGTGACATTCACCATACAAAGCAATCGCATCAAGGCGCGGTCCTCCAACACATCTTCTACATGATATACCCGGACGTTCTGATCACGAAGTAACTCCGCTCGCCGAGTCAGTACTAGGTCATACCCGCTGCGAACAGTCAAGGTACCGGCAATGATACCCTCGCATGCATCGTAAACATTGCGATAAGAATCAAATACAGGCTGGATAAGTTTCTTCGCACAGCTCCAATCCATGTGTCCCGCATCTCCGGCAACCTGAAGCAGTTGCTTCATAAAGTGGAGTCTGAAGCTGCGATTATGGCCTCGCATCTTGTATAGACCGGTCAGAGAAGCCGGGACATTCTCTGCCTGTGCCAACTGACCAAAATTGAAAGTGGCCCCAAGCTCGATCCCACGAAGTGCGTCAACTCTATCTTGATCTGGAAGAAGGGCTAGCTTCGGGACCAGACTGGCTTTGCAGGCTTCAAGCAGAATCGCATCGTGATTGAGGGTAGAGATGTCCACCCCAGTCTGCGCACGGCAATCAGATGCCATCTTTGGATCCCTTCCCAGATCATGGATGATAATCAATGTAATCAAGGTGAAAAGAGAAGTCCGATCACTGATTATTTGTGCATAAAATGCCCGAATCCAATCAAACGAGGCTCTCGTCAACTTGGCGTCGGCAGGTTGTGAAGCAATGAAAACCTCATATTGGCCTGTATGAATCCAACGTAAAGCTAGAACGCCCAATAGTGTACGATTTACTTCGTCATAATTCTTCTTGTACAAAATGTACGATGGAGACGGCGTGTTTGGAGGTGTCCATGGGCCGTCTCGGATGGAGTCTGCGCGCTGCAGGCGATCGAACTCCTCTGGAAACTCCTTGTGCACCAAGTGCAGTAGTTCCTCGCCTGAATGTTCAAACAATGACTCCGGTGTCTCACAAATTGCTTGAAGAGACTGCATGGTTGTTGACGTAAAGTTGTATACCAGTTGCGTGTGGGCTGCGCCACTGTCTAAGAGATGGGTCTTCCTATCATTGGCTCGGGGTCTTTTTTACATGAGAATGACCTGGAAATTGCGTTCGAAAAATAAAGATAATGATTCTCACTCAAGAACTGATGATAAACTACATAATTGTACAATTCAGCCCCTTTGAACCATGGGCCATGACGGCACCAAATTTGGCCATCGCTGAATACATCCATGAATGTGGCAAAGCGAGATGTCGAAAGAAATAGAACGCCCATGCTCTCATGCAAAGGATTTCGAAAAATCAAAATGTGACCCAGACCATGAAATGCAGTAAACGCCAACCAGAGCAGACTTCTTAGTTGTAAAATGCATATCGATGACCCAGTAAAAGTAGGAACCAAAGCAAAAATGCATGGATAAACAAAATGAAAGTAATGAATACCAGTGCAAAAAGCAGGTAAGGGTATTAGGTAGAAGAAAATCATGGGACATTAGGTTCAAAGCGGATCGTGACGATAAGTGCAATTGTCGCCTTTGCGACACATGCCTTCAGCCCAAAACTTGCAAGCAACAAGTCCTACCTTGTACTGCCTTGGAGTTAGCAAATTGACCTTTGAATGAGGATATGTAGGCTTCCGGATTACTTACAGGCTTGTCAGTGCTCTTAGTTCGTTTCGACCGGCTCCAAGCTGGGTCAAAGTCGTCATAGTGACCGGTATCACGACCCCGCTTACGCTCTGGGTCATCATAATCATAATTTTGTTGCGGGTATTGTGGAGCAGCCGGTTGTTGGTTCTGTCCAAGTTGGGAGAACATAGCACCCATGTTGGGAGCCATGGCAGGCGGGAATTGTTGCGGCTGGGCAAACCCACCCGGACCCTGCCATTGCTTCATGAAATTCAGAATTGCGTTGAAATCATATGGTTGGGGCTGAGCCGCAGTGGCCGGTGCGACCGGTGGAGCAGGGGCCACTGGCATCTGAGGTTGAGCCTGGGGTTGTTGCTGTCGGAACATGTTGATTGTCTGTTCGAGATCTGGCTGAGCTGGCGGCGCCGGCGCCGGAGCTGGAGCTGGCTGCTGGCCTGCTGCGCCACCCTGAATGATCTTAAGCAGGTTAGAAATGTCGATTCCATTATTTCCGGTCGTGGGCTGTTGCGGCTGTTGAGTGGACGTTGGCTTAGGGTTTTGGTTGGCATAAATGCGTTCTTGTCTAACCCTGACGAGATCGGGTATCGCACCAAATGGCACTACATCCGGAACAACTTCATCAGGATCGGGACTTGGCGGCTCTTTAGGTGTATCAGGCATATCAGCAGGGGATGTGTAGAAGACCATGAGGGTGGTGGCCTCTCGTTGATCTTGGGCTTCTTTCTCTGGACTCAGTGGTGCCAGTGGACCACCGCGCTTGGTGAAGTTGCTGTCCATGGGGGCTTCAAAGTCGTGATCAATCGCTGTAAATGTCAGTGGGTATTCACTATCGATTCAGAACTGTCATCGAACTTACTTGAGAGATTGTATTCATCGGAGAAAGCGGTCTCGCGAATACCGCCCATGTCTTCCTCTTCAAGTTCTTCCATATCCTTGTGCAGCTTCAGTACGCTACCCTCACCCTTGACATCCCCCATGCTGCGCATTGATCCATCGCCTGGTCCTAATTCTTCATCAGGGTCATGAGTGAACAATCGGACTTCCGTAAGATTGTCATCAGGCTTCCAAGTCACTCGTAGCTTGCGGCGCTCTTCCTTGCGCAACCGCTTTGTACGTTGCTCCTCGGTCTCTGGGGGATGATCTTCGGTAGGTTTAGGAGATGGGGCTTCCTTTGGCTTGTTGAGATCAGCCATAATATCCCCAAAGGAGAAAGAGGGCTTGGGTGCCGGAGTCTTTTCCTTTTCGCCAGTCGCACTATAGAAAGAGTCAATAAACTGTGGCTCAATATCCTTCTACCAGAGACAACCCACTTTGGTTTTGCGGCGGCGGCTGCTGCAGCCCGCTCTGCATTTGTAGTTCCAGGTCTCTTGGATGCCGAGCTTAGGGTACCGAAAAGACTTGACGGTTTTGGGGCAACGACATTAGGTTTGGGACGCAGGGCTGCAGCACCAGGCAGCTTATTCATTTGAGTCCCCTTAGTCAACCCAGGAGCAGTTTTAGTTGCATCCTTGAGGTTGCTATTGACAGCCATTCGCTTCGGTCCAGATTGCAAACCACTGTCAGTCTCACGGGCTCGTTTCAAGCCAGTGCTATCTGCCAGGGTACCCTTGGTCGAAAGGTCTTCCTTTGCATTCTTATCATTCTCCAGCTTGCGCTTAGTGTAGGCGGCGGCATTATCCAAAATCTTCTGCGTGAGATCTTTCACCTGCTGGCCACCCTTTTTGATGAGTTTGGGCAACAACTTGGAGAGATTGGTTTTTGCCATCAGGTCTTCAGACAAGCTTGTAAACCGAGCAAACAGCTATGTTCATGTTAGATTTTTTTTTTCTTTGGCGCAAGAGAAGGTCAGACTTGCCTTAAGTAGGTTGATCGTCAAAGTGCCAGCAAAGTCGGTGGCTTGGAAACGATCCAGCAAAAAGGAATACAGAGCTGACACAATCATAGGGTGCTCTCCCAGCCTACATCATGAAAATCATTAGTCAATTGAACGCAATCATTATGTTGAGCGATGAAATTCGATCATTCCAAAAGAAGGTGAAGTGTGATCCCTTCTCTAGATAGATGGGGCTTTGCTCTCATGTTCACAACTAGAGACGCACATCCGAGTCTTTATGGACTGGAAACATCTGATTTTGTGACGGCCACCAGTAGGGTTTACCCTGTATTCAGGGCACAGAGACTCATAATAATATAGCCCTGCCGGCCAGCAAACAGGGTAATGACCCATATTTGAGCCATGACAAGGCCGTCTTATACAATTCTAGAAGAATTTATGGGGAAATTTTATAGCTTCAAGCTTGTACAGCTATCATGGCCATATTGTGGGGGAACAAACAAAGGCCGGGGGGAGGGACAACATACTTTTCAACAATATTAGGATGACCCGTCTCCAATGTCGTGGTGGCAATGATATCCATGGTGCGACGTTGAACGGTCACCTGCTCTTTGAGCTTAGCTGCTTTGGTGTTGTCGCCTTGATTTTCAGCCACTTTCATGACTTGAACTTGTTCTTTCCAAGCATCTCTCAGTGATTTAATGAGGTCTTTGTAAGCCACCAGGGCGGTTTTAACCTTCTCGGGACCAGGCCATTTATTCCGTGGCGACCATACAGCTTGGAGGGTGTCATACTGTGCGGCCGCTTCAGGCTCGGTTGGACGAATCGGAGGGATGGGTGACAGCTCATCAGGATCTTCGACCTCGAGTTCTGACTCTGAACTATCACTCTCGGACCTAGAAGGTGATTGCTTTGCGCCTTTTGCACCTTTGATGATAGCCTTTTTCGCTTGCTTTTTGGGGGCAGGCTTTTTCGTGGTGATTACAACTTGCGGCGTTGGCAAACCTGTGGGCATCTGCGCTGAGTTGCCAGCCGATGGCATTTGGGGCTGAACTTGAATCCCATTTTGATAATAATCAAACAGCCTAATCACGACATAGTCAGTTTGTATACCAAAAACCACCTGGATCAAACATAGACTCACGGTTGGCCTCCCGGTCTTTGGAACTCCTGTGGGATTGCTTGAATGAAATTGTTCTGCAAAGGTTGCTGTTGACTAAAAGCCTGGGGGGAATCCAGGAACTGAGGGTTTATTGTAACGTTTGGGTCTGATTCCGTGTAGTCGTTGGTCAAGTCAATGGTACTCTGCTGGTTGGAATTAGCTTGCTGGGCACTTTTTTTCTTTCTTGGTATGTGATAGCAGCTTACCAACATTCCAGAGGAATAGCCCTGGGGCAATGGGTAAGAAGCGATCGAGGATCGAGATTGCTGCTGGGGTCGTGGCTGCAACCTCTGTTGTGTGTGTTGTTCGGGGAAGGAACCAGCGAGGTTTTGTTGTTGCGGAAAATAGTTCGTCGGGTAGGAGTATTGGGGAAATGCCGAGGATTCAGATGCATTCAATGAACGAGAGTCAAAGTTGATCTGACCTTGCTGGAACTGGGAGGGAGGAATCTGATACTGAGGGGATGTTCCATAGGCTCGTTGTGACGAGGGTTGCTGCAAAGAGGTTGTTTGTTGCCAAGGTTGGTGAAGCGAGGAATAGATTCCATGGCTCGGGTCCGGTCGCGGAGCAAGCTCTCTTTGCTGTTGCTGGAAGACGGGATGATCCCAATCAATACCAAGCGGTGGTTGAGTTGAAGCAAGCTCGTGCTGCTGCAGTCCGGACTGCTGAAGCTGTTGATCGGGATCGGGGTACGAGGCGTCGAGGGTATTCCAGAACTCAGGAGGGATTGAGCTATGGTTGCCCGTGGGCAAGCCATGCATGGGATTTTGAGCTGATTGCTCCATGATGGCCAGCGTCCGATACCTCTAAGCTACTATGAATCCTTAAACAATCACGTGCAGGCGATGTTTATCCTTGTTGACCGCTTGCCTGTTATGCAGGAGAGAGGTGGGGCGTATGTCAGGTGAAAGGTTTTCCCGTGAAAGACGCGTTATGTGATTGGTCGACTGCGTCGCGCGGCGGCAAAAAAGGAGCTGCTGGACTGGAAGAATTGATAAGGATTAGACAACCAATTCACGTTGATACTGCTTAGAATCCGAAAGTGTTGCATATGAGTACTGCCGTACCTTAAGAGGAAAGAGATGGCTCCTTTCAGAAGTTTGCTTTGGGGGGGTTTTATTAATGCCTCAGGCATTCACTTTCTTCTCAAGTACCGGCAAGTCACGGTGTCGTCTTTGGGCTTGCAGCTTAATGACGAAGGCTCCGCAGTTGCGAATACAACGTAGAAGTATAGTAAGATGGCCCAGGATTTTACCTCCGACCTCACTCTCTCTCTTTCTGTCCCTTCCTCTGGGCTTGCGGTGCTTGTGTGTTTGGCTTCGCAACCTTCCCTCTCACTCTCCTCTCTTTGGTGCCAGTTGTCCCTGCAGAGCTTGCGCCGTTCCTTTCTTAATTTTTGCCTTAAAAGACGACCTGATGGGATCAGAAAAGAGATGAGCTCTCATACGAAGGGCCACTCTATAGCCATTCGCTTTACGAAGAAAGAAGATGGGAATAGGGAAAGGGTTGGAAGGGGTTAGAGTTGATGACCGGGGTTGGGTTGAGGTGAGAGGAACTTTTGAGCGGTTAGCCGATGGTATTGTATAATACTGTAACTGGCGGTTAGTCAAAGAGCAGTCGCGCTTTCATTGGCCCAGATGGTGTAATTTACAGCCCCTGTGTTTCAGGACAAACGACAGATCCATGTGATTCAGTGACGGTGTTTGGTGTGTTTGCACCCATTATGTCAGCGTAGCTCAAGTCCCGGGGCGGGATGCCAGGTGGAGTGATAGCAGGGAGGCGGCATCAACAGCAAGTATATCGTGTTCATAACCTAAGGAGTTGCGCGCATACCCCAATCATCTTCTTGCGCAACTCTACAGACTGTGAAGCCCTGGCCCCAAACCTCCTCCCAGTTATTTGCAGCGTTGCCAGCTCTTACCATGGCCTCGCAACCCATGTCCCTCCGGGACCGACAGGTCGGTAAGTGACCTATACGGCGCTCACGAAATTGATGACGAAATACTCACTGATCAACAATAGCTTCGATTCAAAAGCTCTTGAATTTGAATCATGAATCACAACCAGCGGATGACGCAACCCTCGATCAGTCCGCAGGAGGCGGTCTTATCTCGCATACCACTCCGATCTTGAACGAGGATGGTGATCCAATCTGGAAGGTCCTGGTGTTTGATAAGATGGGCCGCGATGTGATCAGTAGCGTCCTGAGGGTCAATGATCTCCGCGCTTGGGGTATAACAATTCATCTGTATGGTCCTCCCGTACCCGCCCACATCGCTGTCAAGACCCATTGTTAACGAGGTGCTTTTGTCAGGAACCTTCACTCCCAAAGATACCCCATCCCAGACGTGCCCGTTGTATACTTTGTGGAGCCGACTACTACGAATATTGAAAAAATCACGCACGACCTTTCCCACGGGCTTTACTCCCCAGCCTACGTGAACTTCTTATCATCCGTTCCCCGACCACTCCTAGAGGATTTCGCCTCTCAGATAGTGACATCTGGAGCATCCGAGCATATCGCGCAGGTGTTCGATCAGTACCTCAACTTCGTTGTGGCAGAGCCAGATCTGTTTAGTTTAGGACTCGGGAACGATGCATACTACAAGATCAACAGCCCCAGGACCACCGATGAAGATTTGGATGCCATTGTTGACAAAGTCGTCAGTGGTCTTTTCAGCGTGAGTGTCACAATGGGTAAGTGCATCCTTTTCCAAACTGCGAAATCAAGAAACAACTGACCTGGCAGGCACTATTCCTATCATCAGATGTCCCAAGGGCGGCGCAGCGGAGCTTATCGCAACCAAATTGGACCGGAAATTACGCGACCACATCCTCAATTCCAAAGACAATCTTTTCTCAGGCAATCAAAAAGCTCTACCGGGTGTGCCATCGACGCGACCGGTTTTAATCATCATGGACCGAAACGTTGACCTGGTTCCCATGCTCTCACATTCATGGACGTATCAGTCACTGGTGCAAGATGTCCTTGAGATGCGATTGAATCGCATTACTTTGGATGAAGATTCAACAAAAAAGTCATATGATATCAACAGTAACGACTTCTTCTGGCAACGCAACGCCGGGGCTCCGTTCCCTCAAGTCGCCGAAGATATCGATACTGAGCTGACGCGCTACAAGGATGATGCAAATGACATCACCAAGAAAACCGGAGCATCCTCAATTGAAGATCTTCAAAATGACACAAGTGCCTCTGCACAGCATTTGAAGGCCGCCATCACACTTCTTCCCGAGCTGCGGGAACGCAAAGCCATTCTAGATATGCATATGAACATTGCCACTGCTCTACTTAAGGGTATCAAGGATCGGCAGCTGGACAATTTCTTCGAAATGGAGGAGACCATCACCAAACAATCGAAGACGCAGATCTTGGAGCTCATGATTGATTCTTCGAAGGGCAGTGAACCTTTGGATAAGCTGCGTTTGTTTGTAATCTGGTTCCTCAGCACTGAGACTGAGCTCAGCCGCTCCGAGATGTCTCAATTCGAGGAGGCTCTGACTCAGGCTGGAGTTGCCGATATTTCCTCCCTCGCTTACGTCCGACAAGTTCGTGAGATTACTCGAATGACTATGATGACAACAGCCGCTCCCGAACAGCAATCCTCTGACCTCTTCCGTGGGTTCTCATCGCTTTCGAACCGTTTGACGGATCGCATCACTTCAGGCTCTCTTGGTGCCAACTTCGACTCCCTGATTTCTGGTGTGAAGAACTTCCTTCCCGCTAACAAGGATCTCACTGTAACCAAGATTACCGAATCAATCATGGACCCGGCTGCAGCCTCTGGCTCTGCAATTGCGAAGACTGAAAACTACCTCTACTTTGACCCAAGGAGCGCTAATGCGCGCGGTGCCATGCCGCCGGCATCTGCATCCCGAAACGCGCAGTCTCCAGGCGGCTCAGGCCCTGGCACTGGGGCCAGCTTCGGGCAGCGGCGTCAGGCTTTCAGTGAAGCCATTGTCTTTACAGTTGGTGGTGGAAGCATGGATGAGTACGGTAACTTACAGGACTGGGTTCGCCGAACCAATGGCGAGTCTGGTACTGAAGGAGCGTCGGCCCAGCGGGCAACTCCTGGACACCGCCGACGAGTTGTCTACGGTAGTACTGATCTCATGAACGCCACTGAATTCCTTTCGGATTCACTGGCACCTCTCGGCCGGGATAGCTGAATTTACTTTGACAAGGCGAGAGATATTGGTCAACATGAACGAGACTAAAGCTCCATGGGGGTTGTAAAACATAGCATAATCAAAACACTACAATATGTCACTACGATCATCCCTATTATGTCGTTCTTCCCAAAGGGAATCGCAATCATAAACACACCTGCATCCATATTATGTTCATCTCCTGCCATGCTAAGACCCAACCTTAGCCACTTCACCTATGACTCCCAGGCGATGTGCCCCCAGAATCCACCCCCCTTGGGTCGGTGGACTGGGATTGGGATTTTGGAAATGTGAGAAGGTCCCTGGAAATGTTGACGTTGGGATTCAATGGCCAGACTGAACGTCGAGAGAACTTTCGAGTGAAATTCAGCAATATTTGGCGTGTCTTATCATTGGTTCAAACATTTGCAACCTTTATCTCGGTGGTTTGAGAGAATACACAGTGCATCATTTGCCCCATAAGACAACGGTCTGGAACGACAACCCAGAAGGATCGATCATTCAATTTCAAATAAGAGGAGGTGAAGTCGAAACCGAACTTCAGTTATGTTGCCTCAATTGGCGACAATCCAATCGCCCGAGTGATGTCAGTACCCAATCATTGACGCCACAACGCAGTATAAGAGGCACGCGAATTAGATTGCAGAAACTACTCAAGATCAAATTCCATTACTGCATATACAGAACTCGAAACTGAACATACTTGCGAATACCACGGATAGGCGAATACCACCAATAGTACACCAGAATACAATTGGCGTCACATATCCTATCTTACCAACCACTGTCTCAACATGACCGACTATCCTGGAGACGAGTGGTCTACCACCTACGACACCTACGACACTCAGGGATCAGTGTATAACCCTGCCGGCACAACCTATGATTCACTGGGCTCAACCTACGACCCATCGGGCTACGGCACCTACGGCGCAACCGACTACGGCGCGGTGGGCTACGGCACAGACCCGACTGGCACAACATACGACACCGCTTATGACACCGGCTATGGTACCACAACATATGACCCCCGCAGCGGCGCCTATGACCAGCATCTCGACTACCGCACTCCAACCGGCCGCCGACACCACCGCGAGCGGGTTGATCAAAGCGGCACCTATCGCCATCGCGACGTTGACCGGTATGACGATGGATCCACTCGAGTCCATAGAGAATACGACAATCCAAACACCGGTACTAGCTACCATCGCGACTATGAGCGATAGGGGCCATTGGGATGAGGTGCGCTGGGCTTTGACCCAAGCTTGTATATAAGATACGACGCCACGACTTTCACGGAAACAAAAACATACGAAAAGACCTAGGGCCTATAAACTTAACTATTGCATCGCCCTGCTGCAATCTTGAGCAACCCGAAAACAGAAGAAGAAAAAAAAAAGGTTTAAAGTGACAAAGAAACAGTAAAAAAAAATGCATCGTGCTATTTTGAATAATCGCAGCGCTACGTCAATACATAGTGGCTACTTGATTTTGTTGCTACCAAGGTAAAGCTTCAAATCATCAAACCAGGCAAGAAAATCCAAATCAACAACCATTTACTTTATATACTTCAGATCTTCAGCACCTGTAGACCTCGGTAACTACCAATCTAGATTGATAGATGATGTCTACTAGCAGCCTTAGAGCTACTGAGGTATGAGAAGTATCTAATTAAGTAGATATCTAGGTAAGCAGCGAGGTGGAAGCTAGTTCATGAATCCTTACTCAAGTACATTTCCAAGTAAGACTATCATGTCGTTCTAAAGGACCCTGAGATCGGCCAATCCGTTATCTTGGCAGTGTGCCTCAGGCCAAAACAAGGCTGACTCCACCGCATCATAACTGGCACTTCCCTTTATCTGTCCCCTAACTTTATTCTGTACAGCCAACGAATGTTGTGCTGAAACAGCTTCTCTTCTAGCTTCCCATGCCCTGATCATGTCGCGGAGGACGCTGGGCGGAGGTCGTGTTCTGGGAAACCCGAGCGCTCTCGCAGCAGCTCCGTCCCCGCAGCCCAAGAGGGTGCTCTCGCCAGCTGCCAGCAGTGTTTCCTTGAACTCGCAAACATCCGCATCACAGATATCCTCGGAAGCCCAGGATCTCACTTCACGAATCTCCACAGAGAATGGCGATACTTCAATATCCGCGGCGCCGGCTGCCCCGGGAGCCCAACTCTCCTGTCCGATCTGCAGTGAGGAGATGGTATGCACGCCCCCCTAGTCCAATCGTTGGGTGAAGCAAATGAACCGTGCTAACTGTCTATAGATGACTCTTCTCCAGTTGAACCGGTACCGAACCCCTATATCTCCTTTGCAGCACCTTGACGTATTGACGATAACCCAGGCATCTCGACGACATCCACCAGAACCTAGAAGACGACCGACAAGATGAGGTCAAAGATTGGTTCAAATCCCAAATGGAAAAGGCCCGGAAATTCCAACCTCTTGCAGTTCTGAACCAGAAGCTCAAGGGCCTGGACGTGTTCGAATCAAACGAGAACCAGAGCGCATCTGTCCCCAGCCGACTGCCAGCAGCTCACGCAGGAACATCCGAACCCCCACGGCCACTCGACCCCGAAGATCTTATCACAAAAGAGCACTGGCAAACAAGTTACCTTTACGATGAGTGTTTGGAGCCATCGTGTGGGAAACGGTTGAATGCCACCAATGGCTGTGTTAATTGTCGGAGCTGTGGCAAGTTATTCTGCGAAGAGCATACCATGTATCAAATGAAACTCTCACGCGCGGCACACCATGAACCCGTACGAGGGATATGGGCTCGAGTGTGTGAAACTTGCTACAAGTCAAGGGAGGGGTACAATGACCATAATGGTAAGGCTTTTGGAATCTTGGTAGCCGATAAAGCTAATAGGCAATAGGTACCACTCGCAACCAAACTGACGCATTCAAATCAATAAGAAAACAAACTGTCGACAAGGACTTTTTGGAAATTTCTCGACTTGAAAAACGATTGACCCGTCTTACTCAGCTTTTGGCCAACCTGCCCCCTGACCAAATACACCCAAGTGCAACCAAATTATGGTCTCTTGCATGGCAAGGCGATCAACGCAAAGAGCTGGAACAAACCATTGTGAGTTGGCAAGATGATGCTAGTGTTTCACGGTGTCCATTCTGCCAGCAGGATTTCTCGGGCTATACATTCCGCCGACACCACTGCAGAACTTGTGGACGGGTTGTTTGTGGTGATCCTAACACAGAGTGCTCCAGTGAGGTTGGGTTAAGCATTGCTCCTTGTAAGTTTGAAGATGGACTCCTCCGTAACTTGGGCTTATATTTAACAGTTTCCCCAGCCAACACGGAAAAAACAAATCCAGAAAAGCTCGTCAACGTGGATGTAAGACTATGCAAGGAATGTAAAGCAACACTTTTTGATCGCCGCGACTTCAAAATGGACACCACCCGAAAACCACCCGAGATCAGAGCCTATGAGAACTTGACCCAGTTCGAAAGGGGCATCCGTCTACATTTACCTCGATTCCAAAAGCTATTGACGGCTTTACAGTATGTTCTTACATCTTCGGTTCTCGGTCAATCACTAAATTCTGGCACAGGGATCCAAGGCGGCCTCCATCGTCCATTCAGATCGCGGACGCCTCCAAGGTCCGCAAACGACTGATTGATTCTTTTGCACAATATGATGTTGCCGCCAGAAGAATTCGCGATTTGCCCACCGAGTCTCCCACACAACAACGGCTGCAAAAAGCCATTTATCAACAAGCTAGCAATTTCCTTCATCTCCACATGCTGCCACTGAAAACACTGCCCAAAGTTCTCAAGCATTCCACTCCTGCTTCGGAAAGAATTCCGAGCCGGGCAAGTACACCAAATACCTCAATCAATGGCTCAACAGCAACTCTCCGATCGCCCGAGCCTGCCCTCTCATCTATCAAATACAACAGCGTTGCCGCCAGTGGTAGCAACGCCAGTCTAGCCAGTGATACCAGCAGTGCTGTCTCAGCCCTGGAGGCAGAAGAGAAATCCCTCCGGGACAGGCTAATTGTACTGGAAGAACAGAAGTTCTTCGTTTCTGAGATGATAGCTGACGCCAACCGGCGACGGAAATTCGATGAAGTCAGCAGCTTAGCCATGAACGTGGAAGACTTGAGTCGTGAGATCGATCGTGTCAATGGTATACTTGCGGGTCTTGACTTCGAGGGTGTTTATACGGGTAGTTTGCAAAGCAATTGATCTGAGCCCAATGACCCTGGAAAACGTTCTCTGGGGTCTCACCTCAGAGGTCCACTGTCGTTCATAGGTCTTCGTCCCTGACGTTTAGGCACTCTGCCTTACAATGATATGTGCATAGCATCGGGCGTTAATTGTTTAGGACATATAGTATATAATCAATGGCTTCATTCTATTGGTTTATTCTTTGACACCTGTCAACCATTCCTCACTTCATAAGCCAGTGTCATCATGGATGCCCAGGTGACAATTTCAGAATCTCATTATCTCGATTCTTTCCTCAACAAGAGATCGTTGCATAGCGCCTGTGTGGAGTAAACCTTGGAATCTCCATGGATGTCGGGAGTTCGAATTGCCACTCGTTAAATCCTCTGAAACCCAACATACTTAATGCAAAGTATACTTTTAGCCACTTCGGGAATGAGGGGCAAACCAATCGCCCCGGCAATTCTCAAAATGGCTTCAGTATACAACGGTGGTGCCCTAATCGGGCAGCCCCCCGAGTTCTAGACTCAAGTAGTGCGACACATGCAGGGGTCAAACACCACGACCTTAATTTTCCTTGTACTCCGTACTGAGTGGTACTTATCTCGGCCCTCCGACGGTACTATATTTACAACCACCTTGTAGTGTAGTGTGACGTAATAATTCTAGACCTTCTAAGGTTGATGCTATGTACTCGTATTTGTTTCGACTGCTGGTGGAGAGAAATAAGGTCGGAGGGGAATGTGTGTTAGATAGTCTGACAGTACTGGTCCACTATTTCATTCAATCAAATAATTTTCAACTTGGCAATGAGAAGCTCGCTCCAGGGCCATTCGTAGCAAAATTACGAGTGATTGTTGATATGAGATTCTTTAGTCCAAAAATGGTGCGTGGACACGGTTAAAAGAAATAAAAATTAGAATATTTTGGGTATCTAGTAGGGTATCGAGTAGTGTAAGAACCTTGCAAGCTATCTAGATGCCTGATCCGCCGAAACATAGAATGTCTTTTGCACATTCACACCCTGAAAGAAGGTACCACTGTGTTTGGGGTGGAGTTCTTCCTGGCTGCTTGTCCGACTAGCCTGGTTCGAGGTATGAATTGTCGTGACAACCGCATGCGAATCATCCTCCAAGTCGGGTCGCCAGTACTGCGTACCAGACGTATCTGATCTCACTGCATTGACACTGGAGAGAGGAACACTGCCGCCAGTGCGCTTGCTTTTACTTCTGCTCCTGCTCCTGCTCCCTCCGCCTGAGCTGGGGTCTCTGAACCAGCGGAAAAGCGGCTTGAGCGTGACTAGACTGCCTGCTGCAATACCTAGACTGGCTTCGACGTTGGACCAAATTGAGATGTTTGAGGTAGCATCTGTTAAAATGAAAGATTAGCAATCCGTTGCTTGTTCAAATCGGCAAGGCAATTCAGAATCGGCATTCGGGAACCCACAAAGAAAGTCAGTGTCTTTATAATCATGAAGGAAAGGTATGCGAATAATGACTGCTGCACTTGCACTGTGACCAAAGATATTAGCAAGGTTGTTGGTGTCAGAATGTAAAAGCAAGACATACACGCATCCCATTCCCAGAATCGCAGCCAAGGCGGCCTTAGTTCTAGTGTTCATCTGCAAGTTCCACACCAGCCAAACAGGCAAAAGACCCAATGTCAAATCACAGCATGTTGCAGTGACACTGTATACGTAGGCAATTGCAATGATACTGTCGAGGTTCATGCAAGTTCCAGAAACCTCGGCTGTCGGATCCAATTCGAGGCGAACTCGTTGCCAGAAGAACGATACCGGTTGGCATTGAAGAGTTAACATGAACCAGAACACAAGACCAATGACACATGTTACTCCAATAACCGAGTAGAGAATGAGTCGATGGATCTTGGCGACCGTCAAGCGGAGCAAGGCCAATGCGATAGAAATCTTGGCCAGTGCGCACGTCCATACATAACTCGTTTGACCAAGCCACCACCACTATAATCCTGTTAGCATGTGATTTCATTGCCGTCATATGTTGGAGACATACAAACATCGCAGTCTCCATGGTGCCCCTGATCAAAAGCACCCTGGATTTCTGTCCAATTCCATACAGGGCTCCGGTGATGCCGCATAGAGCAAACAGAGTGTTCAGCACCTTTGAAGTAGATCAGCACAAAAGATTCATTGGGTCGATTTGCGTCTTGCATCTTGACAATGCGCCAAACATACCATTGCGCAAACCATGAATGCATCATCCCAGCCAAAGGCCTTGACAATGCGTAGGCGCACGAAACATCGGAGACAGACGGCGATGAATGAGATCCCAAGGAAGACAGTCGTGATGATAAAGATCGACTCGGAGCGACCTTCAAGAGGTTGCATGTTGACAGTCCGAATGTGAATGTCACCAAGTCATGACCTGTATATACTAGTCGAGCAATATCCCCACAACAAGGGTGTTTTAAGAGAAGAGGAACAAGAGACAGGGGAGAGAAAAGTTTAAAGATTAGAAAAAAACCCACTGCCGACGACCAAGCATTACCATCCAACTTGTCAGTGGCGAGCAGGGGTCTGCCAAGCAGGCGAGAAAGAGAGAGAGAGCGGGCTACTGCGGGCTACTGCGGCTTTGATCTCCGTCTCTGTTTCGCGGGAGAAAACCTTTCTTACTACTAGTACAGTTGCCCGCGCAAGTGATACACACCCTTGCAAGAATAAGGCTAGTGGCTACCGCAACAATGGCACTGTCTATAGCCGGAACTGTTTTTCTCTCTTGCCCTTTGAGGCCTGTGGAGTCTACCAGGTCGTATCGAGGAGAGGTGGAGTGAGAAGTTATTCGTAGGGTGCGTTCGAGGTTTCATCTTCATCTCATCCACTGTGGGGGAGAAAAGCCTAAAAAAACCTGGAAACTCCCCATGCAATCGTACGCTCGTACCTTGTCTGCCCACGAACCCTGGGTATAGAAGGGACCAACCAGAACCACAGTCCCGAACGGCAAATCCAGAACCACGGAAATTCCATGTGTTCCATGTGGAATACCACGAGTTGAATACGAGGTTCCATGTGTTCCGTTGCAGCCGCTCAGTCCTTCTCACTAGAGCATGTTCGAACCGCACCCGGGCAAAGGCACGAGCAGATTTGACGTGAGTCCGTTGTGCCAAATGATCCTGCTCCACCTGCCAAGCGATTGCCGCGAATCAACTCCGATGCAGTGGGGTCGGTGTCTTGGACAGAATCAAAAGTCCTTGGCACTAGCGTCGGAGCTAAAGCGGATTAGGAGGCCGTTGCTGTCAATCGCCATTCGAGCTGAACGATTCCACCGGCCTTCAAGCCTCCTCGCCTTCAGGGGTTTCAACCCAGCCTTGCATGCTTAGTCTGGGCTCTTGCAGGCGATCTCCGGCCTTGCCCATGTGCTAATGACACTCCCAAGGTTTGGACGTGCGAGTGGGAACATACGGAGGCGACTATACTCCGTCCTCCGGAGTATACAACAGGTAACTTGAGTAGGGCTGGTACAAGAATAGAACTGAATGCACTGATCACAAGTGGAATCAACGTCCGATCGATATCAAGATCTGGCAATCCCCTGGAGGAGTTGGGAGAAACGATCGGCGGGACACGAGATCTGCAATGCGGTGCTCAGGTGGATGTGGTCGGAAATTACCTGGATTACGTACCCACTCCTGAAGTCCAGGGCTAGAGTCGGCAATCTTTTGATCTTTTCTGTGACAGCGGACTATACCTAGGCTGCATGCATACTGCATATAGTGTGGTCAATAGTCCATTTTGCATCTATAGCTTTTGTGCCTGTACGAGTAGTTCCTCCTCAAAAATGAGAATGCTACTTGTAGTTCTCTGTACATCTGCACTCCGTACGGAGTATACTCGATTGATCTCAATTGATGTTCCCACAATACACTCCGTTTTTCGTGGTAGTACTCGTACTTGTATTCCACTTTGATGATGGACCCCAGAGACACGGGAAACTCCTCTTTCCGTGCAAAACTAAGATTAGCTGCAATATAATCTCGGCTATCCCATGTTCTGGGATCGATGGGTCTTCTAGACTCGAAGCTAAACTCGGACTATGGTCTTTGTAACCATGGATGTGTTTACCCGTACTCGTAGTCTATGCGCTCTGTACTCCGTTGACTTCAAGGTTGTAACGTCCAGTATTCAGTCAGTGAAATATACAATAGTCAACCTGCCAAGCCGGGTGTACTTGCTCTCCAGAAAACGTTCTAAACTTCGTATGATCATGAACACAAGCATGGTTTGAAAACAGAAAGGCCTCGGCCTCCGGTTAAGTCATACCAGAGGCTTCCACTGGTTGTCGGCCTTCTTACCTAAAGCAGCTAGAAGCTGGTTATCCTTGTCCACGCTTAACTTGGTTCTCACTCCTGTCTCTTCCAAGGTTCTTATATCACCGTCTATAAGACAGCATTTCAAGTCTCCGTTATTTAAAGCGCTTTATGCAATTATGAATGTGCTAAATTCAAGTCACAGACTCAAATGAAACTAGATCGAATATATACAGATCAAGTCGCACCCTGCACGTGCCTTATCAAATGGAAAGCCTCCAGGGCGATTCCATTACCACTTGGCTTGCTTGGTGTCCTGGAAGGCCTTCACAATCTTGACGACCTTCTCAAGTGCGGCAACTTCCTTCTCCAGCTGGGCGGCGACCTTGGCCTGATCTTGACCGAGCTTCTGGTAGAAGTCGGCGCGGTATGGGGTGGCGGACATGGCGGCGGAGAAGAGGGGCTTGATGAGAAACGAGTGGTGAGGCTTGAGGGTCTGACCATAGGCGTCACGGAAGGAGTCAGAGAGCTCCTTGGAGGCGTTCTCGATGTTGTTGCGGAGTGCCTGCACAGTGAAGTCAAGGCCACTGGAAGTATACAAGTTAGCCACAGTTCAACCCGCTTGGCACAAACTGGAGTGGTGTCGCGATTGACGTTCTCCAAATGCAGTTAAGGGGTATTGACGTACCGGACCAGCCAGACCAAACCTTCAGTGGCAGTGTGCTTCTTGGTCTTCAACTCGTTCAGCACAAGGGCCTGGAGAGTCTCAGACTCAGCGGGAGCGGCTAGCTGACGATCGCGGACTTTCTGCGGGGAGGGTTAGGTCATGTTGACTCCAGTAGAAGAGCGGACATTACGGACCTTGATGTTGCCAAGCAGGTCACTCTTGACCGTGTTGAAAGCGACGGAGCCGAGCACGTCTGTGGATGCCATGTTTGAGTCACAATGATCAATATGCAGAGGGAAGATACGTACCGAACAGGGTCACCAGGGCCTCTGCGGCCTCAAGGAACTCGGTAGTAGAGACACCCTCCTCAGCATCGATGGGGACATCAGCGAAGGACCTCTTGATGGTGTCAAACCATGTCTGATCAGCGGGAACTGCGGCCATATTTGCGAATAAAAGGATCTAGAAAGGACAATTAGAGAAGTGAAATAGCTTAATCAGGAGAGACAGGGGACCGTTGAGGGAAATGACAGCTTCACCGCCACGCAAGCCAATGGTGGGGCAAGGAACATTGCATGTGTAAACAATGCAAACAGCGCAAACAGTGTTGACACTTCACCGGATTGGTAATGTTTGCACTGTTTGCAATTATTTACTCAGCGACGTCATCGGTCCATGTTGCATCGAGATTGGCGATCGCACTATGTGAAACTTAGCTTGAAGGGGCCCCCTATGTGCCTGAATGATCTACCTGCGCCCGCATTATTGCTTGTCTCTATGCTCCTTATGCCCTCGCACATGCCTGGCGCCCATTTTGGCCCACGCGGGTAACAATCTGCCATGAGCACTCCACCGGACCAGGCTGTCGGGTCGTCGCCAGACCTCGACCCACGCTCGTACCATGAGCATTATCTTGGCTTGCAAACTGGCTCCTACACGGACAATCAACTGGTATGTATGCAGCCCGAGATATGACTGGACTGTAATTGACAGGGGTGTCTCTATTAGCGTCATGCTTCTGCGAATCATCTGCATATGACAAACCGGCGGTTCTTTGTCGGTCCGATTCCAGAGGGTTGGTTGCAGGGTCACCGCAAGTCCTGGTATAGGTCTCGACTAAGACTGAGGAACTACACATCCCAGGCCATCTCATTCTCGGCAGGCCCCGTTGCGACCCATTACAGCGAGCAAGATAATCAGCCCGAGCCCTTATTGCCAGATTTGGATGAGGAGGTAGCCTTGACACTCACCAATACAGACAATGCCGAACCCGAAGATGTCGATTTCGAGGTTCAAGAAGAGCAGCAACTAGAAAACTCTGCATCTGAGCCAGTGGGCGAACTGAGGACTCTCACTCATCCCGAAGCCGAGATTGATACCGATGCCACTGGCGACGATCCATTGCCAGAAGAGCACACGGAGGCCACAGAAGATAGTTGGGAAGATGGCGAGGACGAAGAGGATAGTGGAGAGGACACAGACAGCACCCCCAAGGCGAGGCCAAGGAGACAAGATGATGTCTATGACAATGACCTCGCTTCGTCTTCCTTTGTCACGGCTAGAGAAGACATTTCTAGCTCTGCAGATACCGGACAATCAGTGGCCACCATAAGAGCCAACAGATTGGAGCTGCCTGACGAGCGCCCAAAGTCCCAGAACTCACGCCATACAAATGTGACAGGCGACGCCTCTCACAACCCACTGACTCCCAAGCCCTCTGAGGGTCCCAGCGAGGCTGATTCGACCACACAACTGTTGCGAACTCGTTACAAGGACAAAGGCAAACAAAGAAGCAAAGCATCTGGTGTCTCTCGGGCGACTCTTCAACACCATGAACCCCAAGATGAAGATGAAGATGGCACAGGAGACCCACAAATACAACGGAGGCTCACTAGGAAGATGGCAAAGCTCAACCTGGATGATAATATTAAACACAAGCAGCAACGATTACGCACCCGGATTGCGAAGACCCAGGGTACCATCTCTGCCAACCGGCCACGCCGGCGGAAAGTGCAAGATGGAGAGATTGTCAAAGCAGAGAAGATGCTAGTCTGTGTCGAGGAGACTATGCAGAGTACACTCCCGGCCGACTATAATGAAAATGACAGTCTTCGCATGGAGACACGGACCGTGGATAAATGGAGAGAATTTCTCGTCGTCTGCCGCAAAAGCTCGGCGGAGCATACACCATTCGCCATCCAGATGTATCGTACACGTGTGATTCCCGATGTGCAACGCCCAAACAGCAGAACACCCCCTTATTACGAAGTGCGGCTCAACCACAAGACTACGCATGTCAACCTGTATTCGCCTCTGGACAAGACTATTGTGATTTGGTATCCTCGAAGACGTGGGACTAAGATCTTCATTCTCCGCCCAAAGTCTGCAGCTCATTCTGCGGAATGGTATACTTTTATTCGGCAAGTTCTAGGATGGCGGCGCCCGACCACACTGCCAATCCACGTACCCGACCTCGGCGTTTCGCTCGTCTTCAAAAACCCTTTCAGTCGGCGCGAGGCAGACCTGAAAGCGGATAGCTCCGATAGCGACCAAATGGCTGCAGCAGCCGATCGCCAAGAGGCGGATGTCAGGTTTGCTGCTGCAAACATCATTCGGGGCTGTATGGAAATGTTGGAAGGTCGTGCCGAGTGGGCTGAGGTCCTCAAGGCATGGTCTAAGACTGAGAAAATGGGTCTTGCATGGAAAAGATACGACCGACTTGAATGGGTTTTTGGAGTCAACGAAGAAAAGATGTACGGGACTATTGCAATGCAGTCATCCCACGAGCTTGAGCTGCGGCCAAGACATCACTATTCTACTGCCATTCGCCATCGCGGTGGTAAAGAAGAGGAACCTGAACCTATCGAGGGATTCTTGGTCCGTTTAACATCTCAAAGGGGTGCACACCAACGGATGAACAGAATGTTCTTCAAGCGACTGTACTTCTTCAGTCAAGATCACCACTTGTTCTTCTGCCGACCAGCCAAGGCACTGCCACCAGCACCACCAAAATGTGCCCCGAGATTAGATGAAAGTGTGCCATCTGCTCGCGAAATCTTGGATGCTATGCCGCTATCCTGGGATGTCAATCCGTATCCTTTGCAAGATGGCAGCATAGCGTGGCTCTCCAACGGAAACAAGGATTTTGTTAAAAGGCACGACGAAGATGCTTATGCGCATGTACAAAGGAATGTGCACAACATCAGTAATGCGGACGGGTACATTGATTTGTGCCGGGTGCAAGAGGTCCGCAACATCCATCGCGGCAGCTCCCCCGCCGATCCCAACATCCAGGAAGGTCCTTCTGTGGACTTCGATCGCGAGCCCCGAGACTCACGTCAAGAAGACGGAGCGACACAGGATCTCGATGATGATCGCACATTCAAAATGGCCCTAGACAATGGTCTCGTCATCCGACTTCAGGCCTATGATGCCACCACAAGGGACGAGTGGGTCAAAAGACTGAGTGCATTGGTCACTTACTGGCGTACACGCTGTGCGGATGATGCCAAAGAGCACCGGCTGCTGCGACAGCGCAATCTCAAGCTGCTGGACATCGATGAAGCGATGGAATCTATTGTCGGGCAGTTTGCAAAGAAATGGGAAGTGACGAAGGCCGAGGCTTCGCCACACCTGCACAACATGTGCTCGTTGGCGGGCTGTCGAACAATCAAGGTAATGAACCCAAGAACAGTCATTTTGAGACACACTATACTAACAACACGCTATAGATGTCTGGTGATTTGTTCCGCAAGCCCCGTCGACACGCCACATTTAAGCAGTGCCACCTGATACTCACAGCCGGCAAGCTCCTTGTTTTCCGAAGCACAATGCGTAAGCGCAGTGGTGTCGAGATCCCACATATCCACCAAGAACTCGAGGCAACAATTGAGCTAGAGGATTGCTACATATATTCGGGGCTACTTACGGAGAATGATCTGCTATATGCGAACCAAACATTCGACAGCAACAATCCTGGCCTTCATGCTCTCCCTCGAGTGTATCTTGACTCAGATGCGTTCACGAGCCGCGACGAGGATACTGCTATTACCTTTGTGGTCTGGCAGCCATTGAGCAAGAGCTACTTCCGAGCCCAGGAAGTGGGAGCGGGAGGCAAAGCCAAACGTTCCCTGCGCCATGTGTCGACGCTGGGTAAACATGGTCGCACAGTTGTATTCAAAGCACGTAGTCGTGTCGAGAAGGACCGTTGGGTGATGAGCATTTCTTCGGAGATTGATCGTCTCCAAGAAGAGAAACATGAAGATATACGGCTTGTTTCTCCTTAATTACTTCTTTCGACATTTTGTTTCCACGCTGGCCTTCCATTTCTGACTATTTTGGGTGCTACGCAGTCCCTTGTATATACCACTCGTTACTCCCTCTTATTTCGGGAACATTGTTCAACCTACGTGCACATATCACACCTCGGCATTGTTACTCATAATAGTAATCCAATGAATTCCAAAATGCTCAGTATATATTTACATGATGTATTCTACAGGGTGCATCAGATTTCAGACCAAAATCTATGAACAAATGTAAAAAACCCCCATCTGTGCAGATTAGGCCCGAATCAGTTCAAAAATGGCTGTTCGAGCTTGACAGCATCCTTAACCACACGATCTCTTACACTCTTCCGATGTATACTGACAGCATCATCGTTGTCAGTTTCCCAATCCCTCCAATCTAACCAACGCATCCGCGGGCCCAAAACCGCCCACACCCGCCCAGTAACCAGACTGAGACTAACCGGCCCATACGTATTGCTATCCATTGTCTTCCGAGGATCCTGTGCATCGCCCTCCAACCAAACATGATTCCAGGGCACGATTTGCGTCGGCCGCATGCATGGCTCTCGCGTCGTTACACGATCACCGGGTAATCCGACGATGCGCTTGATGGCAATATGGGAGGAGTTTGCAGGGGAGCTATAAGTCATCAGTATGGGGCATTCTAGTTCTCCAAATCCAAGCTCGCTCACCGGAAAGTAACGACCATTCCACGCTCAAGCCTCGGTGGTTTTAGGAATGGAATTATAGATCCCCATGGCCACATGCTGACCAGTACTATATCGCTTTTTGTTTGGGATTGCTCGTAGTCTTCGTTTAGGTAGGGTGTCATTGATGGGCCGCGCACCCACATCACTTGCATGACGTGTTCGGGGAAGTAGAGAGCGATTGGGATGACTGGGGCTAGCCAGCGGAGAGTGCGGCCTGCTCGTCGGATGGGTGAGGGGAGTGCGCTGAAGCGTTGGCGGAGGGTTGTCAGGAGAGTTGAGAGTGGAAGGCGTTTTCGTTTGGACAGGGATGGGCCTGATGGTGCTGCCGGTGCTGATTCTTTGTAGGGGGGCCCCCGAGACTTTGGTACTGGTGCCTCTGGGGCTTGCACTCGGTATCGCGCATTTGGTGCCGGCGTTGCCCGTGGCTTCGACATTTTGAGGTGGTGAATGGTACGGCGGAGGGTGGGAGAAGAGGCCCAATTAAGTTGATAGAGAGGTTCTCACTGCAGCATGGTAACTTGTTCTTCTCGCGACCGGCAATTGAAGAGCGTTCTTGAATTGAGGCTGGAGTTGTCCTCGACAGGAATGATGATCAGATGCGATCTGATAGGAAGTTTGCACTGTTTGCATGTCTAAGCAAGCCGTACAAAACACCGCTGCCAGGAAGCGGGTGGCTTTGCCTAGTCCTTTCTGAAAAGGAAAAAATAAAGATATTGTGATGCCTTGAACTCATTTAAACTGCTTTTCTCTGACGCCATGTCTGATATCCACCCGGCGCTCCCATCTCTGTTACTCTCAGCTGGCTCTCCTCCGGCTCCCCGCCAGTCGTCTCCATCAGATTCAGTGATCCTTCCTCATGGTCCCGCCCACCGGTAAAATGATAGAAGCTGACTTGTATTCTAATGAAATGATTGGATATCAGCCATGCGACATCGGCATAGTGCAAATGAGGGAATTTCGTGTAAGCCATGGTTTCGTGGTATTTCATTGTTGGTACGTAGACGTCGTTGCCGGGCATTGTTATCGTTGCGCTTCCACTCCCATGGGGGTTTTGCTCGTGTGTAGGGGAGTAATTAGGCATCGTTGTCCTCGGACTCGGTCAAGTCCTCTGCAGTGGCAGGGAAGTACTCACTAACAAGATCATCAGCCTCCGTCGCCAAGTGTTAGTGAAGGACTTAACTCACGGAGTCAGCTGTTTGTAGGCCTGCACATCCTTTTGCTCGAAGTTGCAGAAAACCACACGTTCCAGCTTTCCAATGTTAACAGGCTTCTCAAGGAAAATGCGAGTCTCATCAAGGACTGCTCTAGCAGCCTTGTCACTGGGGTAGCCGTAGACACCGGTACTGATGGCAGGAAAAGCAATACTCCTCATGTTGTTGGCAACAGCCTCTTCCAAACTGCGTCGGTAGCAGGAGCGAAGTAGCTGCTCAGGACGACGGGGATCCTCACGAAATTCGATAAAATAAATCGGTCCAACGGTGTGGATGACGCTCCTGCAAGGCAGTTCGTATGCAGAAGTAATCTTGGCATCGCCTGTGTCACATCCGTCAAGTTCACGGCATTCCCTGACCAGCTCGGGTCCCGCAGCGCGATGAATCGCTCCATCCACGCCTCCGCCACCGAGTAGAGACCCATTTGCTGCATTCACGATGCAGTCGACTTTCAGCTTGGTGATATCATTGCGAATTATGGAGATGGTGTTGTTGAGAGTCTTTGATGGTGCAAACTGCGAAGGCACAGGAAGTAATTGTTTCGCTTGAAACAGACTTCGAACGGTGGGAATCTCCACCAAAGACAGATATGAAGCCATGCTGTAGTCTGTAATGAAGAGATAAAAAAGAGAAAGTGAGGTCTGACAACAATGAATACGACCTCGAGAAGCTCAAGTGGGGACCCTCAAGCTTCGTGCACGGACCGCTTCTTCACACCTGTCACGTGACTACATACAAACATCACCTGTTTGAGCACTTTGATGACAAGACAATGCATCGACACTTGGGTAGCCTCAAATAAGTCGTGTTTAGACGGGATTAGGAACACCACACAGTAATGGGGGTAGTACGCAGATCTTGTCAATCTGGGGGACCGTCAGTGAGAGACGCATAAAACAACGCAACTCTGTTCTGTACTCTGTACATCAACCATGTACGTCAGACCTGTTCTGTGAAACAGGCCTGGATGCACTTTCAATGCTGCATTAATACTATGAAAGGCAACTATCTGATTCTACGTTGAATATGACAAGTATCAAGCATGATGGACGTCGAAAGCCTGGATTGACACGACACGAGTCCAGATGCACGATACTCGTCAACTCCAGCCTCCTCAATTAGGGTTTAGCTACCATGGCCAGAAACAGGTGGCCGATGTTCTCGATTCGGCTCCGTTGTTCTCCATACGGCACGCTGCATTGCATAGCCGCCTGCGAGCAGACTGAAAAGACGGGCTTCTCTGCCGCCCAACCCTGGCGTTTGAGGTCATCGGAAGTCTACAATTGGCCCCCCGGAGAACCCGGCGAGGCTAAGGTACAGCTCACTAGCGTGCTTATACTCGTACATACAAGTACAAAAGTGGGAGCCAAGACCGGGATTTGAGATGGGTGTGGATAGGGTTACCAGCGGATGCATGAATCAACGCAGAATAGGAGGACCTCGGCGACATATGATTGGCATTGGTATTGCCTCTGTGGATCAAAGAGTCATGTCACTGTGCTTTTGGGTTTTTGGCGGCCAGAACATATGGTCTGGGAGCCATCATAACGACTGAAATACGCGATTCCCTGTACTCTGTACGATGCAAGCCAAAAACTAATATCGTACGATGCGATTCAGTAATCCCGATCATACCCAGATAGACCAAAATCTAGCACTCACTTGCGGCTAGACTGCCCGCTCATCCAGATCTCCGGCGCCTTGACTGTGTTGGGATTAGGGAGGTACCTTGGCTGCCGTCAAGGTTGAGGGGTCGAGACCCTCATCTGGTTTTCATGCTCAAGACATCAACCTTCTATCCTGGGCAGGAGTCCGACGGGTGGACTTGAACATAAAACATCACTAAACACAGGGTGTCAAAGGGGGTCAAATCACGAGTAACTTGTACGAGGATCATCGACAATTCGTGAGCCACTGTGGGTTTCAATGGTCCCCACTCCACTGTCAGATTCTGTCAGAACCACAACCGTTTTCACGTCAAGTCTCCTGACCGTTAGGAAATGGATCTGCGGGGACCTAGCCCATGTATCGATAGTCGTGGTTACTTTGATTGAAGAATGCCGATCCTTCAGGCGTAGCGCTTCTCGTCAATCGCACGGATCTGTCCTGGCTCACGATATTCTTGCTAGTCCGCCCAGTCACCTTCCCCTTGTAGGGACAAAAATAGCCATGAATTACCCTATTGGCCGGCCCTGGTGGAAAAGGTCCAAGGGTGAAATGAAATTTTCTGGATTTGGCTCCACTCCGGCAATTCCCAGCATACTGGGAGCACACTAGGGCAGTTAGACCGAACCTGTTCTTTCGCTGATATGTTCTGCTGTATGGAGTATTCAGTGGTACAATTCAGGGGGGTGCGCGAATCGAGTGGGCACCACAAGTCCAGTTATTGGATCAGTAGAAAAAAGAAGAGCGGAGGTCGTACTTTTGTCGGCTAGCTGTCATTTTCTAGCCGTTGAGGGCAAAGTTAAAATAAATCGTAAAATCACGTTTTCCCAATATGGCCGTCTACGCTACTTGCAAACAGACATGAGTTTCAAATGTTGGATGATCAATCAAAACCAGACAGTCTATATCAGCCATGTCTTGAAGGGAAATTGGCTGCTGTCAATTCCAAATCGGCCGGGAAATCCATGTGAGCCTCCTGGGATCGGGGGAAAGCTCGGATGCCAGAAAGAGAGAGAGAATTAGAAGGAAAAGAAACGAAACTCTATCATGATTCGATCGATGCGTGCTGCAAGTATGAATCTAGGCTAGACTTTTTGCTGCTGCATACGTCAAAAGTCTTGGATGCATAAGTACTTCAAGGATGTCAAATACTGAAACGGACCATGCACCTGCAGCTTTGTACACACTATTCCCAAGACCCTAGATCAATGTCCTTTAGCCACTTAGCCTTTGAGCAAGCAGTATTTGCGTTCTTGTATAGTCATGACGGTGTGGGCCTGAGTGACGCTCGTATGCTTATGCTTATTCCAGATCACCGTTTCGATTTGGAATAAACCCTGCTCTAGCAAGCTAGACAGGTCCAATCCACTTATCCTTTTCCATCTCGCCGGTTGGATGAGCGTCTGCTCTTGGCAACGGCTTGTTTCTCTAGCTTTCGGGGTACGTGCGAAGTGTCAGTCAAGTGGCTTGAATGTTGAGCGTGGAGTATATTCGAGAGGCATCGAATTCGTACTGAGGACTTGGTTGCCTCCGACGGCCTCAGTACTCTATAGACACAATTTGTATCCAAAATATCGGATGGCCCGTAAGACATCGAATGTGATCGTTCACCAGCAGGTCCCAGGGAGAAACGTCTCAGTCTCGACCGGGTTTCCCCCGAACGGCCGGTTCTAAAATCGAGATCGGTCAAATTCCGTTGCATGGGATTTTCGCTGCATGCATTTTGGATGCCGGAAAGGGGAATAGACGTTGAGATCCACGTAGTCTCGACTCTAAAAAGCCAAAAGAAGAGTGTCGATCAATTCGTGAATTCATTGGTTGTCTCTGTACTCCGTACCCTCGAGACGCAACCCATGTCTTGCATTTCCTGTCTGGCTGATTGATTTGATCTGTGTATCTTCAATCATCCACCTGGGCAAGAATCTCTTCCACTGACTTGAAGACTCATCTTAGGATCATGCAGTGCCCATTTAGTAATCTTCAGAGGTAAATAAGTAAGATGATATCAGCATCTCCTCTTTTGGTGCTTTCTCGAGGCTATATCTTGGTGAATCCACTCGAGCATGGATATGCACACGTCCCGACGGATCCGACAAGTGTGTTTCTGAAATATCATTGTAAGCCATTTGCCTTTTCATGGCTTATACATCAGTCGTACCTGTAAGCAGGTATTCGCACCACTCTTGGACATTCGGCCGGGCATACCTAGGCATCGGAGCTTGAGAGACCTTGCTCAATAGGGCATTTCATCCAGCGATCTGCTCGATTTGGACATACTACTCCTCGTGGATGTCCAGTTCTGATCGATGCAATGTACATGAATCATGTAACCATACCCTTGGGTTCAGCACTGACGAGAGAAACAAGCTCGACACGAGCTCAGCCTTCATAGTACGAGTACTCGCACACCCCTACCGTCAGCCGTCTCTCGACCCGCAACGGATCATTACAGTAGCTGTACAACGAGTGTGGTGAGCATCAGCACAGGCCAGGCGACAAAGGAGACATACTCGTATCCCTATTAGCTAGTTTTTTATCGGTGAGGCGCCTCATCAACAGTTTATAATCCGGGTTAATACTGATATTCTGGAAATGGAGCCATGGAAACCTGGAGCGATAGTCGCCTCCACCGTCTCCACCGGGCGGATCTCAATCCTCAATTCGTTTTGTGGTTTCTGTCGCGTGGCTATGGAGGCAATCTCGGCTGCCACATTCCCTCGGCTTCCGGTCTTTATCTCCGCAGATCGACTCAAAGGCCACTGAGATGGGAAATGGTACATCGGAAAATCCAGGTGGCAAAGTGCCCAAAGAGTTTGACTCCATTAGTTTGGTAGATGACATGAAGAGCTTCGCTGTCAACCTAGTGTTAGTACAAGTGTTAGTACGAGTAGATCACGACTTGAAAGTTTCCGACAGAGATCTGGACCGAGGCTTTTACCATCACATCAATATCAATATCCAATATCCATATCTTGTACTATACTTCACACTCGATTTATTCTCCGGCGCTCCATAATCGGAGACTTTTCCCCAAGGCGATCACGGAGCCACACGGTGATTCTCCGGGCAACTCGGGATTTGCGTAGAAAATGGACTTTCTGCAACGTCAGTGGGTCGAAGGCATCCTTTCGGTCCATTGCCTAAGATGGCGTGGAGTTCAACGGGAAGGAAAAAGAAAAACAAAAAACAAGAACAAAAACAAAAACAAAAACAAAAACGGCCAACCCACTTCAGGGAAATCTCGGCTTCGCTAATCTCATTTTCTCAGGGGAACTGCCCTCTAAGCTCCTCTTTCAGCATGGAGTTCCCTTCCAACAAGAAGACACTCAATAGAATGTCCCCGCCGATTGAGGCGGTCTAGCAACGCTGTGGGTCTGCCAACGGTCCGGCTGCTTCCCGTTTTTTTCTTTTTTTTTTCTCGTTTTTGTTCCTTTGAGTGTGCTGTCGTGGAGATTGTTTCCTTAGGTCGTGTCAGAATTCCTAGTCTACCTTCAAATCCACTTTATTCGATGGGAATACGATAAGTTGAGACGAACTCGAATATCTTCGAGTAATCTGCGTTTGCCGTGCAAATCTTGGTGGGAACTTTAGAACTGGATGCTCACGAATGTTTTCCCGTGTGCTTGGACGGTTACCGTTGGAACGTGCCAACAGTGGCGACTTTGAAAAGGGGAGAGAAAATTAAAATAATACTACAAGCCCTCTGTACGTGTAATCAGAACAAAAAAAAAAACGAAAATCACCAAATAAATTAATGACAAGGTTTTATTTCTTTTCCATTCCGTCCATAGAAACCCCCATGTCTTGGTATGACACTGCGCTTGGGAGTACTAATAGAGCGTGTGGTGGTATCCATGTTTAATCAATATCACGGCACATTGATGAGATAGGGCGGAACCGTTGGCAATAGTTCCATCTGTCCCGGTATCAAAATAAAATCCATCGTAGATCTGACACATACCTGGACCCCGATGAGGAGTTCGGGGCGTCAAACAGATTCTTGCATGATTCAAATCTCAATAATATGTACTCTGTACTCCGTACCAAGCTCCCATTCCTATTCTAGCGCTGTACAGTCAGATCCTTGTCTAGCCCTGCTGTAGCCTTACTAGTCACAAGAACCAGCCTGTCATGGACTCGATCCTGCAGGTCCTGTATTTGGAGGCACCTCGAACCCACTCGCTTCTCTGTCTTCAAGCTGTCAACTTACTCCTTTGAGACTGAAAGATCGGAGAGATTTCCGGGAGTCTCCACAGTCGGATGAATTTTAACCAGCCCCTGAGTCGCGCCACATTTCGAAGTTTCGGGCGCGATGGTCTGCTCGTTTATTATGGTTTGGCTGAATAGATTGCCGGAGATTTTACTTTATAGAGGTGTGAACCGTGCTGTCTACTTGTACTCGTACAAGTAGGTGAATTACGAGTACTCGTGGTATATGGGGCTGGAGACTTTGTTTTGGTTCCCGGGGCTATTGTTTTGGTGAGATAGCCGGCCGAATGGTTTATTATTTTTTTTCGAGATCCTGATGGGCGGGTTTGCGGTGATCCTTTATTTCTTCGGAGGTACAGGTAGATTGGGGGATTTTGACCCTGGTCCGCTGGTAACACATGTGGTTTGACCCTTTCAAGCATGAAGTGCAGCATATCGGAGTATATTGAGTTTCGAGGAAACGCCTCTTGATTTTCATCTGTACGAGAGTATCTTGACAGAAGATGGCCGACACACAATGAAATTAGGATCGATTTCCCATCTCTTGCCCACTTAAGAAAAGCTTTGTCGCTCATTTTCCTTTATGGTTAGAATGCTGTGATCGTCTGTCTAGCGATCGTATGTTCTCCACAGGACATTTGTTAGTCGAAAAAAAAGAGAGAAAGCGTAAATTAGCAATCATATCTTTCGATCTTTGTCAGAATCATGTCATCAGGGGACAAAACGGTTCTAACGGTTTGTCGATCAACTTGCTCATGTTGAGATCATGGCTCCAATGGTCTCCAGTTATTCTGCACCAATTTTCTGTTCTTTTTCTTCCCCTTAGGTAATGATATTCGCCTGGGCTTTGGAGCTGAGGATCGTAATTATTCAGTGAAGAATAATTGAGAACGTTGAGAACGCGTTATACGGAGAGTACGAGCTTAGTGTCTAACGTTTGCCGGAAAAAGTTTCGAGAGATCGACATCTCCAACTGGAGACTGGAGACCTGGGACTCGGGGAGGAGCTTGAGGACCATTTAGTACCCAGTAAAGCTCCTAGTGGAATTCAATCATTGGTCGCTAAGGGTGAAAGTCCCTCGCCATTGAGATTCTCCCATGCCAAGAGTCATTTTCGACACGTGAATGGCTTCGTTGCCGAAAAGTCATAGCCACTTGTTTTTTTTTTTTTTTTCAGCGTTTCTCGTACCCCCACTAGTCTCTGGCTGAATCGCACGATGTCTGCATGCCGGGCCCTTCATACGCCTCCGTCAGTAGTGTTCAAGGCGAGATCCGGAACTCAGTTGTCAAGAGGGCTGTAATCGATGCACTCCTAGTTGCCGTAACAAGGCAACCGGAACAAACTCCATCAAAAAATACTCCTTGTTTTTGGTCCTTTCCGTATTGAATACAACTGGGCCAGTAAGCCAATCAAACCCCGATCTCCTCTGATCCATCACAGTGGACTGCGACCGGGTCAGTGTGACCAGTTACGATTCCGATAGTTCAGATCGAAACGCCGCGGGGAAAACAAAAGCCAGTTTCCTGCACCTGGTGCCCCAGGCACGATAGGATTCGTCAAACCTTGGAAGGTTTTCAGCCTCGATCGGGGGATATAACGAATGGCCTCACGATGACCTACTCGTACGTCGGAGCTACATACGGTCCTTCACGGGGTGGGGAACACCCAGCTGAGATCCTTACTGCATTCATGCTCGGCAGGTGAGTGACCTACCATGCATGCACTAAATCTCAAGTGCGCACGGAACGCATCGCAGAGTGGCTGAAATCCTACGATCCGTCTGGTGCATGCTCGGCTGCGTGATGCAGCGACTTTCATGTAGATCGATACCGTAGTATTTCCGACCCATCAACAAATCCGGGATGCGAAAAGGCCCCGGGGTCTTTTCTCCGGGAGGGTCATGGAATTGAGGGCTCGGTGCATGCGCGCACTAGGACACTGTGATCCAGGTGTGAAACCGGTGCCTGAAAATATCCCATTTGCATCCTGACTGCAGTACAGTCACAAACGCCTAGAGGTTAATTGTTCCAGCAATCGCTGAGCGGGAGCCAGTCAAGATTCGGAAGATTCTATAGATCTTGAGACGATTGCATTGCATCGACCGTTTTAGGATCTCCGACGTTTAGGCCGTTGAACCACACATCATTATGGGTCCTGAGTCTGTGCGCGAAGATTATCCTGCGAGATAAGAGGCGATGGGAGATGGAAGTACATCGAAACCATGATCATGCCTGGGCGTACGAGTAGTATTCTGAGAGAAAAATAAAACACAAAAAAATTGGAGCGCAGAAAAAGTGAGATCCAAAAGATGTGGGTCATAGGCCAACGAACTCAAAGACCCAGAAAATGGATTTAACAGCTCTTCGATATGGGAATAGCTTTGGTCGATCGCCCTCAGCTATGAGCGGGTTTTGGTACCAATATGCGAGCTTTACGAGTAGAAGAGGATATTTATTGAGGCTGTTGGGGTTCTCCCCGGGGTCGAACGAATGGTCAAGAAAGTCGGCATGAGTGAGCTGAAGGAGCTCCAGGCTAAAGACATCTGCTCCGTACTCCGTAATTTGATCCTTTAATCCGGGAAGGGGGCGACCTACGCACGCTGCCTAAACAGGCAAGGTGACTTGTGTTTTACCCTTTGATGTACGACGTTATACGTTGTATTCTCTTTGCGTCACCTCTACTTAACTAACTGCAGAGTACGTTAAAGATTCTTGATTCTTGTAAGAGGGTCTGCAGAATGAACTGAGATAGACCGTGTACACGCGATCTCGCCAATAAACGTCCCGCGTCCGATCTCGATCCAAAGCTTAAGCAACGTGTGTGACAACACCCTTGCGATCCTCGGCAGGTACTAAGGGGGTAGCGTGCTCCGAGACTGAAGAAGTATTTTTCTTTTTTCCTTTTCTTTTTGCTTTTTATTCAATTGGTGTTTACTTTGCTTTTTCTGATCTGGGCTCCAGGACTGTAGGATCGTTTTTGCTTTTTTAGTGTATCGGTTTTTTTTACGTTTCGGGGTCTGGGATATTTAAATGTACTAAGTACTAAAGTATTTTGGCCCGATCTTGGCTTAACAACGGTGGATTGGTGACGTAGAAGGATCCTACACAGTTTCTACAATAAGTACGACGGAAGACGGAGGACTCCGTATAATATTCCATCTACGAGTAGTTACTCCTACCCAATCCTCCCGTGACTAGTAGCTAATACGGAGCCTAATCTACGAGTAATACAGTCCTCCGGATCTCAATCCTCTAATATATGAAACCCGAACCACGGAACCCGTACACGTCAGGCACTTTCAGATCGGTACTACCCTCGATCTCTCGTCCAACCCCCTCGTGCGTGAGGGTTGCACGTCCTTGGACTCGAGATCTCGGATCGTATCCTGACATCATGTTCGTATGATTAAGTTCTGCTTTGTCGCTGACGTTTGATCCACCCGGAATCGGAGATCTCTCTCTCATGTGACACAGATGCATAGGGCCTGCTACATATGGGGAATATCCTCGATCGAGTTACCGCCGAATTAATTTATGTAGGTTGGGCAATGGCCCCATTGTAGGCTTCCGGATTGGACGAGCAATCTGGGAATAGATTGATTCCAGAAGACTAGAACTTTAAAACACTATATATCACCGTGTGCTATTGTCTATATTCATATAGTCTGGGAGTCCTGCTGGACCGTAGTCTCGGGATGGCAGAGGAATCCGTTAGCACGTTGGGAAGCGGCCGTTTCTCTAGATCGAGCATCGATCGCATGGTCCGGGGAACTAGTCTAGATTGCTTTTTATATTGTAATGCAGTTTCCGGTACTCCGTATGGACTTAGGAGTACGAAGTAACTTTAGAACTACCTAAGTATTTGGCCTGATCAAGTATAACAGCCCTGGAGAGTCTACCGAGTCTATACGGGTATGGCACCAGGATTCCAACATTTGAAAGATGAAGCTAAGTAAATCACCCGGACAGGTACGGAGCCAAATGGATGCGATAGAGAGTTGCACCGTCCTACCCCGATTATTATTCTCTATTTATTTTAATTCATTTTCCAAAAACAAAAAAAAAAAAAGCAGAACTCCACCGAGACTAGTGATAGGTACGATGATCCGCAGTTCGTGTAAATTTGCGTAAAACCAGGTCATGACGATCTGGCAATTTCCTGGTAATTTTGCCTACGATCTCGATCTTTTTTTAATTTCCAAACTAAATCCCTAAATCCCTAAAATACTAAATACTAAATATCGTAAATACTAAATACTTTATTAATTTTCTAAATAAATACAACTCTCCAATCTCAAAGCTCTCTACACTTAAGTCTTCCTCTTTCCTTTCATTTTTGGATTGACATTCCTCCACGCTTATATCCCTTGCGTTTATACCGCTCGGTCCCCGATCGATCTCACCTTCTTCTTTTTTTGGTCCCTTTTTTTTTGGTTAAAAAAAGAATAATTTATTAAAAAGAGCAAGAAAATCGACTTATACTATCGGGATTACCTCGACTTTTTGGAGGGGAAGTTCGATTGTGCCCTTATAACAGAAGGACATGATTTGCTTTATTCCAGTTCAACGCCACTGATTTTGGGAACTTCTTCTACGCCACCCTGGACCCCTTGGAGTCGTGGAACACGGATTTTTTTTATCTTTTTTATTTATCTTGGCTTTTTGGGAACCTTCGCAACTCGGCCGGATCTCTATATTATCTCGCTTCCGGACTTTGATCATTCTTGGATGATTATTCCTCCCAAGTCTCTACTAGCAACGTGATGGGGTCTTTGGAAGCCGCATCTAGGCACAGGTTCGTACCGCATCTACTTCTGAAAGGTTCCGCCACTGACCAAAGCAGAGACCCTTTGCCTGCCATAGGGTTTTTAGGAAAGGACTCGCCCTTCATCCCTAAATGCCCCAGTGCGACCGCTTCTCCAACCCCTCTGATGAGTCCCAACGTCATGTACGCCGGCCAGCCACTTTCTTACGCCTATGCGCCCAACGCACAGCCGGGTTACATCTCACCTACCGAGGCGCGTCGCGGCATTGAAGATGAAAAGGACAGACAAACTCCAAGGCAATCCCTCCCCTCTATCCACGAAGCCCTCGGCAACGACTCCCTCCCATACCCTGCGCCAACCTCCGCTCCTCCTTCACAATCACACACTGCCCCTTCACATATCGCTGGACGACCAAGTACGGAGGGCCCGTCCGGTCCGCCAAATCCCTTCAACCCGGGGGTGATGCGGGAACCCGGATTCCACCCTCATCAATTGCAGGACTCGCACTCTAGCCTCGCCTCCGTCAACACCCAAGATTCCCGCGCCTCCCTACACTCCCTCAGCACGGGCAAATCCCCTACACAGAGCGCCAAAACAGGAATCACCTCCGTGGGCTCTCAGCACTCCACCTACGAATACAGCGCGCCCACATCCGCCGGGAGCGTCGCCTCCCCTAATGGCTACAGCCACTTCCCTCCAAACTACTCCTTCCAATCTACACCTACCCACTCATATCAGCCCGCACCCTACGACAATCGCCCTTACATGGGCGCGCGCGTGGAGGAAGCCAAAGGCGGATTCGTGGGCCGACCAGCGCCCCCTCACAGCGACACCGTCAAACGGCACCTAGACGTTTATGATGTGGAGCAATCTTTGAACGAGGTACGCATTTCCCGAATTTCCCCCCTGTTTTTTTTGGCTGTTTTCGACCATAATCTGTTTCTGGAACGGGTCGAGAACACCAGAAAGCTTTAGCTTGTCGATCGCGGCTTGAATCAGTGGTGCCCGAAATTAAGCAGAAGCTAATCTTATTGGTTTTCACAGATCGCGGAAATGAGCACACGAACTCTAGACTTTTCGCGACACTATGCTGCTCGTGCACACCAAACCCAGCGGTCTGGCCCACTACTAGGGTCCCTCCCTTCGCTAAATGAAGTGGAGGACATGCTCCATATGCAACGGCGGAACCAAGATGCCTTGGTACGGATACGCACAGCCGTTGTGAACCAGGAACAGGCGCTCGCCGAGCAAATGGCTCAGCGCAAGGCATTCAAGACCGAGGATGACCACATGGCCATGTACCCGGACGATTACAAGGGCACGGGCGGTTTCGCAGGTGCCGACCCAAAGAAACGACGCGGAGTAAGTTCTGGATGCTTCTTTTTTTAAATTTTCCTCTTCCTCTTTCCCACACCCGTTTATTTTCACCCTTGACGTACCTGTCACCCCACTCCACGGAATTTGTGTGGCTAACCATTTCCAGAAGGCCGCCCCTCCTGGTCGTTGCCACAGTTGTAACCGAGCCGAAACGCCTGAATGGCGCCGGGGACCAGATGGTGCCCGGACGCTGTGTAACGCCTGCGGCTTGCACTACGCCAAGCTGACTCGCAAGATGGGCGCGAACAAGGCGGCGGGTTTGGGTTCCAATCTGAAGCCAAAGTCGGTCCTGGACTCCGCTTCACCAACCAGTCATTAAGCTTCTTTTCGGCGTTGAAAATGGTGGGACATAGATTCGGAGTTTGACTGGGGATTTCACGAGCTTTTTCCCCCCTTCTACATTTTCTTTTCTTTTTTCTTTTTTTTATTACTTGCTTTGTCTCGTCCTGTTTCTTTTCTCCCAACTCGGCCTTTACATAATACCCTCTCCGAGGCTTGGGAGAAATTGGCATAGATTCCCCCTTCTGGTTTGGCCATTGGCTCTGAACGGTCTCTTTGTTCTGCTTTCACAGGTGCTTGTTTTCCTCATCTGTCAAGACTGTTGTTACTGGTTTATACCCTGCATTTTTGTTTTGATCGAGCCAATTCAAGGCCGGTCATGCGTGTCTGTTTGAGTATGTCCCTGATATGATGTGTGTACGATCCTGTCTTATTCAGCGTCTCTTACATTATGGTTTTGTCGACATCCAAAGGCTTTACGACAATATTTCCTTTCTGTTTCAATGTACGCACATGTGGTTGCTGGGGAGAATTTCTCTGGGTGGCAATATGAAATGACCCCATCAAATGCATTCTCTCCTTGGCAGAAATCTCGTATGATACCCTGTGTACTCCGTACTTTGTAGGATCCCAGTTCTCAGTTTCCCCTGCACGAGCGGTTCTCAAACATCGCCAGTGTCAGAAGTGTTCCAGTTGTTCTAGTCCGTGATGAATGCTTCATCGGATCCGAGGATGTGATCCGGGTGAAGTTTCACAACCGTCAATGGGATTCTGTACAAAGCACATGTGTGAATTCCAACGTTTACAGATGAAGTTGATATGCCAAGAGTCCGAATTTTCAATTGGACAATCTCCGCGGGGATGCATAGCAAGGTGGCATGATCCTTTTTCGCCCTCCAGGGCTAATGTGGGCCGTCCGATTTGGTACTCGTGCAGATGAATTTTTTTGTTTAAATTCTTCATACTGGATTTCAACCGAACCTAGGGACGGAGTACGGAGTACAGAGTACGAACTATACTGACCCTTAGGAATAATGATGGACGATCTTATTCAGTACCCCTCAATATTAGATCGGCATAGAATATCCCCCCCCCCTCTTTAACCGCTAAACGCGAAGAAAGAGGAGAGATCGTCGAGATCGTCAAGATCATCGGGTCTAACCTGACTAGTGGGAATGTAGCACGATCATTCGCTGCCAGTATTTGTGTTCACGAGATCTGATCTGGGATCGGGAACATGAGATCGAGTTGTAGAAAAAATAATAATAATACATAATTCAATAATAATTGTATAAAAATTTGAGTCTTACATGTAATTGAGTAGGTACGGAGGACTTCCGTACCCAGCAATAACAATATGATATGACTCCCGGGATTCGCACGGTATCAAAAAACAATTCCAAACCCCTACAAGTGACCGTTACAGACCGCCACATTCCGTAGTGATGCGCGGATAAAGTCCGCGTATCAAGATTTGTCATTGAAGTGCTCAAGTGCTCAGTTGAAGGTCCACTTCGCAGGGAACCCCTGTTCGGAGGGATCGATTCATCGGACTGCAAGTGGTATTTGGCCCGACGCCATTCCGGTGGGCTGGAGAGTTTGTATAGCGCCCTGGGGCACTGACATGATGTGGAGATTTGTCACGCTTGGTAGTTGCTCTTTGGTTCTTAGTATTTGGTCGTAAGATCAGAATAGTACGGGGCTGTAACGATCGAGATGACGGGTGACGGAGTACTTGTACCAAGGTAATCCGTACAAACGGAGAGGGCCTAGCAGGGATGGAGGAATTTCATGGATCAAGATCAGATCCCACGTTCCCCCATCCCTGTGGAGATCGTTTACGGAGTCCTCCGTACTCCGTACCCTCATTTCTATTCCTGTAATTGGCCCCATTGAGATTATCATACAAGTACAATGCACAGTCCTAGTAATGCATCAATAATTGTCTGCACATACAGTCCTTATCAGACTCAGCATTTGGAATATTTCTTCGCTCTCGCTCACGGTAGGACCTACGAGTACTCCGCATTCCACAGTCGACAACATCCATGATGGCGAATTGAATTACGTTGCCGTGCGGCGTACTCCGTTCTCCATACCTCCTGACCGCTGGTCAGTCTACGAGTAGTATCACATCAATCAAATCTCCAATCCAGGTGCGATTTCGACCACGGAGTTTACTTCCACTATCGAACATGCTTGTAGTAGTCCCATTCCGAGATCCGAACGCTCCAGGTAGGGGTATATCCAGTTCCGTATGCAGGCGGCCTTCCGCAGACATCAAACCCTAGCTTACTGGGGCCAAATTGGTAGATCGTAAGCTTGAATCCGTGGTCGAATACCTAGTTCTCTGCCCAAGTGGCGATTGGCTAGGATCTCGTCCACCGATCGCATCGGCAAAATCAAAAAGCAAACATTCAACCGTGTCATTTCGATATGTACTCCGTACTTACCCAACCCTCATTACTCCGTAGATCACAAAGTATCTATACTCCATGCATATGGGGCAACCCCACAATCAAGAAACAGTCTGTGCGGGTGTGCCGCGATCTTCAAGTTGCATCTATCAAGCAATAAACCTCGTATGTCATCGTTGCGATCGCCCATCTGTGCCGTGTGGCACACAAACCTTGATTCGGCCCGATATGAACTCTATCTCCTCAAGGTCTCAGATACAGTTGCATTCAATAGCGTGATCACCTGCGGTTCGTCCGTTGTGGAGGCTTAGCGGACGTGCTTTCATGTACAAATACACAGTGCAATGTGCGTATATCTCACTGGTCCACGCAATAGATATTCCAGGCACCCAGGCACCTCACCCCAAACCAAATCGGTGCAAATGGGCAGTTCCCGAGTGGAGCTCAAGGTTTTTTTTGGGTTGGAACTTTGGTTCGTATGTGACCGTTTGTGGTAAAAGGTGACTATACTATGGAGCATACGAGTAGAGCATATTGCTGAGGCGCTGGTGGATTTAGCGGAGAATAGCGAGGCAGAAACGTACGTGCATCTGATGTACATATTGCATTTAATATCTATCCTCAATCTTTTTTTTTTCTTCTTTTTTTTCTCAATGAAAACTGACATTGCATACTAAACTGCAGCGGATCTATCCGAAATAATTTCAACACTAATATGTACGAAGTAACGAGTCCGATTTACAAAACAACCCAAAGATTCCAGGATTCCGAACCAAACTATTTGCTGAAAACCTAATCGAGTCTTGGAACCACAGATCGTTTATCCGTACCGTGATTGGGTGGGGTTGAATTCGCTTATAATTCACCCTGATTGTTTCCCAACAACTCGGTTCGGGGAGGACCAATTTCTAGCGGCGGCTGAGAGGGTCTTTCCACATTCAGATCGAAATCGGATATCAGACATTACTCGTAGAAGGATTTGGGACAAAAGCCGATCGGTTCTTGGTGGAGGATTTGTGGGCATCGAGCTACCGTCTTGTTGGGACGCTATTGATTTGATCGTTCCTTTTTAGTTCCCTTTGCGTCGCAGGCTGCCACGTTCTGGGGCTTTGTTTTTATTCTTTATGTTTACTCGTACATGGATGCACTTGGCCGAATACCTAGTTTGGTACAGAGTACGGAGTACGGTAGCATGGAGTATTTGGTATCAGCTAACTAACTTTCTTCAGGCTTAACTGTCAACCCATATCGTATCGACTCTAGGCTATACGAAGCACGAGCCCGATTTATAGACCAAGTACGCCGTACTCCCTAGCCCGTAATCTGTATAGATTCAATAATTAGACACCCAAGATCTAGCGCGCTGCACCTGCCCGGAACCCCAGATTGAGCCGAGATCTTCCGAGAGAAATGGCATGCAGCGAAGATGCATGGTAGCCCTGCTGTACGAGCACTTCGTTTTCCGTACGGATGGCTCGGGATTTGAAAAGAAGTCGGATTGGGAAAAATTACCACACCTGCATGTAAGCACCCGCAGAATTCTAAATTTCGATCTCATCCCGATCTCGACGATGCACTGCAGGAGATCCTTACTCGATGTATACATCCCCCTCCTGGGGTCTGCAATCTAAGATTGGCTCTCAGACATGCGCCATTGCTCCAAGTGTGGCGGTGTGAGCCCTTCCAAGGTTGTCTTCACCGTACAACATCATAGCACATGAGCAGTCGTATGTATAGCGATTTGTCAGTGCCTGGGATATCTGATTAGAGGCAGGTTGCAGGTGGCATTGGATTGGACACGTCACAGCAGACCCCTTCTCCTAGTTCTTTCATTTTTGAGTACTCTGTGACCCCCGTAAGAGAAGTATGCGTATCCCCCCTGTACTTCAATGTTGTATACAGGAAAATACCAATACGTTTCGAACGGGAATCCCCCCCCCCCCCCCCCCAAGTCCATATTCTTTCTTTGAATGTGGGGCCCGATGCATGGTGTGAGTAGTTCGGTCCATCGTTGCTTTGGCTGACCCGCGCGATAAGCGCCAGGGTGGAAACCAAATCGAGATCCCGGGAACATGTTCGGTGCATATGGGCGGACATCGTAGCCGTGACTCCACAATGAGTATCCATTTCTGCATGTCTCACTGCGGTTCCGTTGAGGGGCCATGAGGCTGATGGTACATCTGAGAAAAGCGGCACAAACACGAGACGTTATTGTATCTTTGGAACCATGGTTCTAGGATACAAGCAGCGAATATCATTTTGCGCCGATCTATGAAGTTTCCTTGTCCCGGGTCTTCATCGAGATCTTCTGACCCACAACTCGATCTTACGAGTAGCAACACCCGTGGATAACATTCAAATCGGTAATCGACTCGGTACTTAAAGTGCTGTGGAGTAGCTATTGCCATGTGTTCGGGTGCTTTATTTTCAATGGTTTACGTCACTCCGAGCTGGAAAAATTGAGGTCCACTTGAGTACGAGTACAAGTAGAGCGTAATTGTCCACTATATTGCGCATGTCTCAATTTGTTATGTGCTCGGATGGCACAGAGATCTCAAATAGATTGGACCCGATTTCTAAGGTCTAATTTGTCTTTCGGCTCCGATTCTAAAGTTCTTTCTACTTTGGAGATAACTCGGCCGTAAGGAATCGGATCCGACGGATCCGACCTTAATCTATCAAAGTGACGAGTGATTTGTTTGCAGTTGACCCTCCTACCTACTCGTAGGTACTTTGCAGAGAGGCGCTATCACGGAGTATGCCGAGCCAAGCTAAGTCCGCTCTTTACCTGAAGCACCACCCGGATAAATCGGAGGCTTAATAGCTGCCAAGTGATATACTACAGACAACCTCCAAGCTATGAGACAACCTTTAACTAATTCTAGAACATGACCCCACCTTTTCATTGTTCTCCAAATAAGTCCATTTTTTGGGACGGTTCCCCACGGTTCTCTTTACGAATATCTCGGATTCTTACCTGGAAGAAAAAAAAAAAGAATGAGTCCAACAAGACATGATGTCAATGTGGTAACGTTTCGACCACGTCCCAAGGTCTACATAACGGTTTTTCTGTAGTATGTCGAGTATGTGATAATCGTTGAGGCTCGCAATCCAAATCACTTGCAGTCACTGTTCCTCTATAGACCTAGCATGCAATAATGACAAGACATCAAAAATACGTGCACTTTATATCGTCTGCTATTCTTCTCGTACTGTGAGATAGCCTGGACTTACTGCATGAACTGATTCATTTAGAGTGCTCGGTCTCAATTGATAATACACGCAATGATTTGATACAGATGGATCAGCGGGAACTATCAACTTCATGCGGTGGAGGCCGCAGTAATTATCGTATTTGCAGACAGCTAAAAGCGAAAGTAAAATCCATCTCGGTGCTATCGCCAGAATGACTGCGCAACCGAGTTAATGTAGTCAATTCCCTCCTTGCGCCATGTATCAGCCTCCATATGGCTGGTGGTATTAGCATCGAACAATAAATCCGTCGGCTTGTCATTGGAATAAGAATCCCAAGAGACAGTCTTATTCAAAGTACCCGGGTTTGGATCTAGGTCATGGATGAAAGATGCCCACATGTTCGTCATCATGGCACTGAGATCAATGTATGACTGTGGAACTCCCGCAAATGGCTTTCCATAATGGTATCCTTGTCCGATGAGGTTGTGGAATACAAATGCCACCTCTTCGAAGTGAGTTGCACCGGATACAAGTGGTACGTCTGCCGAGTGCACGTTGAATCGGTAGCAGTATGCTGGGGTTGATGTCTCGGCCCATGCTTCACATTGTCGGCGGCGAAGGGCATGCATTTTGTGATCGCCTGCAAAGGCTGAAGTGCGACGCCATTGATAGCCCTTTGATGGCACGCGTTGATCTCCCAGATACTCTGGGATCCCTTGGGATGGGTCATCGGGGTAGAGTTCGAGGATGCGCTTGGCCACGGAAGTAGGTGTTTGAAAGCCGAAATCGCCATCTGGGAAATTTAGCCGTGTCAAAATAGACCGAGCTTTGGGTACACACCTGTCAAATATTCGTACCACTGGTCCGTCGTATTGATTCCTGTCGGACCAAATGCCGTTCCTTCATCTGTATTGGTACCAGCGATGATCGGGACTTTAACAAACGCATGCTCATCAAGTTGAATGCTACCCCAGTTCTGGATGAAGTCACCATCAACAATGGGCCAGAAGTTATAACCGGATGGAGCATCTGTGCCGTTCAACGCAGAGTTAAGCTTCTCGTAAGGCACCTCGCGAAGACACTGCAGGGAATCAACCACGTCCAAACAGCCTACCTTGGAGGCCAGTTCGTCGTAGTCTGATTGGGTGGATGAGTAGTTTCCCGGCTGGGCGGCGATGGATCCCCCAGACTGCATGATACCGGCTCGGAACAGTTTGTCATCTCGTCCACCGTATGCTGTGAGATGATAGCCCACAGACATGGCACCGGCCGATTCTCCCCAGATGGTGACTTTATCTGGATCACCACCAAAGGCAGCGATGTTTTCTCGGATCCATTGAAGGGCCAGTCTCTGGTCTCTCAATCCAAGATTAGTGTTTCCACTCCCATAGAGTTGGCTCGAACTGAGGAAGCCCCAAGCCGACAATCTGTAGTTGATGGTCACAGCAATAAACGGCTTATCTAGGCCCAGTTAGACGAAATCAATACAGTATCTCGATATCCAAACGTACCAATTTTATAAGAGTTTGACACAATCTCAGACATGTTATAGCGCTGATCAGCCCCGGAGCCCTGGTAGAAGCCTCCTCCATGGATCCATACACCCACGGGAAGCTTGGAATCACTGTTGGCGGACGAGCTCCGGACAACGTTTAGTGTAAGACAAGCCTCAGACCGGGGGTACCAGATCGAGTCGGTCTATCTCCTCATTAGAGTGTGAGCTTCAAAGTCAGAGGATTACTCACTCCATATCCCACACAGATATCAGAATATTCCTTTGCATCTCGCGCATCATCCCAGCTCGTGTTGAGGGACTGCGGTACCCTGAATCGTAGATTTCCCACGGGCTGTTGAGCATAGGGAATGCCTAGGAACAGGTCCTGATCGTAGGTTGAAACGTGAGCCCCCGTATAAGTTCCATTCTGTACTGTCACAGTAGGAGACCTAGTAGTAGGGGCGGCAGAGACTGCAGCGCCTAGCAAAAAGCCGGTCACAATTCCGAGCATGATGGCACAAGTCGAGCAAAGACAAATCTATGGCTGCCCATCGTCAATCAACCCTCCCCCGGATTGATGCGGCATTTATAGTAACTCCTTCCTTCACCCTGCCGTGGTCGGCATGGCCGGGGTGAAGACTTGCGGGGATTTCGGCAGAGATGTGGAGGTCTCCCCGCGGGGGAATTTGGCCGGGGAGTGACCGAGGCCTAGCCTAAATTGTCCAAGATGACAATATGATGAGGGGGAGGTTGGATGACGACCGTTGATCTGCACTCCATTGGGACAAATCGGCGTGAATCTCACCCGTTTCATCCTCTCCTTCGAAAACTTAATGGGAGGATTGCCTGTTCCATAGTACATAGACCGAGGTTTAACCGGATTTTTGTCTCAAATAGATTCTCTTGGCCTTTAACGGCAAATCAATGTCGTCTTAACTCCGGCCTTGGTCTGACCAACAGGCAATTGTGAACCTGTGGGTGCCAGGCATAAATTGTGCAGCACTGGGGTGAGGGAGCACCAATGGATCTGGCAGAGTCCAGTCAATTCACCCTGATCTGAAGGCTTAACGCAATAGTAACACAAGTCTCCCAGCTCCGTTTCAGCCGGCACCAAAGGTTTCGAGCATCGGATGTAAAGCTCTTACCAAACAGTGCGATATGTGGCACACGGGCACTTCTTCTTGTACTACGGTCAGCAAGATCGCAGAATCCCTAATGAAACAAGATTAGATGCAACATGCCGATACATTGCAACGGTGACACTCATGGCTTGAATAAAGTCCGGCGAGGTACCTGCACATGTGCAAAGTTGGAAGATATTGGTAGAAGACCATCCTCGATGGCTTCTCTTCAAGGATTGTATGTTGCAACAAGATGCGCTGGTCATCACCTCACACAGAGACTGCGAGTCTTGCATCTGATGAACCGGCTGCCATCATCTCAGCCACGCAAGGTTTCCTCACAGCATTGAGCACTAAGTCCCGTATCGACTTTGAGAAACACTGCGTCCGAGCTGGAGGGATGTCCCTCTCGCCCCCGCCACCCACTGCCCTCCGTTTCTGCACAATCGGCTCATTTGTCGAACACATCTCTACGCTCAAGGATGCCATCGATGAGCGAATATGGGATCCCGAGGTGAAGGTACACGAGGCTGGGAATTTGGCTGCAGTGTGGGCGCCTTTTCGGGCAAAGATCAACGGTGTGGTCGACCATGTCGGCGTTGAGCTTTTCGTCCTGCATAAGATTGATGGTCGATGGAAGGTTACGGGGTTGGCAGATTCGTGTCGACTACCGACTGTGGAGGAAATGCTCTTGGAATGAGGGCCCCTTGGGAGAGCCTTGAAAGGAAACGTCAAGGTCAACACAAAAAAATGAGAAAATTGACATTTGAGACGCTGTGACATTGCCACCGACTGTTATGAGTATATGCAAATTATTCCATGATCTCCCTGTACATGATCACCCTGGATCTCTATCAGTTTGTCCACGATCTACTTCCGGCCTCGAAGAAGTTCCCACCCGACCGATCCATTTTTGCCCTCCTTGATAGTCATTTCCTCAACGGCCTTAACCAAGTCGTATGTGATCTCCTCGGATACAACACTGTCCTGCTTATAGCTAGGATGCTTCGCCACAAATTCACGCATCCATCGAGCGCCGGTCCAGAGAGTTCCGTTGGCTCGCTTCCGGATCAGGTCAAGATAACTGGCCAAGAAACACCTTGTCTCAACATCTACGTTGACGCTGTTGAGGTATGATTCCACAAGGGGAATCAGACCCGGGAACGATCCATCCGCACATCCATTGACAATGTCGTCAATGGTCATCAGATCGAACTCTGTTTCCACCGGTCCCAGAGGTGGTGACGGGGGAGGGGTGTTGACGGCCGATGAGGTTCCCGAAGAGAGGGTGCTGCCGTTGGTCGATTGCTGCGCGCTTCTGGGGACTATGCTGGCGAATGGGTCCTTGCGGAACCAGAATCGGCGATCATTTACAGCATCACGTGCATGTGCCGTTTCCATGTTCTCCGTGGTGCGTTGAATCGGAATGTAGAAGTTGAGATCGAAACTCAGGATAGCACGTGTGATCAGTACAATGAAAATGCTGAATGCTGCGTTCTCGAAGTCCGTGATCTGGATTTCCATGGAGCGGAACTCGACTCTCCAGCCAATGTCGTCCTTGTCAGGTGGAGGTGGCTTGAAGCGCATATGCTGCCAATTAGTAGATTGTAAATTCTCAAAGTGATCACTCTTATTGAGATCTAGCTCCTCGAGGTCCTCGGAGAAGATCACCAATGGGTCACGAATGAACAGATGTGCGAAGTGGGTGGCTAGGAGATCATCCATTCCCCCGTCCATGAGGCGTTTCTTGATACTCTCATCGACGACTAGATCGGGATCAAAGTACTCTTTTCGAAGACGAGGATCCTGAGAGATATAGGTCGAGTTTGAGGCGTATCGAGACTTGGGGATTCTCCATCGGTCGTTTTGGAGGGGCTGTGATACATTAGTTCGGCTATCTGAGAAGCGAGACTCGCATGTACTCACAGCTTCGCCCAGCTCTTCCCGGGTCCGATCATCCACTGCATTTCCAATTTGGTTCCATCGCACATCTGTGTCCACCAAGAAACCCTTATAGATGGGCGTGGCAGCAGTTAAAGCCAAAAGGATGGGGCCCAGTGGACTCAATTGGTCATAGAGCCTCCTGCCCTCTGTCATATTCTTTGCTTGGAAAGTGATTTGTAAACAACAACTACCCATTCCAAATGCCATAGCGTCCATGTAAACATGGTCATCCTTGGCAGCGCCATTACGAACATCGTCGTCCTCAGGCCAGTTGTGGAGGTCGTAGTTCACAGTTGGATCCTTGAAAGGTCGAGGGGTGTTTGTGTCATGGAAAACAGGGACATTAAGTTCGACTTTACGCCCTCTCCGTGATCGAATGTTGGCTGCCAACGTGGGGAATCGGATGTGGGGGTTAGCAATCTCATCGGGAACAAATTGAGAGCGAAGAGCTGGTCCAGATGGAGGGTAGTATGGCTGTATGTAATCATCCTTAGTCCCCAGGCGGGGGAAGGTCGTCAAGGTAATGGGAACTTCGTTCGGAGCCATGTGCGCCTTTGCTACTTCGCGTCTGGGAAGCTATCAGCTTAGTTCTTGTGGGGCCATGTGAGTTCAAAGTAACTCACCTCCACTTCATATTTGACTCCACCTTCAGCAGGTCTTTGAACCCAATTCCCCACGGCTGTCCCGGCGTTGCCTCCAGCATGAAGCGGCCAAATTCGGGATGGAAATGAGGTGGTTCCTCTCCGTCGCTGAGAAGGTGTCAGACCTTTTGACTTGGTCATTCGTAGCCAATCCAACTCACTGATCCGCGTGCTTCTTATTGTCCCCAGATCCGGACTTCCACAATGCTTCGTCTCTTGCTAGCGATTTCAGGATCTCGGCCTGAGCGAGAGATAGACGAGACTTCTTTGCCGCATCGTCGAGGGCTACCACGAGGTATTCAACCTACACCATGTCTCTGTGTTAGCAATTAAGGATCCGGTAATATTGTGCGGACAAAAGCAACATACCTCGTCGCCCCATAGCAGCGCATCACGCTCTTTACCTCGAGCCTTGCGCCAATTGGCAAGCAATTGCTGAAGGCGTCGCGAGTCAGCATTTCTGGTACTGCAAAGGTGTTGAAACAAATCAGATATGACTGTATACCTCGATACCCCACTCGCGGACCTGGCCCGCCTTCTGCTTGGCGTCGGGCCATTCCAGCGCTGTTCCAAGGGCTCTGTGTGCTTAGATTAGATGACATGTAACAGACAGTGGTCCAGGGTTGACATACAAGAGTCCCATGTTGCAGTTGTAAGATCAAACGCCGCAATCACCGAAGTCTTTGCGGAGCTCTGGGTATGGGTAGAAGGTCAGGGCAAAACGGATGCAAGATGTCGAATGCTAGAATTCCCAAAGCCGATCAAGATGCGAGTCGCATAGTCCCTCCTTCGGACTGATTCTTTGTAGTTCTGGGCTCACATGGGGAGGGGTTTTTTTTCCCCGGCCCTTTTGCGGCGGGACCGGCGATAAGAGCGGCACCGGACCGCGAGATCGAATTATTAATCAAAGTGGGACAATGGATTACCAATCAGTTGGCGGGGATTTACGATGTATATAACAATGTTCATGAAGATATTTGAGGGTGATATAATGGTGGTTGTAAGTCCGAAGGTCGAATACTTCGACCTGATCTCGAAGTATAGAAACTGGATGGTGACATTAAGCCTGGTACTTGCGTCTTCGGCATCATAACACCATGTACTATGATAGGCCCGAGCACAGAGGAACCAAAGTACAAACAAAAGGTACACTAATAAAAAGCTGGCAAAGACGAAGATCCAAGGCGCAATATGTACCTGGATTTGCTTGGATCCACCGAGAAGAGCCAATAGACATCCTAGCATATAGATACCGAAGCATAGTATGTGTTGATTTCCATTGAATATTGCCCACTTCATACCCTCTGGTGGCACTGAGTATTTTCTAAAGTTCCATGGAGCTGCCGTTGGGTTTCTTTGGGTCAAAGAGTGAGAACCTTGGAACTATATCGTATCTAAGTCAAAAGAATCGCAGACATTCAAATTTAGGTAGTTGCCTATGCACGCTGGGCCCGAGCAACAAACACAGTCTTGGAAAAAGATCGCTCCTCCATGTTGAACGTAAGAGGCTCAGGTAAGACCTCGTATTTAAATCCAGTGAGCCCAGCCTCTTCAAAGAGCCCCTGCATGTCCTCACAAGAGAACCCATGCGTCTTGATGGTGTGAGCCGCCTGGGCAAACTCATGCTTGTGTTTCTCGTGTTCATGGCCATGAGCATCGGCATGTGCCACGAGATCTATAATATAGCACACTCCGCCCTTGTTTAAGCGCTCTGTCAGGCGCTTAATAGCAGTGTCTGGATGTTCAAAATGGTGGAGAGCCATGCTGACGGTCACCATGTCCAGATTGGCACACGCAGACTCAATCTCCTGGGCGGGAGCGTTCTCTGCAAGCAAATCTGCTTTGTAGCCAACCACTTTGTTTGCCAGACCAAGAGAGCTAGCATTTTGATTGAATTCAGCAATCATGTTGTCCGAAACATCGATTCCAATGATTTGCGTGACAAACGGGGCCAGGCTCTGTCATTTTCATGCCTGGTTAGCCTGGAACGACTACAAACCGAAATATGAAACAGAGGGTAGTATGATACTAACCATGGAGACAACCCCAGGCCCACATGCATACTCAAGCATTTTGACTTCTTTGTTCTTTCCGGCTTCTGTATCAGTCCATCGTTCACTGATCCAGTTTCGATGCTGCACGGTCTGTGATGCCAACATTCTCGATGCATCTGCAAAACGGCCCTTGTAGGTAGCAGCAAGGTTACTGCAGAAGAAAAGAATCTTTTGTCAATGTACTGAGAGGGTACTTGCAATTCGGGTGGCTCACTCAAAGTATTTCCGGTTGGCTTCGGTAAAGTCCGACATGGCGATAGCTGTGATGGGTCTTGGTAGCTGGACTGTTGTGGAAGTTGAATTTATGATTGAGGCAGTAAAAGAGGAAGTTGGAGAGTCAAAGTTCAAGGAAGAGCACAATAGAGGACTGTTTTGACCTCAAACTTCAGGAGACTTATATAGTAGGGGAACCTCGGAGACATGTAGCCCCCACCATTTTAGAAAGTCTCCGCTACCAATGAAAGTCAGTCCCAAGGTTATAACCTGAGACTCATACTAAGAGCTAATGGTCTAATCCTTTTGCGGCTTCAGAGCTTGTTGTAATCCAAACTTCAACATGGGATCGAATGTCTCTGGCATGTGATTCAGGCCTAGGAGGCAATTCCCAGAAAGCTCTGTACTTCATGATGGCCACTGAATGTAGGTAATGATAGGTGGCTATTTAAGCATTTACCGTGGTATTTAACTACCAAGGTATCTGCATGGCTAGTCAGTACGTTTGTACCAAAAGGTGAGCAATTCAACATAGACGGATAGGTAGCACCATGAAGTATGAAGGCGTCACTGCGGCCCTTGCAACAAATACGCAACAACGTGGCAGACTTAAGTCACAGGTAATGGGCGCTTGATCTAGTAATTTATCATCAAAAACAGAAGCCCTGATCTATGGCAACCTCTTTGACCTTTGAAGTATCATCTGGGCACCAAGGTACTTCCTACTGTACGGAGTATGCCCGAAGGTCTGACGAGGGTGGGAACACCTCGGTTGTATAAGTTGTTATCGCACACTGATTTTTGATCTAAGATTTTAAAGCTCTTGAAGCCTAAATGGGAATCTATCACATTGGAAAGCCCAGAAGGAGCAAATCAAATCAGATGGCCCCCACCAAATCTACTGCTTTGACAAGGATAGTGTGCCAGAGCGTGGCATCCAATAACCACCGAAGACCAGCTGTTGAATTTTGGCTTGCTTGCACGAAAGAGCAAGGTTCAAACGTAGGACCCAGGTGGACATAGTCTATGTGAACTAGGTGTATGCAACGTGCAACACGCTACACGCATGTATATGTCAACCAAAGCGATGCCCGCAACTCTTGCTCCAGCACATGTCACACGTTCAGCATATTGAATGTCGATCTATCAATGTCCATTGGTCGATTGGGGTCTGGGGAATCGAGTGGTCGGTTTCAACATGAAAGAGTCCCAACGCCAAAAGGCAATCCATAAGCAGTTTCGGTGTATCTCTTATTTACATTTCCTGCTGCTCCTTCAGCAGCACCGATCTTCAAGATTTCGACGATTTAGTTGCTCCTGGCACCATCCTTGGCAGCACGCAGCTCATCCATCTTGGCCACACGCTTCTTGAACTCCTCGTACTGGCATTTCTCATAAGAGTGTCGCTCGTCCTATGTGCGCAGACAGCCGAGTTAGCTGACGATTGTTCCAATTGGTCACAGAAGGCGTCTTGGTCGAAGCCGGTTCCGCTGCGGCTTTCAAAACGAGGGGATTCCATACCTCACACTTCCAAGGAAGGTAGTACTCTGCTTGCCGGCATCGGTTCAACGGGATCAGCAGGTGTGCGCATGAATCTCTGTATTGCATGGGAAGACGAGCTTCAGACATCTCTTGGCGAGTTGCTAAGTCTGGTCAGTTTGCCTGTCGAGCTTTCGATTGTTGATCAATGGCCTCGGATTCTTACCGGAGTTCTCCGAGAGGCCAACGGCGCTCTTGACCGACTCGATGACAGTCATTTTGCTGAGTATTTGAGGGTGGAAAGGCAAAGAGCGGGGAGTGGAAGGCGGACGCGACGTTGGCCATTCCCGATCGTGAGGTTCCTGCAATGACCGATACCAGTCACATGACCAAAACTAGCACGTGACCATACCCACCCAAACGGGACTAGTGTCATATTTCCACTTTACGCGTCTGCAGCGCGTATCCAGATGCCACTCAAGCTCCACCAATTCTGTGACTTTGCATTCGTCCTTGAAGCATTCTAATTTTCGTGAAATGGATCGAGTCTGACGCATTCCTAGAACAATCAATCTGCTGATCATTAAGGGGTGACATCTTCGGCGACAACGTGCGCCCTATCATAATTCCTCGGCAACCTGCTCAATCGCGGCGCTCACGGCGACGCACATGATGGCGGGGATGGAGAACATCTACTCTGCCACCTACAGCAGTGTAAGTCTCATATCAGTCCCGTATCTTATCGTCTTCATTCGGGATTCACTCTCGGACGTTTGACCGCAACGGAAACTAACGGACACTCAACTCAGAACCCAGTCTACGAGCTCAAAATCGACGGCGATAGTGTGATGAGACGGCGAGCAGATGATTGGGTCAATGCAACACATATCCTTAAAGCTGCCGGATTTGATAAGCCTGCGAGAACCCGTATCCTTGAGCGAGAGGTCCAAAAGGGCGTGCATGAGAAAGTACAAGGTGGATATGGCAAATACCAGGGTAAGTCTTGAGGTGCAAAATCGGATAACTACAGAACTGATGCAATGTCTCCTAGGGACTTGGATACCTCTCTCGGAGGGTCGACAGCTCGCCGAGCGCAACAAGGTCCTCGCCAAACTACTCCCAATTTTCGATTACACTGCTGGAGACCGCAGCCCGCCCCCAGCGCCAAAGCACACTTCAGCTGCATCCAAGCCCAGGGCCCCGAGGAAATCGGCCGCCGCCAACCGTGCTGCCGCGGCCGCGGCCGCGGCGGCAGCAGAGAGTCTGAAAGTTGTTCAACCTCCACGCAGCATGGGTCCTCCAACCATTCCCCAAGACCATTATGAAATGAACGCAGGGTTTGATGACAATGAGTCCATTGGACATAATACCATCGAGTCTTCTTCAATGATTGCAGATGAAGACATGCTTCAGATGTCACACGGCGGTCGCAAGCGAAAGCGTGGAGTGGATGAGGCAACTGCTATGTCAATCGCCGAACAGGAGCATATCATCTATGGTGATCAGCTCTTAGACTATTTCATGACCGTGGGTGATGCCCCAGAGGCAACTCGCATTTCTCCTCCTGTCCCTCCCAGCCAGTTCCAAGTTGACCGAGCTATTGATGATTCTGGAAACACTGCCCTTCACTGGGCCTGTGCAATGGGTGACCTGGGCATTGTGCACAGCCTTATCAGCAAAGGAGCCAATGTCAAGGCACTTTCAGAGCACGAAGAGACCCCGCTTGTCCGAGCTGTCCTATTCACCAATAATTATGAAAAGAGAACGTTTCCGACACTGTTGGATATGCTCCTCGACACCGTATCATTCCGGGATTGGTTCGGCGCCACCATCTTTCACCATATTGCGGAGAATACTCGAAGCAAAGGGAAGTGGAAAAGCTCACGTTACTATTGCGAAATCCTCCTTGATAAATTATGCAAAACCTGCTCGCAGGACGAGATAGCCATCTTGCTGTCATGTCAAGATCAAAACGGAGATACTGCCGCCCTTGTTGCAGCACGAAATGGCGCATTCCGTTTGGTTAATATCCTTCTCCTCCACTGCCACCGCGCAGGAGATCTTATGAACAACAAAGGCGAGACCGCTGCCAACATTACACAACGCGCCCACCACCCCGACCATGACATCCCGCCAGCTCCATCTTCAGTTACTATGGCCAATGAGCATGGTGATGGTGATGTGGGTGGCCTTGCGACTGCGGACCAACATCCTGCTCCTTCGGTTACAGAGGTCCCCGCAACCACCGAGCTTCTCTCTAAGATCGGCACCATCATGTCCGATGCAAACAAGAAGCTCGCGGTGACATACGGCAACTCAAAGGATAATCAGCAAGACTCCAACGATGTTGCCAATCCCGAGACTTTACACGAGCAACTCGAGTCTGACCGACAGAAGATCCAGGCACAACTTGTCAAGCTGAATGCCAAAGAGGCTGAGTATGAGCGTACTGGTGACCAAGTTGGTCGGTGTGAAAGCTTGCGGACCACCTACGAGTCCCTCCTTGAGCAACTCCAATACAGCCGCTTGGCCCAGCAGCTTGCAATCACGGAGGTTCCCAAGCCAACGCCGGCCTCCCTCGAACAAGATCAGTTAATTGCGCGGTACCAACTTGCCCAGGAGCTCAGTTCTGCGCAGAAAATACGGCGCAATGCCGTCAAAGACCTATCTCAACAAACAGCCGACGCGGGTGTTAGCACCAAGTTTGATGTTCATCGTAAGCTGGTGGCGATGGCGACTGGGCTCAAAGAAGAGGACCTGGACCCGATGGCCGCCGAGCTGGCCGAAACCCTGGAGTTTGACCGGATGAATGGTAAAGGTAGCACCCCTGAGCTTGGGCATCGGCGGCTTCCTTCTCAAAATGACACGGATACCCTCCCTGGACCTGGGGTTTCTGTGAACACTTGAATTTTCCCAGGTCGCACTTGTTTGATTAGTTCTTAATGACTCCTTGACGTTTCCTCTCCTCTGGCATTGTCGACGCCAGCAGATACCCCGCATGGTTTTTCACTGTCGCTTTCATTGTCTTCCTTCTTTTCTCCCAATTTCCTTCGCACGCTCGCACATCAGCAATGCCATTATATGTTTTCTTTTTCCTTTGTTCTAATTCATGGTGAAATGTGATGGCAGAAAGGCCCACTCGTGGCCTGGGTTGGCTCGCGCGAACAACCAGGCCTGTACAGATTATCGAGTCTTGTATACAAGGATAGCATTTTTGGTTTGAGATTTTTTGAAAGTGAGACATATGTATGTGTACGGTATGGAGTACATTTGTGGGAATCATCCATGATTGAATGATATGGAGTTGACTGGATCTTCATCGTAGATCATAATCACACTAGCGCCGACCAACGGCCATAATTCGACACGGACCGCGATTGCACTGAACCGTTCCATGGTCTGTGCGAATCTGTTCTGCATCGAGTAAATTACTACGGGAGTACGGGGAACTCCGGGTTCTTTGTGCTTTGTGTATATACTTGGGTACTCCGAACGGAAATAAGAAAGGAAACAATTTCAGCTTTTGCCAGCTGGAGTCATGAGCTAATTTCATGATATACCCAGTCCGAGTACAAAGGTACCTAGGATGGGAGGCAAGTCCAGACATAATCATTGGCTGACGTTGACAGCTTGGCATCAGCAGCGAGCGGCTCCAGGGGCATTGTCAGGCGCGGAGGGCGGCCACGTCGCGCCGCTAGTGACCAGCAGCCAATGAACCGGAAGAAGATGTGATGGGGAATCACTTCACATCCGAATATCCTGCTTATTGGCTCAGAGGGCGAGCCAGTCAGATCCCCTCAAGGGCGTGTGCTCGTTAAATCTTTAGGCAGATCAGGCAGACTTCCGCCACAGTAGACTGTACTCCGTAGAGGGGTACAATTAAGAGCAGGGCCTCGGTTTCAACAATCGTACATCTCAAGTTAGGAAAAACGAAAAGAGTCACCAAAAAGGTGAAGTTGAAAGCCATTGTGCCTGGAAACGCTAGCGCCTTTTGGGAACTGCCTGCCTGAGGCGCCAGATCCCCACATCACCATCCTCAATAATCATCTCTCTTCTCTTCTCTCAACATCTAATCTTCGCTTCGTTCTTTCTTTCCCCCCTCTGCATTCCTTCTTTCTCGGCAGCTCTTCTCGTTTGGGTGAATCAAAAAGCCTTTATCAGCAAAGTCCCCTCCGATACCTTCGCCCCTGAGGGAAGAAAAAAAATATCGCCTTGGGCCGAGACCCGAATTCCCTTCGATTCTGCATGACCTTGACGAGGTCTTCCCTTCTGGTGTACTGAGCTTGGATTGGTCCTGTTTTTTTGGCTGTGACCTTTGATTGTTAGGTCTCGACTCTTCCAATCTTCGATCTTCGATCTTCGACTGCGCGTCAACGACTCTCTTTTTCTTTTCGGTTGGGGTTTGCAGAGCATTCCCCCAAACATTTCTATCTTCCATTGGTCCTGCTTTGCGCCTGACTTATTATTCATCTTATCTCTCTAATTGTTCTCACTCCTCCAAGTCAATCACCTCGTGTTTGACCTCGAGAGACGTGTGGTGTCCAACTCTTCAACCTCAAAACAGTCACTGTACAGCCTGGTCATATTGGCCTCAGCTCTTTCCCTTGCCGGCCACTCGTTCGCTTTGCTTGCATTTCACTCGTGATCGGTACGCGTTTTCGTTATCACTTCTTGGATCTTACTGACTCGCCTCTTGGATTCAGAAAGCCCAGCGCTGCCTCACTTTTCTTTTCCAGTCCTTGAACCTCGACTCTGCAGACTTCTTTCGGCGCTTGTTCTTGCATAAAAATCATAATCAATTAATCGCAGGGAAGTGAGTTCAGTTTTGTGGTTGACCCCAAACGCTCACATCGGACCCGGCTGTCATAAAACGCGACTGTTTCAACTTGCATTCTGTTGCACATACCTACAACCCGACTCACACGAAAACGAGCATGGACACTGGTGGTCTTGCTCAAATGACTTACAACTCTTCCTTCAATAATGGCGGCTCCCTGGGCGTTCCCGGGTCTGGCTTCGCTTCACGCGGCAAAGGCTCTCATATCAAGCGCCTGAGTGTTCCTCCTCAAGTCGCCACCATCGACGAGTCCCAGGCATCGGCCTCGATCTCAACCCCGCGCACCAGTCGCTCTCACCTCTTGGCTGGATTGCGCACTGCCCCCAAATCTGCGACGATCCCTTCTCACCATCAACAGCGAAGCGGCATCGAAGGTTCCCGGTTTCCCAGCTTCCCGAACCGAGGAGCTGATCGGGTTCCACAAACTGCGACTGGAGCTGGATTCCCGCAGCAGCCGTACGCGCACAATCAGAACATGAATACGCACCACAACTCCCAACAAGGCTCGCACAATAACCGCATGTCCTATACCATGCCGGAACAGGTACTCGCGCCCCCGATGCTAGAAATGGCTGGTGGCGATATTCCTCTCGACGAGAGCATGTATGCAGAGCTGATGTCAACCAACTTGTTCCTGGCTGCGCAGCAACAGCGCTTACAGCAGCAACTGATCAGTGTCACTGCGGCAGCTCAACAATTCCAGAACCTCAATTTGGGATTGTCTCTTCAGCAGCAGCAGCAACTACACCACCAGCAGCACCTGCCTTCCATGTCTGATGCCAATCTCGGTTTCTATCAGCAACAGCTTCAGCAGGGTGTTCAACCTATTGTGCAACCTGTTCCTGGACAGCCTGGAATGTACTGTGTATTCAACCCTCTCACTGGCCAGCAAAGTTTCGTCATGGACAACAACTCCCAGGAGGATGCTCCTCCCCAGTCTCACCATGATTCTCAATCCTATTACGGCCGGCAGGTACCCCAGTTCCGTGCTGAAATATCTCCTCCCGCCGATTCTGCGCAGTCTCCTATGCAGTTCCCACAGTCGGTTGCCCGCCCCACTGGCAGCCCCTCTCCGCCCCACGAGTCATCCGTCAATGCCCTTCGCCGAGGTCATCGCAAGAACCCTTCGTTCAACCCAGGAATCAAGACAAACATTGACACTACCAAGGCCAACATAGTCCCTGGTCCTCGGTCCGCTGCCCTTCCACCAACTCCGGCCACTGGAACATTTGGTCCTGGTCAAGGTCGTGCTGGTGAGCACCCGGTGCGCCAACCTCGCGGGCCTCCCTCGCTTGAGGATCTTGTGGCCAAGCCAACATCGAAACACGAGGGCAGCAAGAACTTTGCGACTCGTCAACGACGTCGCGCTGTTCATAATTTGGTTCGTGCAGGCATCGAGCGCCGTGGTGATACGCGCAGTTTTGGATATCAAAGTAGCGGGGGTACCAACACCCCTGCAAGTGAGAAGGAATTTACCTTCTCTGATGGAGATGATGCCACTGTTCGTAGCGGGGGCAGCCTCTCCAGCAAGCCCAGCCTCGGGAGCCTACGGGCTGTGGCTAACGGTGCCATTGGCTCCGAGAGGAAGGAGAAGTCTGGCAGGGATCGCAATTCCCCGGACAGTCCTTTCCACAGCGCTACCCCGACTAGTGAGGATGGCTACTTTGGATCTAAGTTTGTGGATGTTCGAGGGGACTATGTTCCCTCGCCTAGTGCCAGTGGTACCTCGTCGCCCTCAGTGGCTGCTGTTGTTGCTGGCCAGGGGCCGACAGCCCAAGCACCAGAGCGGCGCAAGACGCCTATGCTGGTGCTGTCCAGTGCTGAAAAGCGCAAGACCCCTTTCATGTAATACCGAACATCATGTGACAGCGACGTATGACCTTTTTTATTCTTATTATGTTTCTTGTTTCTTTCTCTCTCAATCCGGTTGGCTTCCATTCTTATCTGCTCTGTTCTTGACCAAGGATGCTTATGAGCCCTACCTTTTCGCCACTCCTTTACTTATCATTACTCTATCGCTTGCATTTGCCAGGCTCTTATGGTTTCTGCGATGAAGGACCTTGATTGGTCCGCAATGACTTATTTCTTACTTTTCTTTTCTTCCCCCTCTTCCATATTTCCTTCCAATATGTTCCACTTACCTTTTTCCTGGCCGTCTCACAGCCATGGCTAGGCAAACTTGGATCTAAATCACAGGACTCCGGAAGAGAAAGAACGGGCTCGACATCATGAGCCTCCTTTTTCACCCATTTCGCTCCCTTCTTTCGGCTTCTAGTGTACATCTGGCTATGTACAAACCACTCTCCCCGGACTAGTTGTGACCGACTCAACTCCGGCTCCAAGGTTATCACATGTTTTTGCTGCAATTGTCCAATTCTATGTTTGGTATATCTTAGTATTTGGCTGTGTTGATCATAGCCACTGACAATTGAAGCACATAAGTCGCTACTTAAGTATTTGGCTCAGAACTTCAGCCTGATAACCCACCCATTATATTAAAATCCTTTCGTTGATTCTTTGACATTGTAGACTGCGGTAGCTGACTTGGTTCCAAAGTTTTGGTTTGCCCTTGGGAATATCATTACTGTTTGGTGTGATGATCGCATGGTACAGGACCATTCGTCAGTGCTCAAGTGCAAGTGGTTAAAACCTCCGTCTCACCTTTGAAGAAATATTGGAAGAAGTAGCATAATTTGAGAAAAGCATGTCGGATGGACTATGCCTGTTTGGCGAGAGCTGGAAGTAATATCACCAACCATGGTACTATCGCTACCTTAAACCCTCTCAAGTTAAATGCGAACCCTAACCCGATCGATGTAGTATCCAAACCTGTATATAAACAACCATGCTTCTATATCTCAAGCTGGGTCTTCCCTTCTTTAAGATGGGACGGTGCCCGTGGACGCTCAAGGACAATCCATGTAAGTAAGGACGTGGACACACCCAACTTTAGAAGCACAGTTTCGTAACTCGAAGTAGGTCTACAGGTGCTTCTCGCATATCTCTTACTTGAGTAGGCCAAATTAAACCCATTCCTTTTGTTCCAACTTTAGAAGCAACTCATTATTACACCAACAGCTCATATGTATTCTGTAACTTTACAAAACTTTAGAAGCCCTGCCTTGTGTATATGTGCACTTACCCGAAGATCGGACTGCCGGAACACACCCAGGCATATGCATCCGGAACAGTATCAATGCCAGCTCTTAGAATCCAAGCTTAGATATTAGCCCCTGCGTCCGTGCAGGTTACACCATTATATTCGGTACGGCTGGTCGGGGGAGAAAGCTGTGCGACTGAGGGTGAAGAGAAAGGGTGGGACAGATGGCTGCACGGTCGCATTGTTGCATGAAGAGGCACCGAGTAGATGGAGGTAGATATGATGCAAGTTTGCCAGATTTGTACAATTCCGGATGTATGAAATGGAATTTTAACTTCAACTTTAGCTTCAAAGATCGAATGTAGGAAAGGTCATGTCGAGGAACGTCGGGATAATCGAATAATCGACTCGAGCTCCACCTGGCCAGATCTCAAAGGGCTGAAGCAGCGTTCCCAAGGTGCGCCTTATGGAAAGTTGTGATTAGTCGCCACATTTGGTCACAAAGCCAGCTATAGGTATGGAGTAGGTATCTTCCCCTGGTGGCTGACTCAAGCCAGGGCTCAAAACCAGTCAGCAGCCACACCAGTAAGCTTAAAAGCTTGAGACGTCGCCAAGAGGTCTTGTGAATGACACGGGAGTGGGTGTCAGTCTTTTTATCTTGCCTATACAAGCATCCCGCAGGTCTATGTGATACGATGACGAGACAGGAGCTCATAGCCCTGGAGTTGAAATGACGACTGACATCATCAAAGGGGATGCTTCAAGCCCATTCAGGAGTGCATGTGTTGTGGCCACAATTTCCCTTGTAAAAATTTGCAAGACATTGGTCCCAAAATAGCTGGCATGGTCAGTGCAAACAGGCAACTTCCCCGGATATTGGTGCAACGTCTTCAATATTCATCATGACGTGGTACTAATATGTACAAAGCCGTGACAGACCAGAAACCTCCAACAGCCTCTCCGAGTCTAGACGCCGGGTCGGAGCTTGAAAGTCGGCGGGATGTTGGCCCGCAGTATGGGTGATTTTCTTGCCCCAGAGGAGATTTTAGACTGAAAAGGAGATAGCAATTTCGGCCATAGAATAGCCCCCGAAGGTGTGATAGGTATCTTCCTCGCGTCGCAAGAATTGCTTTGCGTGGACATTGCAGTATGCAGGTGGATAAGAGGATAGATAAATTGGCATCTTGTTTCCACTGGCTGAATCAATCAGGAACTGGTGATAAGGAGGTATTTTGCAGGTATCTTGCATGCATGACGGACATGTTTCGCCTGTCGGATGATTTTCCATGATGTTTTAAGGCACACAAGGGATGGGATAGGTTAGTTCGATATCACATACAGATCGGACTGCACGATCTAGTGGAAATAGAAGGCGCAAAAAAAGGGAAATTCAAATTCAATAGCCCCGTCACGTCTGAGTCAAGCCTTTGAAACCACACTGCACTAAAAAAAAAAGGTTGCTCCACTGATCTACTTGCACCTCCGATCGCGAAGATCCCTTCTACTTGTACGAGTAAGCCACGCATTCGATACTATGTACGAGTACTCCGTACTTCCAACTCGATATGGCCATGAGATGATATATGACTCTATGGAATTGTGGTACCTTACGGGCTTGTGGAACCCCTGGTCTCTTCCACAATGAGCTCGGTCCCTCCGTTTCCCCCCGTTGGGTGTCTCTCTGTTCGGTCTATGGTCGAGATTCGGTAATAGACAGTGACAATAGACGATCCAGAACCATGGCTGTGTTGTAAATCAATCCCCTTCCAAGGTTTCTAACGAAGAAAATTGGGTCTGATGGAGCCCATATGCGGATCTCTCACGATATACTCACTCCAAGGGCGTTCCCCGTATCTAATGTATTCTGAACCATTCCGAACACCAGTTCCCTGAAATCCCTCGATTCACCACCCTCTCCTATTTGCATCTGATTGACGATCGTGGCAAAAAGTTTGAGAAAAACTTGGCATAGATGTAGCCACTCTCTGGAGCTGCGGCTACACGGTCATGGCCCAAAGAAAGTCTCCCAAATCTAGTTCTGTTGGGCTGCTGATCTTATTACTTCATTATATACAATTATAATTATTATTATTTTTTATATGGCCCGTGTGCTGCCCAGTGGATTGATATCCTATTTCATCCCTGTGTCTAGCCGTCAATGTCCTCGTAATGAAAGGAGCTCTACATCCAAGCTTCGTCTGTAGTCTTCGGATTGCCTTGCCTGAGTGGTTTCCCTCCCCCTTCCCCCGACGTTGCAGGTGTACTTATTTTCCGATACAATATAATACTGCCTCTTATTATGTACTCGTGACATGATTTCGAATTTGAGCAGTACATCCTCCGAGCCGAACTCCGTTCTAACCTTGGAACGGGGCTAAAAGCAGCTGTATAGGTTCGTCTCTGCTCCTTTTGGTTGTGTTAGCACGTTTGTCCAATTCTTGGATTTTCTTGCGCATGGCTTCGGCCTAATATGTTTTAGCTTATCGTCTGTCGATCTTGTGATCCCCGAGAAGTGCTCTCCATGTTCACATAGCTGACAGTTGCTGGGTTACAGTTCACCACATGAACCGCACCACCCGAATTTCCCGTTGAGCTCGGTCACTAAAGAGGTCTGTGAGCTCTAGATTATCAAGTAACAGAAGTCCATTTTGGGAGAATATTACCAAAAATTACACTGAAATGGCGGGGGGCTATTTTGACCTTCCGACCTCCCGCCCTAACGCACCTGATACAGAGTCAAGGATATCAGGGCTGTGTTCTACGCCACTGTCTGATAACTCTCAACAATCAATGTCGCGGGAGCGAAAGTTGAGTAGAGCACAGGGCAGGCGTCGGAATGCAAGCATTCTGAAAAGCACGAGCCATGCTCAGACTGCCCAGTCCAACGTCAACGAAGCTGGCGGGTCCCAGGTCGAATCCCGGTTGGATCGAAGGGGGAAGCTGCCGCAAAGACCATCTCCCACTGTCAACATTCCAGGTATCCAGGGAAAAGGCTCCTCAAGCTGCCCAGTGGCACCCCTACTGAATGGAGACCACACTAGTGCATCAGTGGATGTCACCAACCTGACGATCATCCCCCGACCCAGCCTACCGGACACTTTAGGGGAGCATGGGATCCAGAATACAAATGTCAAGGGGCGAGCCATCTGCTTCGCACATCAAAGGGTCCACAGATTTGCATCCCTTCTCAATTGCTCACAAAAATCTCCGAAGTCAAGCTCCCTAGCGTCATCACTTGCCACCACTCCCACCCAAGTGGTATATCCGACAGGAGATGGGGATAAATTGCCAGTGATCAGCTTTCCCAAAACACAACAACCATTCGAAGACTCACTAGATGAACATGAAACGGACTTCATAGACGGGCGATCAACACCGCACTCCCCTGAAGCCCAATATTTAGAGCAACAAATGTCCCCTCGAGACCTGAACTTTCTGAGCCGTCTTCGTCCTCCATCATCTGGTCTGGGCTCTGGGCACATCGAGCTCTGTGAGGATAGGGACTCTTACGAATCCGCTGAACGGCCTTCGCACTACCGCGGAGGCGTTCTCTCATCTATACTGAAGCTATATGACCAACCCCACCACAAAGCTCCTCGGGATACCCATCAAAGTCAATCACAAGACAGGGGACGCTATGGACGCTCTCGACATGGGAGTCTCTCCGAGTGGAGTGGCCGTGGACTGTCCCCGGACTCCATCTGGAAACCAAACAGGAGATGGTATGACAAGTCATCTACCCGTTCCAGTATCTCCTTGGCCGGATCTTCATACAACTCCAGCTCCCCTTTGGCGACTCTCACGCGGTCCCGGAGTAGCGGAGCCGCTGTCCCAGGCTTAGGTGGTAGCCCCCGGGGCAAGCCTCAATACGATGACGAAGTCCATATCACTGTGCATATTGCGGAGCTTCTATGCCGCCAACGGTATCTGATCCGGCTTTGTCGGGCTTTGATGAAGTTTGGAGCCCCAACCCATCGGCTGGAGGAATACATGCGCATGACTGCGCGTGTAATCCAGATCGACGGCCAATTCTTGTACATACCTGGCTGTATGATCATCTCCTTTGACGATGCATCCACCCACACCACCGAGGTCAAGGTCGTTCGTTCAACCCAAGGTATCGATTTGGGTAAGCTGGCCGATGTCCACGAGATCTACAAGGAGGTGATACATGACGTTATTGGCGTCGAGGAGGCAGTGACCCGGCTCGATGAAGTCATGAGGAAGCCGAGCAAATTTCACATTCTCTTCCTCATATTTGCGCACGGATGTGCCAGTGCGTCAGTTGGTCCATTTGCTTTCAACGCACGACCAGTCGATATCCCTGTCGCGTTCCTCCTGGGGTGTCTTCTTGGGGTGCTACAGCTTATTCTGTCCCCCAAATCGAGCTTATACTCCAATGTGTTTGAGATATCTGCAGCAGTCTTGACGTCTTTCCTTGCACGTGCTTTTGGAAGCATCAGGTTCCAAGGAGAGCCTCTCTTCTGCTTCTCTGCACTCGCACAGTCTTCCATTGCCCTTATCCTGCCGGGATACACGGTCCTTTGTGCCAGTTTGGAGCTCCAGTCACGCAGTATCATCGCAGGTTCCGTCCGCATGGTCTATGCCATCATCTACTCGCTTTTCCTTGGGTTTGGAATTACCATTGGCACTGCTGTGTACGGACTTCTTGACGCTCAGGCTTCAACGGCATACACATGTCCCGCGAGTCCAATCCGCAATGAATACCTTCAAAGATTTCCATTCGTCATTTTGTTCACCGTGTGCCTAGCCATTGTCAACCGCGCCAAATGGAGGCAAATGCCAATCATGTTGTTCATCTCCCTGGCAGGCTATGCTACCAATTACTTCAGTGCCAAGCGCTTCTACGCCAATACCCAAGTGTCTAATGCCCTAGGCGCGTTTGTCATTGGCGTCGTGGGAAACTTCTACAGCCGACTACGACATGGACTTGCTGCTGCAGCCATGCTACCAGCAATATTTGTTCTTGTCCCATCTGGCCTCGCAGCTAGCGGCTCACTCATCTCCGGCATTACCTCTGCAGAAGAGATCACGCGGTCTCCATACGCAGTTGTCAATAACGGAACACAAGGGTTTATGGACGCTGCCAAAAACCGATCGGCCGATCAGGCCAGAGACCAGAGCTATGGTGTTGTCTTCGACATTGGATATGGCATGGTCCAGGTTGCTATTGGCACCACCGTGGGCCTCTTCCTGGCCGCTTTAGTGGTCTATCCTCTTGGCAAGAAGAGGAGTGGACTATTCAGCTTCTAGGCTCCGTGTTCATAAGTGGTGATTCCTTCATCTTGAATTCCTATCTGGTGCTGCATCATCCCAACATATACTCCGTACGGATGATACGATTCTCACGAGTCATGACCATCGTCACTGTGGCCCCTTGCATGTACTTATCTGTGGCTTATAGCCACGGGGCTCATCTTTGTGTCTACATGTTTGTCTGTCTTCTTTTAAAGTTTCCCCTTCCATGTTGTTGATCTTTAACTTGCATTCTTTTCAATTTCTTGTTTTGATGTCTTCCCTGTCTTCTATTTGTTGTCTTGCGTGCATCTCAGCGGAATTTTAAAAGCAACGAATGATGGGACACCAATGTGAATTATGTCCTCATCTTTCCATGGCCTCATTGCATATGTATCGGTTTATTATACATACTGTTATACCTCAGGTAGTTATCTATACCATATAATGCGTTTTGTCTGGAAGTTGGCACTTTTACCACAACTCCCATGAGCTTCCTCAAGTTATTCCTAAATTGAGCGTGAGCTCCAGGACTTCAGGAACAACTCCGTCTTTGGCAGCTCCTGAATCCTGTCAACTCTCACAGCCTTCCAAAGTTGTATACCAGCATTTGCATACTTAAGTATCACACTTGCCTTTGCGGACTCCAGGAGGAACTTTCAATGACCGCCTAGCTATCTTCTAGATTTGTTAATCCATTCAAGATCGGAAACGACGTAATCAACTTTAGAAGTACTTAAGTATTGATGCATTAGGCACTACTCTACCTGCACATGTATTTACCAAACCCAATCCACCAGGTATTGAACCTGGGAAACAAATCCCAAACACCAAGCTTGAACGATTCAAACGCTGGACCCCGTATATGCATTGCCTAGGAGAGGCCCCCTCGCTAATAAGATCATACCGGAGTGCTCAAAAAAACAACAAGGAAAACGATACATTATCGTGGGTATAAAATTCTGGAAAAGACGGGTTCTATCTTCTTTCCACCCGGCTGAGTGCGCCCAGAATAAGGCCTAGATCTTGCTTGAATCGAGGTGGGCTCTCGCCTTCTGTACCCTCAATTGTATGGAGGCGCTGAGTATTTTGAGCATCGCGCTCTTCGAGACGTTGTGCACAGGTGCGAAGTATTCGTGATGAAACCGTGTCCGCAGAGGCGCGATAGAGTTCGATATCATGGATGCCGGCTGCGAATGTATCTAGCGTTGGTGCTAGGCTAGTTGTGATGCGTGATAATTGGGCTGAAATGGCGGATGGTGTGATTGGTGGCCTGGTTGTTGTTGAGGAGTCTCCTTCTGACGGTTGCGTAGGTGGATTGAGGGATTTGAGGATTGCTTGTTGAGAGGGATCGAGAAGAGAGGAGTCGACTTCCTCGCGTTGTGACTTGCGCGATTGTTTAGTCGTTTGTTGGTCGGGTTGTGAATCTGGTTTGACACTTGGAATTGCTGGCTGCCGAGAAAGCGCGTTAAGGGCTTGCCGTTCTTTCTGTAGTCTGGTGTTTGGTCAGCATTATACCCTTTCAAGGTTGATTTACCCGCTGGATTTTGCCTACTTTTGTATATGCTCTTCCAGTTCCTTAATCTTTTCTGTGTTCTGCACATTTCGCGGGTTCGGTTTCTTCACAACCACAGCTGGCGGGTTAAGATCTTCACGACTGAACCAATTCGATAGATCTGAATTATTTGAAAACTCCCGGAGGACCTCCTCTTGGATTTGACGCGCTGATAGACATGAGTTTTTGTTTCATCGGATAATCTGAGCTCAATATCAACTTACCTGCCAAGCGAGCACTTTGCTCATCTGGATCTGAACCCCCTTTAGGCTTCTCTCCAATAGCGCGAGTAGCACACCAGATCAAGAGTTGTCGCATCCTCCGCGGCTCCGGCAGGCCGTCATCGGCAATATGCTTGAAGAAATCTGCCGTGCCAACCTCTCGGTGGGGCAATGCTATAATGAGGCACGTGTCAGCATCTTCATCTCAAATATCCTGTATCAAAGCAACAATACCTACCATTTGATGCTCCCGAGTCAATTAAAGAGCTGGCTCTTCGTCCTCGCATGCTTAAACTGCTCCGCCGCTTGCCTTTGTTGCCTTTACCACCTCGTAACTCCTTATTGCGCTGAATCACAGGTGTATCGGCCACGGGAAGTGCCACCTTCGTGCCCGCTGGCGGTTGCTCGGGTGACTTATATCCATTAGGCTCAGGCGCTTTGGCTTTGGGTGGCCGTCCTTTCCTCGATTTCTTCGCCTCGGGCATACCCTCCGAGCTCTCGCGGGCCCGTGAGCGGGATATTTGCGCTGGGGCTTCCGGCTGGGCATCAGTATCGCCGCTTCTCGTCGGTCTCCTGTTCGGAAGCTCCACGGGATTCGTTTTTGCTGGAATAGAGCTTGAAATCTTATCATTGGCCGGCTTCTTCTTTGGTCGTCCTCGTTTCTGTGTTGGCTTGTGCACATTTTCCGCATCGGACCCGGGGTTTTCAGGAATCGCCTCAATTGAAGGTCTGGCCTTTTTTGAAGGCACACGAGAGAACTCGAACCCATCCTCATCCTGCTCGTAATCTATAAGTGAGCTGGATTAGTAAATCTCCTCAAAAGACTCCCCAGCCTCGCGCGCAGAGAGCCACTCACCAGGTTTGCGTTTGTGCGTAATCTCCTCTAGCCCTTGTTGGCTCGCGCTAAGTCGCGTTGTCCGTCGTCCAGTACTTTTGCCAGTTCCGCTAGATGTCGCAGAGCGCGATTGTGTCTTTGGGGCGGCCATTGTAATCGTCCCCAGCGGTTCGCGACGCTTTGTTTTGGTCGTGGTGGTCGTCAGGACCGCGATTGTCATGTCAGGAGGGGCGTCACGCGGGGTTTTCGTGGTTGGTCGTTGGCCCAGTGGCAAACAGTGCACCCCAGATTCCGCGCTGCTCTATCGCTTCGTTGGTTCCGGTGCCCACTCAATAGTCCCTGGTCGAAAGAATTCCTGCCGAAAGGCTTCCTGGCGAAACAAGCGCAAGTCGCGTTCCTGCGAGTACCCAACGCCAAACAATCCCTGAAACAACACAGAATAACAAATGCGGCTTGATCTGGAATTGTCGGGTCAGATGGCGTGTTAATCGATGTAAGACGTGTATAGGGTGGTGGAATGAAAGTGTCGGCGTAATCGGCTCGCGGGCGGAATGCTAAGCGCGGGTCGCGTCCCAATCCGTAAGTGCAGCTTTAAAGTCGTAACTTAAGCGACTTGAATTAATCGCGAAGAAGACACGCAAGGGACCGCCGGGCTCGAGGGGGGTGCGGTGGGTGGGTTGGATTCTCGCACGCGGTTGTTTTGGTCGGGCGCGTGGGGACCGCGCTAGTCTGTTTCGGGACCTTCTATACTTCAACGGCTTCTTCTTCGTCGATCTCACTCCCGAGGTCTTTACTCATTACTTTTTTTTATTTTAATTGGCAACCCAAAATGATTTGTGTATGCTTCTATGAACCACTTCTCTCTCACCTCTACAGCTCCCCAATCCTCGCAATGCACAGATGCTGTTGAATAAACGCTATGATGTTTTCAGTACAAATGATCCCCGACGCCAATGTTGAAAGATAATATGTTCAGTGAAAGATTCGGATGGGAGTTGAGCCCTGTCCAGTTCAAAGGAAAAGAGACACAACAGTGACAGATCATTTGATCGTTTTGAGCATGGTTGAGGGGTTTCCTGGAGGGGCTAGGCTACCCTCAATGCGTCGCTTGGCTTCTTGCATCTCCTCAGCAGTGATGTTCTCTGCCTTCTTGGGCATGTCAGGCTCATGCTGAGGGATGTCTGGGCTGTGTCCAACCGACATGCCCACACGAATCTAGGAACAGGTTAGCATGCGATCAGGATATGATGATAGGTATTGGTGGATTGTCGCCTTACCAAAGTCTCCAACGGACCCTTGGAGTTATCCACCAGGTCCTTGTCAAAGTTGACCTTGCCATCTTCAAAGAGCACCAGAAGGGTACTACCACCAAACTTGAAGTAGCCCAGCTCCTCAGCTCGTGAGACCTTCTCGCCGGCTTTGCGGGTGATGATCGTGCTACCTACCATCATGGCACCGACACAGACAACCATTACCCGGCCATGCTCGACGGAATCAATGGGAACGAGAATGCGAACGTTCTCACCATATACATCCAGAGAAGATCGGATCGCCATGGGATTGACCGTGTAATACTCGCCCTCGATGGTTTTAGGCTCGCCCATGATTCCATCAACAGGTATGTGGAAGCGGTGGTAGTCCTGAGGCGCCAAGCGGAACACTCCCATGGCACCATTTCGGTACCGAGCAGCATCTTCCGGGTAGGCATCGCCCAACAATCTTTCGATTGAGAACTCACGGCCCTTCACCCAGATACCGGTTGCATCGCTCATGCGGTCGAAGACAACAGAGCGACAGTCGGCGGGAGATACGACAATTTTGGGCTCATTAGGACCGGAGCATGGACGGGCATCGGGCTTGAGAGCACGGTAGAAGAACTCGTTGAAGTTGCGGAACTTTTCAATAGGCATCAAGACCTCAGACATGTCCAGCTGATGGAAATTGATGAAGTCCTGGATCTGAGACGCCGAGGCTGGATCGTCATACTTGCGACCCTGCTTGACACTCAAAGAGCGCAACACACGGCGAACTGGTAGTGATTTGTTAGCAACGACTTTTGAAAATTTCACCCTTTAGATGGATTTGCGTACTTCTCTTCTTTTCCATGTCCCGACTCTTGATACCTTTATACAAGAGTCGAATTCCAAGGCGGACGTAGACACTCATACGCTCCTCGTTAATCTGACCTGTGATCCGATCTTGGACAAGAATGTTGGCGGAGTTGGCTCCAAGCTTGTAGCCACCGTATGAGATCTTCGTGATGACTTTAGAGTACCATTTGCGCTGTGCTTGACTGGATGTCACAAAGCCACCCATGACCAGATTATCGACCTGTCGCCAATCCCGGCTTGCACATGTGGCAATGTGTGTGATGATATCTGCATCCGACCGTTTTGCGAGGCGTGGCTGATGGCAAAGAGGGCACTCGCGGATTTCCACCACATGTTCCTCGTCTCTTTCATCTGCAAGATCATCAGGCTGGAGGTATTCATCTGTTGAGCTCTGATCTTCACTCGACAGAGTTGGAATTTGTGTTTGCTGGGGATCGGTATTGGCTGCAGCAGTAGTGCTGCCTTCTAATGTCTGCTCATCACTGCTGGATGGGTCACTATCCTGGCTTCCAGAGTTTGATGACAATGGAGGAAGCGAAACTCTGGGAACAGCCATCGAGTTTCGCTTCTGCAAAGTCTGGAGCGTGTCCTCCAGGCAGACGACTGCTTGATCAAAGGACAAATCGTCTGTCTCGTTGGCTTCATTTGCTTCGCTGAAGCGTTCGAAGAAGCTGTCAATTGTTGATTCTTTCAGGGTTGAGCCCAGTGTATCCAACATTGTTGTCATCTCAACCTTGTCAATGCGACCGCTCTCATCTGCATCGTATTGTTTGAGCATCAGTCTCCAAAATTGTTGTCTCAGAGCGCTGTAAGGCAGATATTTTGCTTTGACGTGCAACACCGGCGAGTGCTTGTCTTCCCACCGTTCTCGGTTCTTTAGCATAAGAGGAATCGCAAATGGCCTGAACCCATCCTCATCAGCTGGCGGTGCCGTATCACCATCATACATGTTGGACGTCGGGGGCACCTGCAAAGTACTAGAACTGTCTAGCTCTTCTGGGAGAGACGAGGGGAGAGAGGATGGTGCGAGCAGAGTTGGTGCCGGTGCTTCGGGGATGGACTGGCTAGAAACGGAAGTCGAGGAGTTACGGGTTCTCAAAATCGGTCGAGCCATTCTGGAAAGACTAGATGACGAATGCGAAGGACTAATTCCACTTCGTGATGGGCTGACTCCAGACCGCGTGCCAAATTTGGCACTGGTGGTGGGATCAACCTCATCCGGCTCCGTGAATTGGTAGAGACCAGTCTCAGGGTCTGCGTCTGGGCCGGACTGCACCAGGTTCTGGAGAGGGAAGCCTGCTGAGGCGACAAAGTCGTTGCCCGAGAACTTATCCCGATCCATCACGGTGAAGCTGATGGTGTAGTTCTGCTCGTGTCGCATCACCTGGAAAACCATCTTCTCGTTATACACCGGATTCAGGTTGTGGCGAATGACTGGCGTTCTTAACGTCTTTCTTCCCAGGGAGGTGACCACAAAAGGGTCCATATCGAATGATGTCCTCGTCACTGCGAATCAATTAACAAGGTAGTTCGCATACAGCAGCCAAAGTCATACCATTTTTTTCGGGAGGGAGGTCGGTCACGCGAACAATTTCCATAAATACAATACCTTGTACTCCGGTCCCCGATCCAGAGAACTGGTAAGCACGAGCTGCCAGAGACTTACGTCTCAGACGAGCCAACCGAAGTCGCCGGCGACGCTTTTCCACTGGCTCTGACCCTGCGACGTCGTCGGGCTCATCAGAGGTATCCTCATCCTGATCGAGATCTTCGAACCCGGCAGGCGGTATTTGGTCGTCCTCATCTCCAGAATAAACCAGTCTCTTGAATTTGCGATGGATGTCCGCCGGTGTCGCAGCGGGATTCGCGGAATCGGCAAGGGAGAACTGCAGCAGGATCTCACCCGACACGGTGCTGTCCTTCTTCCTGGAAGATTTGCGCTTCGAGTTGAGGGTGTACCATTTAGGCTAACTCCGTCAGCACAATCCCACTTATCCGAGCGTGTTCATTCACCTCTTGGTTCAATTGACCATCCGCAAACAAGTCCTCCAATGCAATATCGAACTCGCCCAAATAGTCCTTGCCAAATCGATCATGGTCCCAACATATTCCTTCCAGTAAAGGCACGCCCAAAACGGGCATTTCAAACGAAACGTTCCATTCGGGGTTGAGGGTCTTGAATATCGTTGGCGTCGATTGTCTCGCATCTCCTAATGTAACCACCAGATACTGTATCACGTATAAGCAATCTCGGCGGAAGGTTCTATGGCGGTTGGTGCGCTCACTGGATCACTTGTGCCACCGCGATCTTTGGCGGCGAGGTTGCGTCCCTAGCAAAACAATGACGTTGATCAGCGGAAGCTCCTGAAACCCAGTCAACCAGATCATGGCCTTCCTTACCCGAATCACCGAGACCTTGAGCAGCAAAGGTTTTGTTTCTGATGATCTCATCGGACTTGTGCTTCGGCTCTGGCCGGGGGTCGACGACGCGCTGCGCGCGGAGAGGTGCGAGCTCAATCGGGAGGGTAATGCTAGCCGGACCATGTCGGATATGGTTTGTTGAAGGGGGGAGGAAAAAACGAAACAAAAACTCTAGACAATACGAGGTAAAAAATAAGTGTTGGGAGGTCAGAGCCCCAGCTCGCGGTGTGGCTACTTCCAGAGCCCCAGAGTCGAAGAGTCGATCGATTGAGTCCCGGTCGATCACCCACGTAAGAGTACCGGATTTCCAGAGGATCTCGATAACCAGATCTGCAGGGCCCCAGATCACAATATGAGCGAACTGAGCGATTTGCCAGAGGTTTCCGAGAAATTGGCGCTCAACAGAAATGCCCAGGTGTTCAAAGGTGGAAGCGGGGACAGACCGCCAGTTATGGGTCCAAGGGTACGGGGCCAAGTAATGGGAAAATGGATGCCTACAATTTGTATCTGAGGGATCTGTTACATTTCACCTGGCAATATTCCCAGTCAATTTGGCTTATGTGCGTCACAAAGTCGCAAAAACTGGATGCGAACCACATGCAGTACCCCGCAATCCAATTCCCTGCGGCTACGCTCAACATATCCTGGACGGAGGTGCGGAGTCCGGAGAGCACACTGGATTATCGTACAACGCAACAACTAATCCTGTCGACGATTTGTCCTTCCCCATACCTCATCGGCATTTGCCTTGCCTTTTGTTTCCGGCACGTACTGATAGATGAAAAGACCAAAAAGGCCAGCCATGGCCGCAAACACCCAGTAAACCTTGCCACGGCCCCCAAGGGCATCGTTGAGGATGGGGAAGAATTGTGCGACCACAAAGGTCGCCGCCCAGTTGGCACCTAAGGCCCAGCTTTGCACGGCGCCCACGGCCTCTGGTCCAACAAGTTCCGAGGCAAGGATGAAGGGAACAGGGCCTAGTCCAATAGCAAAACTGGACACGAACAGCAACGCCGCAAATGCTGTCAGAATTTTTCCATTCATGTAGATGCTGATTGCGAGGAGGATGGAGCTACATCCCATGCCGCTAATGCTCAGCAGGAGACATGTCTTCCGGCCGATGCGATCCGGGAGCGGGGAACACAGGAGTGTGACGACAAGATTAATGGCGGAGATCATCACGGTTAGTAAGGCGGCCGTCGTAGGAAGAATACTCTGTAGCAAAGACACACTGTACATGACAATGCTGTTCATACCGGTGAGCTGTTGAGCAATCATCGCTCCAACCACGGCGATCAGAGCTGGACGATAATACGGATCCCGAACAACCTGCATAAAGGTGACCGCGGGCTTTTTGGGGGTGCTGTCATCCGATGGGGCGAGCAATGCTTCCTCCTCGCCAGATGCAGCCGATACCTTCCAGCTAGCGATCTCTGCTTCAATATCGACACCGCGACCACGAATCCGCTGTAACACCCGGCGCGCCTGACCGAGCTTATCATGTTCCGCAAGCCATGAAGGGCTCTCTGGCACCAAGAACAACCCTGACAGCTCCAGGGCGCCTATCATTCCAGCCACAGCGAGGATCAATCTCCATAGACTCGCATTGCTCCAAAAATAGCCCAGTGTTTGTGTAAGGAGGATGCCGACATTGGTCATAACCTGAGTGAAAGCACCGAAAAAGCCGCGAGCGTTGGGAGGGGCGACTTCGGAGACGTAGATGGGACCCACAACGATAGCGGCTCCGGATCCGACTCCAGAGAGGAATCTACCGAGGATCAAAAGTGGTATATTGGGCGAAAGTGTTTCTGCCACAGGCCCGAGGATAAAAAACCCAGTGGTCGCTCGTAGAGCAAGGAGGCGTCCGTACTTGGTTGCGACGGGCCCTGCTAGTAGAGCTCCCAGCAAGCCACCAAGGGTGTAGATCGAGGAGACGAGACCAAATTGGGATGGGTTCATGGGAAGACATTGTGGGAGACCATGGAAGCTGATGTCCGCGGAATGACTTCCTTTGTGTTTGCATGTAATGACTGCTTGAGGGGCATTGAGCTCTGCCTATCCTTTCGTGTGAGTACGGTTGCCAAGTACCGAAGGGATAGCTGTCCTACCAAATGATAGCCAAACTGAAGTGGACCTAAAGTAACAATAAATACCAGGTAGACCAGGTAAGCCGTCACCCTCTGGTTTGGCGTAGTCATGTCGAAGGTGTTCAGGAGAGATGACGTTTCAGGCGCGGAGTTAATAGAAGAGGTGCCTGTCAACTATGAAGCGCAACCAGTAACATTCCTACATGAGTACTCCAACTTTAGAATGAAGAATTACCTGGAATATGATGTGACACCAATTTCAGATAGATATTGCTCAGGATTTACTTCACAAACACAAATCCCGACACATCGTGTCCGCGCGGAGTTATCAAGTTGGAGAGCTCCCCGTGATCTGACTAAGCGATGTTTGACTGGACCTCACCTGGGGTTGAGGAGGAGAAGGAACATTCGAACATTCGGTAAATTTGATCCTCTAATTGTGAAGGAGTTTGCCACATTGACAAAACCGGTGTCTACTCAATGGAATAATCGCTCAATGAGTCTGACCAACCCGCCCTCTTCCGGTTCCCTTTCACGAACCAGAGTCGGGAACTTGAAACGGGGTCTCCAGGCTACTGTTGATGGTAATTATATATTCCTCTGCATGTCGGTCTGAGCTTCAGACCTTTTTGTCTTTATCATGTTTGGCAAAGGTTTTCCTCAGTTAAATTCTGGAGGATTTTATTCTCGTGGTAACTTTTTCCCTGTGCTGTTGTCGAACTTTGGAAGCTAGTGTTCATTTTACAATTCGGTCGAAAGGATCTCGTTTTCTTCTATTGAGATTGAACATACTTTCGTCAGAACATATGCTAACTGCGATAACAGAAGCCATTGACTCGAGAAGACCTGGCGGGTACACCAGCAAAGTCCGAGTCCGAGATCGATATCATATCGTTGGTTTTATCAGCAGCGGTACATATGGCCGAGTTTATAAAGCCGTCGGCAAGAACGGCAAGAAAGGTGAATTCGCCATCAAAAAGTAAAATGTCCGCCTATGTGAGCATTTGACACATCTCTGACTTCACCTAGATTCAAGCCTGACAAGGAAGGCGAGACCATCCAATACACTGGCCTCTCGCAGTCCGCCATCCGGGAAATGTCGCTATGCACAGAGCTTTCCCATGCCAATGTCGTCCAGTTAGAGGAAATCATCCTCGAAGATAAATGCATTTTCATGGTGTTCGAATATACAGAACACGATCTCCTCCAGATCATACATCATCACACACAGCCCCAACGCCACGCTATCCCTGCCTCAATGGTGCGCTCAATTCTTTTCCAGCTCTTGAATGGCCTTCTCTACCTCCACACGAATTGGGTTCTCCATCGTGACCTCAAGCCAGCCAATATCCTTGTTACTTCAAGTGGGGCAATCCGCATCGGCGACCTGGGTCTAGCACGCCTTTTCTACAAGCCCCTCAATTCTCTCTTCTCAGGTGACAAGGTCGTTGTCACTATCTGGTATCGAGCACCGGAATTACTCCTGGGAAGCCGCCACTACACACCTGCTGTCGATATGTGGGCCGTAGGCTGCATTTTCGCCGAACTTCTATCCCTTCGACCAATTTTCAAAGGAGAAGAAGCCAAAATGGATAGCAAGAAAACGGTGCCCTTCCAACGAAATCAAATGTCGAAGATCGTTGAGATCCTTGGCCTACCCCGGGTAGAGTCTTGGCCCGGTCTGCACTCTATGCCGGAATATTCCCAACTTCAGTCCTTCATGATGCACCGACAACCTACGCATATCCCCCGCAGCTCTAATCTTGAAGGCTGGTATCAAAGCTGTCTCAAGAATGGTGGATATTCTACTTCATCGGTAGCCGGTACACCTGGTGCAGATGGATTTAACCTGTTGTCGCAGATGCTGGAATATAATCCTACGAAACGGATCACCGCTGAGCAGGCTCTTGAGCATCCATACTTCACGAACGGAGGACCCATCAGTGGGAATTGTTTTGAGGGCATTGATGGTAAATATCCTCATCGTCGTGTCACGCAGGATGACAATGATATTCGATCTGGCAGCCTTCCCGGTACCAAGCGGAGTGGGTTGCCGGACGATTCGTTGATGAGGGCCACAAAACGACTTAAAGAGTGATGTCTTGCTTTCTTTCTTACCTTTTTGCATCATTGGGTCAATATATGTGTTCCGAAGGCCGATACCCAGACAGTTTATCTTCATAGTGTTAATTTGTCAATCAATCTGTGATTGATACCGCGAATTCTCAAGCCCCTGGGCGTGATATCAGAATACTGCTGATACTGCTAGAACATTGGTAAACCTCGGAAGCGGTGGTAGCCTAGACATGAAAGTCCATGCAGCAAAAGAAACAGCTACGTAGGGCCCAGAGAGCTAACTATAGGCACACAAGCATAAATTAAGGTTGTCCCAATCGTGAGAATCATTTTAGATTTATTGAATAGCTATAGTCATTCACTCCGTACCGATACGCCAGTTCTAATTCATACAGACCTTCCCACGTTCCGAGTCCCATTTCAAGTTATTGTACATGCTCACAAAGGTAACACCCACTGGTGATCACACAAATGATATAGTAAATGCTTTATCAATATCCTGGAGACTGTAAGCATCAATTGAGTTAGATAGCGCAAAATCACATACCGCTTTGTTCGTTCCTGCTGTTTCCACCACCCTCCTTGTCATTAGTACCAGACGCTTGATCAGCAGCATCTTGAATCCCCTTGTCATCTCCACGGAGTTTCTCGAAGATGCCCTTGATATCCTCGGCACTGACCGCCTGTCCACTTTCAGCGAACGGCTTTAGGAACGTCTTGAGGTTGTCACGGAGATGGTTGTACGCCATTGCACCCTCGATGGCTCGCACACGATCCACACTGTTCAGAGCTGCTTCGCCACGATCGTAAATGCTACCCGTGCCGGCACTGGCAGCACCATCGGCGTCGCCATCCTCTGACACTGGAGGCTCATAGGTCTCTTCGGCTTCACGTAGCTGAGGGTGGGGAACCAAATGAGGGAAGCAGTCTGCACACCGACATAGGTAATCGTGGAAGTCTTCAGAAGCGAAAAGGGAAAATGATTCTGTGGGGGTGGGTTTGGGCAGTGACGCGTGCTTCGGGGCTGGAGGCGTGGCAGTGTGAGGTGTCTCTTTGGATTCATCTTCAATTGTGGTAGAATTGGATGGCGCTTCCTCGATAGGGTCTTCTTTAGTTCGCTTTGGAGCGGGGGCATTCTCTGTGGGCTCCTCATCCTCTGCTTTGCGCTTCTTTGAAGGTTCCAAATTCTGGTCACGGGGCTCGATCTCATTCTTATCAGTCGTGCTCTCTTCAGTCTTGCTCTGCTCAGAGGCTGGTTCTTCAGGTTTGGGCTCAAGGGTGGCTTTCGCGTCTTCCGTCTCCTTAGATGTCTTTTGCAACCCCCCGTTCTTCAGAACTGGAGGCAGGAATCCTGGAGATCCTGCGTATTGCTTGATCCAAGGGTTGGAGTCAACGCACTTGTAGCAGATAAGGTGCTGGAAGTCATCTTCTGCAGGGAATCCAGATGGAAGCGGGGTTTCCTCGTCTGCATCATCCTCAGCGGCATCACCTCCGAATCCATGCTCCTTGGGTGCAAGCTTGGTCCCATCCCTGGGTAGCCCGATCAAGCACTCGGGGTGCCACCAGTCCTCACCACACCCACCAGTCTCAACAGTTCCCAATCCAAGACACTGGAACATGATCCCCTTCTCTGAGAACGCATCGTACTGCTCGCCGCAACCGCAGAACTTATTGCGGAAGTTCTGACTATATGTGTTGCCCGGCGCGGCTTCTTGGGAGTGGGCACCTTTCTTGCCGGTTGTTGGGTCGTCGCGCAGAGTGCAGCAAGATGAAGAGGGCATGCGAGTGGTTCCGCAATCGCAGACAAAGTTGCGCTTGTTGAACAGCTCAACCAGGGTGTGTTCACCATGGCAGGAGATAGAGCAGGAATAGCAGACAGCAGCTGCAGTGTATGACTCGTCGGGATTCGTGGGGGGTGGGTTGCAGGTGATGCAGGCGAAGAGGTTCTGGCGCAGTGGTCCGAGGGCATATGTGCAGGAATCGAATGACTGGGTTGATCAGCTCGGCACAAGTGAGGTCGCGCGAGATACAATCACTTACGTATGGCAGGGCCTCACGCGCATCTGCCTCTAGCTGGAGCTGAGATTCGATGAACCTGTCGCGATTAGCTTGATTCCAGGGCGGGCATTGGCACGATTTCATACTCTTTGGCGGTCTGGGAGTTTTGAGAGCTGAAGCTCCCGCGACGCCCCTCAAGCTGGTTTGACTTCAATGAATCCATTCTCAATTTCGTTGGTTGCTCGTCACTTGGTCGTTGCTTGCCGAAGGTGGCAACGGAAGATGGACGCGCCGGTCAACAACTTTAATTGCCGGCAGAATTGTGTAGTTCCCCACAAAACACGAGTACATACATTCTCCTCTCTATGATTCTAGAATCCACGCGCCTAAATTCAAGGATATTTTGGCACCTTGGACTTTAGGATTAAATTATCATAAGGAAATTATCCAATATTCCAGTTGCCAACCATTTGTCGGTCAAATTGTCGGAATATCTCGTTAGTTTGGGTTCAGCTGATGCGTCCGGTTCTGGGGATCGAGGATGCTTTGATATTTCCAATTCCCCTTCAAGATTTCATTCTTGCCCGATCAGTGACTTGTTGAAGATTGAAAAGGTTTACGTAGGTAGGCAATGATATGGAAACCCGAACGAGGCGACCACTTCAATCATCCGATATCTTGTCCGCCTTCGACACCGTTGACATGGGGTGAAATAAATAATCGCTCCCACCTGAGGTACCTCTCGAAAAGGTTGACCATGCACCGAGGAGGGTTTAAATCTCAACAGCAATGACCCAACAGGCATATACTGCTCTTTTGAGATACCGGCATAAGTCTCCCAAGACATAACTGTAAAGATATCAACTGATACGTCAATCTCGTATGGATCAGTTCACTCGATATGAGATTAAATAAGAGCCCAATGCAATTTTGGAGATGAGAACTTGAATGAATATTCGGATTCGTTGGGAGTCCTGAATCAGTGCCCATTGTTCATTGGAAGCAAATCATACTATGTGTCAAGTGAAAAAGGTTGATTCAGTTCTAAAGTTCGTGGCATTGCCCATCTTCTGATTTCCGAGACTGTATCATAGCCATTGGGCACGCAATATGCAGTACTCCGTACGAATTATGTTCACAGTCGAGTACTCATGACAGTAATCGTGCAACATCAGTACTGCGTACTCCGTAGATGGGATCAAACCAGTCAAATCGCGCCTTTCCCGATTAGGGGTTAATTGAAACGCGTCCCGACACGCGACGCGACTCGAAGTGCACAACTCAACTTTGCCCCCTTCTCCCCTTCATCTCCCCAACAACCACCTGACCACGTTACCCTCGGGGAAATCAAGATAAACCGATCACTATCTATCTTGAATTTTTCACCCTTAGGTAAATTTTGAACAAATATATCGCCCACCATGGAGTCAGTATCCTGTTGTTGAATTTTCTGCAGAGGAAAAAAAAAACCTAACAGCTTCACAGCCCGCTCCGAGCCAGCGACTCGGCCGCCAACCGTGGCCCAAGGGCCAACAACCGTAAAAGAGACAGAGAGGATGATGACATGGGCTCATCTCCGGCACCATTGCCTCCTTCTAGTCGTATGTTTGTATCTTTTTGTCCGAAAAATGGGCGAGGACTGACAATTATGCAGCTACCGCTTTGGGCTCCTCCCCCCCGCCAATTCCTTTTGATATGGGGGATGAAGATGAGGAAGAGGACAGAGGAATGGTGCACGATATTGATGATATTGATGAATTGGCTGAAGATGAGGACGGCATTGATCTGTTCGGCGACAACTTCGAACGTGATTACCGCGATGCAGCACAAGATCGCTATGAAAACGAAGGATACATCGATGATGACGGAGATCATGAGGAGATTGATGCTGGCACCCGTCGCCAATTGGATGCTCGGTTGAATCAAAGAGATCGCGAGCTGGCTCGTCGACGCCGCATGCCCGCAGCATTTTTACAAGATGATGAAGATATTGACATGGACTTGTCGCGCCAACCTCGACGACGCAGACACCATTACGACGAAGACCCTCAAGATATTGACATGGGAGATGAGGGTATGGAAGAGCTGTCGCTTGAAGAGCTAGCGGATGTCAAGGCAGCCAACATCACAGACTGGGTCACCCAGCCCCAAGTGCTGCGCTCTATCTTCCGTGAATTCAAGGCATTCCTCACAGAATTTATTGACGCCAGCGGTCAGTCCGTTTACGGTCAGCGCATCAAGCTTCTGGGTGAGGTGAACTCAGCCTCGCTCGAGGTGTCCTACGCCCATCTGAGTGAGACCAAGGCCGCTCTTTCATACTTCCTCGCCAATGAGCCCACCGAGGTTTTGAAGGTCTTCGATCAGGTCGCGCTCGATGTCACGCTTTTCCATTACCCTCAGTACCACCAGATCCACAACGAGATTCACGTCCGTATCACCGATGTGCCTATCATCTACACCCTGCGTCAACTACGTCAGTCGCACCTCAACTGCTTAGTCCGTGTCAGTGGTGTTGTCACCCGCCGAACCGGTGTCTTCCCACAGTTGAAGTACGTCATGTTCCTCTGCACGAAGTGTGGTATCACATTGGGTCCGTTCCAGCAAGAAGCTAGCGCGGAGGTCAAGATCTCCTTCTGCCAGAACTGCCAGTCTCGTGGCCCCTTCAAGGTCAACTCCGAAAAGACGGTTTACCGCAACTACCAGAAGTTGACTCTGCAGGAATCGCCCGGCTCAGTTCCCGCAGGTCGTTTGCCGCGCCAGCGGGAGGTCGTTTTGCTTGCTGATCTGATTGACACCGCCAAACCTGGCGATGAAATCGAGATCACCGGTATCTACCGCAACAGCTACGATGCTCAACTGAACAACAAGAATGGCTTCCCTGTTTTCGCTACTGTCATTGAGGCCAATCACGTTGTCAAATCTCACGATCAGATGGCTGGTTTCAACTTGACCGAAGAAGATGAGCGTGAAATCCGGGCCCTCTCCCGTGATCCTGATATTGTCGACAAGATTGTTCGCTCCATGGCTCCTAGTATTTACGGTCACCAGGATGTGAAGACCGCTGTCGCACTTTCACTCTTTGGCGGTGTCAGCAAGCAGGCCCAGGGAAAGATGAACATTCGTGGTGACATTAACGTTCTTCTTCTCGGTGACCCCGGTACTGCCAAGTCACAGGTGCTGAAGTTCGTGGAGAAGACAGCGCATCGAGCTGTCTTCGCTACCGGTCAGGGTGCCAGTGCTGTCGGTTTGACAGCCAGTGTCCGCCGCGATCCTCTCACCAGCGAGTGGACGCTGGAAGGAGGTGCTCTTGTGCTCGCTGATCGCGGTACTTGTCTCATTGACGAGTTCGACAAGATGAACGACCAGGACAGAACATCTATTCACGAAGCTATGGAGCAACAGACTATCTCCATCTCCAAGGCTGGTATTGTGACAACCCTTCAGGCACGGTGTGCCGTTGTGTCCGCCGCCAATCCCAAGGGCGGTCGTTACAACAGTTCCATCCCATTCTCAGAGAACGTCGATCTGACCGACCCTATCCTGTCTCGTTTCGATATCCTGTGTGTGGTTCGCGACTTGGTTGACCCGGCCGAAGATGAGCGTCTGGCCAACTTCGTCATTGAATCACACCACCGTGCTAACCCTGCTCGTCCTCTCCGAAATGAGCAGGGTGAGTCGGTTGATGCCGACGGTCACCACGTGGACAACGAAGGATACCGTATCAGCAGCAGTGGCCAGCGTCTTCCTCCTTCCCAGGAGGAGATCGCTAGACGCGAGGCAGAGACGCAAAGAGCCGAGGAAGAGAAGGAGGGTGAAATCCCCCAGGAGCTCTTGCGGAAGTACATCATGTATGCCCGCGAGCGTTGCCACCCCAAACTCTACCAGATCGACCAAGACAAGGTTGCTCGTCTTTTCGCAGACATGCGCCGCGAGTCGCTTGCCACTGGCGCCTACCCCATTACCGTAAGTCATCTCATCTCTTTCTTGATACCACCCGCTAATCCGTCTACCAGGTCCGTCACCTCGAAGCCATCATGCGTATCGCTGAATCATTCTGCAAGATGCGTCTGTCCGAATACTGTTCCGCTCAGGATATCGACCGCGCGATCGCTGTCACCGTAGATTCTTTCATCGGTAGCCAGAAGGTCAGCTGCAAGAAGGCCCTCTCGCGTGCCTTTGCCAAGTACACACTTTCCCGCCCGAAGCCGCAATCGAAGCGTCGTGCCGGTATCCCTGTCTCAAATCCTCATATGCCGCGCGCTCCTTCTACTGCGTACTGAGGGACTTGTCTGCATGGTTTCTTTTGTTTCCTATACCATCTTTGCATCTCGTACGTGTGGCGTTTATGACAAGGTCCTTATCAAGACCATGATATGTTAATGAAAATCAACGATTTTTAATACCATTTGTGCGTTGTAGACCTGTAGACCTTAGCCCGGTAGTTTCAATGCGGTGTTTGCAGTCTTTGCACCTGAGGATACAGGGAGCTTCAGGCTGTACTTTTTACCCGAGAACTTTGTACATACGCAGTAACTTTAGAACAACCTTGAAATATTTAGACTTTCAATATGCTCAAACTATTCTACTCGTATAGACACCATTTAGATCGAATTGCTCAATCCCAAAGTAGGATTACATTGGTGCTCAGGTGACGCGCATGGGTAAAAAGCGGCAAGGGGGTGAGCACTAGACTTGACCCGGTCAACTCATTATCTCCTGCATAGGGGATTTCTAACACTCGGAGTATAATCGTTGCGGAGTAAAAAAAGCGGCCCGCAACTTCAATAGTGTCGCCCCACGGTGATTCTGAGCTCTGACCTCGGGTGTTCATGTCGAGGGACTAAGTAGGGTTGAATCTTGGCTTGCGGGGTGCGTCAGCCCGACTAAGTACAAAGCACTTTCGTACATACTTAAGTATGTACTCCGTACTTTGGGCTCAGACCTCAGTTCTTATCGTATGACCTCATGCATCAAGGGCATTAAGCCAAGGAATGTTCAATCTCATCTCCATCTCAAGAGATGTCATCTAGGACGTCATTCGATACACATGCAACCACAGGGAACTATTGGCTACATAGGTCAGAAACCCAAATTTTCGGTAGTTGGAAATCCCCAGGTTGCATCTCATCTTTACCCGTTCCTCTTCCGGTGTCCAGCCCTATGGCCAGGAACCACTCTGTTCAGGTAATTCATCATAGTGGCAGACTCATCATAGTAGACCCAGTCTCCTTGCTCCTTAGACTGTAGTCGAAAGGTCCAGGGAGTTCCCGGAAAGCAATGACATCAAAGGTGAAGAATGCCGTCATTCCGAGTACCGAGCTCGGGGGCCATTGGGGAATTTCGAATTTCGATCGAATTTGGGATTTGGGATTTCACAGTGGTACCTGATATTCACTGGACACTGTAGTAGGCAGGGTATCATTTTGAAAATCAAAAACCAAGGTACCTGGTATATCCGGAGTCAAACGTCAACCGTTATGGAGACACGGGTATCGCTGTCCCCTTAATTTGTTAATCTGGGGGTGTCAAGTCGCATAAAACTGGCATGAGTACGAGTAGACAGAACCATGGACGCAGAGACTAGAAATCCAGAGACTTGAACATGAAATTTCGACACAGTATCCAGTACAATAAATGAGGAATGGGCAGAGATCGCCCAGGCACGAGTATTTCCAGTCGATCACTAATTTACGTACCCTCGCCTCCCGTGTTCCCCTTGCCCCCCCTCCTCTCTCTTTCTTTCACACGTCCCTCGTCTTTTGTTTTTTTTCTTCCTTTTAACTTCAAGATAACCTGTTTTGACACTCTCATTGGGCTGTGCATGTTTGATCGCTGTGTTGATTGCTGTCAGCTGTCCACTGTTTCAGCAACACCTCCTGCCACTCTAATCCGCATACGTGCGACACTTAACGCGACTTCTCATTGAACACATTCTCTCCACCCACACCGTTTCAAAGTCATTCATCCTTGATAATGAATGCCCCTCCAGCGCTTGGGTATGCACCCGGCGTCTCGCTCGCCCCGCAAGGTACGTAACGCTGTGCCCCTGGGAATATCACAACCTCCTGAGTCTTAAAATGACCCTTTCCCCTGAACATCGGGTTGCAATATTTGTGGGACAACTTCCTAGACACCAGTAGCTAATCAAAGGGAACAGAATCCCAAGCTTCTCCAACAGCTGCCAGTTTTGGCTCCAATAACCCTTTCCGCAACCGCGCTCTTTCCCCTTCAGTCACTGGATCTGTCTCTTCTTCAAACACTCGCCCAGAACGACCACGCTCGACAAATCCCTTCCTAGACGACAGTGAGGCATTGTCACCCCAGTCCGCCCCTGGAATGGCCTCCGGCGCTATGGTCTCTCCAACTGAGAAGACCGACATCTCAAGCCACACCCGTGAACTCTTTGTAGGTCGGAAATTACACGGACCACCAGACTAGAGCGCTAATAAGTTGCAGGAGAGCCTTTCCCTCAAACCCGCCCCTCAAACAAATCGCCGACCATCTGATGACCGAAATGCTTCAACCCGCACCCGACCCCCAAGAGAGCGCCCCTCTCAGCGACCGGCCCCATCAAAAGGGAATGACCCGCTCGACATCTTTGCTGATCCCCCATCCAAGTCCGCAAGCTCACGGGCGCCACCCCGCCGACCCCGCCGCAACTCGGAGTCCTCGGTGATGGATCGTGGATCTACGTTGTTGGATGTTGATGACAGCGAGAAGCGCCGCAGAGAACGACGTAACCGCGAGCGCGAGGGTCGCAGCAAAGATCCAAAAGATGGAAAGTCGCGATCTGGTCGCAAGGACCGCCGACTGGACGTTATTGATAAGTTGGATGTGACGAGCATCTATGGCACTGGAAGTGAGTGATCAATCATTCCTTTTTTTTTACGACACCTAGAACCGTGTGCTAACCGCAGAAGTGTTCCACCACGATGGTCCTTTCGATGCTTGCAATCCCCACCGCAATCGCCGAGGTGTTCGGACTGCACCAATGCAGGCCTTCCCCAAGGGCTCTACCAACATGGCCCTCGGTGGCACTGGGCCCAACAATTCCAACATCGATCTGAACCTCTTCCACGGCCGAACAGAGGAGGGTCACAACGACTTCGCCACTGCTGCCCGTCGTAACGCCGACTCGGGTAACAGTTTCGATCCGACTGCCCGTGTGGACCCTGTCCACGGAGCACAGAGTATGGGCCTGGGAACCAGCACTTTCCTCGACGGTGCGCCAGCGAGTCGGTCTGCCATGGCCCGTCGTCAAAGTGAGAACGAAAGCTCCCTCGCACCCAACGGTGGTCTTGCCCGTAAGAAGAGTTTAGCACAGCGATTGCGCGGACGAACCACTGGCGGCCCTGGCCGTATTTCATCGCCCGAATATTCCACCCCTGCCCCTCCCGCAGTTGGCTCCAGCCATTCTGCCTCCTCCCGGAACAACGAGCGAAACCCATATTTCCAAGATCAGGACTACGACGAGGAGTGGGATAAGAAGGGCTCCAGCATTGAGGCCCGTATGGAGGGCGGCGGTCGTCTCCGATCATCCAGCAGCCCCAAACAAGCGACTGGTCTGGAGCGGAAGCCCACAAACGACCGCTATGAGGAGTCCAAACTCAACCCTGGCGGTGGCGGCTTCTTGAACCGCATGAAGAGCCTGCGCAAACCTAAGCCAGAACGCCGCACTAGTGATTGAATTGCCTGCGGCTGATTCTCAATCCCAAAATTGTTTCAATCTACCACCTCGAATGACGATTCGACGCGTAATACCCAGCATCGAGCGGTGCCCAACACGGCATGGCATTGATCTGAGAGCAATTCACGACTTTCTCAGACCGCCATGGACAACACCATAGTCCAGGACTATGGTTATATGATCTGGAGTTCGGGAGTTTCCCTTCTTGTACTTCTTTTCAGCCTTGCTTTCTGACTTGTATCTTTTACCAAATGCCATTTTCTTCTCGTCGGGATAATTGAATAGTCGGTTTCAATAGTTTACTCTGTACCAGTAATGCAAATGAGATCAAGTTAGCACTTTCACATGGCTCGGTGCCTGCATAGAGTGGCGCTTTGCGCACTGGCCCCGTGCCCTAAGCGCCATGCATATAAGTTGCAGGAGATATGATATCACTCCGGAGTATATCTCCACCTACAGGTAATCCCTCTGTATGTCCAGACCTCGGAAGACTGCGCAGGTGGTGGGTTCTCGTTTGTTTGCACAATGAGGACCCTAGAACTTGTATCTGAAAGTGGCTCTGTCCGTCATCACTGGCTCTGTTCGGAGATACCAACACCCCTGTAGCGCACACCCCATGTCCCGGCCTCCGTGAACCAACACTGCTCAAAACGAGAGCTGGACTGATCAAACAGGCCAGTGTCGGAGCGGCGTTATCACGAAGTCTAGGAGAAAACCCCAGTCTTAGCATCCAGTCAGCCTGGCTCAGCAACCTTGGAGTTAATCGACGTTCGTCCAATGAACCGAAGTTCTTGGCACTACTACTCCATACATTGGATCAAGTCAGTACTTAAGTATCTATCTGGTGCCTGCTTGGAGCCTAGCTCTTCGTGTGGTATTTTCCTTGGCTTCAGGACCATGTATATATCACCTTCGTGTTATATCTGTCGTGTTCTATGTATTGGACGGGGACGAATGTTCGAAGGAGACGCCCTTGGCCAAAATGAGACTTGGCTCGCCAGTGCATTGGTTTGGGCAGGAATGAGGCATGGATTTGTAGGTTTTATTGATTTGAGGCTGTGCCGGAGTGCAGGAGTGTTTTTCTCAAATCAAATATCTGATGTTGGAACGACATCCTGGTGGTTGTTTTGAAGTATCGTTCATGTAGATGGATTTATTGGTTACAGTGTCATTTTGGGTTAACTGGGTATCGTAGACGCCTGTTTGCTATCCATTTGATGCAGAAAAGGGGGTACATCCGTGTTTTCAAGGTTCAAAGCTAGGATACGTGGTTGGACAGGGACTGCAAGTGGCTCAGAAGTAGGGCGGTTGACGTCGTATCTTTCTATTCGATGGCATCGTGTTCTCAATCCATTGGTTTCCATAAGTTATTCTGAAGTTGAAATGCTCGATTATGACAGATGTGTTTTTGTGCTGATAGCAAAATCTGCCTGGGACTTCAGGAGACATTTAAAGATGATTGGAACCCCCCATATTCGTTTCTCTACGGAAACCCAGAGCTTCAATTACAAAAGATGCATGCCCAGAGTCTGGGCGATCGCCGCTTCCTCAGGGTATTCAGAGTCCTTTACGAAGACACCCCTGCGCTGTTTGTGGAACGACAGTATCTCTCTGTCCACTCGTCAATAGGCAACATTTATTTATTTGGTGTCAGCACCGAAACTGGCCGGGGATCTTTGCATAGGTCAAGGCCAAAATTGATATTTTTCAGCGATACCGGGATCCAATACACCGGCCTGGTCGGCCCGGTCTACGAAGTTGATTCCTACAAGTTTCCTGGAATTTGGGATCATGTGATCGATGAGATGGAAATGCCTGGTTATGAACATGGCACGCGTGGTGCCTTGTATCTCTTGGTGAATAGGCTCCTAGAATATGAAGGTATGTTCACTTGTTGATTTGATGACAAGAATGCCTACTAAAGAGTTGTGCCCAAGCGATGGAGGAGTACGGAGTGATGGAAGAGCCCCCATCCTAGAGGTATCCTGTTTGGTTTGACTTGTCATTGAAAGTGAGGGTTGTCAACTTTAGAAGTCCCTGGGCACGACCAATATTCCTGGAAGCAGCCTGACGACGAAGTGCCTTTCTGAGTTGGCTGAATATCGGTGTTTAACAAATGCAAAACCTTCCAAGGCTTGAATTAATTTAAATGCTCATGTGCCCAGGTGAGATACCTAAGCCAACTCACGTCCAGCATCAGATACCTTGATGGTTAGAGACATAACTCCTGTTTCAGGCGGTGTTCCCTTTAAAGCCTCGGGTTAATAGTCTGATGGCTGTATTAGGATATGATAACTTAGACTCATTACTGCAAATCCAGGATCTAGAATAATCCTATTGATGTTCCTGCGAAGAACGAAGGGCTAGTAACATAAAACCTTTTCAAGCACTTTGCCCAATCTCTTTGTCCGTTGGCTGTTGGCTTTATGGCTTTTGTGTGTATTTTGGTTGCTGCAAGTGGCATTGTATAACCGAGGCCAGGCATTTATGAGATTCTAAAGTTATCTTCTTTCGGAAATGGCCTGTCATTGTTGGGCTCAAAGCCATCTATAGATTCAGCCAACAGGCCATCCTGAAATTGAATTAGTTAGCCTCGAGCAATATATAAAGCACACTGCCCGTGCTACAATCCCATTCATACTATATTCAATCACAACCTTGGAACCTTGGAACTCCCATCAATATTCCACTCAACAGAACTACTTAACACAACAAACTCAACATCTATTTAAAGATACCAAATATCATGGTATCATACTCGGACCACTACCACCGCATCTGGACGGATATGACAAAAGGAATGACCAATCTACCAAAAGAGTATCTCGAGTGCATTAGAGCCTTAGGGGCTCCCGATGACAAGATCGCCCCTCTCAAGTCTGAAATTTCGGCTGCAGTTCTGCAAAAAGTTCAACCGGAGATCCAACAGCTGCTAGATCTTTTTGTTCCGATTTAGCCTCAAAACCTTAAGAGGGTGCTTGTCGATGATCTGACTGAAATCATCGACAACAAGACGAACGGGGAGGATACCTTTAAAAAGCCCACAAGCCAAGCTGTACGTGAGCTCATTGCACCATTGATGGCAGTGGGTAATCTCGATTGCGTGAACCACCTCTAGTGAGTCAGAAATGAGACGGCGCTTTGGAATTAATAGCTCTAATAATGATCAGAAGGTTCTAAGTTGCACTTACTCATCTTTTCTGACACAAAGCCTGGTTTTCTTTTGTCCACTGCAGAGACAGCGTCTATTGTTAGTTATTTTGAGAAATCCTGATATCTTGAATATTTTGCTTTTCTGTTGGATACTTGAGTTGTTGTGTGTTAGGTGATTGGTTGTTAGTTGATGGCAAATGTGACGAAATTATAGTTGTCATTTTATATGCGTTTCAGCTAGGCGACATCCTGAAGCTATAGCCAAGTAGAACCTAACGGGCCCAACAGGCGCTGGCATTATACACAAAACTCCATTTCAATAAGGTATGCAGCCTTGGCTAAAACTTTTCCCTACATGTACATATGTATTATTCGTTTCTTGGCCCAGATCTATAAACGGTTGCCGCCGTACAGTAGCTACACTATTTACGGACAAGCTCTTTTTAGGTAAAGAAAACGAGAAAGGAAGAAAGGAAGAAAGGAAGAAAGGAAGAAAGGAAGAAAGGAAGAAAGAAAGAAAGAAAGAAAGAAAGAAAGAAAGAAAGAAAGAAGCAGTAATTTCGCATCCAGGTCTAACAATTATTGCAGCTGTAAAGATGTGGGCAACGTTGACAGCCGAAGGTCCTATTTATCAAGCTATTTCGGGGATTTGATCCACATACTACTTGGAATGAAAACCCCTTGGATTTCGTAAATCGGGCCGCAGGGATTAAGAATTGGCTGTTTGGGTCAACTGATTATTCGAGCGAGCTTGGAGTAAGCGCCGAGAGAACGGGGCTCCTTACACGGCGGTATGCTTTGGCGGGCTTAGGTACAATCGAAGGATGAAGCCAGGTTGAATCTAATCTCATTGGATGCATGGTAATCTCTCATGTCCTGGTCTATCAGTTTTCAGGTCTTGGTGGCTGGAACTGTGTGATAGTTCGAACTATATAGGGTTTCATTTGGCGACTTTCATACGCATAGGCGTCAACGCGCCCTCCAAAAACCACCAAGATGATATTTAAGATGCTGTGTCTGCCATCAAAGTCCTTGTTTTCATTATACACTCTCAGACAATCTCATTGACAATCTACCTCTAGAGCTTCAAATTTCAAATTGATCAATAATCCGTGCTACCCCACATGGCTTGTCCAGATATTCGGATATCATACAGCCATAGTATCCCTGTGAAGGTACCAAAACACAAGAGCCACGATGTTTACCTTGTGAAAGTCCAACAATCCATGCACACTTCGGATCCCTACGCTCTCTTTGTTTGCGACAACCCAGATGACAAAACCGGTCGGCTCTACTTCGCCCACCCCGCCAACGAAACCCCACCGGAATTTGACCAGAGAGGCACCAAATTATGCAATCAAGATATGTCCCTGAGATTGGGCAGTACAACGGTCGATAAATATCCTGGCACCTGGGACAATATCCAGACTAGGTTGGGGCAGTTTCATCCGACCGAGGAGCTCACTCATGATCTCCGGAATGCAAAGATTGTGACCCCGGGGTTGTTGGAGTTGTTGCAAACTGGTTCAATCCCTTTGAATGAAATATGCAATGAGAATATAGTGGTGGAAGTGAGCGCCGAGATTAGGAAGTGCAAGTGAGAAAATCCAACATGTGACTCCGCTGAGAGGCACTGAACTTGGCATCGAGGATGTTCTAAGTGGTCTTTTTTGTGGCCTTTTCTCTCTCTTTCATCTCTTAGGATCTCACATGTTCCAGTGGATAGCTAGAGCAAAGCTAGTCAGTGTCTCAAGTTTCAAGAGCGAGACGTTTGACCAGTGTATCTATAGTCTGTACTTCAATCAAGTGTCATTGTTTCCAGGGATCACCGAGAACTAAGGACAGTATGTTCTATAGTTTATTAAAATTTTCTCTTTATATTCTCGAAAACTCACTTAGTATCAGAGGTGAAGATGTGAATCTACTCCGGTTAGAGATGGGGTGTGGATGGAGAACGGACAGGTGGACGCTATCGTCAGCCGTAGCCCTGGAGCTCCAAGAGCCTCTTGACACTCTGCCTCGCAACGCTTCACGCTTCACGCCTCGCGCCTCAACACCATGGAGTCAGAGCAACCTCCTCCCACCCTGACGAATCCACGTTTCACACTCGAGCTCGAATTTGTTTCGTCCCTTGCCAATCCATACTATCTGTCACATTTAGCCGTCACCTACCCCAATCTCCTGGGGAATTCTCGCGATGATGACAACGGGTCCTCCTCGCCCGATGCCCAAGCATTTGCAGCCTACCTAGCCTATCTCTACTCCTACTGGAAGACGCCAGAATATTCCCAATTCCTTACACACCCCGGTCCCACGCTTCGAGCGCTCCGACTGCTCCAAGAGGAAAACTTCCGTCGCGACATCATCTTGCCTCAGGTCATTGAAGGTCTGGTAGGGGTTAATTTGCCTGAACCTCCAACGGAGGCCGACACTGCAGTTGCAGACAACCAACCGGACGGTCCAAATGGGAAGACTTGATAGTCCGCTTTGAACTTTGAATCTTGCTTAGATTTTGCGCCCGACTGGAATGTTTCCTATGGCAAGCTTCAACCTACCTTCGGACCCACACGCGACATTTGCCTTTTTGTGCAAACTCGGTTCATGAGCTTCAGGCGGGGACTGGATCATGCTCCATGTGCGACCGAGGCTTGTCGATCCCACCACCCCATTTTCAAGCATCGCCTAAATCCCCCATGCAATGGCATCCAGACTGCGGGGAGGAACAGACCCGAGCGCTGTTGGGAGTGCATGATTTCCCGAAATGGACATGTGTAGGACTGTGACCCCAGCTGCGATTGATGTATTTGGTCAACCCCAAGTGAAGCCAAAGCGATTGCATCTATGTAGATATTGAACTGCAACCCCCAAATTGCAAATTGCAAATTGACCTGAATCTCAATTTTAGGAGGCTAAAAGAAGAAAAGACATCGCACTCCGTAGTAAGACGAGACCTGAGTATTCTGGCCGGGCGTCCCGCGGCCCAACCTTGATTTTTTTACCCTTGCAGCTCCCCCGTCATCGAATATCTGGACATTTTCTTTTCTCTCTAGACTCACGGAATAACTGCTTCTCTACTCCTTTTGCTCGTTGATCTCTCTTTTTAATTGCTCCATACTCCTGTGGCACTTGTTTCGGGGATACGACAAGAGCCCCACCCCCCTTAGAGATCGGCCCTGAACACTACCTCATACCCCCGTTCTCGTCGACCGTTTCTGTCAACGTCTTCGATGGCCTTCCGGACCTAACATTTCAACCCCCACGGACCCAAAGGATCCCACGGACTTCAGGTCGTCTTCGGTGTTCACTCCATCTGACGGTCGCGCTCTCGTTTCGGACTCCGCCACCGGGAAGCTGCGCAACACGCCCCAATGGAGTCCGTTCGCCAGTCTTGTCGCCCAAAGCATCAGGTATTGACCCTGAAATGCTATCCAAAATATCAGAAAGGTGTGGCGGAAGTCAGGCCGAACCCGAGTGAACTCTCGTACTTGCTGTACTATGCCAGCACGCGCCGCAGCAAATTGACCAAGGTTGGCGCTTTCCTGGAGAAAAGGGTCGCTCGGGATGTTTGGAGACGCAGAATTGGGTGAGTAGAGCCCCTGGACTCCGGAATGTTGAATTGGAGGGGCATAATTGACCGACACCTTCTACAGAAATGTCCAAGTGGCACTTCACATTCTTGCGGCGCTTATCGACAAAGTCCCCCGCGATCTCCCGATCTACGCTCGATCCGTCATGACCGTCGTCGATACCGTCTTGCGGTCGAATGATATTACAATGGTGGAGGAATCGATTGTTCCGTTCGAGGTATTCTGCCGGCATCAGGACATCGCGGCCATCGCGGCAGACCAAGACCTGGCGCACCAATACAGGGAAGTTGTGCGAACTTATGCCAGCTTCGCCGACCCAGCCTTTGTAGCAAATTCTACCGCCAGGTTCAGCCCTCAAGTTGCGATTCGGTGGAGAAATGCAGGCTTGCGGGCCATCAAAGGCGTGGTCAGCTCAGAGAGCTTGGCAGCCGATGGAGGAACGTCACTGAAGCTCTGCCTGCCTGTTATCCTTGAAAACTTGTACTCCAGTGATGAAGATCTTCTCACGACATTGAAGGCCAAGCTTCACGAATCGGACCCGAGCGATGGGCCCAAGCCGCGTCGCATGAGTGTCAACACAGTTCATACGGTGGATACAGCAAACGGTGATCCTGAGCTAGCAGCCCAATCAGCAGAGAATGCTGATCGGAAGGCGGAAATGGAAGCACGGCTCATGGCTTTGCGTTGTCTCGAGCAAATCATTGTGTCTGGTAGCAATCGTGGTCAGATCCGGATTGCGGTCACAGTCATTCTGCGTTTCATTTCCAGCAAGGGCTTCCCGCAGAGCGAGAAGCATGGCCAGATGATCGAGGGCAAAAGTGGCAACTGGGCAACATCACTGATTGAAATGATTGCAAACTGGTGTCCGGTGCAAGTTCGATTCATCATTCTGATCACAGCCATGGAGATCCTACATGACACAAGCCCTAAGGAGGAAGCGCTGGAGTCATCGTTCACTATTCTCTCCGTGGTTGACTGGCTTCTGAAATCCTCTGTGAACATGATCGGACTCAGTGTCATGGACATTCTATTTGGGCTTATGCATTACGCTTCCGATATCTTGTCTCCCCCGGATCGCTCTGGGATAGCTGATCCAGAGAAGAAGCTCAATTCATTGGCAAATGTCGTGGCAATCTCACCCCGACGACAAGATCTTCTCACGCTATTAGAGCAGTGCATTGGAGACCTTGCCACGCACATCTACTACGGAGAGCAAGTCGCGGATATGATGCGTGCGATTTTGAAGCGGTTCAAGCCTACTCTTCATCATGACAGCTCCGCGCCATCAACACTAGCTACAGTGCACGAAGCTGGAGTGGCACACATAGACTCAGGATCTTCCTCGGAGACAAATGGAGAAAAGGCAAACGCGGAACTCTTCTCGCATGCCGCCGCCAAGCTGACTGCCCTTCGAGCTGTAAAGGCTATCTTGATCGTGACACATTCAAAGACACCAGCTACCATGTCCGGAGCAGAATCCAGACACCCTGTGGGGATTCATGTATGGGAGGGCACTCAAGGACTTGTTCGTGACGCAGACCATGATGTTCGCTACGCTTACACGGATGCTTTCCTGATGTGGTTGAACTTTGAGACCAACAAGAACGATTTGAAGGCCCAAATCGACGTGCCTAAATACATCAAGACATCCTCGAAGCGAGACTCCGAGCAGGGGGACAAGCCCAATTGGCGAAACACATCGGCCCCTGGGAACCAGAGGGAATCGGTGGCTCTGGCAGCCCAGTCTAACTTCCTTCGTCTTATTCACCTCTCTATCTACGACTCTGCACTTGAATCCTCCACCAACGAGGCCGAGGTTCTCCTGCTGCACCTGCTTCTCACAAGTCTTGTTGAGAACCTAGGGGTGAATGCTGCTCAGTTCGGACTTCCCATGGTCCTCAAACTGCAAGATGATCTTTTCACGTCAATAGAACTCAGTTCCTTTGCAGGTCGCGTGAACATTGGGAGCTTGATTCACGGTTATCTCCTCGCACTTTCAAAGAAATTCAATATGGAGTCTTCTCCGATAGGTCTTGAAATTACCAACGAAGTTCAACACCGCCAGAGTCAGGGATATTGGTTCTCCAAAATCCGTTTGCCAGCGACTACCCTCGAGGGCATTGCCTTTGATGGCGAACAGAAGTCGGATAATGACACCTCGCCACCACCATTGTCCCCCTTCCGCAATGTTGATGGGCTTGTATACTTGATTGACGAATCATACCGTCAATCGATCTCCTCTCCCCCGCAGAGCCCCCCAACATCCCCAGCGCGGGGCTTCACATTCCCTGTCCTCGGACACTCATCGACAGCACTCTCCCAGAATGACGGTGGTTTGCCGTCCGCTATAAGAGAACAAATGATTTCTCAGTGGTCCCGTGAAGCGTGCCTGGCCGCAGTTGACAAGGAAGTTGCCAAAACAATCTCCATCAGCGGGTCTCGAACTATGAACGCGCGCAACCAAACCAATGGAGCCGCAAATGGCTCCCCTGCCGATTCTCAGCTTAATCGCCGCATGAGCATTCCCGAGATCTCTGGAGCATCATCCCAAGGCTCTAGCAAGGGGTCGCCGGTTCGCATCAATGATCTTCGACGCGTCTTGTCTGTCACTCATGACTCGCATAATCGACGAGTCAGTCCACTACGCGGTCAAGTCGACACATCCAATGCGAGCATCGTCTCTTCCGGAAGTGAGAGTATGTACAGTGGCAACTTTTCCGTTTCGGAAATCGACGGCGATGCAGCATCAATCCAGCCAGAGGGTCAACAAGCCCTTGAGGACGATGGTGCCGAAACACCTCGCCCTTCGGCTGCTGCGGTTGCCCTCCTAAGCGACGATCAAAACGTTACAACTCTCAGCCGGGTGAACTCCAACGAAGCTATTCCCCCGGTCCCACCTATCCCAGTCAGCCTCTCAATCCCAGGCGGTTTCCCCAACGATTCTCAGCGCTCCTTGGTCTACGACCGTCCATCCACAGCCCCAGACCCATCACGCCAAAATTCTTTAAAGCAGAATGACACCCCGGGGGCTCTCGCCGTTCAACCCTTGAACCGTAACAAAAGTCGCTCGAACTACAACCTAGCCGGGGCTGGAATCCCCGAACTCGTCAACGGCTATGAAGCCGATGCCCTCGACGGAACCCATCAAGACCAGTTGAAAAAGCTTCTGGATGGATTCCTTTCGCCTGATGATAGCTTCAAGGGTCGGCCTTCTACTGCTAGGACCGCTTCCAAGCTTCCTTTGGGTAGAAACCCCAGCAGACGACAGGCTAGCGGGGGCATTAGCAGACCGCCTTATTGATTGTATTTCTTGTACATCCAACAAGCATGACTTCGCTTCTTGAGTCTTCATATGTTTATAATTCTCTCTTGCCTTCTTTTTTTGACTTTTTATCCCCACTGCCTTGGCTGCATAAAATATTTTCTTGTTTCCTCATTTCGCTTGCATATGCTTTGAAGCTTGCGCTTTTTGTTTCTTTCTCTTCAGAACATTTTATTTTTTTTGACTTTGCGATGACACTCGTGCGATGTGCCTCCAGGGCTGATTATGTTGTCAATAGACACAATAGATGGTACTAGACTATGATGTTTGGATTTTGTAGTATGAAGCAAGTAAATATATAGCTGTAGCTTTGTGGAGGCCATACTTCTATGCCACCTATGCTGTAGGGATATCATTAGAAAGAGGTTCAAAGCATATTGAAATCACACCAAGACCCCGAAAGTGAAGCCTCGGATATCAAGCATCACGCTGCACGACTAAGCCAGGCATGTGCCACTTATTCTCCAAAGGAGCAAAGTATTCCTTGAAAGCATCTTGCAGCACCTCCTCGGACAAATGCATGTGTTGTCCGGGCGTAGTCTTGAAATCCAACCGACCAGCCTTGTCAAGTTGCTTGAGACCCAGCCAATCCGCCTGATAGATCTCCCTGTCCTGCAGACGCGTCACTTCACCAGTCGTAGCATTTACCTCCGCGAACAACGCGCTCTCCTTCGGAACAGCAACCGTATCCTCTTCAAACATGAACATCGCAAACTTATTCAACGACGCCAGGTTCTTCTTATATGTCTCGTTCTTCTCTTCGCGCTCGTTGTTGATATCCGCAAGGAAATTGCTGTAAGCAAGATACTGATCCAGTTCTCGCGGATCCCTGAAATACTGCGCGGGGACGACGCGCGACTGTGCGAAGTTCGTCCACCGCCCAGAGCGAAGTAGGGCCTCGGCACCATTGCAAATCCAGTCATTGTACTTGCAGGACTCGAACTCGGAGATTCCATTATGCTGACTGCCAAATGTGACGAGGTTGTGGACTGGTGGCGTATTACAGCGCTCAATGTATCCGCGCAGGAACTGTCCACCTTGCGAGAAGCCTAGGGCGTTGATGGCTGGCGCGGTGCTGAGGATTGGATCGGCCGCTAGTTGCTCGCAAACTATTTCGATTTGCTGGGTCACGTTGCCGAAGAATGTGGCTGAGCGGTCGCCGCTGCCATCGTCTGCTAGGTGGATGAGGTGCACGTAAGTGCCTGGGTTGGTAGCTTCGGCTAGCTCGGCGACTGAGGCCAGGCCTTCGCGTTGGAAGTCATCGCCAAGGCCGTGCCAGATCACCAGTGGGAGTTGGACATCTTCTGAGGATTGAGGGAGAACTATTGAGAGTGCACTTGTTGCCAGTGTGGCCAGGAGAGTGATGGAACGCATGGTGGTGTGATACGGGTATGTTGATTGGAGATTGGAGATGAGCGGGTAGCCTTGGAGATGACGTATTTCAATTATCTGGGGTGGTCACGTGTTACCGCATGCGGTAGATTGTCAGGAACTACACAGGCACACAGGTACACAGGCACTGTGGAATAATATCTATGATCACTGGCCGAGATAATCTATGGATTGGTCTGTTTGTTTTTCAGCTTGTTTGCTCAAGCGAGTGGGGAGAATCATAAGACCGAGAAACGAAGTAGGTGTATAAATTGAAACAAGTCTGTTGTGGCATTTTTGAATGAGGACTTCGCTGCTCATTTCCCATCAATAGTAATCTGTCCCTGCTCAGGTACCCAGGTGGAAGTGCATACTGGTATGCCGAGTCTACGGGGTACAAATGTACGGTATACTAAAAGCCCTGGAGGAGATTTCTAAGTTGAAGTGTTGAATTTGTTTTTTCGGGAGTACGGAGTACCAAATGCTCCATATCGAGTGGGTAGTCGGTGACTATGTATGCTGAAATGTGAGGGTATTTCTAGTGTAAAGTCCAGGATCTTCCTCCGCAGCAGAGTCCGTTTGACAACTGAGGCACCCCATGAAGATAATAACCTCGGAAACCCTGGGGTCACGGTGACCTGGAAAATAAACCTTGAACCCAGGTAGCGGTCATATGGTCTTTCCCCACATCTTGGCTTGGAGTAATGGATCTCTCGTGGTCAAGTAGCATGGATTGGGACGACAAACTGTTGATTGCACCCGAGCTGTCATGAGACCGTATCACTGGTCGCCCATTAATCTCAATTTGAATATTTTCAATGGTGTCGACGACAGATGACGGATTTCTCGGCCGATGACTAGGAAACTCACGGAAGGGCGACACATTGTCAGAAATCCTCTTTCTGTCCGTGTCATTTAGTCTGCGTCTTTTGCCGAAACGCTCTATCTCTTCCGTTGACGTAAACGCAAGTTCAAGGGGACGTGTCACTGCCACAGCTGCCCAATCGGATTCTTGGAGGAGTTGCCGCTTGATTTCACTCAGTTCGCTGGCACCACCTGCGTGGCCTTTCAAACGTGCAGGCAGATGTGAAACCGGCTCTTCAGCTCTAGACTCGACCGAACAGGGTTAGCACCATCACCAGCACCAGATGTAGGTGTATTGGAAAGCCAGTTTGTGCAATCAACAAATCTCGACTGACTGAGTTCTGTTTGCTACCGTGTTCCCTGCGTCATTCTTCCTTGTGCTCAAGCCCTCTGGAAAGTCGCAAAACGGAGAAGACGGGGGAATGACCGTGCCACTGAGTCTAGATTTGGCGAAACTCTGCTTCTGGGATTTTGTGAGCAGGCCTGAGCGAGTATGATGACGCTGCAACTGGCCGCCTGTCCAATTCATGATGCAAGCATAGGCAGGTAGATCAGTGCCAAGCCGCAGGGTCGACTGCGGATGCAGTGGATACCGAGGACAAACAGTGCAAACCCGCACCCGCCTAATCCAATCACGTGATACAGACCTATTTTTTCATTTTCGCGGCTGCGCAGGTTTCCTTTCACACACTTTTCTCCGTCAATCAGATTCGAGTGAAGAACATGGGCTCTTAGCTGAGCCTGTGACAAGTCATTTCCGACACCTTCCGGTAAGCATCCCACTTCCCTTTTTTTTTCCCACCTCTTTTTTTTTTTGTCTCTTGGGCCACTCGCCTTTTATGATGAACAAAAATATTTAAAGCATAGTTCACCTGAGGTCTTCGGGCTATTGAACGAAAACATATTCCATCTTTCATTTTCTGATATCAAATTTTCACATCATTTTGTTCTTTTCAAACTTCGAGAAGAATTGGGCTGACTGAAAAAAATAGGAGAGATGCATTGCTGCCCAACGTTGGGCGGGCTCGCCCCGTCCCGTTGTCCAGTAATTTCGTTCATAGACTCCTTTTTGGATAAATCAGATTCTTATTTAGTTTGAAAATATTCAATTTATCACTTTCATTTAATCTGTAATCTTATTTTATTGAAAATATTCTCTGAGTACTACGAGTAGTAACACGAGCCACTGTGCCTGGCTGCATCTGCGGATACAATATGTACGATGTATACTGTATGTGATATGTGTTATGCTCTCTAGGACTCCGTAGGCTACACCATATGCTATATCAAGTATCAAGTCTTACCTTTCCGCAGTTACCGCTGTGCCTTGCCGTGCCCCTCGACGTGGAGCTCTCTCCTCCCCTCGATCTGAGTACAACTCATCAACACGCGACGGGGAACCTGCCGATCATCTTATTCGGTCATCATGCAGCGTCAGCCAGGATTCATCACCAATCATTCTCTTTGCCAAGATTTCAAACCGCCGGCCTTGTCTCACCGCTAGAGTGGTTTCCTCCACTCAGCCGAACGAACACCCCCCCTAATCTGCAGATGCCATCACCGCCAGTCCAGAGTACTGGTTCTCAATGCTGCCAGCGCGCACTCGTCTAATGCACCCTGCGAGACTGGCACACGCCATGTTTCCACACACTGTCCGAGCTTTTTCTCGCTTGCGTGCTAAAAAGCCGCTGATCCCCCCTCGATCATTCTTCTTTTCTTCTACTCCTTAACTTTGGATACCCCTTTCTCAGCAATACCTCGACTTCTCTCAGACTTTATATATACATCGACTCAGTCCCTGGACCCGTGGACTTCTCTTCTTAACTTGCTTCCCTGGTTTTTGATGCAAAATCTGCCACAAGGATCTCTCTCTGCCACATACCAGGACAGGATTTGCTTTGTTGTTTCCCAGGCTTTTCTTTAGTCTGTCAACTCTTCCCGACAAACACTTAATAGGTAGCTGCCGTCACCTTTTCTTTTCAATTGGTCATTCCTATGCGTTGCTTTTTCTGTTCTTTTCTGCTCGTTCTCTGGACCTGTCCCGTCAGCTGTGATTGCCAAGGATTTCGACACTCTTTTTGCCCCGGATTCCCAAGGACCTTAGACTTTTCCCCAGGACTATGCCAACATTGGCGACCATGGATGCACCTTGCCTAGGATGCCTGCCCCTCGGCTCTTGCTGAGTGAATCTCTTTGAGATGTGTTTAATGTATGCACACTCATCACGACAAATTGCCACTGGACTGCCTAGGACTTTTCTCCTTTGTGACCTTGCCTCTTCTCTAAGACCGGAGTTAGAGTGCGGACTATGATTGACCTATGGACCTTACCTGCCCCTGGAAACAACGCCTTTGGATGATCCACTTGAACCCCAATGGACTATATTTTCAGGCTTTCCTTGGACCTTATGCTACTATGGCCGCTTATTCAACAATAATGGAACCACTTTTTATCTCAAGACTTCCCAGGATCTTCACAAGCTAATGTGCTTGCACTTTCGACTGGACTTTGCAGCAGCCGCTGTCAAATTTTGCCTTTACCTAGGACTCATGGACACTGGCCGTATAAACCTATACCCTGATGCTCACTATCTGCCGTCACATACTACCCAGGCCGCAGGATTGTTTCTTTGATTGGATTCCTAAGGACTAAGCTTAACGATAATGACCGTGGCCACAAACCTACGAACCTGTGCTCTTACTGGCATCACTTACGATATGGATTGACAACAGACCTGGACCTCAACTTAGAATTCCCGACTTGACCCTGGACCCTACGACCTCACCCTGGAGTATCAATTCCCACAAACGGTTCTGGTGTGTCAAACTCATCACTTTGACCCAGCTGGGCTCCAATGCTAACTCTTGCTAGGCACCCAATCACACTGGAACATGTTTTCTTTTTCTTGTTGTTTATTTTACTTTTCTTTGCTGTTTTCCATATTTATTTTTGCTCTAGTTGATCTAAACGTCGATGAGTGGGTTACTAACGCTTGATGTTTACAGTGTTCTATTCACATACAACTACACAATGTCTCCCAGGACAAGCAGTGACTCTGAGCGAGTCATCTCTCAACCTATGCACACAATGGTCTCAGGAATGTCAAATCTTGCCTCAAGGTCAATCCAAGATGATGAAATGTCAAGCCATGACAACTCATCATTGTGCTCAAGTATCCGGACAGCCCATGGAAATCCCCAGGACATGAAGAACTGGACATTGAACCACCCAGAATCTTTTGATCAGAAGACAGACCCATCCGAGGTGCACATGCTTTCTTTCTCGCTGTCTCAGCAGCTGATGACCCCCACGGTCGGACCCAATGATGTGATGTACCCAGTGGACTTCCCAGCAGTCCCTGACATGAATGAGCATGAAATGTCCCGGGATATCTATAGCACATTCCTGGATTTCTCTTCCGTTGAAAATGATTCCTGTGCCAGGAACGGCACACCAGACGATGCCCTTTCCATTGGACACAGCTCTCACACCGATGACGGCCACTACATTACCGAGTCATGGACCCCTATGATGCATGGAGCCCACTACCCAGGAACCACCATGGAACAATTCTCATCCGGTCTTTACCAGACTGTACCGGTCTCTCCCCCACTGACGGAAGCTAGCAATGATATGTCTGTTGCTTCTTGCTCCCACCCGGGATTCCCCTCATTCATGGCCCCTGACGATGCTCTCCTGGGAGGAGACTTCACCACATCACCAATTGGAGCCCACGGAATCAACCCAGCAGAGCCCTTGTTCCCCAGCACATCTCTCAATGAAAGAGATCTTAACAGGTCAGTGTCGATGCGGACCACAATGGAAGGCTCAAATCAAGAATCTAATCACAATAACGTAGGACCATCAGACCTTCCAAGCAATCCCGCCGCTCAGCATTGCCAGCTGTGTCTCACAAGGCCGACCCAGAGTTCTTCCCCTCCCTTCCCGTTAGAGAGCCCACTCGTCAGAAGTCCAAGGAAGGTGTTGAGGCTCGCAACCCGCGAGAGCACCAATATTATTCCATGTCCACCCACAGTGATGGAAAATACTACTGCCCCTTCGCCACTGGAGACAAGCCATGCAACCACCCACCCACCACGCAAAAATGCGCTTACCAGCAAGTCCTCCTGAATTTTCTATTTTTGGTATATGATCCCATCTAACCGTTCACAGCAAATACTTGGATTCCCACTTGAAGCCCTACCGCTGCAAGGTTCCCGCCTGCATTGATGCCCAACTCCGCTTCTCTTCCAACGCGTGCTTGTTCCGTCACGAGCGCGAAGCCCACGGATTACATGGACATGGAGACAACCCCCACCTTTGCCTGTGGGAAGGATGTGAGCGTGCCGTTCCCGGAAATGGATTCCCAAGGAGATGGAACCTTTACGACCACATGCGTCGTGTCCACGACTACGCCACCTCAGAGCGCCACAGCTCCCCTGAGACCTCCCCCGGCGCTGGACAGATCAAGAAGAAGGAGACCGCCGGTCGCAAGCGAAGAGTCACCGGTGCCACCCCGGCTCCGACCATGAAGCGCACCCGCTCCATTCACTCCCAGGCTAGCTCCATCAAGGCCACCCAGACTTCCATTGGACAACGTCTCCAGACCGCCGAGAGCAACTACTTCAAGTGCCGTTCTCGGTTGATGGAGCAGATGGGTAGCATCTCTCCCCAGGACAACGCTGGACACGAGAAGTTAAATGCCAGCTTCCAGGAACTCTTCACTCTCAGTCTGAACATCCGTCAGATCGAGGCCAGCCAGGCCGTCAACCACGTGACCAACGGAATGCCCTCCGCGTGAATTGTTTCCTAGATGCCGTTTCCTAAACGGTTGGTATGAACCCACCGGAGGATTTCCTTTTTTTCCCGTTCCTTTGCGGCTTAGTCCGCGCTGCTTGCTGGGCAGGCACCTTCACACCGTACTTCGGCCGAATTGATCCTATGGACAACCCCACTTCCCCAAGGGACTTCGGCCAGGGCTGGACGTGGTATTGTTCCACACGGCTCGCGATCGACGATCGTGATCCTCCGATCTGCCGGCACCGAGATTCTTGGGCCGGCTTGATCATTACACCACCTTTGACACATGGAAGACCCGAACTTATGCGGAGCATCAGCAAAGCGGGATACGGTGTCAGATCAAGGGGTGACAGAAGAATGACAGTAGAAAGATATGTACAGTCCTTTGGGCTTGATTCTGTTGATAGATTGTTGCGTTCAAATGTTTCGAGTGCTTCGAATATGCTGTTGAATGATATTGATATTAAATTTTATTCGGGACCGAATTGTGTATACTCTGTGCATCGTAGGAAGCCTTGGAGCTGAGTAGAATGTTTGGGGCTTGACCTAACGGGTGATCTGCAACGATGTTTCGATCCATGGATGCGGTGTTTGCCGTCGGAATAAGGTTGGAACCTTGGAAAGGGCTTTGGCAAACGTAATGTGGTCATTTCTCTGCACCTTGCAGATCTGATGTAGTGATCGAAATCTCCAAATGGCCATTTGATGCGCGGCTATATGAAATTTAATTTGATTAAACCCAATCCAGTTTTCTGCTTCTGTATGAAGTATGAAGTACAGATTCCACATTCGGTTGCTTTCTCCGCCAAGCTTTTAGTCTGACTTTGGTTCGGTTCGGCTTGCACCTCTTTGGTCCGAGCCGAAGTACTCCACTTCTGACGCACTCGTACTCGTACTTACGGAGTAGTACTCGTAGTTAGTTCTTGAAATGCAATCTGAGTCTGATGGGTCCAGTATGATCTCCTAGTCGGAACTGAAACAAGTTTCTCTTCGTTTTTCCTCATAAGCACCTCGATGGCTTGTGAAGACATACGGAGTAGTATGAGTGGCCGTTTTGAGGCTGTTTACTCCGTTCTTGCTTGGCTTAATTAGTCTGATTGTGCTACGGGATGGACAGTCTTTCGTCATCAAATGCATACTGAATCAAATCTTAAGAGTCGTCTGTAATAAAACATTGTGTCTCATGTACCTGTGACTTCCCGAGTCCGGCGCAAAACAACAACAAAAATCGAGCCATTTCGACCATCACTGACGGATGAATTCAGCAACCTTTGCGTTCAAGTCATCCTTCGCCGCTTCTTGAACAGAACCTTCTTTGTATAACTTATCAAATGTATGTTCACAGCTGTCATAGCGAATCATCTCAACGTGCACATCTGTCTATTCCTTGATCTCGCGGCCGAGTGCTTCTGCTTCAAGGCAAAGTGCATCGTCAGCATCTGTGACGAGTAAGAACCGACTAGAGAAGTTCTCCACAGGAATAAAGGAAGCCGAGACAAGAGGGTTCTTACGCTTCTTAGTGTTAGGAACATAACATGAGAGGAAAACATTTATGAGCTCGGCAGGAAGATTATTAAGCGATGGATCCGCCTTAGGAGCTATCTTAGCCGTCGAGTTTTGCGCCAGGTCTGTAGCTGGATAAACGGAGATTACATTCCGGAATGTTCCGAAAGGAAACACTACTCCGCTCATGATGAGCGCAAGGCTTCCACCAACACTGAAGCCCGAAATCGAGATCTGCGAGAGTGTGAACTTCGAGGACTGCGAAAGCACCCACTTAACCACATCTTCTACATCGTGAACTACCGTTGACCAAGGGTTCTCAGGAGCCAATTGATAAGAGCAATCGAGAACGGCATAATCGATTTTGTCGACGATTACCCGGGAGTATTCGTCATCGATACCGTGGAGAGGAACCACGAAGCCACTTCCATGGAAGTTGATCAGCACGGGGATTAATTGGTATTTACGATTGAGAGTATTGTAGACGTGGATCCGAATTAACCATCCTGGTTCTCGCGAAGGGATCTGTAGAACCTCGTTCGGGTGGGCCGTTACCCTATTATAGATATGCAGTCCGAAGGCGCGAGTGTTACATATGATTTCCGAGATATCAAAATTATTTATAGCGCTTTAAAACTGGAATAAATATTTCCAAGGAGTGGTTGATAGAAGCTGTAGTATACTTAAGTAATAAGCAGTACCAGTGACTTGGGAGTCATCTTCGTGCAGGTCCCGAGGTCTATTATTGAGGGTATAGCCATAGATAAGTGTCGGTAGAATTGATATACCGACGGACTAATACAATACCGATCAATATACTAACAAAGATTAATAAATAAAAAAGAAAAGAAACTTAGTCGTCAATTCTCGGGCTCATAGAATACCTAAACCTAGCTGAAAATTAGTCTCAGGCTCTGAAACTCTGGTTCTGAAGCTCCGATCCGAACTTATTTCCCGTATTTGGCCAGGGGTTTTTTATATTGTTAAATATCCTTCCAAATTTTGATGTTAGCGGCAGAGTTAAACTATAGATTCAAAAAAAAAAGAGACAAATTTATCCACCCTAAAAATCAAAGAAAGCATTCTAAGAAAGAGACAATGTGTCAGAAAGAAGAGACAAGCGACAGTATTAAAAAGAAAGTACGAAGAGAAAACACTTTTCAATATAGTATTAAATAGACTCTTGAATATACTATCGGATAAACTGAAGGATCCTTTCAAATTATTTTTACTGCTTACAGAAGTGTGCCGTTAAGGTAGAGTTTTAGAAGATACTGACGAAGAAGAGTAATGCGAGTGGCTATATTGAAGTATCCAAAAAAGAAAGGAGAGCAGGGTATACTTAATCTATGCATGTCTAAATATAGAGCAAGCCCTCTGACTCATTAAAGAAAGAGATAATCGGAAAGAGATATATATGTGTGTATATATAAAGTTGGAGACCGATAAAATACTTAATTAGGCGCAGAGCTAAAACAAGCAGCTTAGGATCTCCTTAGGAGCAAAGCCCACTTCTAGCCAATGCACCATATAATTTGCCTCTATGGTAGAAACATGAGAGCTTTCTTACAGATTTGTTGCCAATAGAGGAGCAAGCTCTTGATGTATCATAGAGAGGACTATGAGTATGTCTGGATAAGCACTAACAAAAGGACTATTCCCCGAAGGGTTTGGATATTGCAACTATAGGAATTCGTCGAATAGGTTTTGACTCAACTCTAGATCAATAGTAGAAGAGCGTAATGTGTTCTTGGCAATTTGTATAACATCAAGACTTAATAACTTCCCTATGGTTTAACCGAGATGGTGATACTCGACCCCTTGCTCGATGGCGATGAATACGTTTTTCGTATGATCTATATTGGTTTTTGGATCTAAAACATCGTATAAAAGTATCGTATAAGCTGAGACTAATAATAATATAGATGAGCTATTAAACTGTGTATAAGGATATCGCCGAAAATAGACGTTATGTACCAGATCAATCATTTTGCTAACTGCTTTTGTCGTTTCCCAGATAAATATGCTAATATCAAAAGATCCTTCTGCATTTTTCTGAGCTTCTTCTTTTGAATTGAAAAGCGCAGCAAAGAGGAGAGCAGGTCGATATATAAGCATATAAACAAGATAATAGTAGTATCCAAGGATCAGCCATTATATCTCCTGCCATCTGTGACCAAGAGGTAAACTGGTATCAAAGAAGTGGAGATTAAGTGGGAGCTTACGAATAGCAGATTCTAATAGCATCTCCACCTTGGTCGTAATATCGCACCCTTAGATAGAATGCGATATACTAGAGATGTTCTTAGGTAAATATATTTCCAAGAACACCCGGTCGGCAACAAGTCTAATATCAACCATAGCACAGACAAACCTATAGAGTATCAAGGAGTCTGAAAATTCACTCTTTGTATCGTTGTCTGATATGTTTGCTACTAAGAGGTCTTCGGGATATGGCGCATCAATCAAGTCGTCTCGGAAGGTAGATAGACAACCCGTATAGAGAGAAGTCCATCTTTCATAGGTATATATTATCCAAAAAGTACATTTCAACGAGTGGACCATCGTATTAGTTCCATTAACCACTTGTTATCGATTGATACCCAATACCATAGCACTACGGGCTGCATGTCCTAGGTAAAGCCATACTTCATTAGGCCGCATAACCTAGTAAGCGTACATAGTCTAGAAATGGTCTTCAGTATGCCGTCATGATTAGGATTTTGAACTCATTGTAATTTTTGGGGCCACTGACCTTCAAGAGCAAGAAGTAAGTCGAGGACAGACTGAGATCCTCAAAAGTAATATGCAGCCCATTTACCTTTGATGAAAAATGCTCTGCCCAATCTTGCAGCATAGAAGTGTCGTGCTGTCCTTCGGCAATAGCAACCCTAGCCCCGATAGCCAACACCATAAACAAGATTTCCTTACATTTACTGACACCCTGCTGGCGAGATGATTTTCCCATGTCCTCCCACTGTTCGAAAATATCAACATAATTCAGCACCAGAATCTACGGGTGTATTATTTCAAAGAATGACTGGATGAGTGAGGTGTCTATCTCCCGTGAAATATAAGCTTCAGGGTTTGTACTGGCCGGATGGTTACCGTCCATCAAGAACATGAAACGCTCGAGATTCCATTTGCCTAAACTGCCCGCAGTTGAGGCTCTCGGGATTAACATGGTCTCATTTGTCGTTCGGTCTATCCGTTGGCACATGCGCTCAATGAAGCAAAAATGAGACGACGGTCCTATAGTCATTTAGTCCTCCATCAAATATACCATGTGCATATTGGGCAATCTGTATACCAGTATACTCACCATAAAATTGAAAGGAGCCCGTTTCTACATTGGTGACACCAATACCGGCGCGTAGCTCCATTTGTCGTTTGAAGTGTACCGGGTCTTGCAGTACATGGGCAGTGGAGCGCAATGGCGCTATTAGAGATGATTCGGGGAGTTGAAGCTGTTGGTATGTTGAGGGTTCTCTCTGAAAACCACCCTGAGGTCCCTCAGCGAAGTGACGAGTATGCTGTCTCCTTTGACGGGTCTGTCGTGGAGGACGGAAGACACAATCATGTCCTCCGGGACGACAACCCGCGCAAGGTGAGTTTCCATCGCAGCGTACCTTACGGTAACGACATCGGTCACAAGCCCGGAGGACACGGTGGGATGATTTCTGCTCTGAGGAATGTTGAGCCTGATTGGAAGCGGACATTATCCAGTGACTCCTATGTGCCGAATACTTAACAAAGTGAGGATTCCGTCTCGGTCCCGGGAGTTGCTTACTTCCGATCCGAGCCAGTTCTTGCCGACTCGGCAGTTAGTCAGCAATCTCGCACAAATGGATGAGTAATCAATTTCGAAGAGTTCCATTGGTTGATGAATATATAACTAAAATTGTGAGGCGGCAGCTCCCTGAAAGAAGGTCCATTCACTAAGGAGACTAAAACTAGAGAAAGAAGGAAGAGAAGAGAGTGAGGCGGCAGCTCCCTGAAAGAAGGTCCATTCACTAAGGAGACTAAAACTAGAGAAAGAAGGAAGAGAAGAGAGTGAGGCGGCAGCTCCCTGAAAGAAGGTCCATTCACTAAGGAGACTAAAACTAGAGAAAGAAGGAAGAGAAGAGAGTGAGGCGGCAGCTCCCTGAAAGAAGGTCCATTCACTAAGGAGACTAAAACTAGAGAAAGAAGGGAGAGAAGAGAGCTACTGGGGGAATTTGGGAGGGTTGGGTTCCCGGGTTCGGTGTGGATGCCTTATTCCCCAGGCACCCAACCCCCCGATTCTCACAAAAATATCCAAAACGGAGAGATCTCTGGAGGGCAAGCAGTTGGCGATTTAATGTATAGTAGCCTGTAGGTTGCTGTCCTACATACTTAAGTAGTACTAATTGGGGCAAGAGGTCTGAGATCAGGTGACCTCTCCGCAAGTGTGAAGTCGATGAATCATCATATTTGCCCAGGTGTGCGAGATTGACACCCGGGGCTGGAACGTTTGACGGTTTCTTTGCAACCTTGAAATCTTGGAAATTTGAACTTCGGGCGGGTTGTTTGTGATCCAAGGCCATCTGGTCGCTTTTGCGGGAAGTACTGAGACTAGTGGGATCAACGTAGGCCAGTGGCCTAGGGTTTCACAGTGAACGTGCAGCATGGTGGCCAAAATCTCAAGCAGAATGGTTTATGATGCTTCTATCATGGTATCTATCTAGATCTATTTTGATTCTATATCAATATTCTAGGAAACAATTCGGATATGGCCTCGGACGGTCGCTATTTCCTCCACTGGCGGACTTTCACCCTGAGGAACCACGTCACGACGAAAACCAAGAAAAAGTTTGTGATGCAGAAGCCCAAAAACACAGCCCAGTCCCGCCATCGATCAGCATAGAAGAAGTGTAGAGTCTCTGCAAAGTCGTCTCCCACCGTGTACGGACATGTTTTGCAACCTTGGGTGGCATCCGGGTTAGCCAAATACCCAGTGCTAGCTTCAAGATATTGGGCCAGATACTGCTGGCAAGTTTGTCCAGATGGCGGATCGAAGACAGCCATCTCCTCGGATGTACATTGGACCTCAACACCATGGAGGATAGTAGCAACGGTGGGCTCGAAGTAATATGTCAAAGGATCTGCCCAGTAGAGCCAAGGGCGATAGAAAGAGTTGAGTGCACTGCGCGGATTGACGGCTCCAGAGAACATAAGCAGTGTCACCCAGAACAATGACATGGCGTAACCGGCCATGGTAGCATTGGGAAGGAAAGCGGCGGTCAGATAGGTAACGCCAAGGCCGAAGAGACCCATAAGGAGATGCATAAAATAGACAAAACCGGCAATGGAGGCAGTGCTGGAAAACCCGAAGGTCCAGTAGGAGACGATAAAGATCAAAGAGAAGAGCATCAGACTGTAAGGTATCTCCACAAGAATCAAGGCAGAAAGTAGTGCTTTGTGGTCATAGATTCCATTCCGCTCTCGAGCCTCGTAAATTGACCATTTCTCGTACCAACTTGCATGAACATCAGCAGCAACGCTGGGGATAACCCAAGTCGCAAGTAGAACGCCGAGCATGTGATTCTGAAGGCCGGAGCTGTTGTTTCCGACGTGAAAGAATGTGAAGGACACAAACATTGCGAAGAAAATGCATTTGAACAGGCGGCTGAAATTGTACTGTCCATTGCGCCAGACAGCCCTCCAGTGTCGGCGGGTGAGAACAGAGATCTGTACAAACAGGGGGAGTGCGTACTCGCCCTTTTGTTTCTCAGCGTTCGCATCCGTAGCTGGAGCAAAGGAAATTGAATTCAAGGCCTGAATCTTGCCCCTGAGGACATGTTTCTCGAACGAATCACTCCAAATATCCGACCAGCTCTTACCATCCGGGCCTTTCTCATTGACTGTAGAGATGATGAACTCAGCAGGGTTCTCTTCTGCTCTCATCATAGCACCATGCTTGGCAAAGTATTTTGAAACAGTAGAAGCATTCGGTCCGGTCTCTCCAAAGTATACCGTATGTCCTCCACGAGCAAGCAACAGGACATGATCGAACATCTCAAATAGAACACCAGATGGTTGATGAATTGTACAGACAATCGGAACACCTTCCGCGGCAATCTTGCGGAGAAAAGAGACAATCGAATAAGCCGCTTGGCTGTCGAGACCCGAAGTAGGCTATAGAATTTTCCAAATCAGCATTGAGGAATATAAAACTTGATGCAGAGGGTAAGAATTACCTCATCAAGGAACAGCAGTGCAGATGGCTTTGCAGCCAACTCAACACCGATGGTTACCCTCTTTCGCTCCTCTACGTTGAGTTGACCATCCCCAGTACTTCCGACAAGCGCATCAGCGATCATTTCCAACTCCAAGAGGGAAATGATATGCTCAACATATGCGAGCTTCTCCTCTCTAGACACATCACTTGACTGACGCATCAGAGCGCTGAATTGAAGTGCCTCCCATACTGTCGTTGTCGGTTCGTGAATATCCTGTTGCATACAGAATCCACAGGAGCGAGAAAATGAAGGACTCAGCGCAGTGCCGCCCAGCAAAATCTCACCAGTCATGCGGCCATCGTCTTTGCGCCGGGAGAGATTGTCCAACAAAGTAGTCTTTCCTGCACCAGAAGCCCCCATTAACGCAGTAAGCTGTCCTGGCTTGACATATCCAGATACCTGATCAAGAAGCTGTTTCTCACCCTCACTGGTGTTGACATAGTAACTGAGATTGTCAAAAGTGAATGAAGCGCGGTCTTGGCGAGATGCTGGGTTATCGTTGACGGACTCTTCTATCACACTTGAGGGTCGCTGGTCACGCTTTTCGGTAGCACATGTGAGTTCAGTGGGTCCCATCGCATCTTTCGAGGTCTCTGATTTGACCCGCTTCTCGTTCCCTTCGTCTGGCTGATCTGTCTTGGAGGGTGTCTGCTTCTGGGTCTTGACAGCATGGCGCTTGTAGACAGGGCCAGTCGCGTTGCCGCTATCTCGGGTCATTAATGTCAGGCCAATCGCACCAAGCACAGCGTAGATAAACCACATGGCAATGATGATTCCAAAGTTTCGCCAAAGGTGAGTACGGGTATAGCCATACATGCTGTTGGCATACTCGGCCCCATCCACAAGCGCTGAACCGTGATGTGCGCCTTGCATGGGGCATGCTTGGTGGTTGATGTCGTTGTATCCTGGCCCGGATGGAATCAGCTGAGATTCGGTACAGTGCAATTGAATCTTGTAGAACTCATTGCCAATCAGTGCTTCCATCGCGTATGGAGTCGGCGAAACGCGACGAATCCAAGAGCCCCATCGATGCATAGTCGGAACCGGAGGTGCATATCCAGAGTAGAGACAAGCGAATGGGAGGGCACATCCAGCGAGTAAATATGATAGGTTCAAACTCGGCGCCCATGCACCCAACATGCGGAACATGGTTGATATGGCCGAGAAATGAACAAAGGAAATTAAAACGAATATGAAAAACTGCGAAGCACTCTCGCTAAGCCCAATCAAGAAGTAATAGCAACAAGCAAACACCAGAGATTGAATCAGGGCTGATGGAATGTCTGCGATGGTCTGGATAATAGCATATGCAGCAGGGTTGATAAAGCCCATGTTGTGTTGTTTGAGGAGGATTGCGCGAGCATTGACAGTCTTTACCACTTCGGTCATAGCGTTCAAGCAGAAATATGCAAGTGTAAAGAACAAGGCTCCGCTTCTCTCGAATGAACCGGAGGCTGTTTTGGGGGCTGCGTAGAAGCCCGAGCCTGCGATCACTGCGTTCACGCTACAGAGCGCCAGGAGGGTGATAAAAGTTGACAGATCCCCCCAAAACAATCGGTAGTACCGTTTTGTTCCCACAAATATCTGTTTCCACAAAGTGGCAGGCTCGACAGCGTGTTTGAGGGCCATTGAGGATCGAACCCGCATCACCTCAGCAGAGAATTCCTCTTTGGCATTCGAGTTAGCTTGCGATAGGTAAGAATACTCTGCCAACTCCTTCTGAAGCATCGCATAATGTGGACTTTGAATATAGGCCTGTGCCAGAGAGCTTGGATCAAGGTACAAGGGCCCCTGGTAGTCTTCTCGAATTGTTCGTTCCGCGGGAGACGTGATAGATGTAAGGAAATCCGGAGTGGTTTGTCGGTCTGAGCAATAGAAGCCCAGATCTTCAAAGTACCGCTTAGCGTCTCCCACTTTTCCGCTGAAAATCATCCTTCCATCATACATCACGATAGTGCGATCAAAACACTCTCGGTACATGCTCTCTGATGCCTGGTAGATGGTCACCACGTTCGTCATTCCCGTGGCTCGAGACATGCGCTTGAGCAGTCGCAGAAACTCCAGGGCGGAAGAGCTATCAAGACCACGAATTGGGTTGTCCCAGCTGACGAGGGTAGAATTGACGGACATCGCCTCAGCAAGAGAGACTCGACGACGCTCTCCGCCTGACACACCGCGAATAAACGAATCACCCACGATGGTATCCTTGGTGTGGTTGATTCCCAAGGCACCCAATAGCTTGGCGCTGAGTTCTGCGGAAAATTGACAATCTTTCATCGAACTGTTTGCGGGCTTTCGGAGACTCAGACCGAAATCCAAAGTGTGTTTGACTGGAAGGGTTGCGAAATGCACGTCGTCTTCGGAGCTGTAGACAACCTCGGATTTGAGCTCGTTGGTCATCTCTTGCGCACTGATTGCGCCATAGCTGACCTCGCCATTGACTTCTTCAAATGATTCCCGAGTGTTCGCAATGACCTTGAGCACTGTGGTGCATCCCGAGCCGGGTCGTCCCAGGACTAACATAGTCTCGCCGGGAAAGGCTACCCCGGAGACTCCCTGGACAATGTTGCTTCGAGGCTTTGTTTGTTTGCGAACCACATGCTCGATCAGTTGAACAGGAGCTTTGAGAATTTGCAGAAGAATTTCAGGCAAATCCAACACCGTCCTTTGACTTCTCGTGTGCCCTTGCACTGTGATGTTGTTGAAAGAAACTCCGAGGCGGCGTCCATCATAGCGGTAGATTGGTAGATCATCCGAATTATCTCCTGTGCTTTCAAGATCCAACTACCATTGTATGTTAGCTTGAACTACTTGAAATCTAATCTTTACTTACCTGGGAGGACGAGGCCGAGTCTGGATTCTTCACTGACATGACCGGGCGTGTTGAGAAGAACCTTTGAATCTATGGTCTTTAAAAAAACAATTGATACTGAGGTAGCCATGATATGGTCGAGTGAATGTATGTTTAAATGGTGAGGTTTGACTATGGATTTCATTCAATTGATCGGGATGCATTCGCAGATCGAGCCCAATCCATGCCGACGTTCTAGTTCATTGGAGGCTCGGCTCGGAGACTGTGCTTCTCGGTCCGAATTATAAAGGATCTGAGTGGCCACTTTACCTGACAAGTGGGCCCTTGGAAACCTGCATGAGGAGTATACAATCCGGGGGCTCGGAGCGGAACAAGGCATTTTCAACTAAGCCTCCGATCCGAATATTGTGTTTAATAATTCAAGTCTGAATTTGCCTTCCCAAAAATTGAAATTTTAACTTAATCTCACTTGTGCGTCATCCCAATTTTGACTGATATAAAGCCTGATCAAGTGCATCCCGATAGCTCTGGTTAATTGCTGCATTTTCAAGTTAAGATCCGAATACATTCCTGCAAAGTGAAACCGAGTTATTCGCAATGGGCTTCGCAGCAGCTGATGACGGTCAAGAAATTTTTTTTCGGACTCATGGAACAAACGGCCCTCTCCTAGTCTTCATTTCCGGCTACTTCGGTGTCGACAACATTTGGCAGCCTTTGATCGCAAAGCTATCCCTGCAGTACCGCTGTATTTCCTACGACAACCGGGGTTATGGGCGTTCCTCCAAGCCAGTATCCTCGGACAGTTATTCTGTCACGCGCCATGCTGCTGATCTGCGCACTGTTCTCGACGCCTGCAATATCACCGAACGCGTTGTATTTGTAACCCACTCTACGGGCTGCAATATCGCTGCGGCATACTACATCGCTTATCCGGATAGTGTCAGTGGAATGATCAACTCAGCAGTATATTATGACGGACATCGTATTCAAAAGTTTGTCCCCGAGGAGGCGTTTTCCTCTGGCGCTGACATATCAAGCAAATGTGTTGCATTCTACGCCAACATGGGTCTGGATGAAGAGACAGCCCTGGAAGCGGCCAAGTGGCCCGCTCTTGGTCGTCGAAACAACGCCTATGCACTCATGAGCTTCACAATGGAGAATAAGTATCCTCTGATCAACGTCCCTGCTTTGGTGGTATTGGGACAGGATGATCCAGCTACCCCAGAAGAGTTGGTGACGCCAATTGTGCAGGAGATGCCGACTTGCAAACTGGAAGTTCTTAAGGGCGTTCAGCATTTTCCGCCTACTGAGGCTCCGGTAGAGATGGAACGTCTGATCTGAGTATTTGTTGAAGGATTGTCGAGGTGAATAACAAAATTGATGTATCTAATTAAGTCTTCAGTCCAATCTGTTTACCCCAGTGTATCTGTACAACTTTAGAGCATTCTAAGAACTTTAGAACTACTCAAGTACTCCAGAGCTATGATCCTATCTGTAGATGTACACTGTGCATTAAGTACTTAGTAAGTAGAAGTTGCTTCTTTTCTATGTTCTGGAGGTAACCTGGGTATTGATATTGATGAATTGAACATGTTACTTCTAAAGTTCCTGGAGTCTTAGATGTGGTCTATGAAACGATCATCCATACTTAAGTAGATGTTGTAGTTTGTTCATGATGGATGGATTGAGATCCATGTGAGAGTGGAGTAGGGTAGCGTTTCCGGCATTATGTGCCAATTAACTAGTGACTCCTATGCTATGAATTCTTTTAGTGACCCACGAGTACTGACTTTGTCAAGTACTCGCTTGAGGGGGCTTTATTCTAAGTCTAAGTTGCATATGGACCTCTTTCAATCCATCTCAGTTGGCCATCTCCATGGAAATTCGTCCATGATCCATGGATGCCCAGGTGGGATTTCGTTAGGACAACCACCTTACCGCGACGCCTGAGAACACCTGCATGCAGTTGAGATGCCAGCCATAAATGCAACTGACATCAGATATATATCCTGCGAGTTTTACTCTTCAACCTCTCCCGCAGCACCCGAAAACTCAGCATTAAGGAATCGAACGAACGCATCCCCAACTTGTTCTGCAGCTAGTGCCCCAGCTCCTCGACCGACATAGGCCCGGTTCAAACCAATCCACTGCCTTCTCAGCCGCTGCAACCTTGGTAGTGCAAGAACACCACCCGCACCAGCGAGCTCCTCCGTTGTGCCCGATAGTACGATATGAGACGGTAGGAAGACCGAAACGGCAACGTCCGGCACGGAAATGGCAACTCCATCGGCGACATCGCTCTGAGCGAGGGCGATATCCGCGGTTGGATATGTCGTTGTGAAATTACGAATTGCAGCCACAACTGCAGAGGTGCGCTTCTCCATTGCGTACATTGCGTTCGGATCCGTGGCGCTTGCTTGAACGGTCGCTTGGTGGGGGACAATTCGCGGACGAGTCGATAACCGACCGCCTCTTGGGCCGCCTGTTGCTGTGCTGGCTGCGTCGGAGATGGCAGGGGCAAGGGTGGTGAGGCTGGGGAGTGTCGGCTTTTCAGTGGGGAGAGCCACGCCTGTGAGAGCTTCAAAAATATCTGATACTGGGGGCTCGGGGTCGTCGTAAGGTACTGTGAAGAGCGGTTTGTCCCAGCGGCTGTGGGTACTTGGCTCTTCGTAGCGGAAGATCAGATTGTTTAGTAGTTCGGATGGGTATGCCTCTTCAGTATCGAGGGTATCTGTGTTTTCAGAGGTTTGTGGTGTGCTGTCATCTTTATCCGCGTCTCGGCGTAGGCGGGCTTCGTTGTTGGCGACACATCGGTCGACGGGTGTGCCGACATGAACCTAGATTGATTAGCTGTGTCATAATACACCGTATACTATGCACATACCACACAGCAAGTTGTTTGTGCAGCTTTTGCCTCGCACCAAAGCTGGTACCTCCATCCTTTGATGTAGTTCATTCCGTCGAGAATGACAATGCTGTCTCGCTTGAGCACGCGCTTGGCTCGCGCGTATGCAACTCCACGCGCCTCTTTCTCTGTACGGGCATGGTCATAAACGATCCGAGGATGGGAGGAGTCATGCGATGCGACAACGTGGACCGTGTAACGGGACTTCAATGACACTGGCGTGCCTGCTTCAGCGGCCGCGAATATTTCATCCTGGTGTTTTTCCAGCAAAGATGCTAGCTGGTTGGCGCGATGGGTGAGACCCGAGCATGGGAATCCGGTTAAAATGATGAGCTGGAGTTCATTAGAGAGGAAGACTAGAAAGGATTCGAAAGGCTGCGCGACGTACCGGCATCGTTGGTTGTTGCTGTTTGTCGCGGCGGAACTTTTTTTTTTGCTGCGGGGCATGTGACCCCGCATCTATAAATCTCCAATCTACGGAGTAGATGTCCAACGATGGGTTAAGAAAGAAAATCTTTGGTAAATAGACTAAATTCTGCCTAAAAATGTATATTGAACTTTTGTCATAGTATCATGTCATCGTTCCAAGGATAGAACTAAGCCTTGGATGAAGCCAATTCCTCTGCTGACCACCGAATTTGATATCCAAACACGGTTCTTCGCAATTTTTCATCCTGAATTTAGTTAATGATATAGCCCAGTACCAACATGGATGGTAACTTACACCGGGATCATCTTCGAAAAGAACCGCATCAACGACTTTCTGGAAGATCTTGGTAACTGTGAACCCACTTGCTTCAGCCAAGGGGAAGAACTGTTCAGTCTTGGGTAGAAGCCAGGGCTGGTAAGGGGTGAAGATGACCAAAGCGACAGACTCGGGACTCTTTTTCATGGTCTCTTGCATAGTCTTGATCAAATTCGGATGCTCGCGGTGGCTGTACACCACATCGGCCATGATGAGTACATCGAACAGTCCAGGAGAGCCATCGGCCGCAGGTGGCAGATATGCGCGCAGCTTGCCCACATCGCTGCCCCATTTGTAGCCATCCACGTGGAGACGGCGCAAGCCATCATCTCTAGCTGGGATGGCACTTGCAGACAGATCAGCGTTGTATTGCATGTTTGAAACGAGATCTGGGTCAGGGTAGTCGGTTAACACGACGGTGCGTGCTCCTTGAATTGCGCTCACGATACTGGGGACGCCTGCTGCTGCCCCAATCTCGAGAACATCTCTGTTTTTGATGAGATCCTCAGTGTGCTCCTCAATGTAATGGGAGCTGGTGCGACCAGCATTCCAGAGTAGATTGCCCTGACGAGGTTAGTATCTCTAGGTGGATGAGCCTGGTCTGGTTTCATACATAGAGAGGATGGTCGCCGACGAGACGAACCCGGACCTTCTGACCGGACAACATGCAATGCTCGGCAAAAGTAGGGGCTGCATCTTCCGGATAGTATCCGTCCGGATCTTGGAATAGATCCCCTGAATCAAAATTGTCGGCCATGGCGGCAATGGGCTTTTTTCTCTTTTTTTTTTTTTTGCTTAGGGGAAAAATATCAGTCGGATCTTATCGGCGGGGCATTCTCGGGAACACTTTCGGGCCAATGCCTAATTTGGGGGCTCAGAGAATACCTTGACTTGAATACCGGATGACTCGGCTTCGACTTCGGTATGGCAATGTGGTATTGCTATCTTCGGTCTGCAGTTAATCTGTGCACGCAGGAACCTCGGGAGGGGGATTCACACATCAGACGATCATACAACCATTCACTGATCGTCACCCCGCAGAGACCCTCAGCCAATGATAATTACACAGTAATATACTCCATACGTGTAGGTATCAGATTGTATGTTCAGAATGTCTTTTATAGACTCCCAAATTGATACCCTGTGGTTATCCAGGCTAAAAAAGGGTCATGAACAGCGGAAACTCAATGGAATCGATATCACGTGGTGCCACATGCTAGCACGTGATCGAGAAATACACCCCAAGTCGGTAATACAGTGTGGAGAGAGACTTGGAAATACCGTCACAATACACTAGCGGATAAATGTCGGGACTGAGAATCTGCAGTTCGCCTTCAGAGAAAACCATATGCACCCCTGATCAGTGACAATTCTGTGCTTAAGAATTTAGACTGCTTTCTATCTCTGGTCCTATTTCGTTCTTGCAACTTTGCTCTGCCCTTGGTGGAAACCCGCAAGTCTTCTCCGCACTGCATTGCATCTGTCGATCTGATCAACGGCTTTGAATTCCTTGCCCTTACTTGCCACTGTGCTCTCGTCTGCGCCCTCGATTACATTCCCTCGTCTATAGCAATATCTGCTCCTCGAACCTCACTCCCCCGGCCCCGTTTGCTTCCTTATCGCTAGAACCCCGGAACCGACTATCACGACATCATGGACTCGACCCTGCAACCGGCATTCAATTCCCAAGCGCCCCAAACTTCCTCCTTGCAACCCTCAAAACTCGAATCCACCATGGCCGCCCAGGCTCAAAATACCATAGAAGTTGCTTCAAATGCAACTAGGCAGGTCTTTGCCTCGCCTTTACAGAACGCCTGCTCCCCGTCGCAACCCTTGTCCAAGGCAATTAGCCAAAACCAAAGCGCCCCAACCGCCAACCCCCATACCATGCCCTTGAACCAGGCACCGGCCCAGAACAACCCTTTACCCCACATAGAATTGGGCGGACCGACCGCCACGGCGCCCTTCCTGCAGGATTTCAGTCTTGTCGCCGAGGCCGCAAAGCGTGCTCAGATGGGCATCGTCATGCGTGATTTGGAGAGTGTGACCCTGTGATTTTATTCTCGGGCCTGATCTAGACTCCAGAGGGAGATGGCGTGCCGCATGCGCATATACGAGGACCTTGGACTGGCTCCACGACCTCGACAGGACTTTCTTGGCGTATACGGGGATAATTTGTTTTTTTGCGAAGACACCCGGAAGAGTGTCAACCCAGTGCAAACGTCATGTTGGGATGTTTGACTGGGTCTCATGGCGTTGTCGCTGTACGGTGTTTTTTTATTTTCAGGGTTTAAATTTCTGTGGCTCATGCCCTTATACCATCCACTCACGAGACATGCAATACATTTTCATTAGTACCAATATACCTCAGATGTCTACTAAAGAATCTGCTATAATTCACTTCTAAGAGGAAAATGTAGCTAAAATATCACTACTAAATATGCGATGGTAGCCCGTGTTACGGCCAGAAAGCCTACTGCCACGCTCCTATGAGTATTGTCTGACTCTGTTTACCCGGGTAAGATGCCACCTTTAGAAAGGTCACCTAGGCATATTTCTAGGCCCTAAAGACTTCCAAGGTTGTCTGCATATCGCCCGGGCACCTCAATGCTCACCTGCATGTGTAGGTGGGATAGCATGTAAGCATAACGCTCGGTCTCCATAAGCCCGATGAACGGGGGCCATGCAGCATGCAATGTCCATAGAACCTGGGGATATTGCGAATTTCAACTCTTTGCCCAGGTGCCCGCCTAATTATCCCCATTTTACCCCACGCCGTGACGCAATCAACAACTTCCAGTCAATCCAATCCCTGGTCGTCAAGTAAAAACCCCTCCTTTGAACCACCGAATTCCGGCAAGATTAGCTTTGCCAAAGTCATGGATTGCCCATGTTTGCTAAGAGTCTTTCCCCGCATGTAGCCCCGGACCGCGGAGTGGAGCGTGGACTAGCATGGATTTCCCTGGAATGTTTAGGCTGGTTGCAAAGGGTAATATATACCCTGCAGTCCCTGTGATCAACAAAAGTGGGATTTGCATAACTTGAGAATGGATGTGGTCGAAAAGAAGCCGCATTGCGTTATCCGGGGAATATTTTAACATTTATAGTTTGTGTTTGGCCACCACAGGGGTCGTCTAAACTATGTTGGCTTTTAGGTTGGATGAGAGAGTGCATGTCAGGTAGATCTCCAATCAAGTTGGCCCTTTAAAACTGGGCTTCAAACGAAGGATAGGACAATTGTTATTGTGATACTTAAGTACATGCCGCTGGTTGCTCAAGTCTATACTTAAGTATTTGGTGCAATCCTTAGTGTTACCATTAGGAAAAGACCGGGCCGAGCGAGTCACGTCTTTTTATCGCCGGAGGGGGGGATTGAAAAGTGCATGGTCCATTGCGCCAGCATGGGATAGCTCGAATAATGTTGCAATTCGACACAGAAGCCGATAAAAGGACTTCACGGCTTCCTTGATCGGCAAGGGAAGACACGACAAGCCCTCAACTGCCCAAAAGTTAAAACAATTGATGGTCACATGAGTGAAGATTGTGTGATAGGTGAAGATGACGGCGCTTTTTTGTTCCCTCGTGAAACCCCTCCAATTGCTTATGTCCGACTCAATTATGGGACTTTCGGGAGATGCGTGGGTCTTGCTCGTATTACCACAATGGAACCAACTCACTTCCAATGCAGATAAAACTGATGGTAGCTGCGATAATCTTCAATAGTGTAAGTCCTGAGCTCGGCTGAGTGCCCAGGTGGTTACCTAGGTACTCACCGCCATCTCAGCAGACTGCACTCATAGGAACCATTGATGCCAAGGATCGCACTGATCTGAGATTGATGACGGGAGACCGGGTGCGATCTGCCGAGCGCTTCCCACCCAAATACACCCCGCGCGAAGATCACGAGCTAAAGAGAAGTACTGCAAGGGTTCTCCTGCCCGAAGTGAGGTACGAGGTACTCTGCAGTCATCGATGGTCAATTTTGCAAACATATGGCACAAGCACATCATCTTCGGACTCCGTGCAATGCACAGTACGCCATGATCGTGGCTGGAAAATACCGAATGAAAGTGATGCAATGGAGGAGCCTGATACCCGGACTACCATCTCAGACACCCCCACTGTAATCAGCCCACCGAGCGACCGGGGGAGAACCGAGTGGGAACAATAAGTGGGTGCACAAGGACCTTGAGGAGCACTAAATGACTTAGAAACCTTGGGTTCCGTAGAATGGAATTATACATCGGGAATTCCAGTGTTTGTTACTCTCTCTGTTTCACGTCCGGCCGCATTACGAATTTGAATCTCATATTTTTAGACGTTGACGCACGTTGGTCCACCGGCAATGCTTGGCTGGGGGGTGCAATGCCGCATGGTGGCGCACTTGGCGTGCTGTTTATTGAACGCTTCAAGGGATGCATGAACTTGATATATCATTCTGAGCTGTCGATGCAATCAATAGTCCTGAAGTCAAAGAAATAGTCGTATTAGTGGAAAACAGCGCAAAAACATAACATTATAAAGGATATCCATTTCCCAAACACCGAGCTATGCGCAAACGTAGATACAGATTAGAAAGGAATGTAAATTAGTTACCACCCCGCAGTAACAAAAGCCCCAAAAAGATTATACCCGAACACCCCAGCAGTGTATGTATGACTGAATCATTTCATAACCATAGCTCTTTTTTGTTGTGTGTGTTGCTTTTTCCCGTCGATTCCGGTGGATGCTTGAATGTTTTAAATGAAGGAGTTCTGGCTCCGACTAGCATATTGAGTTGAAGACCCGATCAGATTGGGCGAGGAAATGCAGCCACCCTTGGAGCTGACGGGTTTGCCGCGAGATGAGAATACCGACAGGCGGCGGGAGATGCGTTGGCTCATGCCCCGCGTTGGGCCGGACCAATTGTCGAATGAGATAATGGACATAGGTCGTGAGCGAGGACCGTCGGATGTGGCGGGAGGAACATCCCGTGGGGAAACAGGCTCAAAGAAGACGGTTGAGCGGCGCTTCAGCTTCTCCGTGTCGAGGGACAGGTCCTCGCGGATATCGCCGAGAGCATGGGAGACTCGGCGGAGGAGCTTGGGTGGTTTGCAGTAGATGGAGGGCTCTCTTTGCTCGAGGCCATAGACTTGTAGAGGGGTTGAGTTGGTGTCCTCGTCCACCGGGGAGGAGTAGAACCGGGGGTATTTGATGGGCATGGGGGATCGGCGGGTGGGTTGTTGGTATGGAGGTGAGCGAGGCTCAGAGGAGACACTGGAGGTCGAGCTGTTGGGTGAAGTCAACATGATTAAAGGACAAGGATGTGAGAGAGGAGGAGGAAAACAAAAGGACGAGAAGAAAAAGTAAAAAATAGGCTCGCAGAAAGGAAAAAGAAAAAAAAAGCGCATCTCTATGAGATTCCGAAAAAGACCAAGAGTGGATCAGAGACATGAACATTTTAGTCCCAAAGCTACGAGACGCCGTCCCGTGTAACACTTAGATGACTGTAATTTAATTTTCTCCTTAATGTCCACTCCATAGGATTGCTTCTCTTCCTATGTTTCAAGCTCTATGAGTCTCTAACATTGTAGAGAGACTGAACCGTGGAATAGTCAGTTACATAGTCATGATACTCGTAGTTATCAGATCGTGTCTCAGATTTGACGTGAACTACGATCCAATGACATTCACGGGAGCATCATGATCATCTCCAGCCCCATCTATTTTCGTCCTCGTGTTGCCGCATCAGCTTTCCCACAACGCGAGTATACTTCCACGTACGCAAAAACGTACGCAAAAACGTAGCGACAGAACAGCTCATTGCGCATTCTGAGGATGTTTGTCGTAAGTCCCAGGGGCGAAGACATAGGCATCCACGGTTCCCACCGGGAGGTCTTAGGATCTGATCGGTGATTGGTTCGATTCCCGCTCAGGGGGGCATGGCGCCATGCTTTCATGTCGAGTTTTGTTTTTATTTTTATACGGAAGATCAGAGACATTTAGACCGACTAATGGAGAGCCACGGCATCCTATGGTGGAATCTACCTGTCTCATTGGTATCTCAATATCCTCCTACACTGCAGGTTTAGGATTGAGCAACATACCCGACCATTGACTTTTTTTTTTTCTTTCTCCCGTCGGATCCACTACGAAGAACCATAGCCACAGTTGTGCCCACAGGTGGATGTGAAAGGAGGAGGGGGCATCGAATTTGGTACTTCATTCCCGTTCTTCTATTACTAGTGTTGCCTAGGGAGCTGTACGAGCATTACCCATAATGTTATAGTGTCAATCATTCCCCCGCACTCGGGAAATCGGAAAGTGTCCTTCGTTCAATCGTACCTCCACTTTACAGTGTACATTCACCTTACATCACAAAGCGAAGGTTGGTATCTGCGCGAGTCAGCTGAGCTCGGTTAGGTCACACCGCGGTACTTACCAAGGGGATGGCTGCAGCTCAGCTGCGGCTTCTGCGAGTACTTGTCTTCGAGTTCATTGCGAATCGTGTTCAAGAGCTGCAGGTAGCTCTGATGTGGCCACTGCTTCAGGGATTTCACAAACGCCCAACTCAACGCCCCACGCGCTTGTCCGTCCTGGAATGTATCCGCCCTATTCACGTTAGTCGAAATTCTGGTGTTTTCTTTTTCTCCTTTATTTTTTCCTTCTTTATTTCCCCCCTGTCTTTGCTTTTCTTTGGAAAGGCTTGGCGACGCCACTTACGATGTCTGTGTGTCCTTGGACCCTGAAAACATAACCACATCCGCCGGGGAAGTCTTGGTCATGATGGTGCGCTCGCGGGCAGATCCACCATTGGCCGCCTTTTTAAAGAATCCGATGGCAGTCGACGCAACGCTAGATAGATCACCCTGCCCGTAGGAGGTAAAGGCGCTGAATAAATCTTGGGCGGCTTCCTTGGCCAAGTTGGGTTCCTTGAGAACGCCCTGCGTGGAGTAGACGTATGGTAGGTCCAGGGCCGTGCCCGAGTGGCACGAATCAAAGATTGCGGTCAATCGCACTCCGGGGCGCAAGGGACGCACCATGATCGCATGCATGTCGTCGTCTACAATGTGCCCAGCCACGCGATAGTCGAGCGGGTAAATGACGTCGTCGAATCCGTCGTCCTCGTCGCCATCCAGATCGGGTGTGCGACCGCCGTGACCGGAGAAGTGCACGAACAGAGAGTCGTTAGGTTGAGCGTCCTTGACGAGCCACTGCATCGCTCGCAGGATGTTGGCTTTGGTGGGGATGCTCATTGGGTTGCGTTGGTCGTCGGTCAGGATGACCATGTCCTCACGCTTGTAGCCGAAGCGCTCCGTCAAAAAGTTCGACATGTTGGTCACATCGTTGATACAGCCCTTGAGGGCATTAGGCTGCCCGGCATAGTTGATTCCGATTAAAAGGGCCTTGCGCCGACCGGTACAGGCCGAGTACTGGAACTGATAATTTGACGGTGCCCCACCACCGAAGTGCTGAAAGTTCTGTGGTGGGGGTGGAGGCAAACTCGGCGAGTTTGCTCGCGGGATTCCTGCATATGGTGAGTCATGCATTCTTCAACAATCTTTGATCCTGTGCAGCGACCTACCATTCTGGGGCGCACTCAGATGATGCTGGTGAGAGGGGTGAGGAGAAGGAGAGTGACCATACGGTGATGGAGCCTGAGCAGGAGGATATTGGGGATAAGGAGGATAAGGCGAGGGGGGGTAGGGTGCATGGTTGGGACCTGGATATGACGGCTGCGGGTGATGACCGTAGGGCTGAGGGGGATAGGGCTGAGGCGGGGGTTGCCGCCAGTGTTGTCCGGGATAGCCCCATTGGGGAGGCGGTCCTGAGTGTCCCTGAGGAGGGGGAGGGCCGTGGGGATAGTACATATTTCTGCGATATTCTTCAGAGACACAGAAGTAAGAAGAGGAAGTAGTCGGGAAAAAAAGAGCGAGTTTTAAAAAAGAACTCGGCTGGCTAGTGGGGTTGCAGATCGTACAGAGTCAACGCCCGGCAAGGCGAAATTTCTCGGCACTATAGCCGACAACAAAGCTGGAGATTGAAGAGACCCACTGATAGGGCTGCAGCGTGCCTATGTCATCGTGTACTAGTACTACGTATTCACTTGAAGAGACCATTCCAAGGTTGTATCGGAATATACTAGCTATGGTCACCAATGTGTGAGGTTGTCTACTCCAGACATACCATCTGTGAAATATGCCCTACAAGGTTACAGATCGCAAATACAACGTGTACGGAATACTCCGTATAGAGTACAAAATAGTTCTGAAGTACTCGTACACATAACGCAAACCACTCATTGTGAAGGCAAATTGGCCAAGTGTTTCTAGGCAGCGACATTCAAGGCACGTGACCGACGGAAAGTGCGAGCATCGAGCAAAGAAGCAAAATCGAATTCAGATAGAAGTTTTATGGAAGTTTAATGGAAGCAGATGTAGAAGAAGACACCAAGAATTCACTTAGAATTTAATAGGTGCGACGGTCATGGTGTAGTCCAATGCGCTGTGCTCTGTACTCTGTACTCCATCCTCTGTGCAATGATGTCTTCGATGCGGCTCTAGAGTGGACAAGGTGGAGACTCATACGTACAGAGTACGTACTCCGAACACATAAGATATAAACAAAGTCCATGCCCAGAGTGGAAAAGGGAGATTCGTACTCCGTACTCCGTTCTCTGTCCTCCGTAGTCATCCCCGTCATCTCCGTCACGCGCAAACACGGAAAGGGACCGTGTCTCGACTCAGCCCCCTCCTGAAATGCAGTAAGAGCCTCAATACTTCAGATGTGGGCAGCCAAACCGCGAATTCGGGGGCTGTGATTCGCGGGAGCAAAGTGGCGAAAAACTAATCTAAGACGATCTTCTCCTTAGTGCCGCCCTTGGCTCCTTCCGCTCCTACCTGCCATGCGGCTCCGTGAGACAAGAGCCCCCCGGATCCCAAAGCATTTCCGTCTTAGAGCCTCATTTCTCATCTCATAAAGAGTCCCTGTTCATCGTCATGGACCCGGGTGTGTGAGATCTCCATTCACAATGCTCCTTCAGAGGCTGGATACTCTTCCATTCGATGTCTTCTATCAAATCGCTACGTCGCTGGACGACCGTGATCTCATCCACCTCAGTCGCGTCAATCGTGCTCTACACTCCATTGCACAGAGCGAACAGATTGCCCGTAAAACAATTGAGGTATGAGCCTCACCGCCATTCATTTGGCCCCCTCTTCAATGCTGACACCCCCGGAGAATGGTTTGCTCCACAGCAAGGAAGGTCAGGCGGCAATGACCGCCCAGTCGGGTTACCGCAAGGCGGTTGGTCTCCGCTTTGCCATTCACGAGGCCGTGGCCACAGCAAACCCCTACTCCGTCGCCTGTCTAGGCTACGCCGCAGATTTCATCTACAACCAGGGCCATTTAGTCTACCGTTGCCAGAATCACATTCGTGTGTTGCACGTACATGGCGTCGCGACAAAAGAGCGTGTCTTAGACCTCACCCAACTTCTACCGCCATCATTTTCCACGGCTGGGCCGGAAACGACCGATAATGTGACTTTATTAAGTTACGACGATGACATCCTGGTCATCCGAGTTGCAGATGTGAGCTCCACAGAGGACGCCTTATTTGTCATTGACATGAGGCGGAGATCGTCAATGCCATTGTTTTATGCCCCCATCCCCGCGTCAGCGCCGATCTTCGTACGACATACCCGTTCCTATCTCTGGTACGGGACATTCACGGCTGCCGACGGTTCCGACGGGGTATGGACTATTACCGGCGTGGACTTGGACACGCGTGCGCGGTTTGAGTTCCCTCTAGACCGAGTGGTCGACGGCGATCTTGGGCAGACACTATGCTTTGAGATGCATGAAGGGCATCTGTATGCGGTGTCGACGCAGGTCGCTTCGGATGACAATGAAATCCACTCTTCCTTTTACCATTGGTTTTGTCATGCACCTCGGGAATCAGGCCGCAAATGGAACGGTCGCTTTTGGCGCCGCGAACATCAGGAAGGTCCTATCAATGAGATGTGGACCGATCTGTCCATTCGAAAGGATGAAATAACGGGTCGACCCGTTATTCTCGAATGTCGTCGCGAATGGCGCGATGGAAAGAGTGAAAACCATCGTACTTACTACACACAACGACTTCCAACGCCAGAGGAAGCCCTAGCGCCTCTTTCAGGAGGGGCCGTCCAAACCCCGTCTTGGGTTTCCATGGACGACGACGTAGATGACAATCACCCCTACGACGAGCGACCTGCAAAGAGATTGCGCCGTCACTACCATGCCGAGTATGAGTCCGGGTCTACAAAACGACAAGAGTTTATTCCTGCCCGCACCAAGCACCGGAGCTACCACCTCGGCTCATCCACCTTTGTTGACCTCGTCAACGACCCAGTCAGTGACGGCCTGCGCTCTCGAGATAGACTGCGCCTCCGAACTGTTTCACGCAAACGCAAATCCCCAATTGATGAAGAAGGGATCGAGGGCCACCGCAACGCACTCTTTCAGCCCACTCAAGTAAATTCAGATGGCAGTCCCACCGAAGGCTCCGAAGAGCGCTTCGAATGTCGCGGTGTACACATGTGGCCGCCGGAAAATGCTACGGCAATTCAACAACTACTTTGTCCCAACACGCGCATCGGCACCGTGAAGAGTATTGCCGACGAGCGCTCGATCATCTACTCCATTGATGCACCGGGTTTGCCATCCAATCACCGGGCTCTCATCCTCATTAGCTTTGATCCTACCCTTAGACTCCCAACCCTGGACCCTCTGCCCGCATCTGGAGACGCGATAGATACTTGGGCTGGGGACAAGTTCCTCGAAGTCCCTCGTCCGCTTACCAGCTCATCAGCTAATCTGGTGGAAGAATCATTACCATATTACATGGAAATCAGACGCGGCTATATGCTGCGTTAGTGTAATAACTAGTATAAGCATACCCAGATATCAATATAAAAATAACTTACAGCTGCAGTCATCCAGTTGGTGCAACGTGTCTGACGATATTGGGCCGACCAGGCTGTGCACCTTGCATAGACCACGCTAGTGTATATCCACGGATCCTTGCGTCTGTGTCTCTCATGCACTAGTAGGCGCATGCGGTGAGCACCCGGGTAAAAGCGATGAATCAATCTGCACTGTGCTGATGGGCTGCCACGGCTCTGATCGTTTCGAGGCGACTTGGCGTCCTTTCTTCCAACAATCGTCAGATATCCCGCGCAATCATTTCCAAGTGGACTTCCAGGGTTCCCATGTACCGGGATGACTTTGGAACATGCCCCCCTTGTTGTTGCACGCGGGTTGCAACTGCTTCCGAGGTTTCCTCGTAGAGCTCAAACACCATCCCCGCCAGTTTCGATAAAACCGGGGGTCACTTCATGGATAAGCCGAACATCGAACTTGAATAATCGTGAAGACAGATTCCAAGTCTACTTGACTGCATGGATAGCGCACCGTGAACCTGTTGCAATGACAGTTTCTAAGTTGACATTGTGTCCACCACTTCTGATGAGTCCCAACCTGACAGTCTAGCAAAAACGGTCTCTACCCTTTGTCGTACGATTTACCATCTTGTTAGGGCCCTGCCTGACCTTGAACAAGGCGATACCATGCACACTACAGTGCTTCCAAAAGCTTGCCCCTAAAGACCGTGGGACGTGATTCCACTCGAGACTACGTCAGAATACGCAACAAGTCACTATTCTATGTGATACTCACCGAGGGTGTCAGATGAATACCAAGTTGAAAGAAAGCTCCTATGCTGAGTGCTAATTTAAGAAAACGGACTTCACTTACAACTGGGCAACTACAGAGTACTTCGTGTACTGATTCCAACCTTCAAGTGCAAGCCACCAAGCTTTAGGGACGAACACAACTGTTTTACCTATTCTCCGAATCTCTACTCCGTACAAGACATACAGGTATACAGTTCCAAGGTTCCAGTCAAGCACATTGTGAGAACAATCATCAATCAGCATGATTGAAAGTTTAGTTATTAATATCATCCGCGACCCAGCCGTGGGGCGAGTCGACAGGAGATCTATATTCTCATCACAAAATATATGAGACACGAGGGTCCAAACGCCAAAGACAAAACCAAAGACAGAGGGGGAATCAAATCATCGAGAGCACATCCAGAACATTAAATCACAACTTCATATACATCCCAGCCAGCGCATCGACAATTCCATCCCGCTTCTGGACAGAATGGTCCTTGAACATATCTCGCACAGCGACATTGCTCTTCAGCTTGGACTTGAGATCATCGAGTTTCGAGCTCTCCGCTAATGCTGCACTGGCTGTGTCACTTGCTCCTTGGCTATCCGTTAGATTACCCACCAGCCCACTCAGACCGCCGACACTATGCAGGGCATCGGTGATACTGCTGTTCCCGCTGAGGAGATTGTGGATGGAGTTTTTGAGAAGATCGGCGACTCCCAAGTTGGCTGTTAATGTCAGGCCAGACATCACCTTCGTGTAGTAAGGTACCAGCGTTCCGTTCCAGGTAATGCTTGTGGTAATAGTATCCAGGGCTAAGTTGCCGGTCTTAAGAGCCGAGGCTTGGGATGCGAGGACCGCGCCTAGGTTGTGGATGACCTTTGATATGTCCAAGACACCGGTCAGAGGGAAGGTGTTGTTTCCGGGGTAGATGGTAACATCTTTCAAGGTTGCGTTGCCGATGGTGAGATTGCCACTCTTCACATCCAAAACGATCGTGCCCAGGTCTAGGGTGAGTAGTGAATGGTTTGGAAGGGTGGCGTTGCCCTGGAGGTTTGAGCCGTCATCGCCCTTGGCGACGAGACCCATATCGGAGACTGTGAAGCCTTTGAATTGATCCAATACTGAATACAGGCGTTAGCTTTTTGATTTCAGGGCGCTTTTTTTTGTCATCATCTCGGCTTACCTGGTGATACGACGTCTTTGTCCATGGTAACCTTGGACTTGAGGACGCCCAGGTACGACATTGTTGTACCCTTGATCGACAGTGCGGTATCCTTCTTGTTCACGACATTGTGCACATATTCCACCCAGGTGGTCTGGTTGGAGATTGGCGTCTCAACGTCCTTAACCGCAAGGGTGCTATTACCCTTGATGACCTTTCCGTCAATGGTTGTGTTGGCCCATGCATTGCTTGCACCCGCGTCGCGCACGAATAGATCCACGTTGATTGGGTCAATGCGCACGGGTAGCGCGAGCTTCAGGTTGATCGCCGATTCCAGGGTCAATGAGATCATGTCCGGTCGCGGGTTGAGAACCGCCGCGCTCACGAGAACCAAGTCAGACTTATTGACGACCATCTGAGAGATAGCGGGGATGGCAACCAAGAAGCTATAAATTGGGGTTTAGTTATGACTTCCAATGCTGTGGTGAGCACGCGACTTACAAGACTGGTAAGAAAATGGCCAGGAAGATAATGGTCACGAAAAGATGCAAACACCAAAATCGCTTCCAATGGCGTTGGAATTTCTCTTTGGCTTTCAATTTCTTTGTCTCCAATGACATGCCACCAGCCGATTCGACCTGGGCGAGACCGGCGCCTTCGTCGGCATTTTTGGAGATTAATGGGCCACGATGGATGCCGAGGGAGTATTTGGCATTGTTGGCAGTGAGATATGCTGGCCTGTCATCTGTTTCCCCCATGATAGCGATTGGCAGACATACGGGGAGAAAAAAGGGCTAAGCCTCAGGGGAAATCACATAGTGCTTATATGTAGTATTTAGTGTTATGGGGGGTTGCCCCCCCTCGGACCCTCATGAAGCCCCAGACTTCGGACGCTTTGAGGACTCCGTAGCGGGTCCTAACCAGTGGGTTCACAAGAATTAGAAAAACGCAAAAGGCCAATGATTCAGTCAAGCGGGTTCGCGTCGGAGCAAGACTCTCTTTTGTGAGTGCATGACGCAGAAAAGGGAGGGATCGTCGGCCGGAAATGGCGATCTGCTACGAACCGCGGCTGAAATCCACCAGAGAACGAGACTATTCACATGGGCCGAGAAGATCATCCTATCATATTGGACTCCAAAAACTTGGCTTTTACAACTTTGCGGGGGGACGCTGTTTGAAGTCAACTTTGGGGCGAGGCCATTTTCAATATTAATGACTCTGCAGAACCTCCCCTACTCACCTACTCATCATCTATCACCATCATGTCTTCCATCTCACCTGTTTCCACTGTAGATGAAAAGCAATTCGGGGCTCTCCCCACAACCATCTCAGATGCGGCCCCTTCGCATTCTGACTCTGGCCGCCTCCACGCCCTGGAGCAGCTAGAGATCATCCCCAAAATGCTTCAAGAGGGCATCATCTTCGCTGGCGCAGGTGCAGCCCTTCTTCTACAAGCTGCACTACCTGGAATCCGCGATGGATCAACCGGCGGCCCCAAAGAGCTCGCCACCGAGCTCATCGATGTAATGCAAGCCCATATCAGCTACATCTCCTGTCTGGTATTTGGCAATCGCGCCGAGCGCAAGACCCTCCTGGATCTATTGCAAAGTGGCGAACGACCCCTGCTGGGTAACGGCCACTCCAATCGGTTTACAGCCCACCCCTCACAGCAGCTGTGGATGGCTGCAACATTATACGTTACCACAACAGACGTCTACCAGCGCGTCTACGGCCGCGTCGATTATGCAACTGCTCAACGCGCATACAGCGAATTCACCCTGCTGATGTACTGTCTGGGCGTACCATCCGGGACATGGCCTGCATCCCGAGAAGAATTCTGGTCCTACTGGGACGATCAGGTGTCTCAGCTGACGGTCTCCTCGGATGCGGCGCAGTTCGCAAAGGACCTCAGAGAGAGTACGGAGATGCCGCGCTGGGTGCAGTCTATGAAGCCGTTCCTGCGGGTGGCGATGATTGAAATGTTGCCTCCGCAGTTGCGTGATGCTTATGGATTGCGCTCGACGGTGGCTACGAGAACGCTTTATCGTACTTACATGGGACTGTCGGTGGCTGTTTATCCTGCTATGCCTAATAAGTGGAGGGCGTATCCTTACCGGTTTTATCAGGATCGTTTGAAGAAGCAGTTGAATGTGGTTTAATTTCCAAGGTTGCCTTTTTTTTTGTATATACCCGTCCATTATGAGATATGCTTCTGCTTGATTTTGAGGTGTTTCAATTATTTGATGTACTTAAGTAATTGGATTTTTTCAATTTTCTGTATTTTTATGGTGAAGCTGTCATTGATCGTGTATTTCCCCCTTCTAATAAAGGTGGTCGTGTAAAAATAAAATGATAGTCATGATTCGTTCCTTCTAGTCCTCACAATGATCCCAAGATACCACCCAGAAGCTTGGAAACGTCCTCCACCAGCTATGAATTGTCAGTATACTTGTTTTCAGAACGGAAGAGATGAAGGAATTGATCACGTACTGGCGTCGCATCCCCGATAAGAGTCGTCGTGTTATCGACAAAGCTCTTGGTCAACAGGGAATGTGCGTTGTTCAGAATATCCTGCAAGATATCGATATTGTCGGACTTGAGCAGCTTGGCCGCACCATCGAGAATGGTATCCAATTTGTTGACATTATCCTTGGTCAAGAGACCCGAAACACCACCTAGGATATCGGGCAGTTCCTCGAGTAGTCCGCCAGTGGCGGCTGGTGCCGCAGCAGCAACGGGATTGGGTCGCGGCTCGGGAGCAGCCAGGGCCAAGGGAGCCAGGAGTAAAGGGAAGACGTGGAAGAAACGCATGGTCAAGAGCTTCTGCTGTAGTTGGAGAAAGAAAGATCTCCCCTGGCGCAAGTCTTATAAGCGATGTTGACTTTTCTCCCACTCAATCTAGACCCTGTTTTCCGTAGTCAGTCTGTCAATTAGCGTGACAGCTAGCTTTGGGGCGTTCCAAAGCCCGCTTGGCCGGATGAGGGTTATCTCGAACCATGGCCGAGGAAGTGTTGATAATCATGTGAAATACTCGACATTTTCCAAGGTTGGAGAGAGGAGAAAATCGATCCAATCCCAACACGAGTTCGATACGACGCCAAACTCCCCCGCATCCAGGTTTCACCCCAGATGTGCCTGTTTGGGACAAGATCGGCGGGTTGGAGGCGGATCGGCCCCTTTTTTGAGAATCACTTGGCCGCTTCTGGTTTAGCGTCTTTTCAGGGTCCTCGGACTCCAATCCTGTCAATTCGGCTCGGAGCAAAACTTCGATCTACGGTGTCCAGCTGCATACGAGACATATATTGGACTGGGCGCTGCCACCTCGTCATGCACCTGCATATTTCCATATTAATTAATCTACTTGCTCAGGGCCGAACAGAACAGCATGTGCTTCGAAAGGCTTAATGTAACCTAGCCCTGAGGCCCTGAAGGTAAGCTCCACTATCCATGGATCCGACGATATGTCGGACTGGAAAAGTCGAAGAACAAATTGAAGGGCAGCAAAATTGCATCTACGAAATTCGGGTTCAGTGGGACTGCCAGTTGAGAGTGGAGAGTTCCAGGTTCCAAAGTTGCAGCTAAAATTTTTGAATATCTGAATTTCTAGATCTCATATCTCATCAGCTCGTCTACCATAAAATACGCAGAAGCTAGGTCGTATACGAATCCGCCTTCTCCACTTGATCTAACGACCGTTGCATCGAATCAGACTCCACCAGGGGGGAAAAAAAGAAGAGGAAGAAGAAAAAGTGGATCACAAAGCAAGTGCTAGCCCAAGCACACTCAATGCACCCATCACCGAGACAGTCAATTCCGTGGGTGCAGCCGCACTTGAGGAAGTCGAAGTCGAAGATGAAGATGAAGACGAGGACGCAGACTGCGAATCTGCCCCGGTCGCAGACGTGCTTTGAGCCTGGGATTGCGTCTGCGTCTGCGTTGCCGTTTTGGCATACGCCCCCGTTGTGGCTGTCAAAGCGCCATCTGAGATCTGCGAGCGCACCACGGACATGTAGCTCTTTACGTCGGTGGGGAGGGCACTGTACCAGGCTGGTGTGGTGCCGGCGTTGAATTGACTGGCTAGTGATTTGCGCTGCTCTGGGTTGATCAATTCCCAGATTACGGATACTGGGACTGCTGAGAGGATCTCGCCGATGAGGGATCTTGGCGGGGAGGAGATGTTCCCGAAATTGGCACTGGCTGTTTGGTTGGCGGTCATGTGTGCTCTGTTTCATGTTAGATGGGAATTGGGTATTGGTTATTGAAGGGGACGTACAGTGCGCTTGAGACGGCACCGATGTTGATGCCATTGTCAGTTGTGTCTCGGCGGTGCTGATGCTCGGCACAAGCTGTTGCCAGAAATAATAAGACAGCTGTGAGTTTCATGATTCGTATAAAGGAAATTGGATACGAAATTCAGCTTCGCCTGGGTAGAGAGGGGAGTATATCAAATGCTTAGCCTTCTAGTATACCAATTGAGCATGGTACAACTGCAAGTGGAAACGCCACAATCCTTGATCTTGAACTCGCTTCCAGGGTTCTAGATCATGTCTCAGTCTTGACCTCGGATGGTCAGCAGCGGGGAAATTGTCATTCCGGGGCCGGAGATTTTCACATTCTCTGGGGCTTTGGGTCGCTAGACGGAGATTGAGTTGCGTCCGGTGCAGATCAGATGCTCATCTGTGAACGTTCCGAGGTTGATGAGACGACATGTCAGATCCTCTGCGGGGTTTTCGCCATCGATCTGACCTCGCTTACTCTGTGTAGCTCTCTTCGTCAATGACAGCTATAGTCGTCGGTGAACACTTAATCTTGCGATACTACAAGATGCCCTGGACCCGTGGTCCTGGGTCTCTGACCCCTGGATTCCAGTAAACCTGATCCTGTGAGCTGTGAAATGGACTGGTGGGTACCTGAGGGGCAATGTTGCACGCTTTTGTATCGTCACATCCAAGTCTACCCTGTTTGCAGATGGATATCCCGGGCACGTAATCAGGTCTAGAGACAAATTCCTACAGGAGAAAGGAAAGAGATGCTAGAGCTCTGCTTCAAACAGAGCCTCAAACCCTTTCTTCTTCGAATACAAGGTATTCTACAGACACTAGCAAGGTCGACTCCGAAATGAGACAAAGAAGTAAAGTAAAAATGGCAAATTCAATTGGATATCACAGCAAAGCCATCGTAAAAATCATGATAGAAGAAAGGCAAAACAAAGCTTACTCGCCCTGCTTCTTGGTAATATCAGCCTCAGCACCACGCTGGCGCACCTTGCCCTCATCGTGCATATCGCGGTACTTCTGCTCCTCCTCACGGTCACCCTTGACAGCAGCACCGACAGAGCCCAGAGCGCCCTGAGCACGGTTCTGGATACCCTCACCCCAGTCCTTGAGCTGGCCCTTAGCCTCCTGCTCCTTTCCAGCGGCGTTTTGCTCAGCGCCGGTGCGACGGAGGTTCTCGTTGCCGATGAGGTTACCGACGGCTTCCTTGGTTGAGCCGAGGGTTTGGTCCCACTGGCCTGTTGGGCGGTTCTCGTTGTCCTTGGCCACGGCGCCGGTGTTGGGGTCGGCGGAGAAGGGGCCTAGCTTGGCGGTTGTGTGGGAGGCTTCGTTCTTGGCTTCGCCTTCGGCTTTCTTGACATCGCCCTTGGCCTGGGGTTGTTAGTGGGGTCGGAGGTGGAGGTATTCAGCAGGGCTTACCTGAGTGGAAGAGTCGCCGGTCACAGTGCCCATGGCACGTTGGGCGAGACCAGAAGCCTGGTCCAAGTAGGACTGGCCGGTAGAAGCGTTTCCGTCAGACATGATGTAGATTGTGGGTGGTTGGTTGATAGATGGTAAAGTATGGAAAGTGGAAAGTTGGAGAGTGAGAGAGTGGTGTTTTATGTGGAAGCTCAAATATGTCCGAAAATAAACAAAGAGGGCGACTCTTTATAAGTCGTTTGTCAAGTGTAAACAAGTCTATATCGATGACGTCATATGATGTAGAAGGGCTGACTGCTGCGTCATCAGCCACAACCTTGGAAGATTTGACGATTCGAAGATTCTAGTACAGAGTCATGATGGGATTAATTTCAGCAGATCGACAAAGTGGCACGTTTCTAATCCCAGTGATATCACACGTGGTACAATTGTTGCACGAACTATGCGCGCTACGTATGGCATGTTCATAGTTCTTGGTATACATCCACAGGTCTAGAGGACCAACATAGAATACTATCTCCAAAGATACATACCCAGATACTTGAATGTATGTCTACCCAGGTGAACTCTTTATCTTGATGAGTATGGGGTCAGGGTGCAGCTCAAGTCGAGGGGCACATTCGGCCAATATAAGCTCTAGACTAAAGGACAATCCGAGAATGACAGTAAGCTTAGTTCTTAAATCCAACGACCAGCGAAAGCCATGCAGATCCTGCTGTAACTCGCGGCTAATTCACTTCAAATTCCTCATGGCGCTTCATGTACCTAGACTATTTACAGTTATGAATCAAACATGCAACCCAAACGCCAGCAAGAAAATGCATCGCTCAAGACAAAACTCAGTGAATCACCAATGGCAAATCCCCCCCTCACTCTCCTCAGCAGTCCAGGTGCCACAAAGACCAACAACCTCAAGATGACCATCAGGTTGTTCGCCAACTTTACTCAACGAGGCAAAGGCCTTATCGGCGGGGTTACTTAGCAGTCTCCGAGCCCACGCGTCGATAGCCGGCTCACAGGTCTCATCGCGCGCCTGCTTGAGGAAAGGAATCAATGCGGTGCCTCCTGTACCGCGCATTTTCTTCTTCTCGCTCGTGGCAGTCGCCAGATTCGTGCGTCCGGTATTGGGTTTCGCGCGCGATTGGACAATAATGTAGCGAGATACCATGGTTATATGCTTGTCGCGCAAGACGCGGAGCATGGCAAGACATGCGTCGTAGGCAATGCAGAGGGCGGAGTCGGACTTGCGTGCTTCGACGAAGGCTCTGATATTCGACACGGACTCTATATCTTCCAGGAAGCGCCTGTGAGGACCTGGCATATATTTGCGCATGTCGCGGATGAAGTTGTTACGTGATTTGGTGTCAGGTTTATCCTTGTCATCGCGGCTAGTACCAGTAGGTCTGTGTTCGATACCAAGGACGATATCGAAGAATTGGATGAGTGAGCTCTGTGCGTTGCTACCGCCGCCATACTGACGATATTCCGGGTTGTGACCGTCGTCGTATAAGAGACCGTTTGGCAGGCCTGCGTCAGACATGTTCTTGCTTCCAGCCAGGTAAGGGCGGATGCGATTATAAAAAACGTAGGGATCGCAGTTCTCGTACATCCTCTGCAGCAACGAGCTGGTATCATCAATGATTTGGGCCAAACACTGTAGACGCGCGGTAACGGTGAGGCTGTCGCCTTGGCGGGCTGCAGTGATGGCCTCGGTCATGAGGGGGATGGCATCGGCTCCGCGTGCCTCCATGGCGACAGAGACCAAGAAGAACCATTGCTCGTCTAGAGACCCAGTGAAGGTCTGTAGGCATGCCAGATTATCCAGGGTATCGGCTGGCTGGTCGGGGAAGATGGGCCTGTAGTTCCAAAGACACACCCCGGCATAGGTTGCGACGGGGGGTACTTCGAGTCGCTCGCAGACTTCGAACAGGGGTACTGTGATCTGAGGTGGGATCCTCTTCGCAGAGTCAGTACTGGACTACAGGATTACCGATGGGACGAGTGAATACCTCTTCTGGTTGGTTGCCACTCCACACATAACCATGCAAGATGAATACAAGTACGACATAGGCACGACGCCACTCGGCATCGGTCTGGAGGTGGCAGGTGGAGAGTATGGGCAAACGATCCACCATCGATCGCAGACCTTTGCTCAAGACCAGTGCCTGGAGGTTCTGAACAACCTTCTCCCATTTAGCGTAGTAAGGATCTGGGAGGATCTCTAGGGGCAGCTCCGCGGGAAGGAACCCATAGCCGGGAGCAATGCCATAGTCGGCGGGAGATGGTACTGGCGGTAACATGGTGGCTTGAGGGTATGTGTACTTGGGTGGTCAGTTTCCCGTTCTATCGCAGTCGCAGTCGCGGTTGCATCCAGTCGCGTGCCTTCCTCGTATGATCATATGAGAAAAGAATGAGCACTGCCGGATCTCAGTCCCGAGTCTCGGTTTCGGAGGATTCAAAGGATCCAGAAGATCTTGATGAAAACGAAATGATTGAAAGTTGCACAAAGCAATTGATGAGAACCAGGAAGAATACAAGGCACCAGAACCAGGAACGTCTAGGAACGTCTTGAGGGACCACTGGATTTGCCCCCCTACAACGGATGGAGACGGAAGAGACTCGGATAAATAGAATTCAATTGGAATAGAGACATGCTTAAACCGTCAGAGCAGAGTTTTCGGTTAAAGCACGTAATTTCACCGGGTATCCTTGGAAGGAACAGCCCATTTCTAAGCCGGAGGAACCTGGGAGACAAGAGTAATGATAAGCAGTACCCTCCGATATAGGACGGGAAAGAGTGACATTTAGAGAGCACCGGGGGCAGTTTAGAGGAGTGGATCAGAGAGTACCGGGGGAGAAATAGAGTGCCAAACAGTCGAATAGTAAGGAAATAGGCCTGTCGACCAAGGTTCGTTTTATACGGGCCCCCAGCAACTGGCGCTCATTGCCAAGACCATTGAGTGCATCCGCGACACCCCCCTCGGTGGGTCTGCATTAAGCGAGCAGAAATTGAGTGTCAGAAAATGGCCCCAACTCCCGGTTTACACCGGGCACACGGGCTAAGAAGGAGGGGGTGAGCCATTTTCGGTCTGTCTCGCTTAACTTGGCTTCAAATTCGCTTCACTCACTCTGCTCCGCATGCCAGCTCCAGCCTCCATTCGGGCCAACGTCCATCTCTGGGGTATACTTCAGGATACGTCAGATCTTCTTGGTGTATAGTCCTGCGTTTTTCTCCTTTTTTAGAAAATAAAAACCACATCGTCTTCCTTCACTTTGGCAAGAAATCCGCTGTGGAGACTTGATGGAAATGGAAATTCGAACAAAAATCCCAATTTGAATATGTTTGCCTGATGATTCAGGCATTACCAAAAATCACGTGTCTGGCCTCTGTCACGAAATATACATGACAGCCCGGAGTACATGCCAAAGTACTTGAGTATATAATGCATCTCATAGCTCAGAGCGTACAATCACATCCTCGCAGCCCCGGTCCCGCGTAGGAAAACTAAACACTGCCGGGATGGTATTGTTCAATGCGATATTGATCAACGTCGGTTCTACAAGCCATTAGTGTTGACATAACCAAACTTTTAGACCCGCAGCTATACCTACCGTTGAAACGGAACTGCGGCCATCCGTAGCGAGTCAGACCATTGTAAGGGTCCTTCGCAAAGGCAACCCAAGCTCCTGTGCAAATTGGTCAAATGTCAAGGTACAAACCCAGCTCGATCCCAAAGTGCCTCACCTTGAATGTATTTGCTAGCCTGGACTTCGATATCTGAGGATGGGTAAACTTTCGACAAATTGTACGTCCCGAAGATCATAGGTAATTCGGCTATTTTGTTGTTAGTCCAATTCCAGGCTACCCACTCCCCGTGACATCTTACACCCATGATATGCTCCAATCCAAGTGGTTGGACTAAGACTGCCGAAATTACCGTGATATAGATACCTCCAAGTGGGAATGTGGCTCTTGACTCGAATTCTGCCCCGAAGTCAGGCCATATAACCTGCAACTCGACATTAAACGGATACCAACCTCACCGATTCACGAAGAGGGCAGTTGTATTTCACCTGCCCAGCCTCGTAGATTTCTGTTAAGTTGACCGAAGTTTGATTCAAAGGGAATAGGGCTGCATATTCACGCTCAGTAATTCCTGCCAGTGTAGGCTGGTATGATACGTTTCATTAGCTCCGCAGTAACATCCATAACTCCCATGCTTACCAAACGTGCTAATTGGCCTCTCCTAGCCCTGGCAGGGTAGTCAGAGAAGACAAGTCTCTCGTCAAGAACCGGGTAGAAATTGTAGTTTCCATGGGCTCGTGTTTCCAGTATTTTCATGATGGGCACTTGACGCATGCAGTCGAGGGACTTGGCTCCAACGCCGCACCCAAGATCTCTAGATAGATTATTCCAGTTTTCGTAATCTGGAGGAGTAACTAGTAATGGGGCGGTTCCTGATTGAAGAGCAATCGCTCTGACTAGGGGGTTCTCGGGATACTATGATGCCCAGGTCAATAGAGGCAAAGTAAAGGACAAAACGTATTTGCTTGCCGCATAAGAGTACAGGTCTGCTGAAGAAGCACCGGCAGATTGACCGAAAAGGAGGATCTTGTTTGGATCACCGCCAAATTTGGCAATGTTTTGGTGAACCCATTCGATTGCAAGTCGCTATGAAGTTCAGCTCACTTCGTTTTGATGAATTGACTTGCTCACCTGGTCCAACAATCCAAAGTTTTGATTTTTCGGGTCCAAGTCAGGGGAATCCGGATAGCCGAAGACAGTAAGTCGGTAACTTTGTGTACTTTGAGTCAAACAAAATGGGCCACGGGGGTCAGCGAATGCTTACTTGAATGTAACAACAATGATATCCTCATTGTCTTGCACCAAATAGGTTCCATCGTAATACCCAACCGATCCTGATCCCGAGAAAAAACTTCCCCCATGAATGAACATCATAACTGCTGCTTTCTCTTCTCTCTTTTGGCGCTTGCGTTTGGCAGAGGGAGCCCAGATGTTCAAATAAAGACAGTCTTCGGATATGTTGGCCTTATTCCATATCTTGTACGGTAGCACATTCCAAATGGAATGATTCGAGTAAATGTAGACTTGGGCACAGGGATTGCTAAATGAAGAGGCATCAACGAGATTATGGGATAATTTCGGGAGAGGAGGTGTCCATCGTAGGCTTCCAACTGGCGGTTCTGCGTACGGAATACCTATGAAACCGCGGACCGTCTCGGCAGTGTTGTTGTACTTTCCGCTGATGATGCCGCTAGAGGTCACGATCTGGAGTTCCAGGGGTGGGTGTATGTGAGAAGTCGCTTTCGCCCAGAGCAGACTGAGGAATAATGGAAAATACATCTTTGGGTTCCAAGAGGAGCTTGGTTTTCGTCTCTATGTGGATTCATCCGTATATTTACATCCCCCCGAGAACAGCCCCTCGGTGGGTAAACATAGCAAAGTTCAAGTAAAAGAACATTTTAAGAGTACGGAGCGTAGTGTGAAACTGCTGTACTTTAACATCCGATCTTGTTGTCCAGTAGTTGATATCTGCCTTTGCATTCTCATCATGATTTCCAAACTTGAAGCCATGATCCTAGCTTGTTTTCCACATTTCTGATGCCTCGGCCTCAACCCAACTGAGATAGACCCAGTGAGGTCTAGAGCTATGCTAGGTCGCTCAACGGTGTTACAAAAAAGTGAGTATTTGAAAACATTCGTCTTCGGATAAGTGTCAAGGCAGAGTGTGAGTTGTGGGTACTAACTTTGTGCGGGCTAACCTTGGCTCTCAAACGTTCAACTCACCCATCTTCATAGCATAGAATACAACCTGGGAGGTTTCAAGATATTTTGCCCATGCAAGAACCCATTGGGGAGAATCCAATTTTATGTCAACGTGACTATTATGGAAACAGACCTTCACACGATCTTCTAAATGGACCACAGGCATATACGAAAGGGCAAAAGATGAAATTGAAAGAGAGTCAATTTGAGAGTAGATTATTCTCAGTCTGTACATAGTGATAATGTTGTTACACGTCAACGCCGTCCCACTTTTCTCAATTAATAACAATCAGTGCTGGCTCCACTCAATCGTGTTCAGGTCGATGCCATCCTGCACCAACTCCCAGAGTGGGCTCAGTTCACGCAGGAAAGACACACGGGCCTGCACAGCCTTCAGAACGTAATCAATCTCCTCGTCCGAGGTGAAACGACCAATACCGAATCGAATACTGCTGTGGGCGCTCTCATCACTGCTGCCCAGGGCGCGGAGCACGTAGCTGGGCTCCAGGGAGGCAGAGGTACAAGCGCTGCCGGAAGACAGAGCAATGTCCTTGAGGGCCATGAGAAGGGACTCGCCCTCGATGTAGGCGAAGGAAATGTTAACGCAGCCGGGGTAGTGCGCCTTGTCGTCACCGTTCAGAGTGGTGTGTTCCATGGAGAGGAGACCCTCACTCAGGCGCTTGGAAAGACGCTCGATGTGCTTGGTATCGTACTGTAAATTCATGTCAGTATATGATCTGTTATAAGATAGCAACAACAAATTCATCGACCAAGCTCATCACCCCTGCAATCGACATCACGGAGGCCGAGTACCATGCCCAAAGGACACGGAGCTACCACCCAGACAACTCCAAAGCAATTCTTCGCAGTATATAATCATCGCGGTAAAGACATAAAACAACTCAAAGAGAAACTTCTTACCTCCATGTCAGTGGTAGCAAGACGACAAGCCTCACCGAAGCCCACAATCAAATGCGGGGCCAGAGTTCCACTGCGCAGACCTCTCTCTTGGCCTCCACCGGTGATGAGGGGGTCAAGACGAACACGGGGGCGGCGACGGACAAAGCAAGCACCAATGCCCTTGGGGCCATAGATCTTGTGGCTGGAAATAGACATCAAATCGATGTTCAGCTTGTTGACATCCAGAGGAATCTTTCCAACAGCCTGCGCGGCGTCGGTGTGGAAGAAGATCTTCTTGGACCGACAGAGACGGCCAATTTCCTCCAGAGGTTGGATCACACCGATCTCGTTGTTAACAGCCATGATACTGACAATGCAAGTCTCAGGGCGCATAGCCGCTTCAAGGTCGGACATGCGGACTAAACCATTGTTCTGAACGGGCAAGTAGGTCACTTCGAATCCCTCATCTTGCAAGTGACGGCAGCTGTCCAGCACACACTTGTGCTCGGTCTGGGTGGTGATGATGTGGTTCTTCTTTCCGGAGCGACCAAAGAATCGCGCAACACCCTTCAGACTCATGTTGTTGCTCTCTGTCGCACCGCTGGTGAAGATAATTTCCTTGGGGTCAGCCCCGATCAACTTGGCGATATGCTCACGGGCCTCCTCGACACCCTTCTCCGACTCCCATCCGTAGGCGTGTGTGCGCGAGTGGGGGTTACCGTAGATACCAGTAAGGTAAGGCAACATCTTGTCGAGAACTCGGGGGTCCAGGGGTGTGGTGGCTTGCATGTCGAGATAGATTGGGCGGGTGCCCTGGTCCATAACAGTGGCCTGCTTTAAAATGCCGGCTGTAGGGCTCATTGCTGTATCTCCGGAGGTCGCCGATCCAGGCAGCTTGACTCCCGCAGGGGCCACACCAGCCTGTTTCATGAAAGACTTTTGCTCTTCCTTGATTGCGGCATCGACATTGACCTGAGCTTGGTCGACCTTAGTTTCGGTGACATATGAACGGGCTCGCAGACCGGTGGCGACCCGGGGAACGCGAGAACCGAGGGTGGGAAGGCGCCTGGAGAAGGCCGAAGCCTGTCTCCAAGCAGCAGGAGCAGCACTTTTCATCATGGTGATAATATGTGCTGCGATACCGAAAGTGGGATGAAGAGGGATCAGAGATGACCCCGACATTTTGTTATCGTCTCCCCAATGACAAAGATTCGGATTATCCCGATTTGGTTTATCCGGTCGGAGATAATCCGGTCGGAGATGTATGAGGCCGAGATGAGCTCCGAACTTCACGACTTTCCCGTCAATACGGAGTATTACCCTTTCGATAATATATTGGATTTTGTGAGGGCTAGGACCCATCTAATACTATTCTTTTATCTTCTCAATCCCGTTTGTTTAAACAAACTGAAACTGAAGAAGCTAGAAGTCCTAATCTTTACATGATCACCGGTGTCTTCACTTACCCAGCTTTAGTAGCACTACCAAGATTCTTGTTTTGGGAGCTCAGGCTCCCAGATGTTGTTCTCAGATACTTTTGTTCTCGGTCTTGGACAATGACAGTTCAGGCTTCACAAAAGTACTCCTGTTTTATTTGCCGATGCTCTCCGCTCAATGAAAGCCATCAGTGCGAGAATATGAAAGCGTCAGGTTAGACTGACTTTTTCTCGCGATATTGTATTAATGAATGCTATAGAATCAATAAACATTCCTCATGATAGGAGCATGATTTGGGAGAACACAAAATCTAGTCAGTGTATTATTCTACTTGGTATTAATCTCTTGTGAACAGGCTCCTAGTGCGCTTGAGTGGCATTTGGGAATGATGACAACCTTGCAGATGTCCACTGTAAGAGATTTGCTTCCACATGTCTTACCTGGACGCTCGGCAGAGCTGCTTTCAAGGTAGAAATTTCAAGATTTGTCCCCCGTTGCACAGTGCCAATACAACCTTGGATCATGTACCAATTCGCCTGGATAGGTTAATTATCGAGAATTCTTTCAAGAAGCTCGGGGCTACAAAGATAATTTTAGACCCTCTTGAACTCCTCGGCAAAATATCATATATTTTCTTTCCTGTCCTGTATCTATAATTATGCTTATACTTCAGGCGTCCCGTCCATGCACAACATGTGGGGGCGTATTTTGACGGATCTTCCGCGCTTCTGCAGTAAGAATTCAGGGGCAAGCATATGACTAGCCAGGCCGTAAAAGCATAGTCGAATCTGGTTAGACGCAAGTTAAGAGCATGGGCGATGATTCGTGTTTCCCTAGACGTTGGGACTTCAACCCAGTTGGTCAGAATAGGCGTCCGACATAGGCCTGAGGCTCGACGCTTTTTGGTATGGCCTCAATTCTTGGCACTGAACAAAGTAACCTCTTCAAAGTTTGGTAACCAAGACACCAAACAGACCATTGGTGTTGATTAGTTGGGTGTATGTCGATCATTTACCAGAGTAGAAGGGCGTATGTCCTTCGTTGAAGTGATCATCCCGCCATGGTTCAGCTGGAGAGACCAGGCAAGACATCGTTCGGGGTATATAAGTCCCTAGATATCCTCGAGTATTCCCAGATACCAGCAGTGAACAGGTCCCAACGCGTGGAACAAGCACATCTTATACATACCTCATTGACTTCTGTTAAAACTTCAATACCCTTCAAAATCTCGCCAACATGAAGCTCAACGTCATTGCCGTCCTCAGCCTCACCTCTCTGGCCTCGGCTGCCAACATTAAAACTTTCTGGGGTGAAGGCTGCAAAGGCGGCTACCTAGGTCACCCCGGAATCAAGGCCCGTCAATGCGGCAGTGCCCTCCGCACCGAGCCCGATGTCCGCGGTGCCCGCTCCGTGCAGTATCTCAATATGCCCAACGGAGCGCAATGCCTCGGGTTCCAGCAGACGACCCGACCCATCAACGCCTGTGGATCACTCGTCAAGCGAGGCACCGCCGGTGCGAATGGTAAATTCTGCCTGGGTCCGTACGTCGACTTGCAATATGCGGGTGCTAGCTGGGCTCAGCCGGCTCGGAGTGCCGGTATTTCTTCGGCTGGGAACTTGACTGCGGAGGAAACCTGCACCGAGTCTGTGAAGCCTTCTCAGCTCGTTCTTGACGATGGACATATGTATGATTTGACGAAGTTGTCGGATGAGCAGGTTTTGGCTCTTGTGGATCTGGCTCAAAACGGTACCACGTCCGGTGATTTGTCTAGTGACTACACTGCAGCTGAGACGGAGAAGGATGGAGTTGCATCGCGCTTGCAGGAGATGCAGGAGTGATTTGATTTTTGGATCCTTTGCGGCATCCGAGATGGTATGCCATAGCCCAGGTAATGGAGGTTGACATATTTCGTGTATTGCCAGTCACAGTGTTTTTTCCTGATTTTCCAGTTTTGAGCTTGACGTCAGTGTTTTTGGCCGGTCTTCATTTCTCTGTTCTAGTTAGTACCACGAACTATTTGCGATTTGATCTGAATGTCCCGAGTAGGAGTATAGAAGTAGTAATGGCGGAGAACTTAGCCCTAACAGGATCGTCGGGTAAGGCTGCCGTGAGCAGATCAAGGATCTCCGCAGAGGAATGCTGGTGCCTGAGATCCTGCGCCACAAAGTGAAGAGAAGAGTGGACTCTGTAGGGCGCTACAATCCTCCGCAAGTAGTTAGGTCCAAAGATTAAAAAGGAGAGAAAAAGCACAGCCACGTCGTATTTGGCCAAAGTCTTATGTCATAGTTGAATATCGGAAGTTGGGTGGTGAAAACCCCCCCGCCTTGGCAAGTACGCTCTTCTTACTCCGTAGCCTCTCTCTTGTCTCTCTTCCCTTCCTCCTGGTTCTCCTCATCCCTACGACCCCCATCCGGAAGATCCGACATGAGTTTTAAAGGCTTCCAGAAGAGCATTGCGCGTGCGCCACAGCAGTTCAAGGTCAAGTTCAACCTCGGTGAACACACCAAGGACGCTGTCTATACCGATGCCGAGCGTCGCTTCGACGAGCTGGAGAAGGAAACCAAGAAACTCCACGATGAATCCAAGAAATATTTCGCCGCCATTAATGGTAAGGGAGAAAAAAAAAACATCGGCGCCTCCAAAGCCCTCCGCCACTAACGCGTCACAGGCATGCTGAGCCACCAGATCGAATTCTCCAAAGCGGTCGCCGAAATCTATAAGCCTATCTCTGGTCGCGCCTCCGATCCCACCTCCTACCAATTCGAAGGAAACGCAGAGGGTATTCAGGCCTGTGAAGAATATGAAGTCATTGTGCGAGAGCTGCAGGAGGCCCTGGCCCCCGAGCTAGAGATGATCGACAGCCGTGTCATCAGTCCAGCGGACCAGTTGCTCGAAGTGATTAAGGTCATTCGCAAGGTCGCCGTGAAGCGAGACCACAAGAAACTGGACTTCGATCGCCGCAATGCAACATACAAGAAGCTCCAGGAGAAGAAGGACAAGGCGCTCAAGGACGAGAAGGCTATGTACAAGGCCGAAAATGACGTTGAGCAGGCGACACAGGAATTCAACTACTACAACGATCTGTTGAAGGACGAGCTTCCTAAGCTGTTCGCTCTCGAAGCCGAGTTCATCCGCCCGCTCTTCCAATCCTTCTACTATATGCAACTCAACGTGTTCTACACACTCCATGAGCGCATGCAGGGCATGAACATCAGTTACTTCAACCTACAGCTCGATGTCGAAGAGGCGTTTGAGCAAAAGCGCGGCAATATCCAGGAACAGGCGGAGGCTCTCACCATCGTCCACTTTAAGACCAAGGGACTCGGCCGCACCGGGTCGAAACTTGGACCCCCAGGCAAGGGCTCTGACAGCAAGGGTTCTATCGGCCGTGGCCGTTCGAGCTCCACGGCAACGGAAGACAATCCTCCCCCACCTTACTCTTCCGCTGGTGTCAGCCCGAGTCCCACGGGCAGTAACTTCTCTTCCGCTGCCAAGAGCAAGCCCGCCCCTCCTCCTCCACGGGCAAAGCCTTCACATCTCAGCAACAAGCCGGTGGAGACTGTCACTGCTCTCTATGACTACGAGGCACAGGCGCACGGGGACCTTGGTTTCTCGGCTGGAGATGTCATTGAGATTGTTCAGCGCACTGATAACACTAATGAATGGTGGTCCGGGCGAATCGCTGGCCGTGAGGGCCAGTTCCCTGGTAAGTTTTCTCGATTCCTAGTTGGTGCTGTACACTGCTAACCCCTTCCCTAGCCAACTACGTGCAATTGAATTAGCATTGGGTATGGTTAATCTTGGCTTTCTTTTTGGCTTCGGCTTTGGCGCAAACGTGGTTCTATACATAGAGCGTTTTGTAAATAATTTTTGTTTCTAAATGGTTAATTACGCTCTTTCGACGTCTACTCAATATCGTCAGCCACTACTTTGCAATTCATATCTGGAACCTTTGCATCAGTGTACCCTGTCTTGATTTCCCATTCTGGTATCCAACACGGTCTATCATAGATAGTATACGAATATTTGGATAAAACAAGCTACCTTCAACACGAAAACAAATGTTCAAAGTCAATCGGAGCTAGGGAGTAGAACTTCTAGTGTCAATTTGATATTCCAAATGAATTCGGCGAGGCGAAATGAAATAGAGTGTCCATCACTGCTGTAAAATGCCAACAGAAAAGAAAAGTGAAAACAAATAAAGTCGATGCAGAGAGACTATTGTAGATAATGTGACGTGCAAATCAATTATTCGGGGCTAGTTTTGAGTCATTCTCATACAAATAAACGAAAGATATGACCCGAGATACCCTGAATCCATCCAGTAGATCATTCCATTGCCTCAAACCATTGATTGCTTCCTTGTCTCTCGATCGATGGAAATATCATGCTCCACCGAAATGCCGTAGAACGCATCCGTGTCACGCGAGGTCGGTGAGCTCTTGGTCGTCGTTGAAGTACGGTCCGAGTAGCAGAGGGTCTGTGCAGCACCCATTGACGAAAGACTCGTGGGGCTATCCTTTGTTGGGCTGCTAAGGGAACTATCAGCGCCACCAGCAAGCGAGCGCCAGAAGTTGCGATGCTTTTTGTCTTGACTGCGAAGACTCCGCGAGCTTTCCAGGGCAGCACCAGCCCAGATTGATGAGAGGGGGAGTGAGATCACGACCAGGGTCACGACGTTGGAGTTTAACTCTGGGATGACGATGTAGTATTGGGTGATTGAGAAGATGGCAGGAGCGACCATGGTTTGGCAGCCCATGACAAAGATGACTTTCATGGGACCGAATTCACGGACACCAAGTCGGCGCCGTTGATTGATGGCAAAGCCGAGCTTGACGACAAAGACAGTGCAGAAGAAGCAAATGCTGACCGTGAGACTGATGTTGGTTGCGCTTTCCACCCACCAAAGCGAAGCCATGTATTCGAGTGTTATGATCAGCTTGCAGTTCTCGACCATGAACCAAAAGCGGAAGATGATTGGCACCAGAGCAAGCAGGGCGGACAGTCCTAACAGTGGACGTTTGTAGCGCCGACGGAGAGTAGAGCAAACCACATTCAGCTGAAGCACCAGCGAGATTTCGATGCAAACTATGACCAATGTCAAGAATACCGTGGCGGAAATGGACATGGCATATGCGCTGAATGGCACGGCCGTGTAGTCGCCGGAGAAGTATTCATATAGTCTCTCGAATTTGGTCTCGAAATGTAGGACTTGGAAGAGCAGGCGGATGGAATTGAAGAAAAGCGCCAGGCCGTTCAAGATGAATACCGCTGAGCGTCGCTTGTCGGCATGGGTCAAAAGCAGAAGAATCACCAGCAAAGCCAGTGTTGCTCCAAGTTGAACCCCATAGTTGATGCATACGCGGACGTTGTAACCGACGAAGGCATTCACCATTGGCATCGAGACTTCGATGAGATAGCCATCTCTATGCTGAAAGGTGACATTTTGAGTGTATGGGTTGATTGGCGTTAGAGAATCCATGATGCTCGCTGTGATAGTTGCCAAGGAATGAACAGGAAGTTGGTTCTCTGATCACATCAAGATGACAAGGATATACTGACAGGGGTCGAAGATATAGTTTTGGAATCAATATGAAGAATATAGAGAACCAGGGTGAATGTATAGATTCAGACGACCCGAGACAGACAATGTGATAAAGGGCATATGAATGCATCTCGATCATCATGAGAATTCAACATTGTGAGTGTCCGAACGAATTCGATGTAGTCGGCGGGGCGACAAGAATAGGAACAATACTAAAGGAATGCAACAACAATATGAAGCGAGACAAAGGGTTCAGCAATGGCAAAACCTTCGTCTGAGATCATTGACTTCAATGCGTTGCATTCATCGGATTGGGTGCTCGGGTGAGATCGTCGAGGCACTAAGGTTGGTTTTCTTTGTCTTGGACTGGGAGGATTTGGGTCCAACGCAGCCAATATCACATCGAGGAGGTCATCACTGGAAGATTGGGGTCCAGAATTCATGCGATCTGCCATTTACCGTGGCTATGATGTTTTCGCCTCTGAATCATGTCGTCTCACCTCGAGGAGACTGGGCCTGGGCCCCTGTGATGAGCCTGCGTTTGGCCTGCAGATCAAAAAAGTCACTTGAAATCTGAAAAAGAATTTACTTGAGGTCTAAGATATCAGTATATCAGAATTGCAGCTAGAAAATAACAGCGGTGAAGTAATGAGGAATAGAGAATGGCAAAGCTGTAAGCTGTACGGAGCACTGGTAGATGGAGAACGGAGAACGGAGTAGACATGGGAGCTAAAGCTGCGGGGAAGAACGTCGCGACTCAACCATCCACCATGGCCGTGCCTCAAAGGACACTGACCTGGCTTTACAGTGTCCTCACCAAGGTAAATACACTCATTTACTTGCTCTAATTCTGCTAATTATTTTAGGATCACTACGATCCCAAACAGACATACCACGACCCAAATCGGACCTACCACGATGTTGCTAACGCGCTGGCCCAATACCCCTCGCTCTCCCCTCGGACAGATGTATACAGTGAGTCTTTCTTTTCTCTAGATTCCCCCGCTCTCTAACGCATTCTATAGCCTACGAGACGGGCTTCTCGGCCCTCCTCCTCCACCTGGTGGGCACATTGCCTGTCAACTTCCGAGGGACAACATACCGGTTCCCCATTGCGCTTTGGATCCCAAATACATACCCGCGAGAGCCCCCAATCGCCTATGTAACTCCGACGCAAGAGATGACTGTCCGAGTCGGGCAGCATGTAACGCTGGAAGGCCAGGTGTACCATCATTATTTGGCGCACTGGGCTGAAGCCTGGGATGTGAGTATGTCTCAATCGTGCTTGGCCAACCGCTAACATACGTATCGCCAGCGATCTACCATTGCGGATCTTCTATCAATTTTACAAGATATATTTGCCAAGGAACCACCTGTGCGATACCGGCAGCAAGTGCCTCAACCCCAGTCTCAACCGGAGCATGCTCCAACACCGCCGCCATTGCCTCCTCTTCCACCCGGCGTAGGATCTTCACAGACACAGACCCCAATACCTACACAAATCGCGAGTCAAGCTCCGCCTCCGCCTCCACCAAAGCCAGGCGCGAATGAGAACCGCCAACCATTGCCTGTCGATCGATCTTCCTTGCCTCCACTCCCACCCAAAGAGCGAGGCCTTCGCCAGACATCAATTCCAGGTGCATCTTCACCAATAGGACCCCCTGGTGTAAGATCACCCCAGTACCATGCACCTCCAGGCCATGCTGGAGGGCCAATAGGCAGTCCACTGTCCCAGCCACCGACTCAACAAGCAACATCGCCTCAGGGCCCATACTATAGAAATGGAGCCCCAATTCCTCCACAACCGCAATTCACTCAACCACAGCCGGCTCCCTTGCCAACTCACCATCAGAACCAACATCCCCCCTACCCAGCCAACCACCCGCGTCCTCCCCCCGCAGCACCCAAGGCCGAAACACCTGACCTTCTCACCTCCCCATTCGAAGTGGAACTACCCGCAATCTCCGGCCCTGCCCCTCCAATCCCACCAAACCCAGAGAAAGACACCCTCCTTCGAGCCGTCTCCCACTCTCTAGCAGAAACACTGCAACTCAAGGCCGCGCAATCCGACACAGCATCGCAGTCGCTGGTATCTCAGTCCCAATCCCTCCACTCAGCCCTGGCAACTCTCCAAGGCGAGATCTCAGCGCTCAACTCCTTGCACGCAACCCTCCACTCCAACACGGCCGTTCTGCAGCAATCTATCCAGCGCGCAGATGCTACCATCGCCGATGCACCCCCAGACCTACCGCCCATTGACGATGTCCTTGTCGCGCCCACCATCGTAGGTAAGCAGTTATATGACCTTGTCGCTGAGGAGCAGGGGATTCAGCAGGCTCTTTATGCGCTGCAGGCTGCGCTGGTGAAGGGTGTTATTGGTGTGGATTCTTGGTCCAAGCACACACGTAGTCTTGCGAGAGAGGCACTGCTGAAGAGGGCTTTGATTCGGAAGATTGGGCGTGGAATGGGCCTGGAGGAGAGTTTGTAGCTATTTGCTTGTAGATAGATACCCTCATGATAGATGAAGCTTGTCCTTGGCAACCTTGATGGCAAGTTTGTTCATCTTGGATTTCAATCATCTTTCAATATTGGCATTTATAATCCACTGACATACGGGTGTCTGCTGCTCAAGTGAGGTGCCCAGGTGGAGTCAACGAAATACCGTTAGAATGGTGGAATATATATCATGGAACCGTGGAATGTCAGCTCCAGAGGTTCTCGTGCTCCACAGGTGGAGAACATTGAAGGCCTGGATGATCAACGGCCTACAGTGGACCTGCACACGTAGATATGGACGAAGTATATATCATCGTTCCAAGGTTCTACTTCCAAGCTTAAGTACAATTTTTTCAGAGTTCCAATGGGATTTATTTCAGGTCTGACTAAGGGGTCACAACGAGAAAGATTAGATTATTCCTAGAGTTAGACCCACAGCCTATGCGATCGAGACAGAGTTCCAAGGTTCAAATCACAATGAAAGAGAGTATAGATTCAACTGAAGTTTGGTATGCCAACACTCGCTGTACAAGGCATCCAATGATGTAAAAAGGCAGTAACAAGCCGTAGGCTGCATACATACAAAGAATAGAACAAATGACAAAATCGGTACAGGCTTATTTGACCTCGTTAGCATCCGAGAATGGACTCTCTACTCGGGCTGGTGGTGTCCGAGTCGAACTTCGTCCATCGCTGAGACCGGATGTTCGGTCTACATGGCGCTGTGATGACCCTGTTTCTAAGTTGGCGGTTGAGGAGGGGTATGGTAGGTCTTCCTCGTCTGAGGAAGAGCCGTCGAAGGTGGAGATGTCGTGGTTGAATTGGTCACTTGTGGTGGATACTGCTCGGCTGGTGTTGTTGCTTTTGCTGTGCTCAGAGACTTCTTCGATTCGATTGATAGGTTGGGGTTGATTTTCCTTTTTCTTCAGGGAAGGCCCGCGAACCATGACAGGCTTGGCGGTTACGCTGCGAGCCACACAGGAGCTGTTACCCTTGACAGCCTCCGCGCGAGCAAGTTGTGCAGGAGTGATAGCTGGAACGGCAGGCGCATCCGCAGGGGTGACTGTAACGGCGACAGGGGAGTCGTCACCAGGTGCATTGTTTCCAGCACCTCCGTTGTGGATGCTGACGACGGCGGCACGAGAGCGCTGGATCTGCTGGGCGGGAACGGCACTGACAATGGCGTCATTGCGGTAGATGGTTGTCGCAACACTGCTGCGCAAAGTGGGTGAGATGCTCTGATGGCCGGTAGTGGTGGTCCATGAAGAGTCACGCAGGTCACCAGGCATGAAGAAGTGTTGGTCGGGAGAGGCACCGGGAAGAGGGGGAACGGGCGGGACGAGGGAGGCTGGTGTCTCGGGCGGGGAGCGATTGGTGACACCAGGAATGTAGGCGATTTGAATGACGTTGGAGGCACGGGTCAGAACTGTGGAGGCGATGGACTGGCGTTCACTGCGAGCGGCCGCGAACGAGCCATTCTTCTCCGCCTCCTGGCGCTCCAGGCGCTTCTTACGGATGACGAACCACCAGACCAAAAAGACAATGATAGCAATGGCAGCTACACCACCGATGACGCCACCAGCAATGGCCCCAGCGTCACTGCCCCCGGAGTCGGACGGTTGAGAGCCACCCATTGAGACGCATTTCGTAGTGGCGCATGAGTCGCAAGTTTGCGCACTCATTGTGCATGTGTATCCATCATCACATGATGGGCAGGCTGGGGAGGAGGTGTCGCACTGCTTGCAGCGCTTGAATAGGGAGCGGGCGGGGGAGAAGGCGGAATCGATAGGTTCGAGAAGCATGATGGGCGAGTGGTATCAACAAGGCCGGTCAACGGCAAGGAATGTGCGAGAAGATGAAAAAAGAGAGAGTAATGCTCGGTCGGCGTCAAGTCGTGAGCGTAGGCAGTTGATCATAAAAAAGCCAAGCCGTAGCGTTGGGGGGAAACGAGTGTCGGTGGGTGTGTACAAAGAAAGTGGATTAAGAGCTCATCTTCCGGGAAAGACAAGTCACCCAACGCGTATTTGAACACGATCCAATGGGAGAATAAGGCAATGTGCAAGGAAGTCGAGTGGTGGTGTAAAGAAGAAGTTGGGAGAAAGAGGAGAACGGGGGGGGGGCCAAAGCCACGGGAAGTCCAGGCACACAGCCTTCTCTAATGGTTCCACGGGTATCTGGTACGGGGTAGTCAGGTACGAGGACTTCGTACTTTAGTCTATGAGTAGTAATTTCGATCAAGATTAAGAACAAAAGTCACACTGGAACTGCGAGATCTAAGATCCTTTTTAATATCCCAAATGTTTCATCCCATGCTCACCTTACATGATGTGAGGGCTGGGATCGAATGGAACTGTACGAGGACAATGGGTGGAGTCGGACGGGTGCCCAGCTGAGGTGGTCTGGACTCGGACTATCGTTGATCCAAGATTGCACTTTCTTTGTCTTGAATCTGCTGTGTTTGTCTTGTTTGTACAATCTCTCGTGTTTGCATTATTTGCATTGTTTGCACTGCTGACCCCTGTTTGTACTGTTTACACTCCCAGCCCTGCCCGGGCCTGCGGGCCCACAGAGCAATCAATCCCTCACATCCCTGATCGGGTATGGCCGTCCATGTGGGAGTCGATGATTGGCCCTGGGAGAATATGCGAACGTCCTGAGATTAGGGGAGACTTTCGCGTGAGATTTGCCAAATGTGACCCGTCGCTGCATGTGCAGGTATCAGGTTCTCTGGGCGCAATTGAAACTTAACTGTTCTCACAGTTAAAAATAATCACGCTAACCAGTTCGCAGTAATGTCTAAGATTATCAAGTCAGGTGACTATATGGACAACTCCGTACCTAGGTATAGTATGTACTCGCCCGAAAGGATAAGCATGCTAATGCTGAGGAGCACCACATATCTGACAGAGTACGGAAGAACTCCATGGCTTGTACTCCGTACCTGGGTACCCGAGGGCGGGAGTTCAAGGTTCATGTAAGGCCTGCATACGGAGTCATCCGAACAGAGTACCTAGGTACTCCGTATACGAAGTCTCCTATTGCACACACTCACAGTAACTATGTACGAGTACACGATCCCGTACTCCGTACTGCAGTGGATAGTTAAAATGGCAGTGGGGTCTGATGGGCTGTACAAGTACCCCGTACCTACAGTAAGCCGCACATACCAGAGATCCCCTAGACAGTACGCAGTTAAGCCTCCCAAGGGTAGTCCGTATTGTAGGATCATTTGTTTTGATTTCCAAGTTCCCCGGAATGTGAGAGCCCCAGACATGGCACGGAGCATAATGTAACTATGGCTGTCAACTCCAGTCTCACATTTGTACTCCGTATTGAAGATATAGACCCTATTCACCGAATGTTTCACCAGTGGAGTCCTTTAATTGGGTTTGGGGGCTCTTAGCGCGTCAATCATTCCCCTAAAGTAGTAAGTGGGTAAATGGAGTACACCTAAAAATTCAAAATTTAAAACCAGAATGAGTTGTCAAAAAATAAAGGGGATCATGAAGACAAGAATTTGAGGTTTCTTTGCCTTTCAACCCCATATCTTGAACGTCTTGGTGATCTGTACTACAGACCTGACCCTCCGTACGGGGTATCCCGTATACAGGACCATGAACTGGGCTTCATTTACTTACATTCGCTGTAGACTGTGTGGATTTAATATCTATTCAATAAGCATCCAATGTTGCTAATGGGCTCCGTACTGGCGTAATTTAAGCCCCTAAATAATCCCTAAAAACAATGACTAGTGTCCGGGAAAATAATAATAATAAGAAAATAACAAAGGCTGAGAGGCGAAACTAAACCAGGACGGGGTTAGAGACAGTCTATTTTTGACCTCTCTCCTAGTTTCACTCTATCCTCCTTTTCTCTTCCCCCCATTCCCCCCTTCTCTTTTTCCTTTATTCACACCCTTGATTCACCTTTTTTTTCTCGGTTTGGATCATTGAAGGGATTTGCCTTACAGCCCAGGTGGCTCTACTCCAGTACTCCCTAACGCCAACACCGTATGCGCCTTGTTTGATACCCCTCCCTTTGATCCTTTATACTCCTTGTTGGCGACATGGCCTACCAAGGTGGGCGCTCGCATTCGCCGAGCTACGACGATGCGCACGACGGCCATCGTCTGCAGGACGTGCCTGCTTCTCAGGTACGCGTCGGAAACACCCGACAAGCTTTGAGTGGAAACTAATTGTCAGCTAGTACCCCGAGGAGGAAGATGCCGCACGTGGATTGCTCTCTCAGCACCAGGGTCCTTTTGCGACTCCTTTTGATGACCCCCACTCGCGTGGAGTTTCGCCCCAGCGTCCTGCTTCCGGCTATAGCTTGACCGAGACTTACGCCGCTGATACCGCGCCCGCTTATAATGATCCCTACAACAACGGTTCAGTTTACTCCGGTCAAGACGAAAACCCCGCGACTGCTTTTGGTGTTCCTGGTCGTGTCGCTTCGCCTTACGCCCGCAGTGAGACTTCTTCTACTGAGGCTTGGCGTCAGAGACAAGCGCCCGGAGGGCCATCTGGTGGAGGTGGCGGCGGCGGCGGCGGTCTGCGCCGATATGCCACAAGAAAGGTCAAGCTGGTGCAGGGCTCAGTTCTGAGTGTCGACTATCCCGTGCCCAGCGCTATTCAAAACGCCATCCAGGCCAAGTACCGCAACGATGTGGAGGGTGGAACCGAGGAATTCACCCACATGCGATGTATGTAAAGACCAGACGACAGACCTGGAAATATCACCGAACAAGCAATACTAACGAACCTTGCCAATTCACAGACACCGCAGCAACCTGTGATCCTAACGAATTCACTCTCCACAATGGATACAATCTGCGCCCCGCCATGTACAACCGCCACACCGAGCTGCTCATTGCGATTACCTACTACAACGAAGACAAGAACCTAACGGCACGTACTTTGCACGGTGTGATGCAGAATATTCGCGACATTGTCAACCTCAAGAAATCCGAGTTCTGGAACAAGGGTGGTCCAGCATGGCAAAAGATTGTGGTGGCACTTGTTTTCGACGGTATCGACCCTTGTGACAAGGATACTTTGGATGTTCTGGCCACAGTCGGTATTTACCAAGATGGTGTCATGAAGCGTGACGTTGATGGAAAGGAGACCCTCGCCCACATCGTGAGTGGAAAGGAAGAAGGCCATCGAGTAAACGGAGCACTAACAGCCCTTAGTTCGAATACACGACTCAACTCTCAGTCACGCCCAGCCAGCAACTCATTCGCCCCACTGACGACGGCCCTAGTACCCTGCCCCCCGTGCAAATGATGTTCTGCTTGAAGCAGAAGAACAGCAAGAAGATCAACTCCCACCGTTGGTTGTTCAACGCCTTTGGTCGCATTTTGAACCCTGAAGTCTGTATTCTTCTGGATGCGGGTACGAAACCCGGTCCCAAGTCACTTTTGTACCTCTGGGAGGCTTTCTACAACGACAAAGACCTTGGAGGTGCCTGTGGTGAAATTCACGCCATGTTGGGTAAGGGTTGGCGCAATCTGGTCAACCCTCTTGTTGCTGCACAGAACTTCGAGTACAAGATCAGTAACATTTTGGACAAGCCTCTCGAAAGTTCGTTCGGTTACGTTAGTGTCTTGCCCGGTGCTTTCTCGGCTTATCGTTTCCGTGCTATCATGGGTCGTCCCCTCGAACAGTACTTCCACGGTGACCACACCCTGTCGAAGCAACTCGGAAAGAAGGGTATTGAGGGTATGAACATCTTCAAGAAGAACATGTTCTTGGCCGAAGATCGTATTCTCTGTTTCGAATTGGTCGCCAAGGCTGGCTCCAAGTGGCACTTGTCGTACGTCAAAGCCTCGAAGGGTGAGACTGATGTCCCCGAAGGTGCCGCCGAGTTCATCTCTCAGCGTCGTCGTTGGCTCAACGGTTCGTTCGCTGCTGGTATCTACTCTCTCATGCACTTCGGTCGTATGTACAAGAGTGGTCACAACATTGTCCGCATGTTCTTCCTCCACATTCAGATGTTGTACAACGTCTTCAACACCTTCCTCACTTGGTTCTCACTTGCATCCTACTGGCTCACCACCACTGTCATTATCGACTTGGTCGGTACACCCAGCAAATCCAACGGTTATACTGCGTTCCCCTTCGGAAAGACGGCCACGCCTATCATCAACACGATTGTGAAGTATGGATACTTGGCATTCGTGTTGCTGCAATTCATTCTCGCGCTTGGAAACAGACCTAAGGGTTCCAAGAAGTCTTACCTTGCCTCCTTCGTGGTATTTGGTCTTATTCAGCTATACATTGTGGTCGATTCGCTTTACTTGGTCGTTCGCGCGTTCAGTGGCGGCGCCCCCATGGACTTTGTCACAGACAAAGGTGCAGGCGAATTTCTTAAGTCTTTCTTCTCCTCTTCTGGAGCTGGTATCATTATCATTGCCCTGGCTGCCACCTTCGGTCTCTACTTCGTTGCATCATTCATGTACGCCGACCCGTGGCACATGTTTACCTCCTTCCCCGCCTACATGGTCGTCCAGTCTTCCTACATCAACATTCTCAACGTCTATGCTTTCTCCAACTGGCACGATGTTTCATGGGGTACCAAGGGATCTGACAAGGCCGATGCTCTACCATCAGCTACGGTCACCAAAGACGAGGGCAGTAAAGATGCAGTCATCGAGGAAATTGACAAGCCACAATCCGATATCGACAGTCAGTTCGAGGCCACTGTGAAGCGCGCCCTTACTCCCTATGTTGCCCCCGTTGAGCACGAAGAGAAGAGTTTGGATGATTCTTACAAGAGTTTCCGTACCCGTCTCGTTACCTTGTGGATTTTCAGCAATGGTCTGCTGGCAGTCTGCATCACCAGCGAGTCTGTTGACAAGTTTGGCTTCAGCGTAAGTTTTTGCACCTCCCCTCTATACACCCGCTCTCACTAACCCATCAAAGAACACCGCCACTAGTCGCACGACCCGTTTCTTCCAGGCTCTCCTGTGGTCCAACGCCGCCGTGGCCCTGTTCCGTTTCATCGGCTGCTGTTGGTTCCTGGGACGCACCGGTATTATGTGCTGCTTCGCACGCCGGTAATCGTTCCAGCCAAAATGTTTCTCTTCTTCATGACCCCTTGACTCGATGTTGACTTCAATTTTGATTTGTACTCTACCTAAGATGCCCAATTCCCGTTCTTTCAATGCCAGCCCGTATTTCGTTCGAGTACAGCCTGGTATTCTTCTTGATCGTTTTTTGTTCGGATAGCCATGCACTGGGATAGCATATGGGGCGCTATGAATTACTCATATTAACAAATTTTTGTATCATTCCAAGGCCCCGCGTAGCAAGTAGATATAGTGTGCGGAATACTGCGTAGTCTACGGGTGGTGAGGCCCGTTTAGGCTCACAACATGGCCCGAAGGCGGAGTGGCTGATAAAGGCCGATTGCTGATCTGAGAGACCCCCGCAGGCACTAGAACTTCCCCCTCCATTTAACTCAATCTTGCATCTTTGCCATTTCTGTCCTTGGAGCAAAAAGGGGTGCTCGGAATTCTCTGTTAGCTATCACAGGATCTTTAAAATCTTACGTTCCACCAGGTGTGGTGACTTGCTGTCAAAATGTTGAAAATCTGGTCTATGGTAACGTCCTCATGACCACTTGAATGAGCTGAGCCCTAACAACCCAACAGAAGCAAAAGCAGCAAGAGGCTGAGAATGCGGAGGGTGCTGCTGGAAAGAAGAAGAAGAAGGTCACCGCAGCCCAGCTTCGGGTGCAACGAGGTAGGTTACTTTCAAGATTGCAGTGTCCAGTTCACCCTGCGCGCAGTCATCTAACATGTTCCTATAGATCTCCAAGAACTCACGCTTGGGAGTACCATGAAAATGACCTTCCCTAATCCCGACGACATCCTCAATTTCACCCTCTCCATCGAGCCGGACGAAGGCATGTACAAGGGTGGCGTCTTCCACTTCTCCTTCGTCGTCAACCAGAACTTCCCACACGATCCCCCGAAAGTCAAATGCACACAAAAGATCTACCATCCCAATATCGACCTGGAAGGGAACGTGTGCCTGAACATTTTGCGCGAGGATTGGAAGCCAGTCTTGAACTTGAACGCCGTTATTGTCGGCATGCAGGTGAGTGTGCATATTGGCGCATGGAATCATTATAACTAACACATAGCGAGTTCCTGTTCCTTGAACCAAATGCCTCCGATCCCCTCAATAAGGATGCTGCGGAAGATCTCCGCGCCACCCGTGACCACTTCAAGAAGAACGTGCGCAACTCTATGGCCGGCGGGTCCGTCCGAGGCGTATCGTTCGACCGGGTGCTACGGTGATCAAATCACTCTACAGTTTTCGATTCCTTCCAGACTTCGCCTTTTCTCCTATATTAGCATGCAGTCACGATACGGAATCATCTATGGCTTTACACATGGTGGAGATTTGGTTGGCGATTCCACGGGGCGCCGGTGTTTCCACGTACATATTCCCGGCGTAATTTAGCGTTTGAAGAAAATAGATCCAGTTCACTTCGCAGAGGGCCATGTAGAAAGACCGTGTTGGTGTGGGCGCAGCAGTGACCAAGGTGGCGACGATGAATTTACAGAATATGGCGAGGTTCTTTTGACATGTAGTCATGAGTCGCGTCTGGCGAGCGCATTCAGAGAGGGAGAATAATCCAACATCAAATCAACTGGTTGTCCATAGGCGTATATGTACAATCGATCTCAAATCTATCCCATTGGTACACGACCCGTCGATTCAACCGAGCGCCATGGGTCACGTCGAGACAGGTGCTCGCATAGGCGATCTCTAGATAACGCTTTGACAAAGAAAATAACTGGTGCCGAACGGGCGAAGGGACGGTCGGGGTGAATTGATGACCGATTTAACCGCGCTGGGCGGCACGCTCAGCCTCGAGGCGGCTGTAGTAGACGTCGCGCTCACGGACGCGGGGAAGGTGGAAACCTATACAGGGTATGGTTAGATTCCTGGTCAATCGCGTGGAGATCTGGAGATGTTCTACATACCGTACCACCAGAGGTAGCCGAAGGTAGTACCGAAACCTGCGAGACCCTGATCAGAAATTGTTTCCCGTTGATATGCTGTAGTTGTGTTCGCGCTGTGCGTCTTCTATCCGGTCGCTCCCGACATCGCGATATCCAACTTGGCGTTCGATCATGCCACTCGATTCGGGTCATAACTCACCGAAAGCGGTGCTCAGGTCAAGGACGAGAGTGCGGCGAAGCATCTAAAGAGAAACGAATCGTCAGTGAACTGTTGCGAAAGATCGAATTGACTTGATCAAGGTCCGGGTCAAACCGGTGATGGAAGGGGCACATACGCCGGTGATGGGGGGAATAGCGGCAGGCATTGTGACGAATACGTAGCGTCAATCGATACTCGGCAGAAAACGAGATTGATTTTGGACAGACTAGAACCCGTCTTGGTTGTGGTGCGGAGAGGAGAGGGGGTGAGAGCGAAAGACTTGTGAGGTGAAGTTGAAGCTTCGGAGCGGACTAAGCGAGCCGCCGGATTGGTCAATCTATGGCATGTTCAATATTCCCTTTTCTTTCCACTGCTTTCAATTATGTCTACTTTTTGATCTGATTCAGGGACAACAGGTGAATTGGATTGTTCAATCTGGTCATCTATGGTATTTGGCATGGTATCTCCTCTAATACCTGACTAGGCGTGCAATACTCCATTGACTCAGTTGAGAAGGATAGCTGCCGGAGCCCCCAAACGGTAATGAGTGAGTTATATCCCAAATATTGGCACTTTCACTTTGTACTCACCTCTACACAGTCATATTCTTATGTATCTATGCCCTGGAGCCGCGGAGTGAGAACCGAGTCGCAGCTCTATAGAGAGACAACAAACTCACCGCCCGATACACGTGACCGGCAAATCGAGCCCAGCAGAGCTCCTCGCGCCATCTTCCTCGGATCATTACCATGGCTATGGCATCAGGCACCCAGATCAAAAGGCCTGCCTCATCTGAAGGACCACAGGATACTAAGCGTCTCAAGCGCCACTACCATCATCACCACCACCTCCAACAACCCGTTGCGTTAACGCCTGCAACCGAGCCAGCCGTGCAAGATGATGCCCACATCGACCATTTGATGACTCGCGCCATTGGCCAGACTTTGAAGGAAACTGGCTTCGATGTGGCCCAGCCTGCTGCGCTCTCCAGTTTGTGCAGCGCTACGGAAGAGTGTACGTAAATGCCATCTTGTCGTTGAAGTCTCATCTAACCCAATATCCATAGACGTGCTGCGACTCTCAGGTTTCATCCGTCAATCTATGCTATCGTCCCGGCGTATTCAGCCCATCCCGAACGATTTCGAACATGCTTTGAAACGTGCCAATCTCGATCTCAATGATCTCCTACCTCATCTCAAACCTGCGCCTTCAGATGCCCCCACGCCTCAATTCCTACCATCACCTCCGCCCGAGAATGAAATAACGAAATCCTTACCCTTCCTCACGGCGTTGAGTAGTGAGGATGATCGTGCAACTCGCGCCTACATTCCGCAACACTTCCCCAGCTTCCCCAGCAAACACACATATTCTGCTACTGCGGTCTTCATCGAGCGAGACGGTGATCCACGGAAGATTCGTGAGCGTGCAGCTGAAGATGGACGGCATGGTGAAGAGGCATTGCGCAAATTGGCTAGTGCCGCATTCCGTGACAACCAAACGGGTTCGACGGGTCGCGACAAGAAACTCTGGGGTCGGAGAATGGATAGCATGGAAAGCATGTTCGAAAAGACGACCAAGGCATTGGCGAAGAAGCTCGGCAATGACAAGCAAATACTTTCGTCCGGTCTTGGTTCTACAATGGAAATCGATTCAGGACAGGTGGATGCTGAGACCAAAGCTCAACTCAAGCTTTCCTGGAATATGGAAATGGGCCCCATCGTCAATTGCGAGCGAGATACCTGGCGCCGGACAACATCGAATACCCGACGAGGGGAGGAGAAAACCCCCAAGCCTGCTCTAAGCGCTGAGCCGATGGAAGTAACTGGCATGTAAATTAAAACGACATAGACCCGGCGTTCTGTTTTCTTGGGATGGCGTTCTTTCTTTTACGTTCAGGAGATGACCTGAGGAGATACCCCATGGCAGTTGCATTAATCAAACGTTCAATTATTCAATGCTAGCAGTTGTCACGATTACGCCGCCCAATGCATAAACCCCTGTAATCCTCTTATTCCGTTGCAGTTCCCGAAATATCTTTTGCTTTATTGGCTTGTTTTGCCTCCTGTGCCAATCTGAGTGGTTCCCACGTTGTTGTTTCGATCATGAGTCCTCCGGCGCAGCTATGACAATCAGTGAATGCTTCAACTGAGGCTCGACCAGACTCACCGTCGGAATAACCGCACTATAGGTTTGCAAACCACCACTCCCGCTTCGGGAACGCCATCCTGGGGTGGGTTGCAGGAGTATTGTGTCATCTCGAGTAGCGGGCATTCCTTAAGGTCCACTGCATTGCCTTTGCGACGTTTGTCCTGGAAATTGCGGCGCACGGTGTTGACATGGTCGGGGAGCGACTCAGTCGAGAATACGGGAACGAGAGGTGCCATTGGAAGAATCAAGAGCGAGATTGAGAGGGAAAAGGTTGGAGTTCGCAGGTGTGAAATCGAAGTTCTGCGGAAGCTCGGCCGCGCTATCGTTTCCGCGTCCGCATTCACCGCAAAACATCTATCTTGCAAGAACTATGACATCCAGCCCACGGATTTCGTGATGCCAGTTCCATGAAGCACCTATTCTGCCATGGCTGCTAACCTCGGGAAAAGTGCCCTGGCTGATGTACACCAGGAGGGACTCGACCAGGTATCATTGAACATTGCTGCAGTCTTGCAAGGTTATGAATGGAATTAATGAACTGATTGTTCCCAGCTTCTCTCTGAATTGGCCGACTACTACCCTGGGTCTGATCACGATGTGTATTCCTTGGGGATCCCAGTGCTGGACTCATTACTAGAGGTGTTCGCACCTAAGACATCTCACAATCGAAGCCGTAGAGCTTCTGACCAGGACCAACTGAGAGATTACCAAGCTGCTGCATACGAAGAAATGCTCATGCAGGTCGAGACTGAAGATGATAACTCTTACGGACCAAATGTCATGCATGCGCAAGATGATACCGGCCCTGTCGATGCCTTATTTCCGGAACCTGATGAGGCTCAGAAACGTCCAATCCCAATTTTGGAAGTTTCAAGCTGTCTCTCTTCCTCGGGGAAGTCGCAGCTGCTGTACTATCTAAGTGCTATTGCCATTCTGCCTCGAGCATACGGTGGCATCCCAGTCGGTGGCCATGAAGCGGCGGTCGTTTTCATAGATACGGATGACCGGTTCGATGCTGAACGACTACGCGTTGTAGCCCGGAGAATCATGCAGGAGCGTATGGCAAGACTGTCATCCATTTCTGAAGAACAGTCAGCTGGACTACCAACTGACTGTGATATGGACGCATTGATTGTTTCATCACTCCGGCATGTCCATGTCTTCCGTCCTCAGTCCTCAATCGCTTTGCTGGCCACCCTGCACTCTCTTGGGCCCTACCTCTTTGATCTATCGCGGCACCAGTCCGCCTCGCGTCCTTTGCAGATGATTGCCATTGACAGTATCACCGCATTCATCTGGCAAGATCGGCTCCGAGACGAAGTAGCCCGCACGGAGGAAATCGGGCGTTCTCGAGAAGAGGTTGATAGTGAGCGTGAGCAGAAACGCAGATTCTGTTTGCCGATTCTATACGATGAACTGGCCAAGCAATTGAAGCAACTCCAAGGTCAATTCCACTGTGCGATAGTGTACACGTCAGTGGTTTCGGGGGGTCGACCTGCTGCTGATCAAGATGAGCCTCAGTCTCGATTCTCGACGTTGAAACCAGCTCTCCCCGCACCCTGGGGTAAATTGCCGACTTTGCGTTTGATTGTGCATAGATCCACTGTCCGTCCTTTCCCGCCTAGTATGACACCTCTTGCAGCAGCCAAGGATGCCCCTTCCCGACAAAGCGTGGTTCACCAAGGCAAAATTTCCGCTTGGGTGAATGAATGGGACCGTGACGGTTGGCCTCGTCGGATAGTGGAAGCTGTCGAGGCAAGCAACGGGGGAAGTTTCTCCTTCTTTGTGCGTGAAACAGGGGTTGAGTTTAGCGATCCTGCGGATTGAATATGATATTTCATCTATCCACATCTCTTTATATGTGAGAACTCTATGTAAACAATTTGGCGATGGCTTCAACAGTCGTGTTACCACCACTGAACACAACGCCAATATCCCAACCACCTTCGCCGCCCTCTTGTTCTACGCGGCGTCGGAAATCCTCATCGAAGAGACAAACAGCTAAGCCAACGACCGCACTAGGTTCAACAACAACCTTCATACGTTCCAGAACCAACCGCATGGCCGACTTGATCTGCTCTTCAGTCACAGCAAACACTCCCTCAACTCTCTTCTCGTTAGAAATAACCTCCCAATTGATCAATCCCACTGGGGTGCGAAGCCCATCCGCGATAGTGAGTGTGCCAACTGCCTCAACACGCTTCTTGGCTTGCAATCCACGCCGGCAGTCGTCCGCACCTTCGAAACTAGGTTCTGCGCCAAACACACGCGTCTTCTTATCCGAGAACCACGTCGCAACACCAGAATTGAGACCACCGCCACCAATGGGAGTGATGACAGCATCTAGCGCTTGAGATCGAGCCTCGGCGTGCTGCGCCTCCAGCTCCAGAGCCGTTGTTCCCTGTCCGCAAATGATATTGAAATCATCATATGGCGGCACCAGAATTGCATCTGTCTTCGCTTGAATCTCTGCTACCACAGCTTCACGTTCTACGCTCGTCGATCCACTGAAGATGACCTCGGCGCCGTGGGACTGCGTGCCTGCGATTTTGGATGGTGTACTGATACGGGGCATCACGATGTAGGCAGGGACGCCTAGGGTTGAAGCAGCGAGAGCGAGAGCTTGTGCATGATTTCCTAGAGAGGGAACTGGTCAGTATTCGACTAGGCAAATCAGGGCCTGGCCGATATTGATTACCAGAGCTGTGGGTAATCACCCCGCGCCGTTTTACTTCTTCCCCGCGTTCTTCCAACAGGCGCAACAAGGCATGGAATGCGCCTCGCGCCTTGAAGGCACCAATTCGCTGGAAGTTCTCGCACTTGAAGAAGAATCTAATTCGGGGGTGTGCGGGGGTTTGGCCTTCGAATGGTGTTCCAACCAGCGCTTCGGGGGTCTGCGGCGTGGATGCGATGGTATCAAGTGTTTTGCAGGTCAACAGCGGCGTGCGGTGCACATAGGGCTGGATGAGGCCATACGCCGCTTGTACAGCGGCTGGCGTCAGGGATTGAGCAGCAACAGCGGGAGAAGTCATTGTGGTATGTGAAGGATTGAAAAGTGAGTCAGTCCCGAGGATGACTCTAAACAGCCTTACCCCGCCTGACGCACGGGGACGCGGCTGCGTGCAGGTGCATGCGGAGCTAGTTAAAAGCTATGAGCTATGCAAGGTTATGAGCTACAGATGGAATGAAGAATAAGAAAAAAGTTGGGGAATGGCATGTAAAGCCTCAAATAATATTTCCGATATGAAACCCAAAACGAACAAGTTCATAGTACATCATCACTTTTTGAACCCCCACGGGTATCAAGGTATTATATTTATTTCTGGTTCTCGGGGCGCAGAGAGCGGACGGCCTTTCCGGCGCGCCAGATCTCGAGGTTGCGGATCTCCTCCATCTCCTTCTCGTACTTCTCGCGGTAGTCGGGCTGCGAGTTGTAGTCGAGGGAGCGCTGGGTCTCAGTGCCGTTGTGGACGGAGTCGTAGAGGTCATTGAAGACGGGCTTCAGGGTGTCCTTGAAGCGACCGGACCAGTCAATGGCACCGCGGCGGGCGGTGGTGGAGCAGGCAGCGTACATCCAATCCATACCGTTACCACCAATGAGGGGGTAGAGAGACTGAGTGGCCTCCTCGACGGTCTCGTTGAAGGCCTCGGAGGGGGAGTGGCCACGCTCACGGAGAACCTCGTACTGGGCGAGGAACATACCGTGGATACCACCCATGAGGCAACCACGCTCACCGTAGAGGTCGGAGTAGACCTCCTTCTCGAAGGTGGTCTCGTAGAGGTAACCGGAGCCAACAGCGACACCCATGGCGATGGCGCGCTCCTTGGCCTGACCGGTGACGTCCTGGAAGACGGCAATGGAAGAGTTGATACCACGGCCCTCGCGGAAGAGAGAGCGGACGGTACGTCCGGAACCCTTGGGGGCAACGAGGATGACATCAACATCCTTGGGGACATCGACCTTGGTGAGGTCCTTGAACACGGGGGAGAAACCGTGGGAGAAGTAGAGGGTCTTGCCCTTGGTGATGAGGGGCTTAATAGTGGGCCAGGTCTCGGACTGGGCGGCATCGGAGAGGAGGTTCATGATGACGGTACCCTTCTCGATGGCGGTGTTAACATCGAACAGGTTCTTGCCGGGAACCCAGCCATCCTGGATGGCCTCCTTCCAGGAAGCACCATCCTTGCGGACACCAACGATGACGTTGAGGCCCTGGTCACGGAGGTTCAGACCCTGACCGTGACCCTGGGAACCGTAACCGATGAGAGCAAGGGTGTCGTTCTTGAAGAACTCCTGGAGCTTCTCACGGGGCCAATCGGCACGCTCGTAGACGTCCTCCTTGACACCGGCGAAGTCAATGGTCTTGATACCACGGACGGGGGTGGTGACGGAGGAGACACGGGGGAGGGCAGCGGCAGCAGCAACGGCCGGGCGAGGGAGGGCCGAAGCGAGCACGGAGCGAGGAGCGGCCACGCGGGCGAGGCGGAGGGCACGGGGAAGACCACGGGAAGCCATTGTGTGAATTGAGGAGAGGAGAGTGGAGAGATGAAGTGGAAAAGAGGAAAAAGAGTTCTGGGGAAAGCTTTATAAATGGCGAGTCCGCAATCGGCGAGTCATAGCGGAGAAAGATATTGTCCGGGATACCGGGGAGCTCTGGCCGTACTCCGGTCTCGGGGAGGTCGCGCCCAACTCCGGAAGTGGATTTGGGTGAGTCTGGACGATCACGGTGAGTCCTCACATGTACTTATCACCGTCATTCATGGCTTGTACCCCATACCTACGCCATTGAGTACTTACTCCGCAATATGCATTGAAACATGGGTCATATGTTGATCGGCTAACTTTTCCCCTCGAGCTTACGGGATGAGTCTCAGGCCAATGAGTCTACAGAGCTTAATGCTTAACATACCCAGACATTAGATCTTAGTGCGTACCAAGGTAGCTCTGTGATCTGGACGGAGTACATATTCGAGCTACCAATTAACAACTTTAAAAGTACTCTGTATCCAATGCATAAGTTGAGTGAGTCAGAGTTCAGGTACAATCTAGCTGGAGATTGCAGTCCTGGAGCTGTAAATATATATCCAAGGCTCTAAAGTTCACCCAAGTGTGGTCCTAATGATATGGCCTGTTGGCCAGAGAGCCCTTAGAAACAGTAGCCCAAAATGCCAGGGTCACCATATTTTGCAAGTCTTCCAGTCTGCCTGGAGAGACTCCATCTTGGGTGTAAACCTTGACCCGTATCAACGGTTGACATGATGGGTGAGGAGGGATTGAAAGTCATACTGGGGTGGTGCGAACTCCCCTGCAAATTCTAGATGTCGATAAAACTTTAGAAGTAGATTTGATTGAAAGTTTACTCGTATCTCAAATTATGTAGAGGCAAGTAGCCGCAGCTAAGTACGGAGTATAAAGTACTAAGTAGCACAACAGTAAGTATCGGCCTCGGAGTAAGTGTACACATGCCAAACCATTCCTTGAAATATTCTTGCATTATATACCTAGGTAGCTTTGAAGTTTGTCACTGCTATCACTATTTATTTAAAGTCATTCATCATTAAAAAGGAAGCTACTGCGTATCCCCCAAACCACCGAAGTTACCAGGCTGTACTCCGCACGTCTAGAGACAAAAGTACTGCCGCTCTCCGCCCCCACCTCACTGTCAACACAACCTCTCTTCTTCTCACCATGTCTGAAGTATGAGTGTCTTCTCATTTGGGGACTTACCCACGATTCAAACCCGCAAAGCTTTGCTATTGCTCGACTTTCAAAATGATTTCGTTCGTCCATCGGGCGCGTTGCATATCCCCAATACTCCCGAAATCATCGAAAACCTCCCGCAATTAGCATCCGCCTTCCGTCGCGTGGGAGAGGTGGTCTGGGTACGCTCGCAGTATGAAGGCCCCCAGTCAATCAGCGACTGGGATTTTGGAGACAGAATCGTTCTAGCCCGAGAACCACCACGCAAGAAGCGGATTCCCACTTCCGATGTCATTGAAGTCGGATCGGACCGCGATTCACCAGAGCCTATCGACCCAGAAGCTTTTCTTTCCGCCGATCCGTCAACATGTTGCTCTCCACAGACAACGGGAGCTCAGTTCCCGGCCCCGGTACTTTCTGCCATTGATCCTCAGAAGGACACCGTGATGGACAAAACAGGCTACTCTGCTCTAGGGTCACCTGGTCTTGTACTATCCTTTAGAACGCGCTTCGTAACACACATATATCTATGTGGCTCGCTCTCCAATGTCTCGGTTTTTGCGACAGCTCTGGATGCTGTCCGCAATGGGTTTTCGGTGACTCTCGTGGAAGACTGCTTGGGATTCCGCGATTTCCAACGCCACCAGGAAGCAATGCGACGGATGGCTGATATTCTTGGCGCAACTGGAATTACCGCCCGCGAACTTATCCAAGAGCTGGACTGGGACGAGACGGAGGCAATCGCTCGACAGGGTGCACCACAACCAAAGAGATCAGCAGCAAGTGCAGGTCTCGAGTCAATTATGGATGGGCTAGAAGTATGGAATGCTGCGGACACTTCTCCGAATGATGAAAAACGAGACCGAGAGGATTTTGGATTGTCAAAACTGGCTTCTATATCTCGCGCCCGTGGGGCGCGAGGGCCGGCGGAAGAAAATAAGCAGGTGCGCGCGCGTGTTCGACGCCCAAAGCGACGAGAACCCGAGCAGCCGCCAACAGCCCAGCCCCCTGCCGAGGCCAATCGAGGAACCGCATCACAGCCAACGCATACTGCTCAACCCGGGATCGGAGAGGGTGACTCAAACATTATACATGATCTGGCCCTCCCCGATGGATCATTTGAGCGCATTAAGGCAGAGGTAGATTGGCAAAAAATGTACCATTTGTCAGGCCAGGTTCCACGTTTAGTTGCAGTCCAAGGTCAGTCTCGGCCAGATGGCGCTATACCAATTTACCGCCATCCTGCAGATGAGTCCCCACCATTCAAACCATTCACCTCCGCTGTTGATGAGGTGCGCGTTGCCGTTGAAAAGATTTTGGGTCATCCGTTGAACCATGTGCTCATCCAACTTTACCGGGATGGACAGGATCGCATCTCCGAGCACTCTGACAAGACCCTAGATATTGTACGAGGATCGTTCATTTGCAATGTCAGTCTCGGCGCCGAGCGTGTCATGGTCCTTCGCACCAAAAATTCGGCCTCACAGCCCCAAGAGGGACAAGAGTCAGGTCGGACATCGCAGCGCGTGCCTCTTCCTCACAAATCACTCTTCGTTCTAGGCCCAAAAACCAACATGCGGTGGCTCCATGGAATTCGTGCGGACAAAAGACCCGAGACGGCCAAGTCCACTGACGAGCAAGCATACGGAGGCCAACGTATCTCCCTTACTTTCAGACACATTGGTACTTTCACCGAACCTATTACCAACAAAATCTGGGGCCAAGGAGCTGTTAGCAAAACATTGGAACAAGCTGGTAATGTGCTACATGGAGACTCAGCCGAAACTGAACGCCTCATCGGCGCATTTGGACAAGAAAACCGTGCCACCGAATTTGACTGGGATGCGGTATACGGCAATGGCTTCGACGTGGTCAACTTTGTAACGACGTCATCTGCACGGTTGATTCTGAGCGGGGACCCCGTGGCTGATTTGCGAGTCTGCATCGCCCTTGGAGAAAACGGTCTTCGATACGAGGTGGTTGGTCGCCAAAATAACCAAAATGGTCAATTAGGACCAGTGTACGAAGAGCCTAGTGGAACCACAGTTGCAGGCGACTGTGCTATCCTTTCACATTTGGCTCGACGACCCGTCGAATCAACTCGGCCTGGAGTGGAGGTGTTGCGAGGAGGTGATTTCTTGCCAGCCATTGAAGATTTCTTCAGACGCTGGCGGGAACATTGCATCTCTGGCTCACGCAGCGTATTTGAGTTTGGGTATGAAGATTGGGAGCGCATCCTGCAAGGACGACACTACCTTGGCGGTAATGCTTTTACGATTGATGACTGTGCCCTGTGGCCGGTTTTGCGAGAAATACTATCACAAACGCAAGGTCCATTTGATGCACGATTCCCGAGCTTGAATCAGTACGCTCAGCGGATCGCCAACAGAGGTATTGTCCGGTCTATACTGGAAGCGTGAGGCTGTCGCCCCGTGTGTGTCCACACGAGGGGCGCTATATTCATCACGGAGGGCACGGAGGGCTTTTTTCTTCATTGTACTTCATTTCTTCTTAGCAATGAACATAATAACAGGAATTGACACAGCCAATCAATCAGCAAACGAGAAATCGTGTTGGGATCGTCCAGCACTGGCAAGCCGTTGCAACAATTCATCGAGCTGCTCGCTGAAGAAATGAATTTTCCAAGCTTAGTATTGACTATGAATGCCTATATCGCACAAAGACACAGACCTGGGAAACACCTGCATCCTACATCTGACAGCCTCAATGTGAGTCTGAACAATCTCGAAGCGGTGGTCTGATTAGCTTGAGTATAGACATCAAGCCCCCCTTGGTATCCATCTAATCCCCCCCTCTCCCACGGTGCATTGAGACAATGCTAGCTCTGGCTATAACCACCTGCATGTCCGAATCAGACAGGGTATTGTTGAGTCTTCCTGACTAATAATTTACTTGAAACTTGTCCCGGCACAGGCCGTCTTGGCTACGGTCTCTGATGGACCCAATACCTACCGAAGTCTCAGATATCCATCATTCGAGAATTTCAGGCCGCGCAGAAAGAATATGTCCATTGTTATTTATGTACATGCTACTGGTTTCCATGGGCTCAATCACTCAGAGACAAGAACCGGGGAAAGAAGTGGTGGTCAGAGAACTCTTCAGAGCGACATCGCCACAGACAACAGCCTTGAAGAATGCCTGAGAGACGACAGACGCACCATCGGCACTGGTATGGGTGTGGTCATTTGGGAAGTAGCTGTCAACCGTAGTAGCACCAAGCGACTCGAAACGGTCTGCGACATACGCAAAGTGGTCGATGTAGGGAACCCCAGCATTAGCCGCCGCCGTTTTAGCGTATCCCACGAATCGAGGCTCGGAGTAAACAAACGAGCCAGTTTCCCAGAGGTTGTTAGGAGTCTGGGAGGAGATGATCACATTGGCACCCTTGGCTATGTACTTCTTCGTAGCCGCCTCGACATAGGCGCCAAAGGTGAGAACCGTCTCTGCAACCCCGTCATAGGTAGTGCTGCAGGTTTCACTTCCCGTGCCAGGACAGTCGGTACGTCCATTGTCACTACTGCTCAGCGAACCACCGTCGTTGTGTCCGAACTCAATGACGACCCAGTCTCCAGACTGCACAACGTCTGCGATAGCGTCGAATCGGCCCTCGCGAGTGTATGAACGTGCGCTGCGGCCGCCGATAGCCTTGTTGGACACCGTCAATGAGGTATATGGCGAGACATATTCACCCCAGCCTTAGAAAGCATTAGCATGGATTGAACAGAGCAATTGCACCCAGAAGCATACCCTGCGTGCCTGATCCACCGCCGTTTTTGGCCATGGTCGAATCACCGGCCATGTAGATAGTTGCGCCCAGTGCACTGGGAAAAAGAGCCGAAAGGAGCACAGCAGACTTCATGATGAGAGAGGTATAGGGTGTACGGAGTATTGAGACAAAGAGACCGAGTGATACATTTTGGCTTTTATACTTCCCAAACCATGCCAGGGGGCCTCTTTGGATACGTGGGAAATAGTGACAGCCACGGGGAGAAGCCCAGCCGGATATTCTCCGAAAAGTGAAGGTCTCCGAGTTTCATGGCGTTTATGGCGGGATGTGCAGGGGCCAAGACGAAGACGAAACAGGGCGTCTTGCAAGTGCGGAGACCCGATCATGCACGTCGTTGATTCACGGAATTTCCACTTCGGCGATCATTGTCCTTCTTGGCCACGGAGGAAGTAAACCTGACGGGCAAAAATCACCCGAAAATGCTGCAGAAAGGTAACGGACAGATGGAAGCCATTGGAAATATTTAGGGCTGTCGGTGATGCCTCGGATCTGAGTCGGATATAGAGCTCGAAACGACCCCAACAGCTTCAGTCCAATGAAATGCCGACGCAGTTGTTTAGTTTAAAGTGAAGGTACTCAGCTTGGGACTTCAATCTCCCCAGCTGTCAGAATGACCCATAAATAAAAGACGAAGTGTTCCAAGAGACATCGACGTCCTAAGGAACGGGGGAACAAATCATCCCACGCCGATTGCCGCTCACTTCGACGATCCACCAATCCGTGCGTACCTTATATGCCCGGTGCAGACCTCAGATGAAACCCCGGACGACGTCAGCTACTCCAAACTGCCACAAGATGGACATATATCCCACACCGAGTAATCAATGATCTGTTTGTTTTCTTCAAGGCAAGCTTGACCTGCGGAAAGAATATCTTCAAATACAATCCTGCTCAGGGGCTACTTTGAAGGTCACCAAGTGTCCCAATGGACTCGTATGCCCTCAACCCACAGAGCCGCCATATTTTGTGTGGTACCGTCCTCTAGGTTCTGGGCAGGGTTGTATTTGAAGATATTCTTTCCACGAGTCGAGCTTGCCCTGGAGAGAAAAAGCGGATCATCAGTTGCTCGGTATGGGATATATGTCCATCTTGTGGCAGTTTGAAGTCTGGGTACAAGCGCACCAACGGTGTGCTGGATCTGTTGATTCCGCATGGAGTAGCCGACGTCGTCCGGGGTTTCATCTGAGGTCCGCGCCGGGCATATAAGGTACGCACGGATTGTTGGATCGTCGACGTGAGCGGCAATCAGCTTGGGATGATTTGTTCCCCCGTTCCTTAGGACGTCGATGACTGTCTCTTGGAACACTTCGTCTTTCGTTCTAATACGGATCACTTGACCGTTCTGCCACACAGGAAGAAAATCGGGGTCGGGGTCGAATGAAACGTTCTCAAAGTAATGCGATGCGTAAACACCGGTTCGGCTGATAATGTAGAGTACCGTGCAACCTGAGAGTCCGCTTGTCCCTGTGCTCCACTCGTCTCTTGAAGAATGGCGCCTGGGCCACTTCTCCCATACTGCACTGCTCAATTTTTCTGCGGTTGAAGCTCTGTCGCGAGGAGTGAGGTGCCGTGTTACTTCCGGAAGCTGGGTGTGGTAGAAAGCAGCCAGATTATTCCCAGGCAGCGCCATGATTGCACTCAAAGCAGTCAAACTGTCTCGAAGTGGTTGCTCCCAATGTTCATCTGGACCATCAGATATAACGTCAGCATTCCGGTCATGAGTGCAGTTGCACAGATCACAAGGGCCAGACATACCAGGAGTGAGAATAGGCTCGTGAAAGGCGATGGAGGGCGTTGCAATGTGTTGCCGAATGGTAATCAGGCTTCGAAGGTTTCAGAGAAGAAAGCAAGACGATATGCTCCGGTGAAAGATGGGAGAGTAGAGAGGCAAGAAAGTGAAAAGTAAGAAAATATGCTCTGCTGGGAAAGTGAAAAGGTCAGAGAAGTGAGAAGTTTCAGAGCGCACCTAGGTAGGCAGTAAACAAAACAAGTTAACTTAAAGTGAAGGATACACCAGCCGGATACACTTCTGCAGTGAGCAAAGACCATATGTTTGCAAAATTGCTTTGGCCTCGGGGCTTGTCTATGTTCCGGGCTCCATAAGGCAGAATGAACCTAGGTAGATGATAATACCAAATAGCTACCTAGGCTCTACAGTGATGTTGCGTAAATATTTGACTTCTAGTACTTTAGAATCCACCATCAGCTTGACTGACTTCCAAGGTTTAATACAACAAACCTGGCTATCTTTTCAAGACTTCTTTTTTGTGGCCTTCTAGGTGTTATATCGCCTCAAGCGGCTTGTATGATGATATTAAGCGATTGGGCCGGCGGTTGTAAGTACTCAAGGTCAGATAATTATACAACACCACTGTACACCAGCTTTACAAATTTGGAAGTGGCCAATGTATGCTAACATTATTGATCCATGTGCTACCGAAGGACGAGTATAATCTAATGTCCACAAGTCCACCTGGGCAGGTCCCCTTCCAACGCTACAACTTTTCCAACTACCTGAGCAGCATTGGAACACCCGGGCTGCTGATATGTCTTGCAACCTGGAACTGTATACCAATGCTTATATGAACCTCAGTCAAATGCATCTGCTGAATGGTATCTTTCTAAAGTTATTAATCTTTTTCCGGTCGATATTTTCCCCCTAAATAAGCTGAGCTCAAGGAATTGTCCCCCCAAAGCTTCAATTTGAGATATAACTCGATAATTGCCGATTTTAAAACCAGTGACTCACTGTTTTTGGGCTAGGGCAAACTCCACTCGAAGTTTGGTCGTTGTGGCGTATTTACAGACTGGTATTATTACACCATGCCACATACGGTACGGAGTATTTGTAACCCGAAGCGAACCACAATGAATACATAAATACTCCGTAGTGATGGGGCGATATCAGGGTTAGGAGGGGCCGGACCGACTTTGGCCCCCGACTTTGGCCCCTGGTTTACCGAGATCTTAGATCCCCGCCAAAAGCCATTAAGAGGAGAGGCTTATGGAGATCTCCAAGGTTTAGAATGATTTTATGTCAAAAGGTTAGCTGATTTATGCTCTACAGAACAGTCCGGTCAAATAAAACCGACATGAAGCAGAACCTGCAGCTCCCAGCTCACTAAGATCAAGGATGTATGAAAAGTGTAGCCATAGTAGTTCGAATAGAGTATGTAATGTATGTACATAGTACCTAGGTATGTGGACCTTGTAAGTAAGCAAAGCTTATTTTACAGTTTCAGTGCCAGGAACTCGGCTTTCCCTACTTCGAACCCTTCTACGCTACTTCGTTCAAAGCCATTGTTATTCTTCCAAGAAATCCTATAGGCCATAGGCATATTGCAAATATTCCCGTCCTTGCGTCTAGCCGTTGAATTTTCTCTATGGCGCCAGGAATTTATGTCGGATTCCGATTTTTATATTGCGTGTCAGACCTTTGCTAGAACTTTGGGGAAGCTTTGACTGGTATGTCGATGTACGGTGATCGAATATAAGAGTGTCCGCTTCCGCGGCAGATTCTACGTCGAGCTTGCCAGTTGATGCCCCTCGATTTGAAAAGATGCACATAGAAATATCTGAATAGGTATGTGGATCTTTTAGGTGATCCCTGGCTGTCTGTGAAATTCAAAGTACGCAAAGGATCATCGTGTTGTTAGCAACAATTTGTATACTCCATATGGTTCTAGGCAGTAGCTAGCGATTGCAAGTCCACTAAGACCGAAGTATATCAAGCATGGCCTGTTTCGAAGGTCTGTTTGACATCTTGGCCAAATCCAAGGGGGATGCGTAATAGCAGTTCGTTCCCGCTGGTTTAGCCGTGGGGTCTGCACCCGCCTTCACCAGTACTCTGACGACATCCGTTAGGCCAAGACCAACCGCACGGTGAAGAGGAGTTCCCAGCGTCTTGTCTGTTGTATTGGGATTGAGACCCTTGTCTAATAGAAACTTGGTCTTGAAGTCCATATCCTTCAGGCGTCGATTGAGAACTCGAAAGAGGAGACCTTCTTCTAGCTCAGCCCCATATTCAAGCAGTAGCTCGACCAAATACATGTCTTGTTTAGTCGCACTCAGAAGGGCCCGAGCGAGGGGGGAGTCACCAGTCCTGAAGGGTTGTATTGCTTTGGGGCAGCGGCGGTTTGGGTCAGCGCCTCGCGAGAGAAATTCGATGGCGGAATCGGGGTTACTCAGCATGCTGTAACAAGATGTCAGCTTTGGATGTTTAGTTCTTCAGCCACACAATTTACCATAGAAAGGGCTCGCCGTTAGATAGTGTTGCATTGGGATCAAGGCCATGGTTCAAGAATTGACGAATGATGACTGGCATCTTGAGCTGCGTCCCAGTGAGCCAATCCCTCGCAGGGTGTGCACGAACGCCGGCTCGGAACAGGATGGCCACGATGTTAGAGTGTGTTTCCCTCACGGCGCAGCACAGTCCCTCTTGGAGGTCCGCACGTTTCAGATGACCTTTGGAGATGGCTTCATTGACGTATGAACTGTTGCCGGTAGCGCATGCTTTGAGGAAAGCCTGAACAGGATCCTTGTCGGGCTCCATGGTAGAGAGAATAGAAGTGATTGAGAAGAAGGTTTGGATTGATGACACAAGAAAAGGGAAGAAGGGAAGTGAGTGAGAAGCTCTGGGGATCTCTATAGATGGTACCAGTACTTCGATCATGTGACAGTACAGAGGTGGGAATGTGACATCTACAGTGGTAATGTATGGTAATTTACACAACTACAGATCAGCGCACCAAGACCTTCAGTTGCTTGCAATACTTGAAAAAAGTCTACAGTAAGCCACAGCCAAGACAAGTAAACTACTCTAGCTTCAAGGTAATTGTCCAGGAAGGGTGACAATTTCGCGTTGACACCTGACATGTATTATGTTGAATGACATAGGCTAAACACACAGTAGAAGGCGGCAAAATCGCAGATCCTACTACATCTATAGCTTCTCAAAAGTGGGAACCCGCTTTTGCAGCCCGGACAGTAAAGCAGTCGAGAGATCCTGCGTTTGCAGAGCTGCACTGTTCCAGATACTCGTATAGCGCAGCCCGTCCTGTACGGAATGATCGCGCGAATAGTTCAGGATCTCCTTGGTACCCTGCACAGCCACGGGGCTCTTACTAGCCATCAAATTGGCAAGTTTGAGGGCAGCTGCGACAGTCGCGTCACGAGAATCATATACAGCGTTCACAAATCCAACACGTAGCGCTTCCTCTGCTCCGAACTCGCGCGCGGTCAGGGCAACCTCCTTTACCCATCCGTAGTTTCCAACCACCTTAGGAAGACGGCTCAGGGTACCGATATCCGCAGCAATACCAATATCGACTTCCTTGACGGCGAAGCGGGAGTCACGTGCGCATAAACGTACGTCCGTCGCCGTCGAGAGGTCAATGGCAAGGCCAAGGGAGAATCCATGCAGAGCAACCACAATAGGCTTCTCGCAGCGCTCGACTGCAGTGATGCAATCTTGGAACTCAGAGATGTGGCGGCGGAGAACGGCAGCCTTTCGGGCTGGATCTGTGCTGGTTTCTGAGGACAGTAGGCCCTCAGATGCCGCCTTGACGTCTAATCCGGCCGTGAACGCTTTATCTCCTGCGCCACTGAGGACAATAGCACGGACTGATGAATCTGAGGATAACTTGTTGAAAATTTTGGCTAGGTTCAACCACATGCTGAGCTATGTTAGCGGAGATCCAATGCCAAGTCCGGGGCACTTACACTTCAACGAAAGCATTCAGCCGTTCAGGGCGATTGATCTCCACATGAGCCACATATTTGTGGTCTTCTGGGAATCGCACAGTGAAATATTCAAACGAATACTCGGACATGATGAAAGGTGTTGGATGGGTTGAGGTTCGAGTGCGGAGAGGAGAGTATAAGTGGGTATCGAGGGACCTCGGCACGTTAGATCAGCATCTCGGCCCCGGATTTATCAGTAGATTCAGAGCGAGTTTGCGGCTTCTGATTCGGATAGACGCGTCGATAGAATATTGCTGTCTGGATATAATGCATATTTCTACGTCAAGGGTGATTTGAACAGGGCTTATAACCTGAGGTCCGCATATAGGCTACAGACTGGAGTTTTTGCAGGAGCTTCACGTACCGAGGCTCGATATCTACAACGCAAGGCTTACATTATTGGGAAGAAGTTATTGAGAATTCTATAATGTGGGTGTTTCAAATAAACTTGATTTGATTAATAAAGCAAGAGAATGGCATTTCAAGACAGAAAAGCAAAAACCCATTCGGTCACATAGGCAAGTAAAGTAATAAAGCAATCAAGGAGCGGAATTCATGAATCGTGTGCAGACGTTAAAGTGACATCGAAGGGTTGACATCGTAGATCATTTACTCGATGGTGATCTTCTTAGTGGCGGCAGCGGTAGTCTTGGGCACCACGATGGAGAGGATGCCGTCCTTCAGGCTGGCCTTGACTTGGTCCTGGTCAACGCGAGTGGGGAAAGAGAATGTGCGCTGGAATTCGCCAACAGAGCGTTCAGAGGCCCAGAAGCGACGAGTGGGTTTAGTCTGAGGCTTGTCGGCCTGCTCAGTGTCTTCGCTGGTGTCCTCGTCTGAGGTACGGCGCTCATACTCAGTGCGACCCTTTACGACCAGAGTTTGGTGGTCGGAGAACTCGATGTCGACATCCTTTTGGGCAATACCAGGCAGCTCACCGTCGAGGTGGTAGGCATCGTCAGTCTCGTGGACATCAAAGCGAGGCGAGAAAGTTTGAGCTGCAGGCTGGTTGCGAGCAGAACGGTGGACGTCGTAGTCGTCAAGGAGACGGAATAGAGGGGAGAAGTCGCCGGAGCCAGGGAAGTTAGCGCGGAAGAGAGACATGTTGAGAGTAGTTGTAGTGGCTTTTGAAAGATGGGATTATTGTCTTGAAGAGAGAAGAGCTTGGAATGACTTTGTTTGCTGATGGATTAGAGAAGTAGGAGAGGTCTGGAGGGGGTTTATATAGACATCAGAGGCAAAAGCATCTAGAGCATGCTAGCATCACACAGAGAAGATGGTAGCATCCAGAAACTGGGTGTCACTTCCAGCACCTTGTCGTCGCCTCTCCAATCTGCTGGATGCTTCTAGTATATCGGTCACGTGACATCTGATTACAATGGAGCAAACAGGTCTTATGGTTCAGAGGTTTGAGACCCTTCACAGGTCAATGCTTTGAGATTTGAACGATATGTTCTGGAAATATCCATGCTCCATATTATGTTGTGCCATTGTACAGATGAAAGCGAACCTACCCAGGAGTTAGGGAACACTGCATAGTAAGGTGCAACCCAACATTGTTTAATCCAACCAAGAGGCGACATAGCGCTGGAAATATTGTGTTCCGCATTCTGAGTAACAGCTGCAACCAATCCCATCGAGTGCTTTATGAACTGGTCGAGCGGGCACCACTCAGTTGGTCGCAAAGGTGGTTGAGTCCAGGCTGGATACAGATGTTGCATGTACGTTGACAGAATACCAGAATATAAATTATCGACGACGTCACGAGGGGATTCCGGCAGTCGGCTTGTTGAATGAGTCGCGGCAGAACTGGTGGTGTTGTAGCGTGGGCGGTTTAGATGGGCGGGCTTTGGGGTCGGGTTTGATTCCTTGAACTGTAATGCGCTTGTTGTGTATGCGGTATGCAATAATCGGGAAGAAGCCGACGTTTTGTCTTATTCGGACTCGGATTCATCCAGCTGCATGATCTTCTCGTCAAGATCCTGCGAATTTTGTAAGTATTTGCGAGAGCAGGGTAAAGGAGAGAACATACCCGATCTAAGCGATACTTTAGGTTCTCCAGCTGACTCTCCTTAATCACAAGGTGATTTTCGTCATCCAGATCCTCCACTATGTAGTCGTGTCGTTCTTCGTCATATTTGAGAATCATGGATTTGATCGAAGGATCACACTCGATCAGCAGACCTGTCGAAACAAAGAAAGTTAGCGGGAAATGATACGCGCAAGCCCAATATTCAGGGACACACACCTCTTACGGCACGAGGCATGTTGAAAAGTTCGGAAGGTCGTTGGAGAAGTGAGATGCGGAGAGTTGGGGAGAAACGGTTGAAGCTCTGCCAAGACCCGCTCTGGACGCGCTCCGTCACTGATTTGCATCTTCCATTCAAACTATCATTCTTTCTATGGGGTCGCTTTGTCGAGACATTCCTTTCGCGAGTCTCGAAATTTGCTCGCGATAAATCAAACATGAATGTCTAGCTGTCTTTCTAGCTGTCTACTGAAAGCCTCTCTCAATCCTCAGCATCACGGTCTCTATCGCTCTTATCGGCAACCGGGTTCCATCCAACCCCGGCCTGGACACAAGTCGCAGCCACTGCCACGACACTACCGGCCAAAAACAGCATCCTTACGGCGTGCTCATAGCTCTGAACGGCCACGACATGCTCGACGCCATCCAAATGTGCCACAAGGGCTGGGCTACCGAGCAATCTACGGACCAGATCGGGCTGCTGCGGTAGATCGTGAGAGGAGAAGCCTGCCTCGAGAGAACTCTTGAGCACGCGCGCGAAAAATCCACCTCCAACAGCTGATCCAAAACTGCCTGCAAGGCCACGAGACATCGCCACTAGGGAAGTCACAATGTAATGCACGCGTTTGTCGGTGAGATGAAGCAGATGCGAGAGCGCATAGTTGAGCAAGGCGCCAGCAAAAAGCCCGTTCAAGAACGTCGCTCCGACATAGATGGCTACAGAGGAGCCGGGTGTTGACAAGAACGATAGGACCAGCGAGATGAGTGCAAAACAGAGAAAGGCGACAAGACAGGAGCTATGAAACGTTTAGGTCAGGTTCCATTGCGAAGGACATCACTTACCCATAGTAACTGCCAGCCTGGCGAATATGCAACCATCCCACGAGCAGCCCACCCAACCCAAATCCAACATTTGTTGGGATAAGAATTAACCCGGCCGACGCTGGGGTCCATTCTCGGACAGCCAGCGCATATACTGGAGTATAAAATAAGACAGACCATCGAGCCATCATGAGCCCGAGTCCGGACAAGCATGTTGCCAAGACACTGCGAGTTTTGAGAACATTGATCGGAATAATCGGCTCAGCAACCCAGTTGGATTCAATCGCCAAGAATGCAGCAAAGAATACCACAGACACCAGCATGGGCCACACGGTGATTTGCGGGGATGCCAGGCTGGCGAAGAATAGAACCAGAGATGCCGTCTGGTGGTGTCAATACAACCTTGGAAGGATGTGAAGGATGAGTCTATTGACTTACCAGCGTGATTGCTCCAGCGTAGTCCACACGCGCGAGGCTATGGAAAAGCTCTTTCATGTTGAAGTGACCCCCGTTCTCATCGGCTGGTTTTGGAATCGTCAAGAACAAAAGTGGCCCAAGCAGCAGAACGATCGGTGCCTGTACCCAAAACATGAGGCGCCAGCCCAGAGTCGGAGTGATCAGTCCAGCCAAAACTGCACCCGATGCGACACCGGTGGTAAAACCGCAATTGATCAACCCGATACAAAGACCCCGGCGCTTCTTGCTCGCCATCTCCAAAACAAGAATGATTGCTGTGCTCACCAAGCCACCACTTCCGCAGCCTGCTACTACACGGCCCGCAAGAAAATACTTGAGATTGGGGGCAGAGGCGCTCATGAAAAGCCCAATTGAAAGCAGGGTTGTTGAGAAGACAGTGTAAAGGCGGGGTGTGAATATCTGGGAAAATCTTCCGGCCAGCGGTGTTATACTAGACATTGCAATCTTGGAACATGTTAGACCGAATCTACCTTTGTAGATACTGACTTGAATGACTGTACCAAATACGCGGAAGTGAACCAAGATGCGTCCGCAAATGCATCTAAATCGGCCGCAATGTCCGATTGTGCCGTGGTCATCATTGACATGTTGGTGGCTGCCCTCTATCAGCCATGCATAGATTGAGATTGATCTTGATGCCGATTTTACTAACCCAAAGTGAAGATTAGCAGACCCATGAACGACACTATCAAGAGCCCTCTAACAAAGCCCACTGGGACTTCATTGGAAATCTCATTGGGACGACCATTTGAAGTAATCAGTGGTGTCTCCTCAGATGGAGACGAGGATTGTGCCATGGTGAAGTTGCTTTCAGATTTGCAACAATCTTGTTAAATACGAAGCAAATCGTGAAAATGACTTAGAACGTTGGGGCGTTGACACTACACATCGGGGTTAGGCGGATGCGCATTTATAATCAAGTTCGCACGCGATAAGCTGCCCTGGTGCCGTTAAGTAAGGGGGATTTGTTGCGGAGAACGGCAAGCTGTTTTATGCAGATCCACACTCGTCAATGTTTATGCAGATTTATTCCGAAGTTTTGGGCTAGAAGGGCCTAAAGGTTGGGATTTGCTGTCATATTACCCGTGAATTGCAGTTGTAGATCTCCAGTAGTCTCTATGAGACATGCGTCCAACAGCTATGGTGTTTTGCAACACACTTGGCCAACAAATAACATTAATTTAGACCAAAAATAGATGGCCAATTGTGCAAAACTCGCTCCAGAACCTTTTTCAGGTCCACATTTTCCCCGGTAGGCTCAGGAGTGGTCCATGTCTCATCCTGCCACTGGTTCTCAAACCCTCGCAGCTTTGTATGAAGCTTGGTGGCATTATACGACGACGTAGGTGTTGACTTTAGGTAATCGACGAACATACGCCAACGTGGAACATAGTACGAGGACATAAGTCCTCCCCACTGTTTGGAAGCATAGTCCGAAATCTCCCCATTCGGTCCCCACAGAGTGACCTGATTGCGCGCATTGTACTCGAAATACGCTTCCTCGGTTCTGTTTTCATGGGCCCAAGCCCGCGCGGAATCTATCCAGGTCGAAAAACGGAAGATGCGATTGGTGAGAAGAACGGCATCCAAATCCGTCAGAAGTTGAACGAGGTTGTCTCCTTGTCGAGCGAAACTGGGTTCGGCGGAGTGAGATTCGTTGTAAGACTTCACTAGATTCGAGTACAAAGTGATAAACTCGTTGTCCATCACTTGACGCGTGACATCAACTAGATCGTGTTGATAAGCTGGGTTAGACCATAGTTCTGGCTCTTCGCTTGCTGCTTGGTAAAGGGAACGCCATGCCTGTACCAGAACTGAAGGATCATAGTTGACAGTAGTGCCATGCGTGCCGATCACATCAGCCAAATTCCAAAGCCTGGGCTCAATATCTGCAATGGACTTGGCCACAGCCAAGGTCGTTAGATTGGTGTTATTGTAGACGGTTTGTCGCATCAGATCCCAGGCCACGTAAAGACCATTTGGAACTTTACTTTGACCAGAATATCGGCTTCTAACCCAATTTTTAAAGTATTGATGCGTATCCAGTGGGGACTCGGACCATGCCTGATCAAGGAGCAAGTCGTAAATGATTTCGTTTCCTTCTTGGCCCTCCATAGTTAGACCGTATCCAACCATCGACGGGGACTCGATCCGGGCTTGGGTAGCATTTATAGTCAGATTTTGTATCTGCCCATATAGACCCATGTTACCACCAAAGTTGTGTAGCTCGCACCAAATCCAAGGCTTGCCGTAATAAGAACTCGTCCGTTTCCACTGGGGGATAGATTCCGAGAATAGATCCAAAATCAACATGTCTTCATTTGATTCCACGCCTGATAGGTATGCTTCGACTCGTTCATCTGTCCAGAAAGCAGAGTTTGCATAAAAGAGCCAGCCTTGCATCATCCATATGGCCTGGGGATCGGCATCTTTCAAGCTCTGCCAGGTGTTTCGAGTGACATTTTGCAAGTAATCCAGGTCACCAGAATAAGGGTCGTTCTCGTTGTACTGATCGAGAGTGTAAATATGGCTGATGTTCCCATAGGCATCCTGCTGTTTGCTAATGAATCGTTTTTGTAGATCTGCGAAGTTTTGATCGAACGGCTCCAGGAATGTAACGTTTGTGTATTGAAGTGGGAAGCCTCCCCAACGCGATCCTCGAACAACATTCGCATTTGGCAAAACGCGAGTGATATCAGAGGGAACAAATCCAGTGAAAGACGGAAGGACCGGGGTCATTCCAAGTTCCACCATGCGACGAACAATCTTCTTCTGCAAATCGAACTGATCGTCGATCCATGAATCTGGAAGATCACCATGCCAGGACCCTTGGATATTACCGAACCGATTCCATGCTTGGAATGCTGGCCCACTCAGGAAAGTACCAATCTCGGAGTCAGTGAGCCCGATCTCGCGGAAAACTTCCACGATGATCTTCTCCTGGCCTACCCAAGCAAGAGGTAGGTTAATGCCACGCAGAGCCATCCAGTCAAGTTGTAGCTCCCAGTCCTCCCATGTCCAAAAGGCAGTAGTGTAAGAGAATGTAACTGTGGTCTTCTCAGCTGAGAACTAGAAGTAAACAGGGGATATAACTCTTACCTGTATTGAAGTGATACCTCCAAGGAACTGTACTTGATCCGTGCATCGACGCATTCAAGCGAGGCAGTTCAGATGGTGCGACATCTAACCGGCTCCCAATGAACCAGTATATGTCAACATGGGCAATATCTGTAAGATATCGATGGAGTCTAAAGAAGAAATCAGCTGCGTTCCACGTATGAACCGGGATGGGTTGACTAGGATGTCTTACCCGGAAGATAAAGCGCTTAGGGAGTTGCCCCTGACCAGGATTGTGCTGTTTGGGGCATTTTCCACAGAATAAGCATCATGACTGCCAGCTATACTGGTATCTACAATGAACTGAAAGCTCTCCGTGTGATCAGGTAGCCGTCGGCTCACAAGCTTGGAGATACCTTCGGTCGATTGGGCGACTGCAGCTGCTAAGCAAAGCGAAATTATCGGCTGAATCCAATGCATAGTAAGTTGTTGTGCATGGATTTTCCTCGGGCGGCAGAGGATAGGTAGACCTGGAAAGCTTCCAAGGTCAAAAGCAAGGGGGTTTAGAAACTATTTGTTGTATCGAGTACTTCCCCCGCACTGCAACTCTCTCCTGCAACGCTGGTCGCCTAACTCGTATAGCGATAACAATACCAGCGAGCAGCTGGTTGATAATTTCTGGTGAGTATTTTGTCCCTCCACATAATTTAGAAAAGAAAGAAAGTGAAGGCTTGCATTGGTCCTATGTTGAGCATACGAGCCTGTGGGTTAAACAGCCCTCTCGGGAATACCTCGGCACTGCTTTACATTAGATACACATAACGATAGTTAAACCATTCCGTAGCCCCCTCCCTACATAGAATTCACAGAATCAAGCCTAATTCCTTTCCTCCTCGAGAATGAACAGCACTAGTTCTAGACTAGCTGCTGCGCAATGGCAACAATGAGCCCATCAAACCGACCATTGAGATCCTCGCGCAGAATCGCCATAAACTCATCTGGTAGGGGAGAGCCCTCTGCGATCCAACGAAAATGGGTTTTGTTAGGCCCCAGTGGATCTAGTACTGTTGTTCCAAATGCGATCATGTCGGGGTAGTCGGGTCTTCGGACTTGAAAAGTCATGGAGTGGTTGGAAGCGTCGCATTCTGTGAGCTCCTCTGAGAAGGTATACTCCTGGCCCTTGTTTTTGCCAGCAGGGTAGACATAGCTGAAAGTGCGCACGCTGCCTATTCCGAACCCTTCGAGAGAAACAGACTTGGCGCCTGGGTACCACGCCTTTTCGGCGCCGAAGCCCGCCACGAGGCCCCAGACTTCGCCGATGGGTGCATCGATGTCGCGAGTGACGGTAGTATAGTGGACAAGAGATGGATTGGACATGGCGAGCTCAAAGGAAGAAAGCTTGGAGGATATTTCAGATAGTAGATTGGAAATAATGGAAATACTTCACGATGATGCCAGTGTGATCAAGGGAAGAGGAATGGTGTGCCAACCACCGCAGTGTCGATTCCTTTTAAGCCCATCCTGGAATTGCTTCAGTCATTGCTGTGGCTTGATAATTATTAAGCTTGCCATCAAAATCATCATAGTTGGGTTGATAATCATCTGGTGATGCTAGAAATTGAGAGATTGCTCGGATTGAATGGAAGCCGGCACTGTGTTCTCCGTCCTTCCGTCCGTCGTTCCGTCCGAAGGAAACAAACTTGTTTCGTCACCCACGAGCAAACCGACCAAGGTTTCGCATTCAATATTTGATCCAAAACAATAAAAACACGAGATATAGCAGTAGTGCGTTGTATCGATGCTATCGTGCTAGAATTGGGAGAACGTGGAACTTAGAATGCATCAAGAACGACCACCACAGCCTAAACCCTGCACCACCCCATCTGGCACAAAGTGATCCATTAAAATCAGATTTGAACAATCCGTATAACTACGTTTTCAAAGCTCCCACTGTACTGACCAGCTCACCAGCATCAGTCAAAACGCAAGTTTGGCATTCGACATGGATACAGTCCACTGTGTTCTATGTGAGATAGAGCACATATTTCAAATTCCTAGATTATTTTTATTCTCTTGAGGAATTTATAGAAACTGAATAAATGGTTGGAAGTTGCACTGGAGTCATATTTCATTGTCTAACACGGTATTCTCCGACTCGGGAAAGAGTCCATAGATGGACTACACCTCAGGGTTGCGGCGGAAGAATTCCTCCAAGCTAGTTTGCTTGACGTTTGGGAAGCGTTCAACATCCACTGGCTCATAATCCCAAGAACGAGCTGGGATATGATATTGATAGCAATACCGAATGAAGTTGTACCAGCCGCCCTTCCCATTTTCAGCTCTGCCCTCGTTCAACTTGTTCTCTGCGTCCTTAACTGAACCTAAGCAGTTCAATTTAGCAGTGACCCTGCCTTCCCTCGCAGCACTGTATGCCTTGACGATGTCTTCGGGGGAGGCTTCGAAACTCTGGACACGAACAAAGCCTCCATCGGCAGCAGTCGGAGCCGTGATGGCCTCGAGCACATAGTTACCAATGTCTTCTGCGGTGGTATAGCGAGTTGGGAAGTTCGAAGACCCGTGGAAGCTGAATGTCTTGGTTTCCGCATCCCAGTCATAAGGACTCCGCTTGAAGTAGTACTCCGCGATTGCACCGGTAAACATGTAGATTGGCTTGATGGTAGAGCTGACTGCTACGTGATGGGCGAAGCCCCGCATATCATCGTAGATCTCGTGTGAACCAGGTGAAAGGGTCCAGTCGTAGTTCCATGAGGTAGCGTGGAAGATCTGAAAGATTTGAGCCAACTGTCAGGAAGGACATAGCGCCCTCGGGTGCTGCCTACCTTTACTCCAGCACGCTCTGCTGCCCGAATGAGCAACAATTGCGAATCCATGAACATTTCTGGAATGCCGGCAAAGGAGCAGATAATAGCGTCAACTCCTTTTGTGGCCCGGTCCATTGCAGCGACGTCATAGGGACTTGACATCGTCTCGAAGCCTTCGAGTCTGCTTCGTACATCCTCGGGAAGGTTGTTGATGTTCCGAGCTAGGCCCCGAACTTCCATGCCATATGCAAAAGCGGACCTTGCACATGGGATCCCGACAAAGCCGGTGATACCAGCGATCAAGACAAGCATGTTCTGTCAATTTTGGAATGGCCAAGGGGGTTTGGAATTTTGTTGTGAGATATGAAGCATGATGTGCACAGGTGCCACTTATATACCGGCTTGAATTATTAATTATCCTGGCTAGAATCTTGCTCGCGCTCCGTCTGGACCGAGTGGAAATCCGGGTCCAGGCGTCGGTATGCAGTCCGCAGAGAAGTCTGATGTCAACAGACAGATCGCGAAAGGTAGGTTCGGCACACAATGCTAACGTGCGGTGTGATCCCAAGCTTTCTTCGATATTGTGGAAGTCAAATCGAAAGCAGTGATCGTTAGCACGTATTCTTTTCTTTGCTAACAGTGACTTGACGCCCACGGCATTCACCTCCGATCCGTCTTTCTACTTCCGAGCCCGGAAATTTCACATTTCCGTCCGTCCGTCCGGGCTCTGTACTCCCTCAAGTTGAATGACGATTCCTAAAAATCTTCAGCGCATAGATTACACAATATGTATTGTGTAGGGAGTTCGTCCCAACCCTCATTTGTAGATAGATCCGCTCCCCGCTTCGCCCTTCTTCTTCCTGCTCTCTCTCTCCAAGGAGTAAACTCAATCGGTTCGGTCCACTTCTTCTTCTCTCTTGCCTGGTAGTCTCAATAGACCATAAGACCCTCTCTCATTCAGAATATGCTATTCTACACGCTTTCTCTGAATCAGATACTACGTTTTACCGAGGGAAGAAGGATGGTTGACTCTGTATAAGATCAATCCATCCCACCTCACCCCTCACTTCATTTTACTTACTTCACTTTGTCAGATCGTCATCGAATTCCTGACCAACCGCTACGATAGCTACCAAGGTTGATCCTGATGTACTCCGGACTGGTTATCCCCTAGCTAGCACGTGGGAAGATATCAATAACGAATACACCAAGATATATGCCAATAAGAACTGAGGTGCCGACCTTTCGGAATCTAGCTATACTTGTATCAAGGCTTGGGGTTCGGATGGCGGTCCTTAATGATGCACATTTTGAACACTCATAGAAACTGTTGCCGACCTCTCTATCTATCCATTGCTTTTATAACCTTCTCTCTAGCCCCATCTCTCCATAAATCCCACCCCAAACTAAGATTCAAAGAATCCCTCCATACATCCTCGGGATCACTCCCAGAAGGAAGCTCTCTCCCGTTCCCAACCTTTCCATGAACTTTACCCTTGATAAATCGCATATGCCACGGAATCATTCCGACTTGCACGAATCCCATTTTCTCGGCGAGCTTGACACTGGCCAAATTGGTCGAGTTCGCCGTCCAATGTACTCGGCACAATCCAAGTCCCCCCAGCTCTGGCGGTTTCAAAGCAAGCTGCAACGCAAGTCCAACAGCGTGCGTTGCTACATGGGTGCGTTGGTACGGTGGTAAGATCACAATAAACCCAATTTCCACGCAGAGGTCTGTAGCTGAGGCACGGATAAAGCTGATGGTGCCGGCCAGTTCACCATCTAAATCCTCGGGAGATGCAGGGCGTGTCCTGTCGATTATGGCAAAGGCGAATGATTCAGGATTAGAAAATGAGAGGATGCCTCCTGGTGGGTTGTCGTAGAAATGATCTTTGAGCTCCGCGGTTGACTTTGGAGGCAACATGGGCATGTGCGCGTATATCTCTGGGTGGTTTGATGAGAGGCGGAAGAATGACTCACAATGCTGCTCTGGATCGAAGGGCACAAGTTTGAGGCGATCGTTGGAGACTCCGTGGATGGGAAAATGAAAGTTTGAAGATACTGCCATTTTGATGAGTCTTAGTCGCTGCACAATCGATATTGATGCCAGGTGAGCAAGAAAGTGTGTTGGTAAGCGTGGGATATTCCCGAGGTCGTCGTTAACAAAGGATAAATTTCCAACAAAGATTATGGACAGGGTACGGCAGTACATAACCGGCCCTTACATTTTTTACAAAAATTACAGGCCCTCAAATTTTGAGAAGTAATAGTCTAATTGTCTTTTTCATTGTAGATCAGATTGACCGGAGATGAAGCTGACTTTGCTCTCCTGCAAGAGACTGAATATAATGTCGACTGTGGCTATTCCCACAGATACGATGCGACAAAAACCACTTTTCTGTGAATTTGACTGCCTGCGGTAAGGAAAGCAGACAGCATTGGGCACCCTTACGTAGTGGAGAGTAATTTTGGTTGAGTCACTGTGGGAGAAACTTCGGTGGGCGCGGACAGAGCCTCATCTTTCAGTGGAGCATTTAACTATCCAAAAGAATCCACGCCTTTCCATCGCAAACTACATGATATCGCTGTCGCTTGCTAACAACTTATTTGACTCTCGTGGCTGTTGCTACTCATCTGCGAGAGCTTTCTTCTAACCCATGGGGGTCCTGTCACCCAGGCTAAGTAACGGTTTGTATGGCGGGTATGAGTAGGTCTAGCGTCTTTTGGATTAGATCACAGGCTTTATAACCCTTGATAATATAGCTGCAACTTTGCTCTGTTTGAACCCAGATTTTAGGAGTTCTATTCCCAACGTATTGGGGCTAGACTTCCGCACCGGCCCATACTTAGATAGATCCGCTCTCTGCTTCTCCCTTCTTTTCCTTCTCTCTCTCTAGGGAGTGAATTCAATCGGTTCTGTCTACATCTTCTTCTCTCTCGCCCGGTAGTCTCAACAATATTACCATAAGAGCTAGCTAGAAGTAGGATTTTCTGTCAAGGCATCCGATCTCATCCAACCAAGCCATGGCTGAGAATCTATCAAATCCCACAGGTCTTCATCTCCGGGGACAATCTGTCCATCTTGACCGCCAACAGCTTGATCCGGTAAATCAGTTGTGCCTTCTTGATCAAGATTTGAGCCAATGGTGTGGTCCATCCTTGCTGTGGGATATTGAGTCGCCATGTTGGTCATATTTGAAGATGTGTTTCCTTGCGTTAAAGCACTCGGGGTGGGTTGAAAAAGCAGGGGATCTGGGCGACTATGAATCAGAGGCCTGACTATTCCCAGGAAAGCCGAGAACAGTCTGTAGACATCGGAAATCGAGAGATGCATTTTCACAAAGCGTGAAACCCCATGAGTGACTTCGGCCATCAGTGTATAGTCGTCCAGGTTCGCCGAACATATAGCGTTGCAGAAAAGGACAAAGAACGGACTGAGTGGGTAGAACAACAAGGTCCTAATGAAGTCAAAATCAACTCAAAATTATCCTCCAAGTAAAGACTGACCAAGTGAGAAAGTAGGGATATTGATCAAGGAAATTCGCATCCATGTAAATTTCGTCCTGAAGCTTTACCAGGCGCGTCAGCGCTTGTCGAGAAGCTTCCAAGCAATCTTGCTGTGTTGATCGGTCTTGGGAAACCCGTTGGTGTAAATGCAAAACGCTAGCAAGAATCGCATAATAGCCAAACTCGATGGCACCCCATTCGTAGGTTGCTCCCCGGAAAGGCAATTGATTTTGATGCTGGAAGAAGTTAGTACATTTCATCATTTTTGATATCTGGGCTGGTTGATATACTGCCCACTTTTTTCATCAATTCATAAATTTCATGCGTGTCGCGCGTCAGCTTCGTTAAAAAAGTGACTTGGTCATTATTGTTCGTGTGGTTGAGTATATCGAGAACACCTTCTTGTATTTGGGCAAATCCGACCATGATTTTCACAGTGGCACTGAGAGGCAGTCGCGGGTCCAACTGAACCAGCTCTACCGGCTTAATCTTCAGCTTTGGGAGTGAGGGTGGTCGGAGAAGGAGCACACTGAGCATTTTGTCGAGATAGTAACAGGTATACAGCGATCCATATATGTCACGCTTTGTCTCGTCAAATAGTGTAATTGAGTCAATTGAGTGGTAATTAAGAGACACCAAGGTCCTGGACGCGAAAGCTGTCAATGTCCAACTTCGGGACATGTCACCTTGGTTTTGCATGAACAGTGCCTGACAGGGAGTAAATTAGCACTTCGATGTAGTTGAGTGAGAGAAATGCTGTCCAACCTACACCGGACAGAAATGCTTGTAAAAGAACCAAACTTGGCGGTGCAAGACAGTCAATCTCGGAAAGACCTTTGTGTATCTCGTGTTCATATTGCTTTTTGCTTCGTTCAAGATGCCTTCGAAGTGAAGCTTTCCGATCTTTCTTTGGTAGTCGGTAAAGGAAACCGGCAGCCTTCATAAAGACGCAGACACGGTAGCAAGTAAGCGTGTGTTGGTCCTTGTCACCATCAATAAGGGACATGCACATTTCTTCTAAGGTCGGAAAGGAAACGTGGTCAGGCCAAAACGACTGCTTCATAGTGTTTGGCTCGGGATCTAAGGTACTTGTTAAGCGAGATCAATCATCATGCGAGATTGACAGACTCACCCATGGTCATCATGTATAATAGCTCTGGCGGGAACGTCGTCGACTCAAATCCACCAGCTGTTTCAGACGGGTTAAACGCATCGGTCGCAAAGTACGGTTTTGACGTATCAGAGATCCGGCTGACGAAATCAATTGCCTCCCTCAGTAATTTAGATTTATTTGTTCCAAGCAGTGGGTTTGATTCAAGCTCGGATTGCAGGAATCGAGTACCCTCTGAGGTCTGTTGAGTCAGGCCATCTCTGGCGTTAGTATCGAATGTGTTAGACGATCGCGTCTCGATTGTTTCACTATCTTGCTGCATGACCTGAGAAAATTGAGTGTTCTCTTGTGGGGAGATTCCCCGTTCTAGTACCCCGGTTCTTGCTGCATGACGGGTCGGGCTATCGTGAGACGGCAAACCGGCGACTGATGATTCGAGCGCAGCGAGCCTTTCAGAAAAGGTTGTTACACTTCACAGTGTGAGTGCACTTGATATTCACAAGAATTTAATAGACTTACCGAGCTGCGTTCCGGCGTCTACTTTTCTTAGGTCGATCTCTGCGGCACTCTACCACGGCCTCGGTGCAATTGGCGCATGGGAATTGTCGGTCGCATTTGATCTGTGATACTTCGACGTCAATAAACACGACCGGCAAGCTAGAACAGATGATAATGACTCATATGCGGATTCAGACTCTCCGCGTATCGCATCTTATGCTTGACATACCTTTCTCGAATGACAAAAGTCGCACTATTTCCATGTCAATTCCCTCCTATCGTAATGCCAAGGGGAGACATACCGCGGGGCGTTCAGTTAGTACAACACTAGGCGCCATAGTGTGTAGGCCCTTTGGCCATCGGTCTGGGGGGTACTGGTCTCCGTCCTAGTCGGAACGTTGGGAAGTTGCGCCCACACGCATTCGGATGGCTTTTCCGTCCGTCGTTCCGTCCGACTAATGCTTCGGACTCGGGATTAACTCTACACGCGTGCCTATCAGACAACCCGAGTTTTTTCCCCTCCAAGATTCTCAGAGTTACTCTTCCGGAGTATCTGCCAACGGTCAAAAAAACCTCGGAATTCGTTATTGTTTGTACGTTGGATTGGGTAGTAGAAAATGATGGCAAACGACACACATGTTGAATCACCCCAATTCGCTGTCATGAACGGAGTTCCGCAGATCTTCCGTGTCCTTTGCAGCTTTGCATGCCTATACAAATAATTTATATGCAGAAATCAAACCAGGAAGTCTTTTTGACCCTTCAACGCTTTCTCCAAAACCTCTGGATACCACCTTTTCCCGACATCTTGATGACTGGTCACCCGAGCAACGAATGTGCCTTCGCCAATGCACCCCTTGAACATCTCGTTGAAAGTCGCCTCAGCATCCGATTTAACCTTATCATCCTTGACCAAGGAACGGATTGAGTCGGGAATTCGCAACGAGATCTTGTCGGCCGAAAGGTCCAGACTCACCCCCTGGAAGACAGGGAACGAAAAACGAGGTCCTAAGGAGCCGTGGCTAGTTTCGAAATTCTCTGGCCGCAGACTCACGCGATGAGTCGTGGCGGTACAGATGCCTCCCGTCAGAGCCTCCAGCGACCGACCGATATTGACGACCAGTGTACCAGGGACTGGTGGAGCAGAGATCCATGTTCCATTCTTGTTCTGTACCTCGAGGCCATGGTGAGGGGTCCCCTGTAGTAGAAAGGTGAGGAATCCGGAATCTTTATGAGGCCCAACACCCTGAAAGCCAGATTCCACGTCGTTTGTTGTTGTGGGCGCGGGATACTTGATGAGTTTGAGTTTATGCTGCTGGGGCTTGTCGAATACCCCCTCCAGAGCATTTGACGGGAGGTCCAATGCCTCAGCGATCAAGCTTGGGAACAGCTCGGCCAGACCGCTCACTTCGGAAAGATAGTCGTCAAATGCCTTTCGAAACCCCGGTACTGCCTTTTCATCGGGCCACTGGTATGCTCAATGTGAGCTTCTGGAAACACAGGCTGAGAGGAAACCAGCCAAGCGAGTCGTTGTCTTACCTGATTCGGCCCAACAACATTTCTATACAAGGGTTCATCTGGACCCGGTGCTGGAAGCTCGGTTGCAAACTTGGAAACAGTCAGTGGGTCTGAGAAACGCTTGCAGGGTGCGCGCTCACGTCAAATTGCTCCCGGTGATCGAGCTTTAAGGCTGTGATCTCAGCGCAGAGTCTTGAATAGCCCAAAAAATGCGGGCTGTTCACCATTTCAATCTCGAGTCTCTTTTCCAGTGGTAAATCAAAGAGCTCCAAGGCCCTTTCGGTGAATTCTTCTTGTATCTCCCTTGGAATGGGAGCATTTCGGAGATAGAAAAAGCCCACGTTCACAAGAGCCTCACGGAGGGCTTCTAAGAATACCGGCTTGTCGGATATTGCTTGAGAAAAGTCCAAAACTGGAATCGATGTAAAAGAAGAGGCTGACTTGTGGCGATGAGTAGGATCCTTTGAAAGGGTGTACTGTGATTTGGAGGCCCTACCATTGTTAGGAGTGCGCGTGGATGTTATCGGTGTCGGCCACCACACCAAATGAATATGGTACTTGGTTTGAGGTTCAAAAAAATGATCGACAGAGAGAGACACGTCGCAATGTCATATCTTGAACTCTTAAGGGGGAAATATTACGGAGCAATGAAGGGGAGGTTTGATTGGGCTGTGATGGCGAGTGCGGTTACAATACAAAACCCCGCTTCCACTCGACTTCATCACGAATTTTTGTGGAACTCATCTATTAGGACATTCCACATACTGTTATTATGTTTAATCAATCTCATCCTGGCGAAATGACTCATTGGGACGAGACACCAGCACTTGAGGGTTCAGCTCTCGGTCTATCTCAAGACCACAATGCGTCACATCACAAGATATAGCGGAATCCAACAACACGGGTTTCCAGGTCGTTTAAACCGGTGGCTTGAACTTCTGAATTCTCCTCCTCGTCTAATCGTTTGTTCATATTGACATGAACAAGGCGGATGATGAAAGCAAGCACCGCAACCAAGAAGGCGATTGCAGCGGTCGCACTTCCTCCAGGAATGTACCGAGGCCCGGAAGATGATGGCCACATATAACTGCCATAAATCGAGGCAGTGTTGCCAATCATGTTCGCAACAGCAATCGCGGCAGATCGTTTGACCAATGGCCGAGCGAACGAGTTGGCCACCCATGCGATGATGATTTGATACGCAGACACGGCTCCCATGGGCATCCTAGTAAATATGAGTTTGGTGTCTCGCGATTGCATTGACTGGAAGACTCACAGGAACATGGCAAAAAATTTGGCGCCGATGTTGGTCGTGACAGTGCAAATGATACCTCCTACCACGCTGACCATCATCAAGCAGATGATATGTATACTGCGATCGTTCGTCTTGCCTGATGTCCATGTGACTAGCAGCGAGATAAAGAAGGTCGCAATCCACACGGGCGCAGTGATCAAAAGGGTTTCGACATTGCCGTATCCCAGGGTTTGCACAATGGTCGGGAAGAAATACTGGAAGTTCTGGGATAGCAGCGAGACATGCTGCAGGAGAATGAAAAGGTAAATTCTCTTGTCTGCGAATACCAAGGCTAAATCCTCCTTGATACTCGTTGAACCGACCTCATCGGCTTCTCCTGCATCGTGCATAAGTCGCCATTGCGCATATGCCTGCTCCTCTTCGTCCAACCAGGACGTTGAAGCAGGATAATTGGGAAGGAATATACTAGAGAATGTTAGGACAGTCAGAATGAGGAGCTTTCATGGATGAAACCCACGTCGCAAGTAGGGATATTCCGACGGTGATGCAACCCTCGATAATGAACAACCATCGCCAACCGGCAATCCCCTGTGCTCCACTGAGATTACCCAGGACACCCGCGCCGATAAGACCACCAAAAGCATTGGCTAGTGAGCTTCCGGCATAGAACCAGGCAATACGATGGCTGAGCTGTGCGATCAAATTAGAGGAGATTGTCAAAAAAGCCAGCCAGAAATCATTTGCTCACCTCCTGTCGGGTATACCAACTTGACCTGCAAAGAATGTATCAGGTACTGACAAAGATCTCGGTATATTGGATCCAGACTTACATCAACATGACAGCACCTGGGAAGAACGGCGCTTCGACAAAGCCAAGGAAAAATCGCGTAACAATCAGCCCTGAAAATGAGGTGATGGCCGCCTGACAGGCGGAGATAATGCCCCTATACCTAAGTTGAGTATTTCGATAGCGGTTGGTCTATGGCTCAGTTCATACCAAATTGCCATTGCGATACCCAAAAATAGTGAGGGTCGCACTCGAGTAAGAATCAAATTGGAGGGAAGCTGCATCAACAGATACCCAACAAAGAGAATACTTGTCGCAAGGTTGTAATCGGTACCTCCCATACCCAGATCTTCTTCGAGAGTACCTAAGCGGGCTTGGGACAGGTTACTGAGAGGGAAAGTGTTAACATAACAGTGAGATAAGCCCCTGCACTGAACTGACGTACTTTCTGTCCAAGAAATTCAAAAGGTACATCAGGATCAGAAATGGTAGTAGATGCCAATCAACCTTTCGAAGTAGACGCTTTGTCATAGCTTGATGCCATTCTTGGCCTTTTGAGGCATAGGCTTGATAGAGGGCATCTTGTTCCAGGGCATTACCCTTGTGGTTGGGCTTCTCTTGGAACTCGACGTGTTCATCTACCGACTTCTCCATAATAGTGGTAGTCGATAGGCGTGGAAAAAGGCAAGAACTCCGCTCTGGTGGGCATATCATGGGTTATAAAAACATAGCTGTACATGAAAACGGGTTGAGGAGCGTTGAGCCGGGCGTCGGACCAACTCCGCAAATATTACCCCACGGGGAGTGGGGCTGCTACCCCCGGACTTGAAAGAGCCAAAGACTTCATTGGCGGTGACTTTTGTATTGGCTCATTCGCGGGGGAAGGGATCTTCGTTTGGTGCAAGAAAGCGCGGGGGAGCGGGCAGGATTCGGGGTATTCTACTCCGTAGACCGAGTAGCATTGCATGATTTTGCTCACTTGAGGGTCATTCGACCACTTTGCTTTGAATATCGTAGGGTCTTTCACGCTTTCAGTGCTGAATGACACGATCAGACTGTTAGGCGAAGCCCTAGAGATCAGTGGGCAATTTGAAAACTCGACAGTATGTCCCCATAAAAGGGCCAATATTGCGGCATTTTTCATGTTTTCATGGGCTGGAAGAGAAAGTTTGCGAAGTGCTTTTTGTGTCATATGCATACCCACAACACACAAGTTGTCCAATATTCGATTGCAGTATCGACTTTTGAGCAAGAAGCTTGGGTCGTCCCCTGAATCATAAAGCTAGAGGAAAAGGCAATAAAGGGGTCTCCGAGATTCTGAGACAAAGCCGAGACGTTGTCTCGTTTAATATGAAGGCTTCAGGGATCTCCAATGTTGTTTGGAGCCCAGTCGGTACTATCTCGGATTTCACCGCCATGGGGCCTTCCTCATTGCGATATCAGAAGAATCTTACTGACCTTTTCATTGATTTCGGTAATGAAACTTTTGGGGTTCATATTACCGGACGTTCATTTTAAAATGATATGGCCCTTGGTGTTGTTTTTGTTGTGGGGTATGGTAGACCTCAAGGGAGCCCGCAAAAATCACGGCCCAACCCAATCCAACAAACCAGCCCACCAAATGGGTTGGGGTTTGGGCCCATCCATGGGCTCTGGGCTATGCCTCAAGCTCACAAATTATGAGTCCCCGTTACTGACAAAACAGTGCAAGTATGCTAATTCTTGGCATTTCCACCCCATGCGGTTGTTATACATATCTCTTCCTGGAGATGCAGCCTTGGGGCTTACCATACAGTACGTCAAAGTACGTAAAATAGAGCCATTGTTCAGCTGCTCATCAGGGTTATGCGGGCCAAGACTGACCAGTATTTATGCATAGAATGGGCCATTGATGAGGGTTCATGAGGGCCCCCATCAATTGGCTGCGCATTGGGTCAAGCATTGGGCAATTTTAGAATAGCCCAGAGCCCACGAAAGCTAGAGGTTCCAAGGTTAGGTCATGGGTCGGGGCTTGGGGCCCATTTCCAAATGTTGCGGGCTGCTTTATGGTCTACTGTGGGGGGTTCGCGCCCTACCCCCCGGTGGAGATAGTACCCGTCTTCCCTTCTTCCAAGGTTCACACGCTCTCTTTCCTGTACTTAGTCCAGCAGCGAGAATCTTTTCCATCCGCTTCTTTCACTTGCTTGCTTGCTTGTTGGCTCCCGAGCTTTTTCTCAAAGACCATCAGGCGGGCTCCATGGAAGCCAGAGAATTTAATCCCAGTTACTTTATGTCACGTAGCCTGTACGCTGTACAGAGCAACTAACTTTATCCAAGATATCAGTTATTATTTCGATTGGTCGCACTAAAATGCCTAGCTTCATGAGGGACATATTGCTTTTTCCAAGTACTTTCGGCTTGTTATTTCGGCCCCCAGATTCTGCTCCTTACTCCCCGCTCTGCCTCTTTCCCTCTCCTCCATTCCATCACAACATTCAGCCCCTCTACTTGGGGTAAATATGTCATCCCTCCGCCCACCCGACGGATTATCTGACGATGACACGGGTACGAACAGTACCACAAGCCCGTCCGAGGCTGTAGGCCTCTCCACGATATACTATACCTACGCAATGGTTGTTACTCGTACTAGTACCAGCGTGGATTCAAATGGAGACAACACAGTGGTTTTGATCACCAGTACCGCGTCCGCGAACCCCACTCCTACCGCCTCTACTACTCCAAATTCGGACCCTTCGACCACATCCGACGGAACTTCAGGCAACGAAGGACTTCCTACGAGTGCCTCATCTGACTCAGATTCAGCCAACGCAGGAGGGCTTTCCACGGGCGCCTCAGCGGGCGTTGGGATTGGGGTTGCATTGGGCGTGCTTTTGTTTGCAGCTCTTGGGTTCTTCCTCTATCGACGCAGGCTGAAGCACCGAAAGTTCGCACGGAGCAGTGATAATATGCCAACCATGGTGGAGCTTGGGACCGATGGCCAAAAGCACGAGTTGTCGGCGGATGAGACAAGGCGAGCAGAACTTGCTGCCAACGAAGCAAAGCGAACTACCAACCCACACGAGTTGGAGTGATTTATATTTGATACCCCCGGGGTTTTTCAGAGATCTAGAACTATGAACCCAAACTTTCGATGGTGATCGACCACTAGAACGGGCCAATCGGCTCAACTGGTGGGTTTAACCTTTCTACGCATTTCGGCGACACCCGCACTTGGCCCGAGAGATATCCCCTCAGCTCCCAGAATTCCTTCCATTTGTCAACACTTCAAGTTGACAGACCCTCAAAATGAGTGAATCATCCAAATCTCGTAAACGCTCTGCCAAACACGATGTGGGATGGCGACGGGTGGTGCGGAATTTCAGTCCTTCGTTCGTCTTCCCTATTCTTAAGAGGTGTGGTTTCTAACGGCCAGCAGGTGGTTTGCCGTGACTATGGGAACGGGCATTGTCTCGGTGTTGATGACATCGGTGCCTTTCCATACCCCGGTTCTTTACTACTTGTCCATAGTGTTTTTCGTGCTCAACTTGATATTATTCACTCTAGCCATGGTGACATCTATTCTTCGGTACAGCCTGTATCCGGAAATATGGACTGTGATGATTCAAGACCCTGTCAACTCTTTGTTTCTTGCCACCATTCCAATGGGATTCGCGACACTCATCGAGATGTGGGTTTTTATTTGTGTCCCGCTGTGGGGTGAATGGGCCAAAACTGTCGCATGGGCTCTGTGGATGGTCGATGTCATCGCCGCGGCTTCTGTAACCCTGTCTTTATCTTTCATCCTGTCAGTTTCTGGACTTGAAATGGCATCTACTCTTTTTGCTGACTCTGGTTAGGATTTCACAGAATCACATCACCTCCTTGGACCGAATCACTGCTCTTCAATTACTGCCAATTGCAGCCACGATCGTGGCTGCCGGTGCTGGCGCAGAAGTCGCTGGCATCCTTCCAAACCAGCAACATGCATTAGGAACACTTCTGGTGTCCTTTGTCCTTTGGGGTATGGGAACTCCATTGGCAATCATGGTGTTGGTAATTTATTATCAACGGCTAGCAGTACACAAGCTTCCACCCCGTGAAATGATTGTGAGCTGTTTTCTACCATTAGGACCCCTTGGGTTCGGTGGCTTTGGGTATGTCGATGTGTTATATGGGATTCATTCCCGGCGAGAATATTGCTAACGCACTGCTAGCATCATTTACATTGGGAAAGTGGCCCGTGATCTTTTGCAGCACGGAAATATTGTCGATCCCCTAGCAGGCAGAATGGCATTTGTGCTGGGTTTGTTTATATCCCTTCTCATGTGGAGCTTTGGTCTTATCTGGCTTGTATTTGCGCTTGCCACGATCTTACTCAAGTTTCCCTTCCCATTCAATATGGGTTGGTGGGGATTTACGTTCCCTCTTGGTGTCTATGCCGCAAACACCATGCAGTTGGGTACTCAGATGGATCTAATGTTCTTCAAAGTGTTTGGCACAGTAAGTACTTTTGGCTCATTTTCAACCTCGGTTCTTGCAGTGTTGACTGAATTGCATTCAGATTCTCAGTGGTGCGGTTTTACTACTTTGGATCTTAGTAACATCGAGGACCGCACTTGGTGCATGGCGTGGTACGCTGTTTCACGCACCGTGTTTACAAAATCTCGTCTTCAAAGAGCAGAGAGCTTGTGCATGAAATTTGAGTTTATCAGCATGTGAAGACGCCTTTTTTGGATTTATCTGTTGGTATGAATTCAAAATCCAGGCACACACTGATTTTACTTAGTTCTTCCATATTTTTGGCTAAAATATACTGACTTCACTATCCTGGTATCTTCTCTGTTTCTTTTCGTTTCTTCTTGCGTCGGGTTTGTTGATATGATGTCGGGGCGAAATATTATATTTGGAATCCACCTTGCTTTGCGGGGTGGCCCTGGAGGGGCTGGTGGGGATCTTGGGGCGATATTGATGGCCCAGCCAGTGTTCAATCTCCTGAAAATTAAGACTTTTGACTGAATGTTGTCTTTCTGAGCATCTGAATGATCAATTCGGTGTAATTTCTCTTCCAGAAGAATGTCTGTAGGTATCAAACAGGTCAATTGATGTTCCCAGAAGGCGCCAAGACTTCCCCGGGCCGGAAATCGAAATTATGTAAGACGTCCGTCGGTAAAGTCACGTGCGTCGGTGAAAGCACCCAATCAGCGGTGAGATGGCGCGATCGCGATAAGCAGCTTGGACTTAAAGTCGGGAGTCTCTCCCTGACCTTATACTCGGCCTATATCTGTTCACCAATTCACAATGGAGACTGAGACGATTGACCAGATTGAGCAGGGCGGTGGTGCTCTCCGCACCATCAAGGACCTGGCCGCGGGCGCAGCTGGTGGAATGGCCCAGGTTCTCCTCGGTATGTGTGCTCAATTGATTGAATTCTGAGGAAGCTTCATATTATGAGACTTTCCTTGTGGCATCCAATGCCATTCGAATTCATTCAATCATTCACTTCAAAATCAGATCAATTGCTAACAAAACACCAGGTCAACCCTTTGGTTTGTTACTCCAAACAAGCACGTCATCGTCAAGCACTGACCAATAATTCAGACATTGTCAAGGTTCGTCTGCAGACCACCACTCAATACAAGAGTGCGCTGGATGCTGCCACCCAAATCTTCAAGAAGGAAGGCCCCGCGGCTTTCTACAAGGGAACCCTGACCCCACTCATCGGTATCGGTGCTTGTGTAAGTTCACCGGCCCGGTTTATTGACAATGCCCTAATCCACCGCAGGTCTCTGTTCAATTTGGTGCCTACCATGAAGCGCGTCGTCGCTTGGAAGAGATGAACAAGAAGAAATACGCCGTCAAGGACCTGTCCTATGTCCAGTACTACATGGCTGGTTCATTCGCCGGTCTGACCAACTCCGTGCTCTCAGGTCCCATTGAGCACGTCCGTATTCGTCTGCAGGCCCAGCCCCACGGTGCTGGCCGTCTCTACTCTGGTCCCATCGACTGTGTGAGCAAGCTCACCTCTCAGGGCGGTGCCCTTCGTGGTCTCTACCGCGGTCAGGCCGTTACCCTTCTCCGTGAGGCTCAGGCATACGGTACCTGGTTCCTGGCCTTCGAGTTCATGATGAACCAGGATGCTAAGTTCAACAACCTCAAGCGTGAGGATCTTAGCACCACCAAGGTCGCTGTCTACGGTGGTCTCGCTGGTGAGGCCCTTTGGCTTTCCAGTTACCCCTTGGACGTTATCAAGAGTAAGATGCAGACCGATGGATTCGGGGCCGACCAGAAGTTCAGCAACATGCGCGACTGCTTCAAGAAGACCTACGCCATTGAAGGCCTTGGTGGGTTCTGGAAGGGTATTGGACCTACTCTGCTGAGAGCCATGCCTGTCTCTGCTGGAACATTCCTGACGTATGTTTTGCCACCCCTTGTTTTGATATCACTTCCACTAACAGATTGTTCTCCAGTGTCGAGCTTGCTATGAAAGCTCTCGGTTAAGATCTAACAGTCTTTGCTTGTGATGAAAGTTGACGCATCTGTCTTTATTTCCATGGTCCTTTTCACTTGTTTTGATATCCAGGGCTCGTTCGATCCCAATTGTTACATAGAGGGCTACTACAAAAGTGAATATCCCAATTCAACAAAATTCTGTACTCCCGGCGCAGTATGCTGCATATGGAGAAAGGTCTTACAATTGATGCATCACCTACATAGCCAACGAAAAATCACCGAAGAAATCCTGCCAAGCAGTGGGGAAATAAAACAGATTGAGCCCCGGAAAGTCCCACTCGGAAACAAATTGCTCGGGTACAAACCACTGCAGATCAGCCTGGGCATCAAACAATTCCCAGAACGGCGACGTGGCAGCGGGTCCATCCGAGCCGGGCTGCTGTGTCTCCATTAATGCACGTCCGAATTTCTCAATACTCACCTTCAAGATCTGAAGATAGATGTTCCCAGCCCCGGACTGTGTGCCACTAGCACCGGCCTTGCTTAGCTCGTCGACAAGTCGATTGCCATGTTCTAGGAGCTCTTGGTGCTCTTCATCACGCTCGGGAAGCAGTCGGGATAGTTTCAGAAGCAAAAGGAATGAGAACGCGCACTTGGCCCAGACAAAATCCATTGCGTATTTCAACTTGGCAAGATAGAAGTCCGGGTCAATGATGATCAGACGGAGATGTCGACGCGCACTAGCTTTTGCCGTAAGAAGTATGGTTCGCTCGGTCGTAGACATGGCACTGAGTGCTACGTTAGTACGGACTTGGGGTGTTGAGAAGAGCATCACTTGCGCTACGTTCTCGACTCCCATTGATCGCAATGCTTTGCAATTGAGCATCATCTCGGCCCAGCATTTTTGTACTCGAAGGGCGACGAGCAGAGATGGCTTTTCGTCGGCAGCGGCGTCGCAACTTTCTGCAAAGTATTAGCATGTTAGGGGTAGTCATGACTAGTTTAATAGTACCGATTATGCGTAGCCAATCACTGGTGTTCGTTAGTGAGACACTCGGAGTGCAATTTAAATCAGATCTTACTCAAACCACAGGTCCAGCTCAATCTTCATATCATGCACATAATCCACGATGCTTGGTCCATCGAGCGAGGTGTTTCCGCCAAGGGTATCACCCACATTCGCTGCTGGATCTTAGCCAATGGACCAGCCGGAAAAACAGCGAGCAGTCATACCTCTGAGAATGTTCAACTGATGACACAAATTAATATCTGGAAGCTGGGCTCGTATACTTGTAGTACTCACCTCGACCTGAGAGAATAACCGTAAATCCAGAATTGTTGAAGAAGGGTGGCTAAGTAAAACCCGACAGCGTCGAGAATTTCCTTTCAATCGGATGCCAGGTGGCTTCCCTCCATCAACGCGAAATCTACCGCGTCACATTAATTTCCAACCATGCTTCAAGCCTTTTAAGAACTCTTACATATGCTCCAGGACCAAAAGACCAAACCAAGTTCGAGACTTCCACATAAGAGCTCTCTCTTCTTCAAACATCTGATGAGGCAAAGCATAAGCGATGTCTTCGTTTCGGAGCGCCAGTCTCTGGGTTAGTTCGTCAAAAGCCTCATGCAACTCCAGATCTAGAGCCATGCGGGTAGCGAAAGAAAGCATCAGAGAGCGCTCTTTGGAATAGCAGGCAACTATGAGCATTGCCTGAACCGATTCAAGAGAGTTGAGTGCCTTATTTTGAATTATGACATTAATCCACTTCTTAAGTTCAACATGGAGAAGGTCGGATATCGGGCCACCAGACCCTAAGAATGCTCCTTTCAGTAATGCACCAATGCAAGAGGGTGTGTTTCGCAAATGCTACACTTACTCGTCTCGACCATGCAGCCAATAGTACATATTGCGTTGAGAAGAATGCTACTTCGGGACCGAATTGAATCAAAAGTGTCGTATTGAGGGTCAAAGATCGGGATGTACCTATCCTGGATGGTTGATAAAGGGTGAGTACTCGAAGATTTGGTAGGGAAAGATACATACGCATCCTTCAAAGAACCTGGAGTATTTCAGTCAATCAGGGTCTCAGTCTATGGGGCATTCTCGGGTAGACATACGTATTGAAGTAGGACACAGCGCAGTCAAATGTGATGAGCCCTTTGTCGACAAAGTCGGCTATAGGGTCTTCCCGAATCTCAAACCCCGATCTTTTCCTTTTCAGTGGTCTGTTGACAACTCGATTGGGTGCGTAGAGAGGCTGGGCTGAAACCTCATTGGGCGACAGGGTCGGTATAGACGCCGGCAAAGACCTTTGGTATTGATGACCATTTGAGTATCCAGATTCCATGGAGGATATAGCTCCAAAATCATGGTTATGGTTCCTTGGGGGCGGATGCTGGGTACCCGAGGAGCTGCAAGCGCTCTCGTGGCATACTTGCTGGCGAGCTCGAAGCTGGCTCGGGGAGTGGCTTAATCGAGATTCTGGAGAAAGCTGCGCACGACTCTGTTCAAGTAGCTCGCGCATCTTCTCCATTTGGTTTCGGAGATACTGAACCTCGGACTCGACGCCTTCAATCCGCCTAAGTCGTGTCAGTTGAAAGTTGTTGGTTGCCATGTGACATTGGCTCGTACTCTGAGACAGGGTCTTTTGGTATCTCGAAGAAGACACATTGTTTTTCTAGTTTTTGGCATCTGCTTGCTTGATAAGTATCAAAGGTCTGATGCAAGCTTGCTGTTTTGGATGTTGAGAGTTACCTTGTACATGGTCTCTCACCGTCGCATTTCACCTGGAGTCGATCAGCCAACCTCCCAAGATATTCAACATCAAGGGAATCGAGCACAGACCTTCGATTGGCGGCAAGCACTGCAGGCCTTCTATGCAATGGAAACGCCACAACTTGTCAGGGCTTGTCCAGTTCTTTGGGGGATCTCAATTGGCCTGATGGCGGCTTACTGGGATGCGCTTTTTCCCAGTTGGGACTGGGATAAGATGCAGGGATTCATCCTCCATCTCCGGACTGAATGGGCTGCAGACAGATTGACTAGCCATAACAGCTCGGACTTTTCTCTTTTGCACCGATGGTTTTGCGGCAAGGGGAAGTCTGGAGAAACGCGGGGTTCGGCTTTTGTGCCGAGACCGGCTATACAACCAGTCCCCGGCTATAGCTGTTTACTTCTAGTCGGTGAAATACTAGTAGGAATGAGCATTCAGGGGCAATTCTTCCAAAATAAAACTATATTCCCACCCTTAGTGCCTACATTCGATGAAACAGTGATTTTAAACATAGCAAAACTAAAAAAAACCCATAATCCTATCCCACTATAGCACAAATTTAAAAAACGACCTAAGTCGAATCTTAGAAAACATAAACAAAGTCCTCGTTTTGCCAATCAGTCAGGTCTTTCCAAGCGTTGTCATCTGCTGGTTGTTGAGGCAAATCTTCTTTGTCGTCGGATACTGCTTGCACGGCCTGCATCGACTGGTCTACAATCTTGGCACTCTTTCCGACAGCAACACGTCTCTTTTCGTGTTGTTTGTTCAAATAATAAAGGTATGCCGAGTTAGCTCTATTTTTGGGGTTAGAGAAGCGTTGTCTTGCTGGACTGAAGGATAACTTACCCGGTAAGACCTATCAATACGCAAAACAGTGCGAGACTAGTCGAATGGTTAATATCAGAACATCGAAGACTTTCAAAGCCTCTGCTTACTTTGAAAGTAGACCTCGCCGATATAGTGGTGCTTCAGCGGTGGTGTAGAGATTTGGTCCGAGAACCTATTAGGCTAAGTGTAAGCGCGTGATAGAACATTGGGTTGTGATGCAGGAGCAGCTTACATTACCAGCGCACTGTCCGACATATAGGATAGCGGTAGTAACTTTCTTTTTTGTCTCTCCCGCTGTGTTTCCTGCAGACCATGAGTAGATCAGTGGTGCTAACTAGGGTCAGCCACATTCAATGTTGGGAATTTCTTGAGTCTTACTGATAGCTGGATACACAGAAATCTGGAAAATGTTCATTAGAAACTCATTTTCGAAAGACACTCCTCTCTTTTGATTTCAGAACTCACGATATAGTATCCTGCAAGTAATGGTCCTTTGTGGGCATTGTCGTGCGCAATCTGCAGGAGCATCACACAGCCAGCGATTGGTGGGAGGCAGAGCAAGGCTAAGACCGGGCTCTTCATGTTCCAAAAGGTCGCCAGCCATGCTCCTCCCATTGTTGCGACGAGCTGAACAGCACCGAATGGAATATTGAAAAGCATGGTATCATATTCGCTGAGTCCAAAAGATTTGATGATCAAGGGGCCGAATGTAGTAATGCCTCCGCTTGGGACACTGGAGTGTTGTCAGCAACTCAGCCTCGGCGACACTTTTTATCAGGATCATCTCACGAGATTGAGAACATCAATGCAAACCAGAACCATGACTTTGGGTCTAGCAATGCTTCTTTCGCATGGTCCCATTTCCATTCTTGGCTTTCAACACCCTGCTGGTTCATTCGTTGTCTCTCGATGGACAGTAGCTTGTCTTCTTCTCCCAGGAACTTAGCCGATACGGGGGAATCGGGCATAAAAATGCTGTTTTGGCGAGATCAGTACGATATGGTAGAAAAGACTTGCGCAGATCTTACAGAATGACGGCAGAGAATCCAACGGTTACTAGACCGAAGAACAGAAAGATAATCTGGTCGATATTAGATGAATGGATCGGAACAAATTCCCGCAATATAACTCACTTGGTAGGGCGCGAATATAGAGGATTTGATATGGCCCAGTCCAAAGGCAATCAAACTTCCAAACTTTGATTGATTGTCAGCTTAAGGGACCAAGAGCCCAAACCCGAAACCAGGGGAAACCCACCATATTCACGACTCCATTCATAGCATACCATGAACTTAGTCTCACTGGCTGTTCACGACGTCGGTACCACATTTGTGTGACTGCGATGAAGGCCGGGGCTAGTGGGGCAATTCTCATTAGAAGTGACCTTGACGAGTGGGGAGACAACGTACCGATTCCAGCCTCAAAGATACCAAGGAATATCCGACAAACAAGCAACTCCCGGAAGTTTGTTGCTGCGGTCATACATGTCAAAGCAATGCCCCATAGAAGACATGATGCCGCGAGGAACTTTGCTAGGGGAACTTTGACCAAGACGTAAGCGACCAGGGGTTGAAATACCAGCTGGGCCAAGTAGATTGAGCCACCGAGCCAAGAGTACTCTTGACCTTGGAGGTTTGCTTTCTCGACAATTCCGAAAACCGAGGCATATGAAATGGTTGATTTGTCTAGCTGCTGGAGAAAGTAGATTCCCAGAAGAATGGGGAGCAGACGCAAATCGATCTTTCGAAGAACTTTGGCGTTGTTTTCGGGGGTCAGAATGCTCGAATGGCCTGCTTCTTGGATGAGCTGCAGAGCTTGATCGCCTTTTGGTTGACTTCCTGCGCCATCTTTGGGTGGTGGCACGTTCTGCAACTGCTCGGGCTCAATGGATTCCACGAACTCTTCCTGCCCCTGGGGTAGTGATGCCTTCTGCGACATGCTTAATGACTCGCAGCGGCAGAAGAATAAATAGAAAGCAGAATATAAAAGCCTCAGACGCAGTGTGGGTAAATGAATTAAGTTGGCCTCAGGTCAGTTGAGGAAAAAGTAGGGCTTGGATATAGAGTATGCAAAACCCCGTGGGGAAGGAAGTATATTACATTCCCCGGACGAGACCAACCAAGCCGACGTGTCAGACCACAAACGGCAGTTGATTTATCCCTTTAGGCCGTGGCATCGTTGCCAATGAAACTTTGTATTGTCAGTCGGCACACGGTCAGTTGATCTGGCGAGACACCGGAGTGCACGATCCCTGCAACACACGGCCAACGTCCGACGACCTATCCAATCACTTCCCTAGGATGCATTGCCGTGGGAGGGGTGGTTGAAAGAAGAGGAGTTGTGGCCGATGCCCAGAATTCTTAGCATCGGAGTTCGGTGAGAAAAACCGACAGCAGCGCTAGTCTGACGAGGAAGACGAAGGAATATTTCCCCGGACTCGCGTTTGTGGGGAAAAAAGACCATCGGCCCGCATTTCGGAGGTGCGTGTTACGGTGCGTGTCCCGCCTTTGAGCGGCGCTTGGCCAACTTCACCTCTTTCTGTCGGAGATTCTCCCCGATCTCCGATTCTATACAGCAGACTGCATCACTGGCGGGGTACAGACCACGGAGCTCGACAGGCATTCAAATATCCCACCATGTCTGGCAATATTCTGGTATCCTCTCCAGTTCCTCTGGATCAATTGCATTGCCTTTCACATCATGCCTCAAAAAGAAAGCTGCCCTAAGGGCTACTCACAGGTGCCTCAGGCGAATCAGGAAGCTTCTGTTCACGTTCGCAGCAGCACGAAGAGCAAGAACGCGTTTGACTTCACCTTTGAAGCGGTCCGTCCCAATCTTTTCCGCGCCACCTTCTCTTCCGCAGAGCACCCAATCCCGCCCTATCCAAGTGTCACAAAGCCCGAGACAAACCTGCAGGGCGCCAATGTCTTCGCCGAGGAGAGTGCTTCCTCCAAGACATTCGACGTCGCCGGTGTCACAGCTTCGGTGGACTGGGAGCATACGCCCGTGGTCAAGATCTCATGGACCGGCTCTGAGAAGCCTCTTCACGCAGATTTGCCCCTGCGATCCTTCGTCGCAGACGGCGAGGGCGTAGCCAACTACTCCGTGCATGACCGCGAGTGCCTCCATGTCGGACTCGGCGAGAAGGCGGCCCCTATGGACTTGAGCGGCCGCCAGTTCCAGCTCTCAGCCACTGACTCATTCGGTTATGATGTTTACAACACCGATCCCCTCTACAAGCACATTCCACTCTTGATCAAGGCTTCTCCGGAGGGTTGTGTGGCCATTTTCTCAACAACCCATGGCCGTGGCTTGTGGTCCGTGGGAGCTGAGATCGATGGCCTCTGGGGACACTTCAAGGTCTATCGCCAGGACTACGGTGGTCTCGAACAATACTATATTGTTGGAAAAACAATTAAGGATGTCGTTCGCTCATACGCAGAATTGGTTGGATTCCCTCTGCTTGTGCCCCGCTGGGCTTATGGCTACATCTCCGGTGGCTATAAGTACACTATGCTGGATGAGCCGCAGAAGGCCCATTTGGCTCTTCTGGAGTTTGCCGAAAAGCTCAAGCATCACGGCATTCCCTGCTCTGCTCATCAAATGAGCTCCGGGTATTCTATTGCAGCTACCGAGCCCAAGGTTCGCAATGTCTTTACATGGAACTACGAGCGATTCCCAGATCCCCAGGACTGGATCGCCAAGATGCACGAGCATGGTATCCGACTTATCACCAACATCAAGCCTTTCTTGTTGGCTTCTCATCCTAAATTCCAGAAGCTCGTCGATGCCGGTGGCTTTTTCAAGGATTCTGAGAAGGAGCCTGGATACATGCGTCTGTGGAGTGCTGGTGGTGCTACGGGTGGTGATGGAGCTCACATTGATTTCACCTCGGCGGAGGCCTTCAAATTCTGGTATGACGGTGTTCAGAGCTTGAAAAAGGTCGGCATCGACGGTATGTGGAATGACAATAACGAATATACCCTACCCGACGATGATTGGACCTTGTCTCTCAATGAGCCCACTGTGGCTGAAGCTGCAGCAAAGAAAGTCAAGAACTCTGTTGGTCTCTGGGGCCGTGCAATGCACACAGAGTTGATGGGCAAGTCTTCACACGATGCTTTGCTGGACATGGAGCCCAAGCAGCGTCCCTTCGTCTTGACCCGCAGTGCTACCGCCGGAACCCTTCGATATGCCGCATCTTCCTGGAGCGGTGACAACGTCACTAGCTGGGAGAACATGAAAGGTGCCAATGCTCTTTCTCTCAACGCCGGCATGTCCCTTCTCCAGTGTGAAGGTCACGACATTGGTGGGTTTGAAGGCCCCCAGCCCTCACCTGAGCTCCTCCTCCGCTGGGTCCAACTGGGCTGCCATGCTCCCCGCTTTGCAATCAACTGCTTCAAGACCTCTCCAAAGGACTCTTCTGTCGGTGATGTCATCGAGCCTTTCATGTATCCTGAAATCACACCCCAGATCCGTGACACCATCAAGCGCCGCTATGAAATGCTGCCCTACATCTATTCACTCGGTCTGGAGAGCCATCGATATGCAACACCACCACAGCGTTGGACAGGGTGGGGCTACGAGTCCGATCCCGAGGTTTGGACCAAGACACTCAAGGCAGGCGAAGATCAATTCTGGTTTGGTGACACCGTCCTTGTTGGTGGCGTTTACAAGACCGGAATCGACGTTGCCAATGTCTACCTCCCTCGCAAGACTGGTGTCTTCGATTACGGCTACGTTAACATGAATGCCCCATATCAGTACCTGGCATCTGGCCAATGGGCTGAGATCTCATCAGAGTGGCAGAAGAGCATTGCGCTCATTGCCCGTGTCGGTGGAGCCATCCCCATTGGAAAGAGCGTTCACACCCGTGTCCCCGGTGATGAAACCGCTGCTTCGGTTGGAGTCCAGGAGATCGATGATTACCGTGGCGTGGAGATCTTCCCACCCAAGGGAATTTCGCACGGATCCGTCTTTGCTACCACCTGGTTTGAGGATGACGGTATCTCTGTCCAGCCTGGTACTTCTTCGTACACCATCAGCTACAGCTCCACTGAGGAGAAGGTGCTTGTCAAGTTCGAGCAGGGTGAAACTGGCTTCACTCCCGCTTGGAAGGATTTGGATATTGTTTTGCACAATGGTGACCAGCGCCGCGTTGTCTCAAGCACAGGTGATGAAATCGTGCTTAAGGGTACTGACTCGCGTGGTCGTGTCGTCTACACTCTTAAGGTCTAACCTTGAGGAGCAATTGATGGCACATTACGAGGCTCATAGACATGGACTTGCATTCGGGGGATACCATTAGATTATACAGAGAGTTAATTGCATGAATTTTTAATGTCTCGGAAGTTTCTCTTCAACAAACATTTCTTGCATGACATCAATTGGAGTGCAACGTTGATTGGCGTTCCTAGTAAACCCTTATAGGTGATGGACTTATTCGCCGAATGGCCAAGACGCACATCCTTGCGTCTACTTTACGGCATCATAGGAAAACCTTTCGCCGAGCGTATCACAACAAATGGTAGTTATACCATAGCCTATCTTTGAGTATCAAAGCTGTCCAATTTGGGACAGTGTAGCTAAAGGTGTCACTATCCATCAAGCCTCATGGAGACAAAGTCTTACAGGTCTTTCTTTCTACAAACCAACACCGTGTTGACAATGGCATATAAAGAAGAACTCATAACTTGGTCTCGTAGTCCGTATATCTACCGTTCCTTCCAAAAGTCGATCCCTGCATATCTCGCCAACAACATGAAGTCAGCCATTCCTATTCTCTTCCTCAATGCCGCCGTGGCTCTTGCAGTCCCTGCATCCGGACCTGTTGATGTGTCTTCTGCTATACCTCCTTGGTCTCCTTGGTCTCCTTGGCCGGGTCGCAACGACTGTCATGCATTGTAATGCTCCATTTCTCAATGTAACGGGCTAGGCTAATAATCTTTCAGCGAGGACCCCGACTGCAATATTGACACACCCTATTGTCAATGTGCCCATGGTAGGATATTAACATTCTTCTTTCAAGGCATTTGAGGCTCACAGTGGCAGATCGCTGGTATTACTACAACCCGGAGAAGCGCTTGGGCTGTGACCCTCCAGGGGCATTCATTGGTTTTACTGTGGCATCTCTCCCTGGGTGGAGCTGCGAGTGACCATGGGTTAGATAGCAATAACTCAAGCATGAGTGACATGCTCCATGTAATAGGGAAATTCTATGTTCTAAGTTATCATATCTGGGAATCGAACAGATTGAATATCTTGTTGCAATCTCTTTTCACCTTCGTTCTCTGGGAAGTTCATACACTTGGAGTACGAGCTGCTTTGTAAGTGTTTGTTGGTGCCCAGGTGGCCTGAGATACTTAAGTAAAGATAGCATCGCATACTACTGCTTCATTCAGAGACCTGAACAAGTCATCCAAGCGCCGGAGGGTCATGAAAAATTAAAATTACACTATATTCATAAATATCGTACACGATCACCGCTCAGCCTCCGCCTCCTGACAAGGCACGGAGCCGTTTCGGTAATTCAACTCAGTGGTAGAGTTATAATTCCACCAAAATTTCAAACTTTTCGGATCCTTATGCGGGACCTTGCATTGCCCGACGTAGTCTGGCAGTATCCCCTTCACGATGGTGGAGTATTCCTCCAGTGGGCATGAGTATCCAGGACCTGATGTACACTTGTTGAAGGGGACAACTGCTTCGTTGAGAACGAGACGGACGTAGCTCCCTGCTTCTGAAGCAGCAGTCTTGTCACAGCTCAGGCGCTCAATTGTGAAATGTCCACCTTGCGGCACGATGTCGCCGGTAGAGTATGGGTTTCCGAAGGGGATTCGATCTAATGGGAGGTCTTCGTCTGGGGTAAGGAGGCCAAGGGCTGCGAGGATGGGGGTGATGTTTGTATCGTGGGCACTAGATGAGTGAGTTTTTGTCATGGCTGTGGGAAGATTGTTTGACTTACAAGTTGAAGAAGAGAGGGCTGGTTTTCTCGGGACCTTCATTGAGAAGGGTCAAACTTGCGTTTGCGTAGACGGAGCCTACAGCAAACATCGACTTGTCGCCCGGGCTGGGGGTCGTTAGTTATAATTCTGGTGTTTCCGGTCGTTGTCAAGACTCACCCTGCGCAGTAGTAATAGTTCAAATCTTGGACGTAGCCGAAGCTAACCCATTCGTCCTGGGTGAAGACATTGATCCATTCCGAGGAAGCGCGTGCATTCAATTCGAATGACGCCATGGCTGTATCTGTTAGCTGTGTTTCGCAGGCATGGAACTCCTCTGGGGGCACTCACACATTAGATAGTAAATATCTGTCTCATTCAGTTTCAGTTCGGGGTTCTGAGCGTTCAATCTCTCCGCCGCAACCTTGAACTGCGGCATGGTATTTGTCAAGCCATCGCAAGTCGCAGTGTCGCGATCCGCATAGCAAACCGGCGTCAGCGAGTTCGCGCCCATGCGCTCGCTCTCGGAGATAATATTCAGAGCCGCATTGGTCGAATAATTATACCCGAAAAAGCCTTCTCCGAACTTGCGCGCCGTCTCAATCACCCGTCCATAGCCACTGCTCCACATGGGTACGATAGCATCCCCATCCCATAAATGGCCATACCGGTCTCGGTACTCGGTGCCGTGAGTATAGCCATCTAGCAAACCTGCATAAGGACCAGACGATGTCTCGGCATTATACAAGCACTTGTTGGGGACGTAGTAGGACCAATCATTGAAGAATGATAGATCGCCCTGGTATGTGATTTTGGGGTCGAATTTGGAGAGTGTGCTTTCGATGCCTGCGCCCAGGGCAGGGGATGGGTAGCGCTCGCCATGGCGCTTGATCATGATGACTTGGTCGACAGCGCAGCTTGCCGGCGGATCGCGCGCAATGCCGTCGGAGCGACGCTCTGAGTAAGGACCATTGCCACCATAATGTTTCAGGATGCTGTAGTTGTCGCGAAATTCTTGGGAGAATTGTTTCGCTTTGGGTACACTTGAACCCAGTGCACTTGTTATGCTCAAGGCACAAATGAGACTTGAGAGGATAGGCATGATTTGAGGGAGAAATTGTTGGAGATCCAGGGCTGACAGAGTCCCCTGGACCTTTATATCGGGAAGTGTAACAATAGTCCATGGCAGTCCATGGCACTGTGAACGGAACAGTGACCATGACTATCACAATACCCCCACGTGCACAATTGGTGGGAGCAGAGAGCTGAAGCTCTTTGCATGCGATGGAGCAGCGGGCCACTTTTTGTTATAGCCATGTAAATCAGATCGAATCGCTCGGGGACGTGATGGTTTTGCTCAATATGACTGGCTCTCGGATGGCATGTGGGGATCTCCGACAAGCTTTTGAGTTGCATTGAGAAAACGGAGATAACTCGCACTCGCAATTACTCGCAAACTAGTAGCGAAAATCACTCTCGGAATTGAGAAATTGCTGAATTACTCGTGTCTACGAGTGCGGAGTACCGAGTACCGAAAGACTAAATCCCCGACTCAAATACCCATGATGTATAGGGAGTACACAGTAATTAACCCATTTTTTGGAAAAGTTGTTATACATGTCAACAAGATCTATACAGTACAGAGACCCGTCGTTTCAATGCAGTCGATCGGATGCCAGAAATCAGAATGCAAAAATCACTCGCCTATTTCTTCGCCAGGTCGCTGAGGTTCAATCCGGTGAAAGGATCCAGACGCAACTCAGCAGCTGTAATAGGCTTATAGGTGGTCTGACCCGCCTCGGCCATCTTCATACGACGCAACTGACCCGCCTCACCAGCACGACCCAACACTCCCGCAATCAAATGGGTAGCCCGCAGACTATCATCGTTGGAGGGAATGGGGTAGGTGACACGCGTGGGGTCCGCATCGGTATCAATAATACCGATTGTAGGGACATTGTTCACTCCACACTCGTGCAGAAGCACCGCATTCTCAAGCGGGTTCAGACAGACCACAAGATCAGGCTTGAGCGAGGGACGATCAGCCAAATCCTGCTTGAAATCCGGCAACTCCTGATCGAGCGCGTTGACGACTCTCGTCTCGCAGTGGCCGAGAATCTGCTGACCATTGGTCAACGAGCCCGGAATCCACCGCTCGAAGATGTGATATCCCTTCGCTAACTCGGCAGCCTTGACAACAGCCCGCTTCTGGCCGTCACGGGTACCCGCAAACAAGATCAGACCGCCACGCGCGGCAACTTCTTCAACGACTTTCGCGGCTCGGCGGAGGTATGCGGCCGTCTGGTCTAGCGAGATCATGTGCACGCCTTCACGGATACCGAAGATGTAACGGGAGTTCTGAGGGTTCCAGCGGGAGGTCGAGTGACCCATGTGGGTTCCGGAGGCCAGGAGAAGTTCCAGGGTCACTTGGGAGGGCTTGGGGGGATTGCGGAGGACATCTTCGGGGTGGTAGGCAGCTTTAACCTTTGTGCCGAGTTTGTGGAATTTGGATCCTGGAATAGGGAGTTAGTTGATAGATTCGAGGACTAGAAAATGCGCAACGTACTGCGAGTGTCGAGTGCGGAATCTTGTGCCGTGTCTGCCGCGGATTGGGCCTGTACCATCTCAGTGAGAGGGTTTTCGGGCTTGATTGACTCTGTGATTGACTCTGTGGGAGGAGTCTGCAATGTCTCGACGGGAGTCTCGGTCAATGTCGATTGGAAGCGACTTGAGATCGGGGCTCGTCGACTCAGGGCGAGGAGCTGGCGGCCTGGATAAATGCGCTGTCAGAGAAATCACAGTGGGATGTTGATTATGGGATCAAACTCACTCTGCCGCATACAAACCTTCCGTACAATCATTTTGGTGAGGCTGAATTGCAGATGTGTCTGACGGGGAGGTTACTGGGGACATGTCCGCTTGAACTTTTGTCGGGCTTGGCGGATGCCTGAGGCCGCCACGGCCACTCGTTGTTTTGACTCGTGAACAATTTCTTTCAAACCGTGCACATCTACGAGATTATCTACTTGGATATTTAGGTCCGTTGAATATTTCATCGAGGTCATCACATTGCAATTCTGGGATTATGGTAGGATCACACTAAGGCGATTTCCGATATCAATGCAAGCATGTCATGGTACAAAAGCCCGAAGGCGCTCAAAACCCCAGTGGAAGAAAAAAAATCATAAAGCGAGGCGTTCTGGCGGAAAAGAAAAGATGCATGCCAGCCCATTGGAACAATGAAAAATTGATAGCAAAACGAAAAGGAAATTCATGAAGGATGTGTCATCAAAACGAAGGAGACCATCAGAAACCCTCTATTTCTTGAAGAAACCACCGAGCTGGTCCATCATGGAGCCACCGCTACCCTGGGAGGGAGGGGGACCGCCGTACTGGCTACCATACTGGCCCTGGGGAGGCTGGGGAGAACTGGAGTTGCGGTGCTTCTTGACGGCATCTTCAGCGATACTTCCGATGATGGCTCCACCGATCGTTCCGAGGAAGCCGTGGTTGGCCTTGTGGCCGGCGAAACCACCGGCGGCTCCACCGGCGAGGGCACCGGCAAGACCGCGCTCACCCTCCTGGGCCTGGGGACCATCCTGACCCTGTTGCTGTTCGTAGCCACTGTTGCCTGTTAGTATCCGATACTCTCAAGTGACTGGAGTGAGTACGTACCCTTGGCGGTGCTGGTCATGTTGACCGTACTGCTCGTGGGACTGGCCACCACCGTAGTAGTCAGAGGCGCCACCCTGCTGTTGGCCGTAACCTTGACCACCGTAGCCACCCTGCTGGTGCTGTTGGTGCTGCTGGCCGTAGTAGTCGCCACCCTGCTGTTGACCGTAGCCCTGCTGGGGATAGCCTCCCTGCTGCTGACCGTAGCCTTGCTGGCCGTAACCCTGAGGCTGACCGTAACCCTGCTGCTGGCCGTAGCCTTGCTGGCCGCCGTAGCCGCCCTGGTTGTATTGATCGTAGCCGGACATGTTGAGATTTGAGTTTGATTTGATTGAAGGTAGGAAGAAGATGGAAGTGATGAAGTTGGAGTGAAGTGGATTGAAGATGAAAGACAAAGCCGAGGAGGGGTAACCCTTTTTATAAGAGGTAACTCCGGAGCAACCACAGGGCTGACGGTACGAACCCCACATGAGACGCGGAAACTTACGCTTACGGAGGGGGGCGCAGCGTAAGCGTCAGCCTTGTGTTTTGTTTCTTCATTTCCCCCCGTTTTATTACATTTGACTGGTGCATCTGCCTATGGATTAACATTCATTACCATCTATTACCGTAAAGCCTGTGAAATCGAACCGATCGCCCTACGAGGGCTGTACTTTCATGCAGCACCGCCACATGGTTGCGCATTGTTGCGCACCATATTGCTGCATTCACCTTTGGCTATGGCGGGCTGAGCGCCTTACGCCCAATTATAGAACGAAAGACACGGATCACTCGGCTTCCATGGTTCTTCTAGAATCTCATGGTAATTTTGTATTCATGCCGAGCCTTGCTGTCTCCGCTAAACGCTGCACAGCGCCTCTCGGCGTGCTGTTTTGCTGTTTTGGGGGTAATCTATTCGGTTGCCTAGCACACTTAGCCCACCATCGGTTTGTCCGACATCTCGACTTCCCCTTTCGCTACAATATCCCAACCCAACGACTGTATTGTACAGCCATCACCCGATCTACGAGTATTATTCGGGTTGACGTCACGAGGCTTATATCTGACTTCACCTGTTCATCGACGACGTGATGCACTTCAGTCCCAAAATGAGGGATAAATTAATATGATACTTGGGTTTCGTACTAGTAAATTCTCGCCTGAAGCCAAGACTTGTATCTAATACAATTGATCAACATCGATGACTATTACTCGCCCTCGCCCATCAGATCAAATCAGGTTAGGTGCTTTGAACTCATAGTGATGCCATTTCCAGCTGATGGGTACTGAAGTACAGATCCAGGGGTCTCCTGTACTTAGATACTCGTATGTACTCGTAGAATAGCGTAGATCCCTAGTGCCAAGGTTTAGGCTTAAGGCGGTCTTTATCTCGGGTGCTCGATATATATCTATGGATCTACTTCGTTCGGCGTACAGCCTTAAATTTACTAGGCGATCGCAGAACACTTAATTAAGTAGGCATATGGCCCAACAATTTAAATCAGAACAAGTTCGTCACCTGCTGGACCCCCCGGCCCCTTGAAGCCTGTGAATCTGCAGGTGTACTGTCAGGTGATCATGATCAACCCGTGATGAAAGTCATGAAAGTCAACCACTCGCAACTTTAGAATGAGTGATCGGATGATGGGACTTTAAACCACCAAGGTCCTCAGATCATAACGTGTTCCCCCGAAACAGCGATATTAAACAAATGTTTGATTTCTTCTAAAGTTGCGATACACTGCTCTCAAATTGTCAAAATTTCAAGTTTCAACATCGATAAGGCAGAAGTCCTGAAAGATGAAGCCGATCAAACGCGGGCACATGGGCGCCCAATGAAATAACCCAAAACCAGGCACCTGGTTCGGCCGAGCCTGCAGTTTGTCCACTTGATCTCGCACTTAAGCCCCTTTCAGCCTTCGCACCGCCTATCCTGAATCGTCATTGGGATATAAGAGTTGCTGACCCACTACTTACTACAGCCCTACGTTGCTTTTTCCTCGGTTGACCCCTTGATAGGATCAGTGAGATTGATGTCCTGCACTTATGACAATTATGGATCCCTGATCGACATGATGTGGAGGGTCTGTTAGTGTGCCAGCATCCTTGTTTTCTTCAGGGTGCTTGTTTTTCTTAAAAGCTTTGTTTTCCAAGGTTCATTTTCATCCCCAACCGTGTCTCTTACAAGCTACGGGGTACCTGGCCCCCCGTGGTTAGTGGACTATACTCAGTGCCAGTTTATTCAACCCGTGCCAAAATGCTACTACGATTTATCTTGTCAACTTTGTGTCTCGTTTTGAGTGTCGCATCCGCAAAACACAGGCCGACGGTCTATCTCATTCGCCATGGTGAGAAGCCCGCAGACAAGAACGAGCATGGACTCTCGCCAGAAGGAGAGTTGCGCGCACAGTGTCTGCGACATGTTTTCGGCAAGCGCTCGGAGTATAATATCGGATATATCATAGCGCCACACACCAAGAGAAGTGAGTACATCTTCTTGGCACAACTGGTCTCCCGGTATCGCAGCAAAACCAAGTGAAATGACTGATTTGACAATGCAATCCTGAGTAGATGGCGAACACGGTCGTTCCCTTTTCACCGTCCAGCCGTTGGCCAAGGATCTCGGCCTGACGGTCGACACTCACTGCAAGCGGGGGAAGGTGAGATGCGTGGTGGAAGCCATTCATTCATACAAAGGACCGGGCAATATTTTGATATCATGGCGACATGGACCTATGGGGAAGATCGTGGAGGCGCTTGGGGATGGCGTGCCCATCGAGTATCCGGACGAGCGGTAAGTTGTTGGTTCATAATCTCTGTGCGACTTGGTAGTCTGGATGTCGTACGTGGGGATAATCCCTCGGGGGTTTTTCATGGAGGCCTTTATTGGCTTGCATTGCCCTGACGTGCCGGTGCTTGGTGTAGTGGATTTTAGCGCTGACTATCTCAGGTTCGATCTCATATGGACAGACCCATGGCCTTATGGGAAGGTAGTGGATATTGCGAGTGAAGAATGCCCTGTGCTGGACATAGAACCTGGTCTCGTGGACCAGTCTTGAACCTAGCACATTCAAATTTGCATTGTTTCTTTAAATTTGTCAACATTTGGTCTTGATTTTGAGTTAGTTCCGACAGTATGTTGAGGTTAGCTGTGAAATGGAGACATTGAATATTCCCGATAGCCCAGCCAAGTGTAGATAAGGCGCACTGGCCAAGTCAGAAAAAAAAATTAGGCGGTGAATGGAAGCGGAGACCAAAGTAGCGCCAAGATTTCCTCACCCCGAATTTTTCGTTGCGCTTGCCATTCAAGCTTCCCCCTCCAGATTGCAATTTCAGTCTACGGGAATAAATCATGGATGATATCGAGGTTTGTGAGCCCGAAAAATGTCCCGCCAGGATTGCGAGCTGACCACCCGCCCAGGAACGGCTGCGTAGTCATGCGCAGGCATTTGACGGCCTACTGTCCTTGATCCCCGCCAAATACTACTACGGCGAGGAAGATACCAGTGTATGTAGGCCCTTATCACACCGGGCGGCTCTCTGCTTTTGTTCATCCAATTCTCTGTTTTACAACACACTGCCCATCCTGAAGAATTCTGTCTGACAATCCATTCCACTTAACAGGATCAATGGCAACGCAAAAAGCAGACCAAAGAACAAGCCCGCGAAGCAAAGCGTGCGAAGCTGGACCCCGAGGCCGCTAAGACCGCCAAAGACGTGATGGATGAGAACGCTCGCAAGCGTAAGCGGGAGGATGGGACCCTCGAGTCCGACGGGTCCGACGGAGAGCTAGGCACAGAGAACCCCAAGGAGGGATTGAACCGCGGAACCGCCAACCCCAAGAAGCAGAAGCCTGTCGAAAAGTCTGATAAGGCAGACCCCGCCAAGGCAGCCGCCGCAGAGGAGCGCAGAAAGCAAAAGGAAGAGAAGAAGGTTCAAAAGAAGGCCAGCCAAAAGGAAAAGAAGAAGGCCAAGGATCTTGCACGCAAGGAAAAGACCCAGGAAAAGAAGCCGTCGACCACTCCCAATGAGGAATCGGAAAAATCTGCAACCAAGCCTAACGGCACTGCAGCGAAGGGTGATGAAGAGTCTGCGGATGAAGATGACGACGAAGAGGATGATGGTGTTGTCGAAGAGGGATTCTCTATCGAATTCAACCCCGAACAGGAAAACCCATCTACTTCCTCATCCACACCCCACTCCCCCGATGCCTCAAATCCCCAATCCGGCAGCTCTTCTTCCTCTTCCATCGTTCCCCCCTCCGCCTCCACCGAAGCCAAATCCTCAGAGCCTAAACCCCTCAAGCACACCCCCGAAGAGCTTAAGCAGCGGTTACAAAAGCGTCTGGACGAGCTCCGTGCCAAGCGCCACGCAGATGGCCTTAACGGCAAGCCCGCCCGCAACCGCCAGGAGTTGATCGAAGCCCGCCGCCAAAAGGCCGAGCAAAGAAAGACGCACAAGAAGGAGCTACGCCAAAAAGCCAAGGATGAGGAACAGTTGAAGACTGACGAGGCCATGGCCCGCCGTTTCTCCCCCGGTGGTTCTGGATCCCTACTTGCTTCTCCCCGCTCCCCCGCCGAGTCTGTTGGTTCAAACAGCAACAACTTCGCTTTCGGGCGTGTTATGTTCACCGACGGACAGCAGACCGATATCGCCGGTGAAGTCCGCGACAAGCACAAGTCCAGCGGTGCCCGTGACCCAGCTGCCCAGCTCAAGGCCGTCGAGGCCAAGAAAGCTCGCCTCGCTGAGATGGACCCCACCAAGCGCGCTGATATCGAAGACAAAGATCTCTGGCTGAACGCCAAGAAGCGTGCCCACGGTGAGCGTGTTCGTGATGACACCTCCCTCCTCAAGAAGGCTCTTAAGCGCAAGGAGACTGCGAAGAAGAAGTCCGAGCGCGAGTGGAAGGACCGTCTCGACACCGTCGTCCGCTCTAAGGAACAACGCCAGTCGAAGCGCGACGAAAACCTCCGCAAGCGCAGAGATGAGAAGGGCAACAAGGGTGGCAAGAAGAAGCCCTCCAGCGGCGGAAAGAAGAAGGCTCGTCCCGGATTCGAGGGCAGCTTCAAGGGTGGCGGCAAGAAGAAATGAGCAAGTCACTCACTCTTTTGATTGATTAGACTGATTTCACTTGTTGCTTAATTCTACATGCCCACCTTGTTCTATTCTATCCATTCTCTTTCTTTCATTTTTCTCTCTGCATACCCTTCAACAATGGTCTTCGTTTCCCAGATGTGGGATCCCAGAAACAAGATCGAATAACCAAAAAAAGTGTTTTGAGATGTCGAACTGGGAAATATCCTTCTGGAGATCAAGGTGCCTGGTGTTTGCGTTTGTGTCTTTGGCGGCTTGGTCCGTCAATTTATGTCTATGCATGACAGCATCGGTAGCGATTTGATTTACCTGTGAATACAAATATCATTTTCTTATCGGGCTGGATTGTATTTCTTGTCTATACATAATTCATGATCGCTACTTATGTATTTCTATGCTGCTTGTAGGGGACATCACCCCCATCACCCCCATCAGCCCTAATCCCCCTACATTTGCTATTGTCCCTTTCTCTCAGACCCTGGGCAGCGAATAACGCCATTCGCCTGATTCTTCGACCTGACCTCGATTCCAACTAGATATTGGAGCTTAGGGAGGACTGAAGGTATCTCCTAAGTCCACTGCATGCCCAGATGCCCATTATACCTACACTATTCCCGGGCCTTGCTTAATAAGGTCGCCTTCTAACGTCTCAGATGGCGATATGATGCCACGACAGTCGGCGTCGACACTGGCGTCAACACTGGCGTCAAAGCCAAGACATAAAAGATCAAAGGTCTTATAGCTCGATGAATCAAATCTACCATAGAGACTTTTTTGATGACTGCAGGTCAAGATACGTAGTACAAGAAGTTCGATTGGTGACGTAGCGGCAAATGGGGCTCTATCAGACAAGTATCGGCATTAAGACGATTAGCATCAACTCCGAGGGAACGTCGACTACTACCCGGGTCCCCGGTCCATTGGCCCCCGAAATCTGCGTCTTCTAAAATCCTTCGAGAGATTCCTAATTCCAAATCTTGCAGAGTTGAGGCCAAGTCGATCCTCTCTGTGATTTTCTGTGACTGTCACGAGTTGTTGAAGGATGAAGGGGAGCACAGCCCTGATTGGTTTGAGAGACATGACCGGTCCAAACATATTATATGTAGGAATGAATCAGAGAGAAAAGTGCTAGATTCCAGAACATAGGAGACAAACAGAGACAAAGCAGTCATTCCAAGGGATAGTTTCCCTTGTGAGTTGACTAATACAAGATGATAACACAGTCGAGGGCAAGTTATGTACAGTTGGTGTGATGGGGATTCAATATCTTGTTTTTCGAGACACAAGTGATGCCTCGTGAATGGGTATTCAAATCAGTGATACGCCCGCATGTGTGCGTGGGATACACGCATTGAGCCGAAAATCCTGATCAATGGGACGTAATTTATCGGTAAGGAGCATCCGCGCGAGCAGAAGCCGCAATCTCGGGCTCCCACTTGTCACCGTTAGAGAGGAGCTTCTCCTTGTTGTACAAGAGCTCCTCACGGGTCTCGGTGGCGTACTCGGCGTTGGAAGCTGAAGCTGTATTAGTACTTGGATTCCAATTCGTATTGTGGCCTGAAACTCACTCTCAACGATGGCATCCACGGGGCAACTCTCCTGGCAGTAGCCACAGTAGATGCACTTGGTCATATCAATATCGTAACGGGTCGTCCGGCGGCTACCGTCCTCACGCTCCTCAGCCTCAATGGTAATGGCCTGAGCGGGGCAGATGGCCTCGCAGAGCTTGCAGGCAATGCAGCGCTCCTCACCGGTGGGATAACGGCGGAGAGCGTGCTCACCACGGAAACGGGGGGAGATGGGTCCCTTCTCGAAGGGGTAGAAGATAGTGTAACTAGAAGACGCATGCGGTGAGTCGATGTACGAATTGTCGATGCCATTGGCGTGTACGGAGAATGGTCCGCACCGCCGACTCGGGTTGTGGGGGTACCTACGGTGGTCTGAAAAACTGCTCCAGCACCACGTACATGCCGCGGAAGATCTCGGCCATCAGGAAGTATTTGCTGGCCTTGTCGAGGGCGGACTCATCGCCTTGATCCCAGCGCTTGGGCGGGGGCAGGCGGAAGCCGGCCTGAGGGGGTCCCACTGGGGTTGCTGCGCGGATTGTCGAGGACGAGAAGTTTGCGGTTGAGCCCAGCAAGCCGAAGGGAGTCGGCCGGCGGTAGGCGACTAGCCTCGCGACCGATCGGGTGGCGGCCATGGTTGAGAGAGTGAGGGGGATGGGGAGTTGGAGGTTCAATTGGAGGTAGTGAAAGGGAGCAAAGGCGAGGTTGTGGTAGTTTGCAGGTTTCGGGCTTAGGTCATTCCTTTCTGTCGGGATGTGATTGGCCCGCAGGATTTTGCTGGGCGCGACGACCTCTTCCACTTCTGCCCGTCTCTTCCCCCATTACCCTTTTTGCTCTCTCCACCCTTCCTCTTTTTATATCCCATTTGCTACATCTTTCTAGCCTTCGCGCTTAATTCCACCTTCCCACAATGTTCCGCTCCGCCATTGTCCGCTCCCTGAGGGCCTCCGCTCCCCGTGTCGTCAAGACCCCGGCTCCCTTCCACATCCGCAGCTCCCCCATTGCTGCCATTCCCCAGTTCACTCCCTTCCAGGGTGCCCGTCTCTACTCTGCCCCTGCCGGTCTCTCCAAGAACGAGGCTGAGGGTCGCATTGTCAACCTTCTCAAGAACTTCGACAAGGTGCGTCATATTGTTTTCCCCGGGGAAACTCGCCATTCCTCGGCTATGGACGAAATATCCAAAAAACACAAACATTGTGCTAACTGGCTTTCTTTTCATCCACAGGTCTCCGACGCCAGCAAGGTCAGTTAACATGCCGGATGCGATGTCCTAACCCTTCACAGCTATGAGCTATGGGAGAGGCGACACAAAAGATTCATCAACTAAAATATCGCAATTTTCAGATCAACGGCGCCTCACACTTCTCCAACGACCTCGGTCTGGACAGCTTGGACACTGTTGAGGTCGTGATGGCCATTGAGGAGGTATGCGACCGGTTTCCCTCGGAAAAACCATTCGACATCCCGTGACAGCATCTAACCGATATAACAGGAGTTCAGCATTGAGATCCCCGATAAGGAGGCTGACCAGATCCACAGCGGTAAGTCATGACTCGATGCATAGATCGTCAAATTGACCCAATGGAACTGACATGAATTGTGTGTATAGTCGAGAAGGCTGTTGAGTACATTCTGGCCCAGCCCGATGGTGAGTTTTCCATTAATGTTTGATCTCTTCTACATTCACTGACTGTTTTTCAGCTCACTAAACACCTAATTGGAAACTTGGGAATCTGGAGAATTGGATAGAAAATAATCGGGATGTTAGCATCAGCGGGGTCATTGACCATCACCCTTACCTGATATGCTATTCTGTATGCTGAAATACATGCCAGTGGTTTTTCTTTCCTTTATCGTGTATATCATTTGAATGCAATTTGTGCAATTTTGACGCAGCCATGGCCGGTCATATGTCAGAGAGGTGTCGGTGTCTTATGTCTAGGTTAAGAGACCGATGTCCAGAGCTCTGGATATACCAGGTTCAACATTTATGGGAGTGTCTTACACTTGCCAACGTAGGCCACCAACGCCTAGATCGGACAATCACCCGTGTGTCGTAATATCGTAGCTTGAGGGGTACGCATGCGCCCACTGTTAGCTTTAAGAAACCACAAACAATTATTAAATGAATATAAGCAGATCTAAGAAAAATGCCAAGCAAATTATAATCGCAATTTCAAAGACAATCTGTACCAAGCAAAAAAAGAGAGAGAGAGCAATAGTTCAAGAATAGGAGATCATAATCTCCGTTCGGGTGTTAACCGCATTCGAGACCACATCGCCTATCATCCTTTCAACAACTACTCCAGACCATCGTCACTTTGGATCTTTAAGTCCCCAAATATCAACCCGAAAACATCGTTTGGGCTAGTCCACTCGGTCCCTGGTTTCCCCTGACACCGAGTCCCACTTCGACACTTTCGGTCACGGTCCCTCCCAGCATTTAACAACCACCCTGGCGACCGAACCCCCAAATCGCCATATAGATCGGCGTTGAGTTCTGGTCACATCCGGCTCGCTACCTTCCTCTCCGACCCCCTTTCGAACCTCTCCTCCCCGACCCGGTTTCCTCATGGCCACACCAGCCGGGGGCTTGACTCGCCGCAGAGGCGCTGGTCGAGTCGCTGGTACAGACGAGCAAGATGACAGCCGAGTGTCATCGCCAATCTCGCGCAATGGCTCAGCCATGGATAACCGCGGACCGGAGACCTCATTCACCAGCGCCGAAAATGGTCACAAGATCGCGTTCGACCCCCGCGACATCAGCGAAAATGAGGAACGAGGCAAGCAGCCTAAACTGACCCTGATGGAGGATATCTTACTGTTGGGCTTGAAGGATAAACAGGTGAGTTTTGACAGAACTCAATTGTCTCGATTACCGGGCTCCGATCGCTGACTGCCCGCACTACAGGGTTATCTGTCTTTCTGGAATGAAAACATCTCTTATGCCCTACGAGGGTGCATTGTCATTGAGCTTGCTCTTCGCGGGCGTATTAGCATGCAGAAGGATTCGTCGCGGCGACGCTTCCCCCTGGCCGACCGCGTCATCGAGGTCATCGACGATACATTGACTGGGGAGGTCTTGCTGGACGAGACACTGAAGATGATGAAGTCGAGCGAGAAGATGAGCGTTAACTCATGGATTGATCTGCTGAGTGGTAAGATTGGCGAGAGTTGTAACCCATCGATGCAACTACTGACAACCTGGTAGGCGAGACATGGAATTTGATGAAGATCGGATATCAATTGAAGCAAGTCCGGGAACGACTGGCCAAGGGCCTGGTGGATAAAGGCATCCTCCGAACCGAAAAGCGCAACTTCCTGCTATTTGACATGGCGACACATCCCGTGGCCGACGGCGGCGCGAAAGAAGAGCTCCACCGCCGGGTGCGCAACATCTGTAGCAACCGCACCGTGATCATTCCTCCCAGCCCATGGCTCCCCGAAGACTCCGAGTACCGATACCTGCGTTCAATCACAATGGTCTGCGCCGCATACGCCGCCAATGTTTTGGAAAATGCTCTGGTCACCATGAGCCATGAGGCCCGGGAAAGAGCGTTCGCGCAAGTGGATGAGCTGTTGGCAGAGTACTCACAATGGCCATTCGGCCGGAGGGCTGGCGGTTCCCAGGCGATCGGAGCCAACCTGGCTCAGGCTATCAATGAGGAGACCACCAAGAACAAGGACAGAGAACTTCAGATGGAGGTAAGTTTCGAGAACCCGACAACGTGAATGCAGCCTAACTAATGGGTGTAGATTGTCGCCGCATGCTTGAGCGTTTTTACCAGACTTGATTCCTTACTTTAACCGATTACCGCGTTCCTAATACACTGTCTTTTGTTCCACTTCTTCGAAACCAACTTGGTTTATTTCTTTTTTTTTTCTTTGGTGTGTAGTTTCGGACTTGACAGAGCGTCTCTCTATGTGGAAACGTCAAAAATTCACTCTTGTATGGGATATTCACCATGTTTGATCTACTTTCTCCCCTTTGTTTTACTTCTTTTGACTATGTTTATTTTGCTCTTAGGGACATGCCGTTCATAACGTCCAGCGGGGGTGGCTCTAAAATCATACAGATTTTGTTTATTCTCTCTCTCCAGATTTATACAAAACTACAAAGCACGACTGCCTGGAATCATTGAACCTTGACAACAACCATATCTCCCCGTAACCCTCCAGCAGTCCCAGCAGCACCAGCCGCCAAAAGGTCTGCGCCTCTCGCAATATCCACGATCCTCGCCTCTTTGGCCCGAACAAGATTTTCCTCTATCAGCTCTCCAATCCTTTCAATGGCCGGTCCATCGGGATTGACAGGGACAAAGCGACTTCGAATCCCCCTTTTCCTCTCCCCAAGCTCATCATTCTCGGGAACAAGTGGCGACTGCAATGCAACCTTAGCATCCACAACCGTCAACACGGCCCCGTGGTCTTTCACAACGCCGGCCGCATGAGCTTGCCGAAATACTTCGCCACCAGCACAGTCAAGCACGATATCAACCGGGTGCCAACGCCGTGCGCGAAACACTCTTGATATGTTGCACTCATCGGCGGAGGGAAGATGCGGGATCACAATGATTTCATCCACCTTCCAGTCTCTCTCGATTATATCGGCCTCAGGGGGTGTGCAAGTGACACAGATCCAGGGCCGGACTTGGACTGGGAAGAGGGTTTCAGCACGCAGCATTTGAACAGCAATACGGCCAATTTCACTGTCTCGGGCATTGGTGACCAGGACCCGGATTTTGGGCGGCTTTCCTTTGCCCTCATTGGTGTTGGCGTTTGTGTTCACAAGACTTCCCAGACGGCCATTCTTGTCCATGCGATTGAGCAGGCTGAGACGCCTAGTGCCGGTCGTACTGGAACCCGAGCCGGCTGAACTGGTAGTGCCAGGGTCGGTTTGGGGATTGCCGCGCACCAGGTTGATCAGGCTGGCGCGGCGGACGCTGTTCTTTGGATGTGGGTCAATGGTGCTGGCTGCGCGGGGAGCTTTGCCGGTGGCTTTCGGTGTTCCACTGACAAGACTCGCTAGGCTTTCTTTGCGCACATTTCCATTGGCTTTAGCACTGGGGTTCGTCTCTGGGTTTGGATCGAGCTTGCTAGCCGCGCGAGGCAGGTCATCGATGTTCACAGTACCCCCAGAGTTCGCACCGCTTGCTTTGTCGTTGAGAATGGTATCTCGACGATTCCAATGCCAGATCCAATGCCCACTTTGATCCCCGGTACTACCACTGGCATTGTCGTTGGCGGTGCCGCTGCGCTGTTCCGCTCCACTGTCAACATCACCGGGACTCTTACGACTGCTCCTTCCACTCATGCCAGTCCCAGCCGTGCTCTTGCGATGTCCGTATCCATAGTCCATGCTCCCGAGCACTGTATCCCGCCGCTTGCGCTGCCATTGCCACCGCCCAGTACCATTGCCACCTTGCCCAAACTCTTCGTCGTCCTCATTCAATCCACCCGGCACATCGGGATCGAGCCCCGCGTACCGGAAGAGCGCCTGCCAAGCAGTTAAAGCAGGCAGAGCTATTGCTGCACCCTCGGCAATCGAGATATTGTCCGGTTTGGGCGCCAGCTCTTTCTCAGTTGCAACGGTGTAATCAGCAGCTCCGCCATCGCGAGTATAGCTCAAGAGACCGAAGACCAGATCTCCGATCCTGAACCGCGGACCTTCTTCCAGCTCGTCGTCTTCACGGGGCGTACTGACCACTGTACCGCAGATGCTGTGCAGTGGGATTTGCGGAGAGGTTATTGGTGGATTGAGAGCTGTGGCAAGACGGATCTCGTCGTGACAGAAGGCTGCAGCGTGTACTTTAAGTAGATACTGCTGGGGCAAGGGCTGGGGGGTTGGATAGCTTGCGTCAAGGACGAGGTTTGTTCCTTTTTTGCGGATGATGTTGGTGCTTGAACTAGGGGAGAGGATGTCACGGACATCCCCCTCCGGGATCACTTCGGGAAGATAATGGTTTTCTCCTTCTGGGATATAGTACAATGCTCGCATTGACAGCGGCGTGGAGGCGGTGTCATTGAGACTCGTGGTGGTGTGCTTAGTTGATAGGTTGATGGATTGTTTTGCTGACTCCTTGCCGAGTGGCTTCGTCGACGGATTGGCAGAGTGGTTTGTCGACTCTCCCGGTGATAAACTTGATTTTTTCGTCGACTGCCTCGGCGTGGGTGGCTCCGAGGGCCTCTTCCCGGTCTCGGGGTCCACGATGGGCTGTGTCGCTGGTATGTCTGGGTGCAGACTAATGGAATTGGGTTCTTGGTGCATTTTCACTGAGGAATAACCTTGTAGACTCGTAAAATCTACTGGGATAGAGGGTCTATGGCTGCATATTAATAGCAAACGGGTGTTTTGTTCGCCATCTACATGTTGCCATCTATATAGATCGGGGGCTAATTCCTAATCTTGACGTATGTAGATCTTGGCTCGGGGTCGCCACAGAGCAATTCCGAGGAATTCCTTTTCAATAAATACACTGAACTCTTCCCTTTATATCAGTTTAGGATATGAGCCCAGGCCAAGTGGTGGCTAATGAATGACTCGAGGCAAATTTGAGAAAACACCGAGACCATCTAGGAGTCGCCCCAGGCTCAGCTTTGAAATGGATAAGTAGTTCTCAAATTGACTCATTAATGCAGTGGCCTCAAGCCTCAATATGTACAGTACTTAAATAGTTAAAAATCCTGATCCTCCATCCCGAGTCCGTCAACAAAATCATATAATTCCCTCGGATCCTCGAAAACGGTCCAGATGTGACCGGGGACATTCTCAAAAGCCTTCTCAAATCGCCCTGGCTCATTCTTGTCTTCCATATGAGCTACATCAAGCACCTTGCGAATCGCAATGGCGTGAATCCACCCTGGATACTTTGCGTACATCTCGGCATAAGCCTCGGGGTCTTTCTGCGTCGAGTCCCCAATGCACAGCACCCTCCGACGCGGGAACCAGCCGTGAATCTTCTCCATGCGATCAACCTTGTACTCCTGCGTCTTCTCTGTGAAAGACTTGATCAGCCCCGTGATATCCATCCAGGAATAATCACGTAGAATCAACGTGCCGGGACAGTAATGCTCATGCAGGAAATCATATAAGAATGGGTACAGGTTATACGGCGATGCAGAGAGGTAGAACCATGCAGGGACAAGCTCGGCATCGAGATACTCGTATAAATCAGGCATACCCTCGATCGGCTCCGGCACATCTGCAAATGTGGTCTGAATGATGCCCGTCGGTTCGAGTGTCAGGGTGCGTTTGATCGTATCGTCGATGTCGGAAATAACCAGCCACCCCTCTGGAGCAGCGAAGGTCGTATGCATTGATACCATTTGATCGCCGAAATCGTGTAGCCGAGGTCTTATCACTGCCCCATCTTCAACGCCAAGGTGACCCATCTCGAACGTTTGGCTGATGATACCATTGCGGTCGGATGGGCCTAGACTGTGTGTCTGCACCGGTCTAGAAATGGGAATCTGAAGAGTCACCGTACGCGAAGGCGAGACGGCGTCCAGGAAGGGCTGAATGCGTTGCTCGATGCGCTTACGGGCTTCTTCGTGACCGCCGCGCTCGCCATCTAGCCCAATCTGGTCGGCGATCAGAGCAACGATCTTGCCTATGTCTTTCCTGCCTCCTTTTTCGAAGAGACAGGCGACGACTTCGGCATGCCACGATTGGTTCTCGCCTGTTTCATCGTTTACGGGCTGGTACGCTGTGTTGTCAAACAGCCACACGGTGTTCTGGTGTGGGTCTGCGGGTTGCGCCAGCGGGTTCTTTGAGCCGAGGATGGATGCAAAGAAGCTCATAAACGTGGAACCCCGTCTTTCTGTCGGTGATGTGGGAGTCGTGGGCTCTGATGGCCCCTGGGGGGCTCTTTTGGCCTCTGCGACCGCTGAATCTCCGTGCGACATGGTCAACTTCACATATGGTGAAGTTAGAGCACTTAGCAGATTGTGTCCACGACACGAATACGGCGTATTGGAGTAGACGGGGGAAAGTTAGTTTTATTCGGGAAAACTTTCCAAGTAACACATGTCCGAGTGCAAAGAAACGGGGAATTCATAAGGGGAAAACGAAGATCATATAGCGTTTAGCTGGCGATCTGTTAGTGACCGTTAGTGCCATCCGGTGCCCACCAGCCAAGGAGCCTCTATTCCGCCTGATGTTGCCTCGTCGCATTTGAGGGTGTTCGTGTGGCTATTTACGAGGTTGCGACAGATCGTGACTTTTCTTTAGAGCGTGCTACTGACAGGTCAGTCGATCGGGTCAGGCGAGACCAACACTGGCAGGATGGGCTTGGCGGTAGGGCTGAGCTCCCTGAACTGCTCCGATGAACCGGTTGTCATTTTCCCCATCAGTTCCAGCTGATTTGCAGGACGTGAACTGGTGTGAATTGCCAGGGTTTGCAGACTCGGCTCACGTATGTTGTCATGCGGGCCAAGCCGAGGCAACTTAATTCAATTGTCACGGAACTCCGCCCTGATGGCTTCGCGTCTATAGGAACTCACCAGGTCTTGTAGTGAGTTGAATGACAAGTTGTGATATCGTGATATTCAAATTTCCAGAGCGCACTGTACCCGGTCTATATTTTCTATATTTTCTAATGTCCAGGCCAACTGTGGGCCGCGGTCCAGATAGCTTATATGGTACAAATCACTCTTGAATAGGGAATCCATATCCAACCAGCATGGCAGGCTCATCAATGATGTGGTGCTGGTAGCTGTAGTGAAACGGGGTCAGTTGCAGGGTCATGAAACAGGCGGAACATTCATACCTGAGGACACCCACGGCACCGGGGTCAAGCATGAGCGAAAGAGGGAACTCCATAGGGTAGCCCAACCAGCGCTTGGTAAAGGCACGGAGCAAATGACCATGGGCAACAAGCACGATATCAGAGGGGTTCTCTCCGTGCATGTTGTCCTTGTGGGCAACCCGAATCTCACGAATGAGGTCATCAATGCGATCTGTGACCTCCTGTGCGGACCTAGATTCAACCATTCAGCACATGTACACAGGTGAATTGACTAGATGGAAAGGGAAGAAAAACACTTACTCGCCACCCTCACAACCATCTCTCCAAATATCCCACTCTTGCTCGGTGTCAAGACCGTGCTCCTTTCGTAAGGCACGGATCTGCTTGGTCAACAGACCTTCATATTCACCATAGCCCCATTCGGCCAGTCTTTCGGTCTCAGAGACCTTGTTAGCGTCCCTGAGAGCCTGCTTGTCGGCATCGGAGAACGCAATGTCGAAAGTCTGCACCGCTCGCTTACGAGGGCTGATGTAGACGTGCGACAGCTTGGACGGGTCAATCAGTCTTCCTGATCCGACGATCATCTTGCCAGATGCATTGACTTGATTCACACCATCTTGAGTGAGCTCAAGCTCGGTGATACCAGTGTACCGTCCGTTCTTGGACCACTCCGTTTGTCCTGCAAATTCCTGATTAGACCGCAGAGCCTTGGAAAGCACTATCTCAGTTTTACTTACCGTGACGGTAGAGGAAGACACGAGGGGTGCTGGAGTCTTTGTCGGGCATCTTGATAATTTGATATCGAGGGTGATGTCTGGAAGAGCGGGCGGGATGGCGGGGAGAAAAGGGTTCCCGCCTCGGTGAACTTTCTCTTCACCGGTTATTGCCACGGATATCACCACCTGGATTCTCGCATTGATGATAGAATTCACTGCAAACTAATAAAGTGCCTACATAGTATACAGTATACTCAGTACATTGGTATGTGGCATTGGAAACATGCCCCCCACCGCGGGGTTGTAAAGCGGGCAAGTCGTCATTTGTCGGGAATAAATTTTGGATGTGTACAATTGTTGAAGTAGAAATTCATCGACGGACTGCACTGTTTAGATCTAGTCTGGAATATAGCAGAGTAAGATAGCATACATACTTTTTACATCCTATCAAAGCCATAGTTTCCAGTCGCGTTGCCCAAGGGGGCAAGGGGTTTGAAGACATTTGCATCATCCCAATCTATAGTGACCACTTAATGTCTCGGAGCGTCGTGTAGAGTAGATACTGAGAGGCCAGAGACATGCAAGAAGTACCTGACGTACATCATCTCCCTGCGGTACCTACGGTACCTTGCATATATCCGACTCAGTGTTCAACTAGTAAATGATCATCACCCTTGCATATGAACAAAGCACGTACATCCTCAGATCTTGTTGACTTTATTTCTCTCCAAGGAACCCTCTACAAGACAGCACTCAATATCCAGCAAAGAAGAAAATATACACAACCTCGAACACGTCTGATTTGTGCTTGAAACTCGAGAAAGACAGCAGGTATACGACCCAAACCCTGCGAAATGTGTAGAACCAATCGAGCTAATACAGGCTAGTACTTCCCACCATGCCTTCGACGATCTCATCCATGCTTCCTACACCATGCACTCAAACTCGACCCCGATTCCGCGCTACATACAGTCGGAGACGTCGAACAACCCGGGCTCTCGTCCGTCCTGTCTATACCAATGAAAATCCGTTTATCTGCCACACCTCTTCGCATTCGTTGACGCATTCAAGACCCCAGCATCACTCTGTCGACTGTCCTCGCTGTAATAGACACCACAGCGTAAGCTTCTGCAAACAAGAAGGCAACAATAAAGCCCCGACAGTTGGGCTATGAAACTACCTCTCATAATCGGTCAAAGTGCTTCTGTCTTTTGGTTATTTTTTTCCCTCATGTACTATCTTCTCGTTTGATCATACTATTTTTCAATGAAATTGGCAACAAAGCTCAACATGCGGAGCAGCCTCTAAACCTTTTCATTGTATCTATCTTCTATCTATCTTCTGGATGTTCACTGCGTTGTATAGTTGCCATTTGGAATGATATGCATATCACAACCAGTCTTTTAAGTATCCTCACTATAAATGCAGCTTTTTGGTACCATGGTACGCTCAAACAGAAATCGTTCTAGTCTTGTGTCCGTTCCAGTGAAATGAAAATAGAAACCAAGACATACGAAGAGGCTCATAACGCAAGAAACTTGACTCTCAATCCAGGATCGGAGCAGATCCAAGGATCCAAGTATACATCCAAGCATATTGAACCATTGAAAAAAACCCCATTTTCATCTATATGGGATCGTTTGGCTATCTGAGAGTCTGTTGATCAGCCGAGGGCCAGTCAATAGGTCTTTGCATAGTAAGACAGTTCAGACCTACAAGCAATATTGCGGATGCCGCATCTAGAGTAAACAAAGGAACTAAAGACCTAGAAAAAGGTAAACGTTTGACCTGATGTTGAAGTTGGAAGCCAAATGGCCTAATCGAGAGACGGAGCCCTGTAGCTATGCTCAGCTGTTCTGCGTTCACCTACGTTTACCTTTCCAAACACCTCTGAAAAACGCAACTTCATTCTGATTCTATTCTTTGTTGACGTGACGGCTCTCTATCTCTTTCAAATCCTAATACGGCGACTGGAGCCATGTCTTCCCAGCCTTTAACCCTACCAGGCATAGCCGACATGGACCCAATCGAGATGAGAAGGCAGTCCAAGGTGATCTCACAAGACATCCAGCAGCAGGAAAGCCGAATTTTTGTGCTCCACGAGCATAACAAACGCATGAGTCGCCTTCTTCGTAGCGAAGCTGAGCATATCCAACTGTCCCTGTCCCTCTTCCAGACCAACGGCCCCGCCCTGTCTCAATCTATCGAAGACCTGAAAGTCACCGCAAACAAGTACTCGGCATTCAGGGAGGAGATGAGGCAGCAGGAAGATTTGATACTGCGTCTTGCCAAGTTCTGCGAGGCTTCGTTTGGTCGGTTCGATAAACACACTACCCAAATGCTCACTGTGATGGACCAGCAAGCGGCGACAATCCGGGCCCTGGAATCCGAGAACAGCGATCAAAAAAGAACAATCTGCGAGTCCAATTTCAAGCAATCGGCGGCGGAGTACAGATGTCAAGAGCAGGCGAGGATCACCCAAGAACAGACCCGAGTCGCTGCTTCCATGGAGTCGAAACTCACCAAACTGAAAGAAGTCCTCAACAGGTCCGCACATGTGATGCTTCAGGAGCTGGACTATCAAGATGAGTTGATCGATAATCTGCCTGCCAACGCGGAATTCTTCCAACCATCCCACCGAACGATGACTGACATGGTCGAGAACATTGAACACTGGACCGCCGACGACGCCGACAACGAGATGACATTCGAGATTGAACTGGAACCTGATCTCCGGAAGAAGATCTCTGGACTCAAAGATACGATCGACCTCCAGTCTATGAAGCTTGATTACCAGAAGCGTAAGATCGCCGAGCAGACGAAGATCATCGGTGAATTGGAAGCCCAGAATCGAAAGCTGGGTGCGAATCTTGAAGAGGCGGAGCTCGAAGTTGTCAACTTGATGGAAAAACAGTGCCCAAACGATGAACCTGCGGAGAGGTCAGCGACTATGTGAGTTTCTTTGCGGGGCGTCAATGAGGTCAGTAACCATGCCCCAGTGAAAGCCGTCACGGTCTCTAATTCATGGCTTTATCAGCGCTTGAGACCATCAGTTATCTTTACAAGGACTGCTTTTCCTCGAACACCGGAACTCAATATCAATACTAAGGGTCGACATGGGCGTGAGGTCAAATTTCATTGATATTCTGGAGTTTGAGAGACGAAGAATGCTGGTATTACTTACACATTTGCTTCGAATAATGCTGGATTTAGCGATGCAAAGCGACGGTGACCTGGTTGCTTTGCTTTACGAACAAGTCCTTTGAATCTTTGCTTTTGCTACGCTGTCATGTCTCAAATTACCTTTGTGTATCTAGCCGACATACTGCGGCCATTATGATAGTCAAAGCTTTGATTGATTTGATGAACTTGTTTCTTTGTTTTTGATGTAATCCATCCTTTCTGCTGTAACTCAGCAACGATAATGAAATGTCCATATGTGGGTATGTCATTTACTCATGAAAAGTCAATTTGCAAGGCGTGTAGCATAAATATGAACCTCTGCAGGAGAGATATCCCTAGGAGAAACGGGCGTAGCTGCATAGGGAGACATCAAGGTCAAAAGCTGAGGTTCCCTGATCTGACAAAAGTGCACTCATGAAGGTAGGTCTCAGGTTCAACAGATGATACCCACCGAGGCAGGTCGGGTAGCGCTGACGTTGTCCTCTGGATTTGGATAGCAGCAGACCCGGTAGGAGGCCTTGCTTGACGAAAGAGTGTGGGTGCATGGTGCCCATAGACGAGGATATCACCATCTTTTCGGGGCGGAGATCTCAGCCCTAGAGAATGAACCAGTCACAGTCTCCTTTGCTCGCCGTTGTTGGATTGCCTTGATCCCAGTACGATCAGTGACAGTGGTTGCATTGATGATATTGTCGAAAGCCTCATCCTCACTTCCTGCCGAGCCAGACTCAGCATCCGAGTCAACGTACACCTGTTCCGGTCGAGAGATCTTTTCCGGCTGTTGCTTCTCCTCTTCTTCGGGGTTTTGGAAAGATTTCGAGTTCAGGATCTTTTGCCGAATCTCGGCCATCTGGGCCTCGTCCTCTGAGTCGTCAGAAATCGCAAAGGGATCTTTGTCCTCTTCTTCCTCTTCGTCGCTGTCCTCTTCGTCGTCCTCGTCTCCACTTTCGTCATCTGACCCCCGTGCAGGCATGCGGTTGGTATTTCCAGTTGTCCAAATATCATCGCCTCCCTCGAGGCGGTTGTCTTCGTACTCTTGCTCGATTTTGGCAAGCCAGTCCGTTTCGGCTTTCTTGACTTCTTCTTCGGTGGCACATGCAGCATAGCGTGCCAGGAGCTCCTTGTTAATATCCAAGAATGCAGCTCCATAGCTAAAATGTCTGAGGATGTCTTCCGCCCACTCCAAACGGCCGCAGATTGCAAAGCAAGCGGCGAGCGCTTCGACACAGTTCAACCTCCATGGTTTTCCGTAGTTGACAGTATTAGCGGCGATGAGGTACGGAACTATAAGAACTCAATGTCAGTCTCCGACGAATGCTGGTCATATGTTTCGAAGCGTGTCACGTACGAAGTCGTTCACATTTTCCGCCGATCCGTGACCAGGGCACTTCTTGAACTCGCACCCAAGAGCATTCCACTACAGCCACACCGAATTGTTCCATGGTATCCTTGTCGGCCGGGGAGACGATTCGCTTGGCATTTGGACTAGTCAATGGTCAGTATACACATTGTAGCCATGGTGGGGTAAGATGCGACATACGAAACGATCACACCAGGGTGTCGCTGGCCAACATGAAGATCCCGCATTAAGCCCAGTTTCATCAATCGCTTTCCAGAGCAGCGCTTAGGGTCACAGTGTCCCATGTCCCAGCATGCGGCTTTATACGCAGGCCGCGACGAGCCTGCACCTTCTCCATCATCGCGGGGTCCTGGCCGAGGGCGGGGGTTGTTGGATTTCTTGCCTCCTCGTGAGAAGTTGTCTTTCTTGTGGCGGACCATTTTGAGTTATATGAGTGTATTGGCCGTAGATAGGCGTATGTTTGTGAAATGCGAAGATAAAAAAAAAGATCAAGGTCAGCGCCACACGTGCGGGTTCTCCGCCCTCAAGAACTCGGGTTCATATCGTGACTACTTAGATTTCATGTGTAAATATGGGGGTTTGGCTGGTTTCTTAACTACTTGACTGGGCTTTCAATTGCGTTTTAGAAAGGGTTTATCTGATTCTTCATGTGCGCTCTGTTTTGCTTCTCTTCCAATATCTCCAGGTGCATCTACTCCATAGCAAAGTTCTACTCCCGAATGCTCGCCGCTCAAAAACGAATCGTTGATTGATCTTTGGTTTGTGTTTCAAATTACTCATCCTGTCTGACTTCCCAGCAGTTAATTGCCGGTTCACTTATCATGTCAATCTACCAGACACATGCTTTACACCTCAGTATGTGCTTTTCGGTTTGCCGATGGCCCAATTGCATGCTAACGATCTCAATCCATAGATAGTGACTGTGACTAGCGTGCTCGCGATCATGCCGATTGCAGACAGCAATTCTGGGGCTTGATGGCATTTATTCTTGCCTTGCCAAAGTCTCTCATTCTGATTTCCAGGTTACTGACACCGGGCCCCTTGCTGTCGCAGAGTACCAAGTACTTGTAAGCCGTTCAAGATCGGTATCTGGGGTTAGCAACTTGACACGATATGGGTTTGCGATTGAAGTTCTTTTCAACGGGGTAAAACGCTCCGAATTGCCGATACATCGGCTCCGGTATCACCACGACGTTTTCTGAACAGTGCCTTTCTCCAAACTTCGGAGTTTCCCGCAGCCGGTCATGGTCCATGCCTTCGAAGTTGGCTGGCGGGTTCGAGGTTCGACGAACTGACGTAAATTTCCATCGTTTTCAAACCCGTGATATCCTCTCAAGATCGGTGTTTCCCACCGGCCGAGAATGTTTGAAACAAGCCTGGAGAGACGTCTTGGTGGTATTGCCGTTATGGAGTGGTCAGTCACTTGCGACAAGTCGCATCAAGATCTACCTTGGCTTCGGCAGAAGTAAAAAGGGGTTAAGATCAAACCGAGGAGCTAAGGCAGTCAGATTCCGACACTGTGTTTATGACCTCTGTCCATGATTGCTGGCACAGGTATGTACTCCCTCTCGGAAGGTACTTCTCCCTCCCGACCTGCTAGTTTTCTTCTTGCATGTCTCTCCATCTTTGATGTATTCGTTTGGTAGACGATAGAATTACTAACTGAGAGTTTTCCAAATGTGGACTTTACTCTGCAGTAGCGCGGATATTTTCGTGACTGAAGAGCGGATTGCTAGAGCTGAAGAAGTGGTTTTGGATTTTGGCCTCGGGGAGTGGCTAAGCTGAGGACCCAAGCAGAGAGTCCATGGGCATTGAAGATAAGTTTGGAAAGAGTGGAGGGCTGACGGGACTTGGAGAAGTAGAAGTTGAGAACGTGGAGGTGAAAGAGGGGTATCACGTGATTGACGGTGGTTGATTGCGCATACGTACCAGTAGTGAAACTATACGAGTTCGCCTTTTGAGATTACTGCGTTACGCGAATTGTCCCTTTTGTTTCTCGGCAAATACCTCCTTTCTATCCTGTTCCATCGACCACCGCCAACCTGGAGGCAGCCTCAGCACGAATGGCGGCTAGGGACCGCTTCGGTGCCTACGCTGAACCAGGCCTGTCACCGTTGCAACGGGCAATCCGTGAGCTTTGTTTTGAGACCGTGACACAAGTGGCTCAGACTAATTCCATATAGGAAATGCCTGCGACCCCCAGAACTACGAGCCCAACTTGGCCCTCAACCTTGAAGTTACGGACCTGATCAACACCAAGAAAGGCAATGCGTGAGTACGGCCAACCCGCAGTGCATTGCGCATACTTACAATCCTGTTTCACAAGACCTCGTGAATCGGCATTCGACATCGTTCATCTGATCAATTCTCGGAACCAAAATGTTGCGCTGTTGGCGTTGGCGGTACGTGGGGATCTCGAAAGAGAGACGCGGGGAAAGCTGACGTTGCTATTTCTAGCTACTCGACATCGCCGTCAAGAACTGCGGATATCCCTTCCATCTCCAGATCGGTACAAAGGAATTCTTGAATGAATTGGTGCGCCGGTTCCCCGAGAGGCCGCCCATGCGGCCTTCCAGGGTCCAGCACCGCATCTTGGAGTCGATCGAGGAGTGGCGGCAAACAATCTGTCAAACATCGCGGTACAAGGAAGACTTGGGTTTCATTCGGGACATGCACCGACTCCTGTTGTACAAGGGATACATGTTCCCGGAAGTCCGCCGGGAAGACGCCGCAGTGTTGAACCCAAGTGATGTATGCCACCCCGACATGCGCTTCCCATGGGCCAAGCTGACATTAATTAGAACCTCCGGTCTGCCGATGAGATGGAAGAAGAAGAGAAAGAGGCCCAGTCTGCCAAGTTACAAGAGCTGATTCGGCGTGGCACGCCCGCCGATTTACAGGAGGCCAACAGACTTATGAAAGTTATGGCCGGGTTTGACAATCGGCACAAGACCGACTACCGCGCAAAGGCCGCTGAGGAGGTCGTTAAGGTGCAACAGAAGGCTAAGATTCTGGAAGAGATGTTACAAAACCAGCAGCCTGGGGAGACTGTCCCTGAAGGCGATGTCTTCGAAGTAGGTGACCTGACGACAGATCCTATGGTTCTTGGCTAGCATCTAACATCTCACTCTCCAGGAACTCGCAGGTGCACTGCAAAGCGCTCATCCCAAGATCCAAAGGATGTGCGAGGAGGAGTCGGATGATCCCGAGGCGGTTCACAAGCTGCTGGAGATTAACGACAGCATACACCGTACGATTGAGCGGTACAAGTTGGTTAAGAAGGGCGATTTAGATGCCGCGTCCCGGATTCCCAAGGGAACACTGGGTACGACAACTGGTGTTTCCACAAATGCCAACAACGAGCTGTCTTTGATCGATTTCGACCCAGAACCTCAGCCTGCTTCTAATGGCAACGAGGCGACACCCTCTCAAGGTGGAAGCTCATTGGAAAATGACCTGCTCGGCCTTTCACTTGGTGAACAAGGTCCCACTCAAGGCGGTGGCATTGCTCTTGGTTCTAGTAAGTTGGACGCCCGCTGTTCGTGGGTAATAGTACTGACTTTGGTAGACAACTCTGCATCCATATCGGCCAGCTCAACACCACCTGCTCCACAACAACAAGCATCAGCCGCCTTCAAACCTAATTATGACATCCTAGCTTCCCTGAATAGTTCGCGACCAGCCTCTCAATCACCCACTCCCGTTATGGGCGCACCGCCCCAAGCCCAACCAACAGCGACTCCGCCGCCCGCCGACCCCTTTGCATCGCTAGTCTCTGCAAGCCCAAGGGCATCTTCCAGTCCTTTCCAGCCACCGCAAAGTCGGCCCGCTCCCTCTGCTTCCTCGCTGCTTGATCTAGCCGGTCCCCCGGCTCCAGCCCCACAGGCGCAGGCCGCCCCGGCTGAGGATGACGAGTGGGATTTTGCCTCGTCCTTACCAGCCAGCAATACTCTCCCGTCGACTAACAAGATCCAAGTTCTCAACTCTCAGCTGCGCGTTGACTTTGCTGCGCGTCGCGTGCCCAACCAGCCGCGCCAGATTCACGTTGTGGCTATATTCTCAAACAACACTACTCAGCCTATTGGGGATCTCCACTTCCAAGTTGCGGTAGAAAAAGTAAGTAATTCCCTCTTCTGGTATGTTTCCTGGTTTCCGGGTGGTTTTGCTGATACCTGCACCAGTCTTATACATTGCAACTTCGGCCCCAATCTGGCCGAGACGTTGCACCGCAGCAACAGAACGGTGTTCAGCAAGAGATGCTTATGGATGGTATCGATGCAGGAAAGGGGAGCTCGGTGAAAATTCGATTCAAGGTCTCCTACAAACTCGGCAGCGAAGCCCGTGAGGAACAGGGCATGGTGCCACCTCTCGGGATCGCTTAGACGCGATGACACCCTTCCTACGTTACTTTGCACTACCCTCCATTTTTTTTTCTTGTTCTAGATCCAGCGATGACTGCATTTCTCCTGCTTTGCACTCATTGAGATCTTAGCGCCTTTATTTACTCATGCTGTTCACAAGGACTACATGCCTCCATGTTGCCTTGAGAAGCACCTCATGTGGTTATGAATTTTTGCACAGCACGTAGACATGTAAACTCGATTGAGTGAGAACCCTATCAAACTAGGAAATTTCCGCGCTGACAACAGTACCATTCCAGCTGGTAACTCTAATGAGACTATATTCAGGGCCCCGGGATCAAGCCGAGTGCCCTGAAAGTTGTCCGCGGAGTCCCCCAGGGCTCCTCCATAGCCGTGTAGTCATGGTGGCATCGTAAACATGCCTCCCGAAGTCCCGTTCCTGGTATGCGTGTGCAGATCTTCGCTCATTCCGATGCCGAACTCTTGCCCGATCAGGCCGAAAGCATGCGACACAGCACTGCCCCACTGGGAAATCTTCTGGGGCTTCAATATTAGGGGGCTGGCTACCGAGATATTGAATGCCGGTGAATTTGAATTAGTGGACTTCCAGCCTTGCTAGTACTCGTAGTGATCGACCTGCGCTTCCATTGGGTTACCATTGCGTACGACACAACAGCACCCAATGTAGTTTTGTTGAGTTTGTAGGGGGGAATTCCGATGTCTAATCCAGCATTTGAATGCTGTGCTCCCGAGGTGACTCCCCCGAAATCTGATATCTAATCAGCGTGGCGAAGTCGAATTGGCGTTGCCCCGGCCGGCCGAACGCTCGGCTCTAGGCCCGTGGCGACAGGTTTCGGCCTCTTTTGTTTTTTCTTTTTTTTTCTTTTTTGATGAATACTTCCCGCAAATAGTATTCTCAAGAACACTCTCTCCTCGCGTGGGTACGAGGATGCAGAATTGAGGCTTGCGAGGCTGAACACCTGGGCAGGAAATTCCGGGATATGGCGTCCGGGGTTTGGGTCAATTCTACGTGATCCCTCGGCTATATGGAGTACGAAAGTGACATTTTCTCGGACATTTCTCGTCTATCTCACTGTCTATTGGATTCCAAAATATCTTCAACCCATTAGTCAGTCATCAGTCAAACGAGACCCTCGCACAGTATCCCCCGTTTAGGTCGAGGACGATGTAGGCAATGCAGGATGCTGATCCCCGTTGATCGACGATCTCCGAACAGATCGTGCAACCTTAACGGCCTTAAAATTCAGGGCCTCAGAAGGTGTCGACGCGGCGTCGTAAAGTCAGGGCACTTTCTTAATCCGGTCATCACGTGTCTCTGTACTATGTGCTGTTTTACTGTACCACTGAACGAGGGGAGTGTGGTTTTTTTTTTCTGTTTCCCTCTTTTTTTTTTCTGGTAAAGACAATACCAGGAAAAGAAGGTCTAGCAAGTCTGGGTTCTACAGGGCTGTAAAGAGTAACGTTTCTTGACCCCACTGTTCCTTCCTTGCAATATGGAGCAATATGGAGTAGACTATTAAGTGTTTATCGGGTGCATCGGTCTAGATCCCCCAATGGGCGATGTAGTTGGGTATGCAGCTTACTTGCAGCAGGAAGTAATATCCCAAGCACGGTGAATGGCACAAACTCGTATTTGGCGGCTAGGGGCGCTCTGGAGCGGACTGGCCGCGCAGACTGGGCCAGTGATGTACCATGGAACCCAGCGGTCGTAAGTTTTCCTCCCAAACTATGATCGGCTTGATACCATGGTACTGTCCCCCCAAGCTTGCCCTGCAGTCTGACACTGTATACTACTTAACTTGTAATATTTCCCCCCCTCCCCTCTTTCCAACCTTCATACCCAACATGCCCTTGGATCTAGATCTTGATATTGCACCTGTCCCCCGCTCGCGGGAGGAGAATCAGGAGAGGTAAGACATTCACCCAGACATTAACTATCAACATCTCACAATTCTCCCCAGAGCCTTTATCGCCGCATCCAGGCGCAAGGATCGCAGCTTGGATGCCAGGCTTGAATCTGCCAACCGGGCTTCCATGCTGCATAAGAAACGCACCGGCAAAGCATTTCATATCACTAAAGAAATTGTGGAGAAAGAAGCCATGTATGAAGAGATCGACGAGCGATATCAAGAGAAACGAATCAAAATGCTGCAAGCCCAAAATATGCAGATTGAGGAACAATTCCACCGCCATCTTCTGGATGCATTTGCCAAACGAGCCAGCTATTCGAACAGGTCGTCTTCAATTGCCAGCCGCCGAGCGAGCAACATGACCCCGCTTCCTTCGGCCGACGCCTCCCGCAAAATGAGCCTGGATTTATCTCACCTGCGATCCGCATCCTTCTCTCAAGGACCAGGGTCAATGGGTAGTCCAGCACATACAACCGATGGATATGTCCTCTCCCCGACAGTTTCATACGACCCCAACAGCCAGCCCTATATGAACTGCATGAATGGCCCCGAAAGCCCGTACGCCAATATGGTCCCTGTGTCTGCAGCAGCCTCCTCCCACATCCCCGAATACGTTCAAACCCCCAACTGGACGCAATTCCCCAACTGGTCAATGGCGCAGCAGATCCCAACCCCCGGGGATACCCCGACAGAGGCACAAGCCGTGCAGATGTGGCAGCAGCAAATGATGCAACAGGCCTCGGAGCCTGTCCAAATGCGTCAGTTCAGAGACCGGCTCGCTTCTGCCCCAGAGTTACCTCTGCAGCACCAGGCTCCACCCTCCATCCCTCCCGGCCCCACTCCTCCAACCCACGGTCACAGTCGCGGCCAGTCCCAGCCCTCTTCTTCCTTCAATCTGAATCTGCTCACCCAGAGCACCCACTTACATGCAAATGCCGTCTCACCTAAAGTCGAGGCCTTTTCGACAGAGTCCCACTCCACCCCGGACTTCTGCCCAACTCCTCATACTCCAGTGTCACCCACCAACCCGGCCCAGAAGGTTGAGGCAGACTTTGTCTCTGGGCAAATGGATCCAGATTATACGGATTTCAGCCAATTTGCTTTCAACCTAGGAACCACCGGTCTGCCGCACGAGCGGGAGCAACCATTCGGATTCGATGATTATATTGCCGTGGATGAATTTACCAGCGTTTCCTGCTGAACCTTCTAAACGGTCTTTATTGTTCATGTTACGACAACATTTTTTTTCTTGACGCCCATTACGATCTTGATACCTGATATACCCAGGTAGTGGTTGGCTGTTTTGGAGTTACTCTTTCTTCTGTCGTTTCGGTTCTCCGTTTGTACATCCCTTCCAGGATTGCCTTGTACATTTGCTCCTGTATCATATTTCTTGCCACTTATCTCTCATTTAATATGAAACACTTATGATACTTTTTCCCCTCCTTCCAATCATTTCGACAAATGAGTAGTCATGAGTTTGAAATTAAATATTTACTAGCTCCAAGGCTACAAGTTACCACATCGAGTAAGCCTCGTCCTGAAGTCTGAGACAAAAGATCGACCCATTGTGAGCTCATGCCGGAAGGTCAATAGTGTAGCAAGCTAACCCTAGCCGGGCGATTCGAGATGAGGTATTTGCGAACGAGCCAATCGCATAACCGATCACACCAAAATCGCCTACCAACCGTGGAACCCCACTGAACATTTGTCACTGTGATCCAGAGTCTCACAGCCCTAAGCAACCCACGTCTGACTACAGTGTGGAAACAGGTACTTTTGGCAAAAAACCTCATCAAAACCCTGCTTCTTTGCTTGCGATGGTCGAAGGGGGCCTTGTTTTCGCTCTCGTTTGCAGGTGTGGAAATGGGGTCGTCCCGACTGGCTTTTCTTAATTAAGTTTCACATTACGAGGGAATCAGGGCTAACTGCTTCTTATCCGATAATGTAGATCTCTTGTCTGACGTGTGCAGGGAAAGTAATCTACGATGCGGAGAAGAAGGGGGGGCTTTCCCGCTGTGACCGATGAGGCGTTCCCGGCATCCTGGATCAACGGTGATCTTGCAGCTTTATCAGCCAATCTTTCAAGATCGATATTTCTGTGTGACATCCATCGTGTAACGGAACTGGCACTACATAGATTAATTAATATCGCAGGTTGCGTGTATCAAATGAAAACAACGTATCTCAGCCTAGCCCCTCAGTACCAAATTGATTTTAACCCGGACTAATATATAGCCCGCGGTGATTACGAGGCCGACCAAAGCTCGAAAAGCATGGAAAAATATCCTTGAAAAGAAAAATACTAATCAGGCCACATGCAGATAGTTCCCGAATTTGCGGGGTTAAGGTTGCAGCTCGGCGGTGGGATGGGGTATTTGATTGGCTGGATTAGAGCTAGCGTCCGCACAGACCCATGAGATTAGAGAGTTTATCCAGCGGCAGACCCAGGGATTGAGTTGCGAGTCCGAAAGGATGGTTCCACTGGGACAGGAATTGACATTGGGTTTACAGTGGGCCGATGTTGAAAGGTGACCCCGTGCACTTTTGTGGGGGCTTGATTGGACTTACATTTCAGGTTTTCAACTTCCTAATCGATATGAGATTGTGGCTTGTGTTGACCAGCGTTGATAGGGTCTGGCCTGGGCAGGTGATAGGAAAGGAGGGGGGAAGCATCGTAGACCCTGTCAGTACCTGCGTTCGAGGTGGTCTGATCCCGATAGCCCAGAGCAGTCTACAGGGATGTCATTGTGTCGGGATTGGTTGCATTGCCAAGTGGATCTCTTTCCACTGGAGTGTTGGGTAGTCTCTGTGTTGCGTATCTTCATTCGACTTTCACAGTTATGCACTATGTATGCACTGTACATAGGTAATACTTAGAACAAATTTCTCAATTCCTTCTTATTTCTTTCTTTTCTTTTCTTTTCTTACACAAAATATGCTCAAACACCTTTCTAGAGTGGGGGGTTGAACGTGGGAGAACAAATCGAATTCTCGTTGGAGTATACGTAACCCTGCAGCCAGCGATCTTCGTGGGCCCCATTGAAAAAAAAAGCTGGTAAGAAAACCCAGTGGAAAAGGGATGGGAGCCAGGCGACAGCATGATTGGACTGAAGAGCTGCCAAACCAGAGCTAACTGGAGCTAGCTCAAGCTAACTCAAGCTGGCTCGGCCCGATGGAGCACAGAGTCCGAATGATACTCTTGAGAGGATATTCGCGCAGTGGAAACTGGGTCGATCATAGGAAGATCTCCAGGGCTCCGGAGTAGGGTGGTTGTTTGCGGAATGCAACGTTAACCTCCCCCACCATGGAGTTGAGGGAAAATAGAACAAAAGACCGTGGAATAGAACAGTCAAGGTTCATGACCATTGTCAACGTAACAATACCACAAATCTTGGTAATTTTGCAAATTCCTGGTTTTCAACTAATGAACTATACTAGGTACATTTCTTGAACCTGGCCTGAACATGCACGGATGTGACATAGGACAAGATCCAAGATCAGCCAATGAGAGGATGTTCTGAAGACGGAAATATCAAAGAGGCTTTTCCCTGATCGCCCCCAATGTGGAGCCATGGCTACCCATGTTCTTGGGAGGCGAATTCTAGACGAGGCTCTGATTGGGATTTTGAACAAAAGTACGTGAGACTTTTAGAAGTTCAATTCAAAGTGTGTGTACGTAAATTTCTGCACATTCTAAAGAAGAACAAACCATACTTGGCCCTGCGGGTCTAGATGGAATGGAAGTACATCTCGCAGTCAACGATCTCTTAGATACCACTGATCCAATTGCATACCTCTCAACAGCCTAATCCATCCGCTAACGAGACAACCTTCCATATCTGGCAGCGCCGTTATGGTCTAACCATAAAAATGATGTGATGGGCCAGGGAAAAAAAAAAGAAAGTCTACACAGGGGGTCATGGGATAGCATCCAGCAGCAACAACATTTCTCATTTCCTCAATCATAGACCCACAACGCTGGGCACTCGAGTCATGTCAAGGGTAGATCGCGGATACGAGTAGATCACAAAATCCCAGCACCACGACACCATGATCGGGGGGTCTGGCCCGTGCGAATGCGCAGTGGAGATGGCGAGCAGTCTGCACCGTTGGACGACCTAGTCCGGACCACAAATGAGATGGACGAGAGACGAGTGGGGAGGCGAAAATGGGAGGGGTGTGCACACCCAACCACATCGCCCTACCACGACGGACATGTACTTCCGCAGACAAAACGACATTTTGGGAAAATGTGCCAAATCCAAATGCCAAAAGCCGATGTGCCTAAAGCCGATGCGTGGACTGCCTCTTTTCAGGCAAGAATCGGTTGAAATTTGAGGCGTTCGGCTTTTTCCCGGGACTGCATGGCGTTGATCTGCGTGGAGACTTTCGGCCATGTCCGGGGGCTGTCGATCTTTGCTTGTAGTGTATCGTCAAGATCTAGCGCTTCTCGGCAATCTGGGGTCTCAATTTTGAGATCATGCGTCAAAAATGAGTCTATCGGCAACTACACGATTGCGAGGACGGGTCATTGGAAGTGATTTGAAATCGTAATGGAGAACATATCCGATGCTAGATAACGTGATACTGTGATAATAAGAGAGCCAATGGTAAGTCTATGCTTGTACCTTCCTGGACAATTGAACGATGGAAAGTCCCAGAGTCAGATCCAAGGGGTACGGGCATTGGACTGATGTAAAGCCAATGTAGTCACAACGAGTGAATATGTCTGTGATCTGTTGTCGATACGCACGCACAAAGCCTTGGAACGTCTTGTAAAGGATATGTGAACCAGGCATCAATGCTCTTACATGCCACGGCTGAAAAGCTCCCGGCCGATATCACCGCTACGGCGAACACTCTGGCTCGACGAACTACTGCGTCTGCGGCGGCTACGGGACTCCGCGGGGTCGACGGGATTGAGTCCGCTGGCTCGAGCGTGCAGATTCAAGATGTCAGTCAAGCTGATAACTCCCACGAGACGGCCTGACAAGCGTGCACCATCGAGCGCTGCTGACGGGATGGAATGTGAAAGAGGTGGTGGAACATGTACACCTGACGAGGAAAGTGAACCTGTAGTCGGGGTAGTGTAGGGCGCCACGGGGGTTGCAAGGTGTGGAGATATGTGGTGGGAAGATTGTGATGTAGGCACTGGAAGTGGTGATGGCGGGGGTGAGTTCCCGGTGTGCTGTGCAGTAGATGGATGGTTGACGCTCCCAGATAGAGGGATGTGCACTGAAGAGTGTGATGGGGTGGGTGGCCCTGATGAAGATGGAGATAATGGATCGGTCACCCAGAGTCTGGAAATATGGATTAGCAAGAGACTTTGTCAGCTTTCCTTTTGTTCAGATATAATTACCGGTGTGATCGAGTGGCCACAATTTTTGCGACTGTGTGTGCCAACGTTGATCCTGGGTTGACGTGGAAGACAGGGAACGAGTCTTTGCCCTCCATCAGGCCGCGAGTGGACAGAATCACGGAGATGAAGTGAGTACAGGTGTTTTGTAGAAGAGGTAGAGAAGAAGACCGGGTCAAGAGCTGGGGAAATGTCAGCTAAAGCCTTTTGACACCCAAGGAGTTCCATCAGTTCCTACCTTGACATCAGCTGTAGAGATATTGCCAAGCACGTTCATATGGTTATCGACAACGACGATTGATGAGACACCCTCATTGTTCATGACATGAAGAGCCTCTGAAAGGGGACTATCACCACTGCAAGTGCGAAAGATGGTTAGGGCTAAGCTCAAGGATACCATCAACTGCCCAGATAGACCACTTACTTGATGTATATCACACTGGTGGATCCGAGTCGCAAATCACTGACGGGCTGTGGATAAAGCTCTTCGATGATCGGGAAGCTGCGACCATTTTCCCAGAGGAATTTCACCAATCGGAACTGACTGAAGATTCCAACCACTTTTTGCTCATCAGATTCATCGACGACCACAACACGATGGACACCTCCACCGAAAATCTCGACTGCAGACAAGACGTTGGCCGAGGCAGGCAAATTGATGAGTGGCTCTTTCTCCATGCCGAACTTCTTGACGTCTCGCAACGGAATTGGTACCCCATTTTGGGCCTTCTTTGCTAGCTCCTCGTAGGATGCCCGATGTTCCTCGTCAGGCGAAGTGAGGCCCGCCGCAAGCAGGAGATATGAGTTCAAATCGGCATAGTCGAATGTAGCAACGGCAGAGGTATCTTCGACTGACTCACGGATCAGCAATACAGGTGCGCCGGAATCAATCAAGATCTAGCAGATGTTCATGTCAGTATATGGGTAGTTGGGTACCATCTAGTGATGTACTCACATTGGTCGCCTCTTCGATCCCGGTATCAAGCTCCACAAATTTCAATTCGGCCGGGCTCACCAGCTCTCCAATTGATATATGTCTCCAATCGCGACCCACAAAGGCAGGGTCAGTGGCCTTGGGTGGCGGGGGGTTGTCAATCAGGCTCTGGATGGCGGACTGTGGCAGGGAAGGCTGTCGGCGGGCACGCGGGGAACCAGGCGGACCACGAAGAGTCTCACTCAAGCTCTGTCTATGCTGGTGGTTTGAGGTCGACATTTGGGAAATGCGGAGTGGGTTTCGTGCGGAGGGAGAGCGAGATTCGGTGCTGGATCGCGGAGAAGTAGTGTTGGTGCCGTTGAGGGAGGTGTCGGACCCTTCGCGGGAGTGAAGGCGGTCGGCCATAAAATTTCCAGTGCCAATTCGAATAATCTTGTGCTAACCAGAATGCCTATCAAACACAAGTGAAATGCAGATTGTCGCTTGATCTACTGAGGTCATCAGGTGATGTTGATCAGACTAAGCGGGGTTGGTGGTTCAGCCAATCATAGCTCGTATCTTATATCTCCGCTGACATCATTCGTTCGTTAGTCATCTTGATCCACAGCCCAATTAGGCAGGTGGAATTATGTCTGGAGATCAAGCATTAGACCTGCATAATGCTGAGTGCATATAAATTCTTAGTTATGGGGTTCTGTACCACTACAGAGGCCAGGATTAAGGATGGAGTGTTCTGGTTGAGAGAACAGCTGATAATTTGTTGTCTCATTCCGGAATTCAATTTCAAGTATTGATTGAGGCACAATAGGACATGAAACAGTCATTCCAAAAAATTCAGAAGAACTCATTCAAAGTCTTCGAGATATCGATTCCTCTGTCTTTCATAACAGCCCGCTTGGGAGGACGTCGACTCCCTTCAGGCGCATCAGAACTCTTGCGCTCCCTTTCACGCTTCTGTTTTCTCTCGCCCTCTATCCTCTGTCTCACCGGATCTCGAGTAAACATCACAATCGACATGGAGCTATAGTTTGAGCGAATAGCCAGCATCTCCTTTTTGCTATGGTCAATGGTCGGAAGTTTGAACTCCAGAATGGGTAACTTTGTACTCAGCGACGAGGCTTTAGTCTCGCCATTTTTCGCCGGTTGGATGCTGGATTCGTACGCATGAAGTAGAGGCATGACATGATTGAGACTCTTGGCCTTCTTTTCGCTATCCCAGAGCCAATCAAGTCTACAGGCGGACCAGCCTTCGACATTGATATCAACACCATTCGCAGGCCTGCCTGACTTTCTGATGTGTTTAGTGATTTTTTCACATTCGTATGCCAGCACAAGCTGAAGCTCAGGTAGGTCGCGCAGCGATCTCAACGCAGAAGTGGTCACTTCGTGCTGATTGTAGAGCCTGAGGACACGGAGATGCTGCAGTTCGTTCGATTCAATCCAGCCACGCACGAATCCATCCTGCAAGGGGAGGCCGTCGTGATCAACGCTCATAGGATCAAGCGTAGATTTGGACGTGTAAGGCTGATTGTAAACATCCAATGCAACCAGATTTCTGATTTTCGCGATGGCCGTAAGGTCTGCAGCAGAGCAATACGCAGTTGCAATGGTTAAAATAGCGCGCCAGCAGAAATCATCGTTATTGAGGATGTTCATATAGTCCCCAAGCGGCTTCTTCGGTGAGCCCGCGCTCAGACAATAGTGGCGGCTGAGTTCAGGGAACTGCTTAGGATACGCTATGGTCATGATTTTCCACATGTGCATGGTTTGTTTGTTGCTGAAGCCCATCAGACCTGGAATGGACCCACATACGGTTCGGACTTACCATCTCCCAAGTGCGTCCCAGATGTATTTAGCCAGGCACCAGGGAACATGCTCGAACAGCTCATGTTTCAGTGCTGACTGATCTCGGACAAGAGATTTCAATGCAGCATGTTTCAGTGACCCGGATCCGTGATCATTGGTGGTCTCCCATCCATGTGGTAAGAAAGGGATCTCATGGTACCAAGTTGGACCGAGGCGGGTGAGGCTGGGAGGTTGGTGATCTTCAAGGATGATGGACATTCTGATCTAGCATCACATTGATAAAGTGGATAGGGGAGCTGTTCCCCATTTCACAAATCCGAGAATTGATGTCGCGTTGACTCTCATGTCCCGGGGAATTCATAGAGCTGCGCGGTTTAGGGCGGTGAGCCCATTAGATGCTCCACTTTCTCGTTGAGTACGGAGTATGCCCCTTGAGTATATGGAGTGCTCAGTACTTTATTAGGACTCTAGTGTGATCTGCGTAGCTGTTGGTGGAAAACACATGTAATTACTTTTCATTGCGGTGCTACTAGGTACATGGATGTGACATGAGCCTACCGGGCTCTATTCCGATCATATGGCACAACGCAACATGGAAAAACGACGACCACGCAACCTACCTCTGATGAGAGTGCTTGCTTGATACCTGATATCATCTCCACGAGAAGAAACTTGGCAAGCACAGCACACATTTTCGCACCCCTGCTCAGCTCACTTTTTTTCGTCTCTGCGAGCATACTTGCTCCATGAACGTACCTTGTCCCCCTTCCAATACAATAAATAAGGTGCAGGTAAGAACAAAAACGAGAGACATCCCAAAAGTGTCAATGTCCAACCAATACCAAGCTTTTTATACATCACCTCAGATACAATCGCCATGACACCAGCACTTACGAGCCGCATCATCTGCAGCGTCGAAAGAGCACTGGCAACATTAAGCTCAAACGAATCTGCGACGTATTGGAACGCCGACACAAACACACACAACGTGCCGAATCCAAAGAATACTGACGCAATCAGTGGACACCAAAATGAAATGGACAGACGCGATGTCCAGCCCATCCAGAACAGTGAGACGGGGATGAATGGAGCACCAAACATGCCCATGTATAAGCTGATTTCTGGGTCTGGACGGTTTTGACCCTTTTCACGACTGAGCCGGATATCGCGGCGGAGGAACCACATCGCAAGTGGCACGGTCAGCGCCGAAAGGAGAACACCAACTTCAATACCCAAGAAAGCAAGAGCTGCTTCAGTGGCCGAGAAGTTATTTTTCTCTTGGAAGATAGAGACATATCCCGCGATGAAGGTGTAAAGCACAATGAATAGGATAGAAAGGTAGGTGGCATGGATGGAGATGATCGGTTCTGTCACAAATAGAAGAATAGGCCGATAGAGTGAGATACGTAGGCGGCTCCAAAATGAAACTTTGTTGAATTCCAATGGCGATCGATACCTGTCATCTCCTGTCAGACGGCGGAGTTCTTTTGCCTTCCAATATAACAGGATAGGGCTGTAGGTTTCCGGCAACAGTAGGATCATCAGAGTCAATATGAACCCTGCGTATATGATTGTGATCCAGTCCACCCATCGCCAGGAAAAGTGGCTGTTGACAACATAGGAGCCGGGAATTGGACCAACTAGTGCCCCCGAGAACCCGATGATAGCGAATATAGGAAATGCATAGACTCGCTCCACGCGTGACCAGACATCGACGAGAGACGCCCCTGCAAGGACGGCGGGAGCAGACCCGAAAAGGCCTGCTATGCAACGGCAACTGATCCTTTGCTCCACATTATGAGAAAGGGCCGCAATCATGTTAAAAAGCATGAATCCCACAGTGGTCGGAATGTATACCGGAGTGCGTCCGAATAGTTCTGAGATGGGTGCTGTTACTAGTGCGCCGGCGCCCAGTCCAACCAAGTAGAAAGCTGATTAGCAGATTAGTCCAGTTATACAAGGTCCCCGAGGGAGAATAACGTACTAGTGGGCAAAGTCTGAACTTCAAAGCTTGTATGAAACAGTGAACTTGTTCTTTTGTGGGCGGTGGCATCGATGGTAGACGACCAGAACATCACACTGGCAATGACCGAAGTAAGAAGTGTCGTCCACAATCGACGTTTGAAGGACCAGTTGTGCGGATCCATCATGTCAAGGTCACCCTCAAAAGTCACGACGATAATTTTGTTCCTCTTGATCGATTCAATATCCGATACACTTTCGATATCAGTCTCGCCGTCTCCGGTGGGAATGCCATCATGAACACCCGTGTCCCTACCGGTGCGCGGCCCGATTCTTTCAACGCCCGTCACCATCATATCAGTTGTGTTACCCAGCGTCTCTTGGGTATTGATTGTATGAGGATCGGTTTGAAGATCCGGGTCGACGTCCGCGCGTTCGACATCTCCATCTCTCTCGAGATGGGTTCTCGCAGAATGTCGGTTGATAGTTGGACCGGATATGAAAGTACGATGGCCATGCTCTCTTCTCCGCGCAGCAGGTATATCGTCACCCGCCTCGCGGGGATGCGTGTGAATCTCGCCATCACGGTAATAGTAGCGACCTTCGTCGGTCCAGACATCCTCGGGGGTTCCATGTTTCGTGACGATTTGTTGCTCAAGCTTTCTGCGGATTCTGCGGCGCTCGAGGAAAGATTGCATATTTTTTCGAGATGGGGAGCTGCGTGCGGATATTAGATCCGTTTGAATATTGAAAGTTCAACTCAGTTGAATATCATTTGGTGCAATGAGACGATAGCTCAATGTTCTTTCTGCGGACTTTAACAAAGAAGCAAGTATAGTCGTTTGATTTGATAAAGAGAATGCTCCAGTCCACTTGATCTGCGGTAGATTGATCGTACACAAAGCTTGAACCCGCAGGCTCCTCGGGGGCAAAAATGATGCCATTGAGGATGTCAAAGCCGCATAGCGCCATGCTCATATCATTCGGTCGGTTTTCCCGCCAATGGACCTCGCCATGGAGACTCGAATTCAAGGATGAGAGATTTGTCCTGGGACTTTTGATCTGTAGCAAAGTCATGAGTGTTAGACCGCGAGAAAATACAATTCAATACTCCCCGCAATTTTACGCTTTTCGACAATTGAGGCCCCGGACTGTCTACAATGATGTCAGAAATACTGCGCATTTCCGTCACCAGTCCAGTCTGTAGCTCGAAAGATCTCAATAGATCACGGATTGATAGTTAATCACAAATAGTGCACCAACTCACGGGATAAAACATGCACTGGAACACCAGGGGGTAAATTAGATACAGGACAATGCATAACACAAAACATGCTTCGTTGAGAGTATATGCTCATTATTTCTCCTTATTGCCAACTGCATTCACATCACATAGAGGATGTCGGTATCTATAGTATGTCAGATTATCGATTGCCAAGAGGGCGGGTTGTCATGCTTACCGAGAGGGTGGCTGCAGCTCAGCTGTGGCTTTTGACTATATTTGGTGGAGAGCTCATCACGAATGCTGTTCAGGAGCTGGACGTAACTCTGTTGAGGGTTCTTCCGCAAAGCAGCAATGAAGGCCCAAGACATGGCACCGGTGGCTTGGCCTGCAATCTGGGCATCCTGACTAGTTTGGTCATCCTTGCTACCAGACCACATGATAACATCTGCCGGGCTGGTCTTGGTCTTTATGTTACGCTCGTACACCTCGTCTCCCTTGGTGGCCTTTTTGATGAAACCCATGGCAGTGGACATCATGCTGCCCATATCACCGCGCGCATATGCCGATACCACACCAAGCAAGCCTTGGCCGGCTTCCTTGGCCAGATTGGGCTCCTTGAGCACACCAGAGGTGGAATAGACGTAAGGGAGATCGAGAGCTGAGCCGGAGTGGCAGGAGTCAAAGATCGCAGTCAGTCGTACTCCAGGTCGTAGAGACTGCACCATGATACGATGCATCTCGTCGTCCACAATGTGGCCGGCGGCCCGGAAGTCCACTGGATAGATAACTTCATCGTATCCATCATCCTCATCACCGTCCAGATCGGGTGTTTGACCACCGTGGCCTAGAGTATTTATTAGTTCGCCCTTGGGAATTGAGGGGATAGACACGCACCAGAATAGTGGAAGAACAACGAATCATTTGGCTGAGCATCTTTGACCAGCCAGTGCATGGCACGGAGAATATTGACCTTGGTCGGCTGGCTCATGGGGTTTTGCTGGTCGTCGGTTAAGAGAACCATATCCTCACGGGCATAGCCAAAGTTTTGGTTCAGATAAGTGGACATGTTCTTCACATCATTGATACATCCTCGCAGCTGGCCCTTTTGGCCAAAGTAGTTGATACCAATCATAAGCGCCTTTCTCTTTCCCGTGCAGCGCGAGTACTGGAAGTTGTAGCCTTGTGGTGCGCCATGACCGAAAGCAACGGGGTTGCTGGGAGGGGGAGCCGGACCGCCACCTTGACCATACGCTATCTCTCTGTATTAGCTTGTGCTGCCCGTGAGTGCAATCGTGGCCTTGGGGCGGGCGAACCTGGTCTTCCTTGCTGCATCGGAGGTCCGGAGGAATGTTGATTGTAGCCGGATGGGGGAGCCTGCGCAGCAAATGGGCACATTAACTCTATTCATATTCCGCTATTGCCGCTTCGGTACATACATTGTAACCATGCTGCGGGGCGCCGCCGTACGACTGGTGAGGCTGCGACGACTGGCTGTATCCGTACGGGTTGGACTGCTGGGGTTGCTGGGGTTGCTGGTGGTAGGATTGGCCGGGGTATCCACCATAGGAAGGCTGCTGTTGGTGATGCATCGGTCTGTACGGAGCAACAAGCTCAGGGTCAGCGTGCCCTCACGAAACCAGATCAATAAGCATACGGGTACTGTTGCGGGGGATAAGACGGCTGCTGTGGGGGATAACCCGGCGCGCCCGAGTACGGCGGATAATAAGACATCACTCAAGCTCCTAGGTGGAGTCCAACAGGGGGGTAATGAGTTCTCGAGATGAAGAGAGGAATGTGGAGAAGAAGAAAGAGATCTAAAGCTCAACAGATCGGGAGGACGGCAACCGCCAAGCCTCGCAAATGCGACAAAAATTCCCCGATCGCAAAATGATCGACTTACGGCTATTTTTTTCACTCGAGATCGAAAAAGGGTCAAAAACAGGATAGTCAATTAATGGAGATCCGTCGAGACCTTTATATCTGACGTGCGTTCGGCACCCCCGAGGCATCCCTGTCAGACTAAAGCGACTGGAGACGCCCAAACCCCACGGCCATTGGGCTGCATCGCAATCGACGTCAATTAAGCTGGAGTATTTTTCCAATAGACCTGCGTTAGGGCAAAAATAGGTGGATGTTAGTCGCATGGGCTACGTGTAGTTCATTCCAAATAGACATGGGGCGAGAGCGTCGGCGTATTTGTGGTGCATCTGATAACTCACATATGGAAAACAACTCCGTACAGAGGTACTATATACGGAGTACTCCGTAGTTACTCAAGTACTCAAGGATATAGGAAAGTAGCATTACTTTCATGAAGAACTATGTACGAAGACAAAGCCTGATTATATCTACAAACTCGTCTTCTATTCTCCCTTTACTTCAAATTTCATCTCACAGACACCAGACGAGAGGTAACCCCCGGTGGTATCCTTTTTTATGGGGAATAATCATCGAGCATCCAATTCGTGGGTTGACCCGTTTATCCTCGTCGGGGCATACCACGGCCACGGCCCCGGAGAGCACGCTGGGCAGCACCAGGCGGCATACCGCGCTGCTGGCCAGGCTGAGCTGACTCCTCGTTCTCTGACAATGGAGTTAGTAACGTCGACGACCGAAAGAAATTGTCAAGAGAGTTGTCACTTACTTATCGTCTCATCCACGCTCAAGATCAAGCAAGCGGCCTCCACTGCGGCCTGGATGGCATTGACCTTAACCAGACTAGGCTCCCAGACAAACGCGACCATGTTGTCACGAACACCCTCGTTATCGAAGTCAACACCAGCCCAGGTGTTACCCTTGCGGTGCTCCACACGCAAACGGTTCAGGATATCGGTGGCGTCGAAGCCGGCGTTGTCGCACAGCTGGCGGGGGATAACCTCCAATGCCTTGGCAAAGGCCTTGACAACGGCTTGCTGCTTGTGGGGAACGTTACGATCGGCAAAGCCATGCATGTAGCTGGACAGCTCCATCTCAGTGGCACCACCACCAGCAACAATGGCGGTGTTACGCAGAGCACGCTTGACGATCATGATAGCATCGTGCAAACTGCGCTCAACCTCGGCAATGAACTGCTCGGCACCGCCACGCAGCACCAGAGTACAGGTCTTGGCGAGAGGGCAGTCGGAGAAGAGGTTGAAACGCTCTCCACCGATCTGGCGCTCCTCGAATGTGCCACAGGTACCCAGGTGGCGGTCCTGGATGTCGGTGCAGGTAGATTGGGTCGCGGCTCCGGTAGCCTGGCAAACACGGTCCATATCGTCGGAGGCAACACGGCCAGCACAGAAGATGTCGCGGTCAGCGAAGTACCTATACATTGAATAGTCAGCATGTGGCCTGCACTCTGCAGCAAGTAGAAATCACGCACTGGGTAGCAAGATCACCGATAGGTAGCTTGCTGAGAACAACCTTGGCTCCTGTGTTGTGAATGGCCTCAAGCTTGTTGTAGATGATCTGCCACTCGGCATCGACAATGGCCTGGTACTCGGAGACCTGCTCGACACGGACCTCCGCGTTATCCTTCTCGCTCTTGAGCTCCAGCTCGACGTTCAGGCACACAATCTTGGGGTCCTTGAAATGCTTGGGCTGTTGCTCGAAACCGGCGTAGGAGAAGGTCTTCTTGAAGGCGACACCGTCGACGAAAAGTGAGTCCTGGAGACCACCACCGGTAATCTTCTTCACACCGATCAGCTTCTCGTTAAGGTCGTCCTGGTCCAGTGAAAGCACAGCGTCCACAACCACTGTAATTTCCTCACGTCAGCTTTCAATTCCAAATTTTGATCACTGTTGTTAGGAGGTTCTCACTCTTCGTGAAGAAGTCCGAATTCCGCTTGATAAGCTTGCTGTTCATGGCCGTTGCGGCTAACCGTCTTAGTGTCTCGACCTTCTTCTCCTCGCTATCCGCAGCGTGCAGCATGTCGACCGCAATCTCTTTGACCTTGTTGACTGCCATGGCGCCTGCCCTCCGCAGACCCTTGATGATGGTCTGGGAGCTGACACCCTGCTCGACGAGGTCACGCACTTCCTTCAGAATTTCACCAGCCAACACAACAACGGAGGTTGTTCCGTCACCGACTTCGGCATCTTGGGACCGAGCGATATCAGTGAGAATGCGGGCGGCGGGGTGCACAATATCCAAAAGCTACCAAGCACACAAAAAGTCAGCATATCCGGGCATCGCCATTGTGGTGGGATAGAGCCTAGCACACCTTCATAACTGTGGCTCCATCGTTCGTAATGGTCTGTCTGCCGTTGGCATCCACAAGCAGGAGATCACCACCGTAAGGACCGAGAGTGCTCTTGACTGTCGATTGCACTGCAACACAGGCGTTGATGTTGGAGATGATCTGACCCTTTCCCTGAGAGGCATCGGTGCCTATATGTCAAAAAAACCATAGTTAGCATGGTTTGCGGAATCCCACCAACAAAACTGCCCGCACTGGAGACAACACATACCCTCCTTCAACACGACAATCGTGGGAGTTTGGCCGTTGAAGGCCATGATTAGATCGAGACAGGAAAGCTTTCAATACAAAAAATAGAATAAAAAGAAATAGGAAAAGGGGTATGTTGAGTTGAGAGGTCGGAGGGGTTGATCTGCCAAAATTTCCCAGAGCTCCTGTTCCCAAACCCCCCAGTCGCGCAAGGCGGTGACCAATCAGGGCTCCCTCAACCCTACGTCCAGGCAGTCTACTACTTTTTGACAGCGCACTCGAGGATAGATTATATAAATCAATTGGATATATAGGAATGAAGAAGAATCTGATGGTGTTTCACACGCCCACAATACAATGGTAGAGTATCATCGGTATCCGAGTCCATGCAATCCCCGACGCCAATAGAACATGGAAGAACCCCGAAATCTGGATATAAAAAAAATATAAAAAATACAAGGTAGCCGAGAAAGAAGAAAGTAGAAAACCCCTGTGACTATTGAGCAGTTGGTCACGTAAAATCATAATTTCCTTCCGATGGACTTCCATATTCAAATTTGTTGAGTAATTCGGGGTCGTGCTGCAAGTCGTGCGCCTGTGGATTCACCATCCCAAGCAGGTCTTGCGGAAATAAGTCGGGGGCTTCTCCAACCATCAATTGATAGGCATTGTTTGCTGTATGATAACGCATTGCATCGTCGAAGTTGGACATATCAACATGATGAGTTCCCGGAGGGAAATGGCCCATTGGGTTTTGTTGCTGGTATCGTCGTAGCTGCTGCTGTATTTGCATCATCTGGGGGTCAAGAGGCATAGATGGGAAACCAGACATAGGGTGAACGGTTCCAGGGATAGCGGCTGCAGCAGGTTGGTGCAGAAGGGGGTTGAAGTTGGGTGCCTCGTCTGGTGCTTCGTCCATCGCCTGGGAAACCTGAACTGGTTCCTCCTTTTGGGGCGGTTCCATGCTGCTATCCATCTCCATGCCAGACAAAGTTTCTGAGGGTGAACGATCGTCCTCCTTCATTCCTGGGATAGGAGGTGCTTTCAGAGTTTCCTTACACTGTGGACAGTCCCGTATGACGCGATTAACCGTCTCTTTGATCCGTACCCAATGGAACTTTATCGCAATAGCGGCAGTGGTTTTGTTGATTCCGGCATGCTGTTTGAGATGAACTTCTTGGGCAATATCGTATTGTTGCTGTGGGTCAGACACCACTTCCTTATCTTTCAGCATCAATCTTTCAGGCGAGCCCTCTTCGCCACCAAGCAGTTTATAATGAGTTGCCGCGCTGCGCAATCGGCTCTTCTCAGCACGATCAGCCCCACGGGGGTATTTGGCGTGTTTCAGATAATAACGGATCTTCTCAAAACGATCTTGGGACACGGAATCTTCGCCGTCCAGACTCAGGCCTCTGCCGTAGATAATCGCATCAACAAACTCTCCAGGCTGTGATTTGATTTGACCTCCGCCCGGCACTCGACCAATTCGCTTGAAGCCGAGGGAATCCCATAAACGGCACGAAGCAACATTAGACTCATAGACCAGGTTGAAAACTGCATAAGTATAGCCCTAGGAACTGTCAATGCCGAGCGCTCTGCGTCTTAGGTATGATGCATCGAATCACTCACGAGTCGGGGAGCCCACTCCAGGTACGCCTCTCCCATCAATCTACCTACACCTTTGTTTCGTGCGGCATCAGTGACAATAAAGGTGCCGTTACAGACATGACTGCTCCGGCCAGGGTAATTTGGTCGAATGTGGAAACCACCAAGACAGGCTTTGGTCCAATTCGCACCAGCCCGATCCATGCTATGGGTCTGTTCTGCGCTCTCGATATCCCCAAGAAGCATGACGACACCGAAGTTGGAGAACCAATACCTGCCAAACTGAGCCAATGGAATGGGTTCAGACATGGCATATGTATCTCCTTTTTCAATTTCCTTGTTGAATTGATCGGAGAGGTACTTCATCAACGCTCGGGGTACATCTTCCGCGGAGGCGAAGGGGACCAGGGTTGCAACAGTAACCCGGTCTCGCAGAGTGACTTGTCTTGGGGTCAGAGCGAGAGGATAATCAATGTCAGGGCCCGGCGGAACGAGCTCTGAATCTCCATGTACTTCAGACATGATGTGACCCTTGAACGCTAATCACACGACTGTTTGCCCTGTTAGTTGGGTGCATTATACTCGTCTCTTTTCGCCACAAAAAAAGGGGGGGAAGGGAATACATCCGAAAGAAGGACTACAAAATGCACGGTAGTTCAAGTAACTCAAAGAACTCAACACAGGGGGGTCTGTTCACTGACATTCTGGACTGCTTCTAGAAGGACGCCCTCAATCGCACTTCGTGGACCGCGTGTGTATTCTCGAGTCCGGACGAAGGCCACGCAACTGACTCTGCACGTGATACAATTTGTGGCCTCAGGCAGTAGGCTGTGTCCTGCCTGATTATTGAGGCCAAAGTAGATTGCCGAACCTGACGATGGCTCCGTACTCCACCGGAGCGTCTGCAGATCTCGTACAACTAATCAAATGGACTTTTCAGCACAAATCATGGACAGTGGTTGGCCCTGCCCCGAGTCCTGGTGGATCCATCCGACACCGACATTTAATTGCTGATTTCATCTTGCGCTAGTGGCTTGCTGGCGGGGGATCTGTGCCTGGGCCAGCTCAGTCGTACAGACGGAACGAGAGCCCCCCGCCAATGCCAAAGTTGACTCGCGTAGGGTATATTTTCCCTGCAAAAAGTCACGCAACACCTGCCAAAAATCACGCCAGAGAGCTTGAACACCATATATCTACAATATGGTGGAGCGTCCTCAATACTTCGAGAACACATTGACTCTGCCATCCATCAATGCAGCCACTCTAAGCGAGAGTCTCCAAGAACTACGCACCGCAGTTCACAATGGTGCTCAACTGGTGCAGGAAAATAGTCCTCTACCAGAGGCATGGGGCCCCAGTGGCCTGTTCAGGGCCTTTCCAGGTACCTCCAACCCTACCGTCATCGTATTTCATTAGAATTGGCGACATCTGACTTGTTGAAGGCATCGCCCTGGCATTTTTGCGTTTAGACTATCAGTCTTCGGTATTGAAGGATGCCAGACTGGCTTGGCCAGATTATCGTCAATTTGCACTCCAGCGAATCCCATCGAGCCCCCCTGATGCAGAATTGCTAGCGTCTCGGCTTTCCCCCCTCGGTTCTTCTTGTCCCATAACTGCGATCATGATGCAAATTCTAGCCAATGTGGCTAAGAATAACTGGCAAGACAACTGTCATATCAATGTCACAAAAGATAACATCACTTGCCTTCGCGACGCTGTGCAGCTGGCTTTGAAGAATGAGCCGCTCGTTGTACATGATGGCCGCCGTATGGGCGGCGATGAGGTACTCTTTGGGCGTGCAGGGCTACTTTGGGCTCTCTTGAGCATTCGATCCCATCATTTCGATCAAGAGAGCCAGAGAGCTCTGTCGCCTGTGTTAGAATCAATTCCAGAATTGATTCGGGTCATCATTGATGCTGGTAAACAAGGGTCCCGAGAGTATATCGAGAAAAATGGAGTTGAAGGTTCACACCCATTGATGTATGCTTGGATGGAGGGTTATTATTGTTTTGGGGCGTGAGTAAATTCCAATGCTTATTAAGTCTTATCACTAACCTGGTTGACTAGGGTTCATGGTGCAAGTGAGTATGCCAGTCGATCATTGAGGCCTACAGGAACTAATTGAGTGGTCGAAAACAGCCGGAATTCTCACAATTTTGCTTTCGTGTGAGCCCGAAGAGCTGGCGGAATATATCCCGGTGATTGGTGAAACCATCAGCGCGCTATGCCAGCTCTCAGCTACCAATGATGGCCATCTGCCGATGACAACCCCTTCTTTCAGCTTTGGACAGCGCTCTGAGCTGGTCCAGCTATGTCATGGAATTCCAGGGCTACTCATTCTACTTGGCGCAGCTTTCAAGCATAGAGGTCTGACCCACGACCATTGGAACCCATCCTGGGACCAAGCAATGTATTTGGGTAGCGAGCGTATTTGGGAAGAGGGCCTCCTTTCCAAAGGAGGAAGTCTTTGCCATGGCGTATCTGGCAATGCATGGGCATGGCTGCTTCTCCATGATGCCTTTGAATACAACTCAGACAGCATCAACGATGCCCGTGAAGCTTATCTCCAACGCAGTCAGCTTTCGGCCTTGCCTAATATGCAGATCAGCCAAAGTCTCAAGGGCGACTTCTTTCTGTCAAGGGCACTTGCGTTCATGCTACATGCACGCGAGACCAAGCCCTACAACGCATCTTCTATGCCCTCCGACAAGGACTACCGTATGCCTGATGAGCCCTATACTTTGTTTGAGGGTCTCGCTGGAAACGTCTGCGCGTGGGCTGAGACTTGCACTGTCCTCCAAGCCAGACTGCGCAAAATGGAATTGGTTGAACAGGGCGTGTGTGCTAGAAACGGGCTACCACGCGATTCGATTTTCCAACATGCCTTGTCTAGACAAATCGGCTTCCCCGCTTTAGGTGGAAATGGGGCGATGGGTATCTATTAAGGTTAGCTGTCTCAAGGACGTCAAACGCATTCCCAAATTATGCGTAAATATCAACCAATTTCCAAAATTACTTAAGTAACATACACTCCAAATGGAGAAAATAAGATGTGCTTTGAACATCTGTAGATGTATATCTCGGGCCGTGAGCTGCTACCTCTACAACCGTATAGCCAAGCCGCTACTTCTAAAAGTAGATAGTAGCTTTAAAAGCTCTTTGATAGGATTCAAACCCCGATTTCCTTCGCTATAATCAAAGTTCGGGATCGTTTGCGCCAAAATTATCGTTCATCTTGACATCAGGTGCTGCTACTGGTGGGAGGTTTTTTTTTGGTTGGCCCGTGTCGGCAGGCTCGCGTCAGGCCTGAAGTATGCCTTTCCTCTACCTACTAACCAAAGAGAGCCTTTTTTCTCCATTGGAAAGATATATTGATGCTTTGAAATGCTGTCATTGAGCATACGACTCCAGGACTATATTTGGTGATCCAATTTCATCACCTGACCCTTCTTACTAGTTGTTTTCATTGGATGTTCGTTTCCCATCTGTAGGCGCCAAGACTTGGGGCCATGGGGGCACTCCTATTACGTGGCTGAGTCGAGATGGGGATCTCTCCATCGAACTACGTCGAAGTCTTGCTCAAGTGAGATTCAACGTGCAAATAACCAAGCGCGCTCGGCGCTTTCTTTTGGATCATGGACCTCATCCCTCCGTCTTACGAGTCGGCCACGGACAGAGACGCATGGTCAATAATTGCACGCTACATTCCCTCTAGCGACCTATGTGCTGCCTCCTTGGTCTGCCAGCGATGGCATGGCCTGTTTATGCCCTTTCTGTGGGGTGACCCTGCGTCGCATTTCGGCCAAGAGAACGATGCAGTCTATGGTAAGTACAACTACGTCATATCCGTTGAAGAAAGTGAGACCAACCCCACGCAGTGGCTCTCACGCGATTCCGCAGAACCCTCAGATTTGCTCGGGAGGAAGTGCGAGCATTGACTCATACCCTGCATCTTCCACCCGCTCTATCGGAGATCTATGGTGGCCCGCGCCCGGGTTGGTTAAGAGACATCCTCGAGTATCTGCCATGCCTGCAATGTCTGATGGTCTCCAAATTGCCCTTTTTCGACCACAATGCCATGACAGCGTTGAAGGACTGCCAGAGGTCAAATCAATATAACATACGCCTTTTACTGGCTGAACGGGAGCCGAACACAACTTCCACAAGCCTTGCACAGACGCTGCTCTTATTTCCATCACTAACTTATCTGGATCTTTCGTATACGACCCCTGCACGAGACCGCAATGTATTATCTGCACTCAGTCAAATGCCTTTTCTTCGGGTTTTAAAGTTACGCGGTATCGGGCTCAGAGACAATGACGCTGAGTTTCTAGCAAATGTCATTGGACGTCGTGTCCGTTGTTTGGACTTGCGGGATAACATGCTCACTGACATGGCTGTACGCTCATTGTTGCAGGCTTCATTCCTTCCTCCAGGTCAAAGACAGCCCCAGCAAAGCCAAATGCAAACGACTGGCTCGCCGAACCCCCTTTCTCACTATTTGATTCATGAGTCTACTTCGGATTTCTTCAAGCGGCCAGATTTGGATGAGCAGCTCGCAAAACTACTTGCTCAGCCCGTCCTTTATCACCCATGGGTAGAAGATCTGCCAAACACTGGAGTGACCCATCTGTATATCGCTGGCAATGAAATATCGGTGGAAGCTGTGGCGAGTCTCTTGGTCTCATCCCAATTGCATGCTTTGGATTTTGGCACCATCAGAACTCCAGACAAGGCATACGAGACCCATCATCTTGGGCGAAAGAACTACCCTGGGGCCGAGAAGCTAGTTCCAGTCCTAGGAAAGGTGGCGGGCGAGAGCCTAATATACCTCCGAGCACACCATGCTGTTCTGACGTGTGAACCACCAGCCAGAGATGTGACAAATGCTGTTGAGTTTCTACCAGAGCTGCCTGGACAACAACTTCCTGATGAAGATCAGCAATTTGAGTTGGATGCCTCCCAGGAGGTCTTTGAGTTGCCGGAGGACACACGACCCGTGTTTGAACTTGCAGATACATCGAGGGCCGACTCCATGGGCTCGGGGCTAACAGTGGTCGTGCCTGAGACACCCCAGCTCCTAACCCCAGATGAGCCCATGCCAGCCATTAGACGTGGGTCAGCTTTTGCCCCGGAAGTCGTACAAGACAGCGCCGATGGAAGTGTTGCTAGAGTCTCTAGAACAGACACCTTCATGTCTCTCTCATCCGCCTCGGAATGTGACACACTCGCCACAGAATCGTCTCTTCAGACAACCCTTCAATGCAACTCCCCGGTTTCAATGAATGACCCTCGTGCGGAGATGATACAACAGCTGCTGGCAAAACGACCACGAAACCAATCAATTCCACTTCAGGGAGGGAAAGAAAGTCGCTTTCCCTACCTGCATCCCTCACACATCCCTCATATGCAGACGTTAGTCTTGTCGGATGTGCCCTCACACGTGGCCCCCAATTCCTCTACAATCCCCGCCCTCATAAGATTCATCACTGCCTGCTCCAACGAAGCCTTATTAGCAAGCCTGCAGGCCGGATCCGACTATTCACTTCCGCCAGGCCAGGCACGCATGGAAGCCGAGCAGCAAAGATCTCGGTCCATATTCGGGTTACGGCGTGTAGTCCTCGAGATAACACCTGTTGATACTTCTAAGCTGACGTCGTGGAAACCGGGGAATCAATACAATGCCACAGGCCATTCAAGCACAGGGGATCGTGATTCGGAGAATCTTTGGTCTGCAGCCGCTGGTGACTTCAGTTTCTTTGGGGAGGAAGAATGCGGAGTTCCTGCAAACGATCCTGGCAAGTACTTCCCCATGGCTGCTTTGAACGAGAAGGTCTCCCTCATGCCGGACGATGATTCGACCTTATCGCCTGATTCTCCCCACCTTGGACGTCATCCTTCACCGAGCATGAAATCTTCTAGTCCCCCACAAAGTCAAGCTCCGATCCACACCTTGGATCTTGTCGCAGAGCTTGCGGCATTTCGTCGCGAAAGGAAGGCAGAATACGAGCAGGGTGTTCAACGCCAAAGGAAACGGCGCAGCACAACAAGTTCGGGTGTTTCCAGTCTTCTGCCGACATCACCCAATCTCCCCATGACAACATTTGTCGAGGGTCATTGGAAAGGAGAGCTCAAGGTAGTTCGAAACCCCATGCCCAAGGGGCGGACGGGAATGGTCGATATGTATGGGAACTATTTTGAGAAGGGGTATCTGTACCCTTGAGGACTTGCACATGGCAGAATACCCCAGATAAGCCCACGAATTAAGGATCTATAAGAATCTACGTCATTCAAACATGCTTTTGTAGGAATTTTTGATTTTTTTAAGTCCTGCTAGGGACTTGAACCATCCTTCCTCCCAGTCATAACAAGCCGTCTTCAACGGGCCCATAAACATCACAAAACCAGAGGGACGCCCATTGTCTTCGTCGGACAAGTGGTGCCGTCTTCTTCATGCTCAATGCAGGAGCGGGTCGGCAGTTTCGAGACCGAGCATCACCCCTGCGATCCGGTTGACAAGAACACCAATGCGAAGAGTGAAGACAAAATAAAAGAATTCATTTCAAACTAGTTCCATTTTATTTTGTTCGTCATGCGACATTCAACTCCTTACAAAGCCTTGGCGGCAGTAGGGGGCTGGAGCTTCTTGCCGTCCTTGTTGAAGCGGATGCGAGGAGGGGGAGCACGGTTGCGGCGGCCGTCACGGGAACGAACACTGCGGAGAATTAGTATTTTGGTGGAGGAAAATAGTTGTTGCTGATCGATAACGTACCGGACAATCTTTCCGTGAATGGCGCAAGACACACAGTACTGGAGCTTGAGGTACATCTTGGGGACGGCGTACTCAGCGAAGACGGAGGCATCGGAGATATCACCTGCAATCGAACGGTGTTAGTTGTGCTGATTCGGTGTAGATTTGTCTCGTATTTGTGCGCGGGGGTAGAAATTGGGAATGGATCGATTTTTTTGGGATTGGCGGGTTCACGTACGGATGGCAGCGGACTCAACCATGTTGCGGATGGTGAAACGCTTGATAGCCTTGTCCTTGGGAACGCAGCGAGCGCAGTTGGAGCAGCGCACGGGCTTAACGTGGCCGCGGCCGTTCTTGTTGCGACCGCTAGAGAATTAATTAGTTACCATTCCCCCGAAGTTGCACATCGGTTGGAATCCAGGTTCCCATTCTCTTCATCCGGCAATGTGCGTGTGTCGTTCTGTTCGATCTCGAAATGTTTGTTGTATGCGCATTGGTCGTCATTGCGGATGTGTCGAATGGGATCCTGCTTCGCCGATGTTGGGGGGTTGGTCTTACTTGTTCGCCCTCTTCTTGACCATTTTGACGGTTTGTTCTGTGGGAGGTCAGGTAATGATCACTAGGTGAAAGGGGGGGGGTAGGTAGCGTACGGTTGACTTGTCGGGAGTGGGTTGTTCAAGCTCGCTCTCACAAAGTATCGCTCGGGATGGATTGGATTGTGCGGGTAGCCCTAAGCCATTAAGCGAGGTCAAGGCCACAAGGCATCAATTTCTCAGGTGATATGTCAGGTGACGACGCTGGATGACATAATAAAGGTGCCCAAATACACTAGTCTCAATTCTGACTAGTGGCCCCGGTGCGGAACCACAGAATGGCCAGTGTTTACGGCTCCTCATCCCCGACTAACGCCAGAAACACCCCTGTCGGGATCGACTATTGACTGCCCTTTTTTTTTCCCTACCCAAAGAATTCCCCTTGCTTTTCCTCCCATACCAGTCTCACATCTTAAGATCCTTGTCTTGTTTGTGTCTTGCTCCCTCCATTCCCTCTGATTCTATTGAGACTTTCCTCTTTGGGCATCACAATGTCGGCTACAGGGACTTTTCGGGGCACGCCCAATAAGACGATCGGTAGAGGGAGGCTGCCCGACTTCGGTAATGATCCTAGTGCTTCCCATATCCCCCGACCCAGGCCAGAAACTTCCGCTTCAACCCATACACCCTCAAGCGACCTTGGAAGCGGCACCATGAGCGCCGCCAGTAGCAGACAGCGACAGACCCAGTCGAAGCGTGATGAGGTACGTCATGGCTATAACCTCGGTCTGTCAAGTTTTGGCCCAAGCTAACCTCGATACCAGGCCATCCGCCGCAAGATGGAGGCTGACCTCAACAAGAAGAGGAACGCTCCGGCCAAATCAAGAAGCTCCCGCAAAGCCCCTCCCGGCACCGTGCTCGCCCTTAAGCCCAGCCAGGCTCTCCAAATCAAACCTGCGCTGAGCATCGCCGAAGCCGCCCAGCTTATGGCCGCCAAGAGAGAAGACTGTGTGTTGGTCACCGACGACAATGAGCGCATCGCAGGTATCTTCACCGCTAAGGACCTGGCTTTCCGCGTTATCGGAATGGGCTTGAAGGCGCGAGAGGTCTCCGTCGCCGAGATCATGACGAAAAACCCGCTTTGCGCCAGAACTGACACCAGCGCTACCGATGCGCTCGATCTGATGGTGCGGAAAGGATTCAGACATCTGCCAGTCATGGATGAGAACCAAGACATTTCCGGTGTTTTGGATATCACCAAGTGCTTCTATGATGCTATGGAGAAATTGGAACGTGCGTACAGCTCTTCCCGCAAGCTGTACGATGCGCTGGAGGGTGTGCAGACAGAGCTTGGCTCTAGTCAGCCCCAACAGGTGATTCAATACGTTGAAGCCCTGCGATCCAAGATGTCTGGTCCGACTCTGGAGACCGTTTTGGACGGTATGCCCCCGGTCACCGTCTCTGTCCGCACCACTGTGAAGGACGCTGCGGCCCTTATGAAGGAGCACCACACCACCGCCTTGTTGGTCCAAGACCAAGGCTCCATCACGGGTATCTTCACTAGCAAAGATATCGTTCTTCGTGTCATCGCGCCTGGTCTCGACCCTGCCACGTGCAGTGTCGTTCGCGTCATGACTCCTCACCCCGACTTTGCTCCCTCAGACATGAGCATTCAAGCCGCTCTTCGCAAGATGCACGGTCAGTTGTTTAGCTATGCAATCATGTCGCACGCACTAACATCCCGCAGATGGTCACTATCTTAACCTCCCCGTGATGAACGAGGGCGGTGAAATTGTTGGCATGGTCGATGTCTTGAAGCTCACATATGCTACCCTCGAACAGGTATGGTTAATCGCAGTTATTCTGAACATGTGGATATTGACCTCATTTAGATCAACACGATGTCAACCCAAGACGACGAGGGACCCGCATGGAACAAGTTCTGGCTGTCAATGGACCACGAATCCGACTCTATGGTCTCTGGTAGCCAGAGTCAGCAGCCGCACACTCCCCATCGCTCTGTGATGAGCCCCGATATGACTCGTTCGGGCTACGACAACAGTCTTCTCCCCAACGACTCAGCATCCCACCACGGCGATGAGCACTCTGAGATTGCTTCTCAGCACCACACAGAGCCGGCCGCTCCTACTCCGTTCCCCTTCAAGTTCAAGGCCCCAAGTGGCCGTGTGCACCGTGTCAATGTACTCACCACCAACGGTGTCACCGACCTTGTATCGCAGGTGACAGCGAAGCTTGGCAAGGAAGTCGAGGCCGTTGGCGGAGAGGCTACTGTCCAAGATGGTACACTGAGCAACACTGGGTACGCGCTCAGCTATATGGACAATGAGGGTGACACGGTCTCCATTACCACTGACCAAGACATGACCGATGCCATTGATCTGGCACGCCACACGCACCGGGACAAGGTTGATCTCTTTGTCCATGATCCTACCCAACCCCCTATTCCTGCCACTGTCGAGCCTCAGCCGGTCAAAATCATGACCCCTGTTGAGGAGCAAAGTACATTCGAGGAACCTGCACCAGAGGAGATGCCTTCCCCCGTGAAGGCACGCCCGCAACAACAGGCCGCTCCCTCTCACCTCCCCGATGAGCAATTGATCGCTGGTGTTCCCAATGACTTGCTGCTTCCCGGTGCCATTGTGACACTCGCCGCAGTCATTGCGGGTGTGTTCATCCTCAGCCGCCCCAGTGGCCGTTAAAAAACATGTCTCCCCTTCTTCTTCTCTCTAAATACTTCTTGGTTGCAACTTTTTTCTTCGGGAAAGCGTGGTAGATTCTTTGATTGTCCGGAGTATTGCATACCCGTTTCTCTAATATCGATATTTTGCGTCGCCTCCAGATACCGCTGTTTGTTCTCTGAGCAGTTTTGGCGCTAGTTCAGCCTTCAATGCAAATATATGTTCTATACTTAAGTAATATATTTTTGTCCTTCTTGAAGCTTCCAACTTTAGAAGGTTTGGATCTCGATATATATTTCCAAACGGGTCTACAGGTGCTCGAATTTGCCCACAACTAAGTGAATAGTCACAGATACTTACTGAAGTACATATGGTCTGCGTTTTAGAAAAACAACTGAGAAGTACTGAAGTAAACCTTGGAGTACTGTTTACAGATGTAAATGATGATGCCTGTCCCGAGGTCTAAGGTTCTGACAACTTTAGATCTACTTAAGTACCCGTGGACTGAGCCTCTCAACCTCACGACCAATCGAGTCCACCCTATTCTAATCTTCAACCTTTATCCAATTCCTTCGGGGCTGCCAAATGCTTTATCTTACGAATACGAGAGGACTTGCTCCAGGTCTCAGGCCTATAACCCTGAAGACAGCGTATGACGACATTATGCAATGGCTTTAGCCTCAGCGGATAGCTTCCGGATCTAAATATTTATCTAGGTCCTCCCAAGAGGGTTTGAATCAAAGATAAACTAAAAGCTTCCAAGGTTGTCCAGCAAACCAAGAGCGAGTGTGCAAATCAGACGCTCCATCCACGGACCTCGTATGGTCATACTCGCTTTGAGCAGTGAAAACATGTTGATATTGGCCTTACTGCCTGACAATTACTTAGTACAGTCTAGCGAATGCTGAAGGGTATTTTCTTTGAAAGAGTGAAAAAGACCCCAGAGAGGTTCTAAAGTTCTTTGGCATTGAAAGAGTCTGGGCAGAAATAACTCGAGATCTCGGGGAGGTGTGGCAGCTCACATTCTCCCAGCTTTGGAAGGGTTTATCGTATCGCTCTCCTAATCAGAATTTCTTCTTTTTTCCCTTCTCCCCGCCCCACCAAAAACAAAACTCCTACCTTCTTTCTACCCCCCCACCAAAACTTCCTAGGTACATCTACGAGGGCTGCAAGATCTGGGTTGCTTGGCTCGTCTGGGAAACACATCATGTCCCTCCTACCCCCAGAGGTGCACACCGCGCTTTCTCAGCTGCTCAGCGCTCTGAGCACCCCCGACAACACCGTCAGATCCCAGGCGGAAGATCAGCTCAATAATGATTGGGTTCAAAACCGGCCAGATGTCCTTTTGATGGGATTGGCTGAACAACTCGGCGGCGCATCGGACACAATAGTAAGTTGGCCATCTCCATCCCAGGGGGGTGTTTGCTTGGGCCTAGGAGGAAGGTGCAGGCTTTCGGGCAGGAAACAGATACTAACTGGGAATTTTCACACATAGACTCGTGCCTTTTCCGCTGTACTTTTCCGCAGAATCGCCACAAAGACCCGCAAGGATCCTGCCTCGGGTGACGCCAAGGAGATCTTCTCTAGCCTCCCCATCGAGCAACGAGTCGCCATCCGTGAGAAGATCGTGGCCTGCTTGAGCAGCGAGTCCGTTAACGATGTGCGCAAGAAGATTGGAGATGCATTGGCCGAAGTTGCCCGACAATACACCGACAATGGTATGCGATATGAGTCAAACTGGGGATTGGTGGTGCTGACCGTGTGTTATTTACAGGCGAACAATGGCCCGAACTTCTCGGTGTGTTGTTCCAGGCAAGTCAGAGCCCCGAGTCCGGCCTGCGGGAGACCGCATACCGCGTTTTCACGACTACCCCGGGTATCATCGAGAGACAGCACGAGGAGGCCGTTCTCGAGGTCTTCACTAAGGGCTTCAAGGATGATAACATTTCTGTATGTTACAGCATGGATATGGCTCATCATGTTGGGTTTGAGGCCATTGCTAATCTCGACTCCAGGTCCGTATCTCCGCCATGGAGGCCTTCGCTTCCCTGTTCCGATCGATTTCCAAAAAGTCCCAGCCCAAGTTCTTTGGCCTCATGCCCGATCTCCTCAACATTTTGCCTCCCCTCAAGGAATCCTCAGAGAGCGAAGAGCTTTCGTCAGCGCTGCTTGCTCTGATCGAATTGGCGGAAATCAGCCCGAAGATGTTCAAGGCCATGTTCAACAACTTGGTGAAATTCAGCATCAGTGTTGTCGCCGACAAGGAGCTTAGCGACCAAGTGCGTCAGAACGCACTCGAGCTCATGGCTACCTTTGCCGACTACGCCCCGAACATGTGCAAGAAGGAACCCGAATTCGCACAGGAAATGGTCACCCAGTGCTTGAGTTTGATGACTGATGTTGGTGCTGATGATGATGATGCCGAAGAGTGGAACGCGTCCGAAGATCTCGAACCCGAAGAGAGTGACCTCAACCACATCGCCGGTGAGCAATGTATGGACCGCCTCGCCAACAAACTTGGCGGGCAAGCCATTCTCCAACCCGCTTTCTCCTGGATTCCTCGCATGATGTCGTCGACCAACTGGCGCGATCGCCATGCCGCTTTGATGGCCATCTCCGCGATCTCAGAGGGTTGTCGCGACCTCATGGTCGGTGAGCTCGACCAAGTCCTGGCTCTTGTTGTCCCCGCCCTTCAAGATGCCCACCCTCGCGTTCGCTACGCAGGTTGCAACGCTCTCGGTCAGATGAGCACCGACTTCGCCGGCACTATGCAGGAAAAATACCACGAGATTGTCCTCACCAACATCATTCCCGTTCTTGCCTCATCCGAGCCTCGTGTGCAATCTCACGCCGCTGCGGCCCTCGTCAACTTCTGCGAGGAAGCTGAGCGGAGCACTCTCGAACCCTACCTAGGAAACCTTCTCAGCCACCTGCTCGGTCTCTTGCGCAGCCCCAAGCGTTATCTGCAAGAACAGGCGCTGTCTACTATTGCTACTATTGCCGATTCCGCCGAGGCCGCGTTCGACCAGTACTACACAACATTGATGCCTCTTCTGCTCAATGTCCTGAAGGAGGAACAGGGCAAGGAATACCGCCTTCTCCGTGCCAAGGCTATGGAGTGTGCCACCTTGATCGCTCTGGCCGTCGGTAAGGAGAAGATGGGCCAAGACGCCCTCAACCTTGTTCAAATCCTGGGCAACATCCAGCAGAACATTGTCGACGCCGACGATCCTCAGTCACAATACCTTCTCCACTGCTGGGGCCGTATGTGCCGTGTCCTAGGTCGCGATTTCGTCCCGTACCTGCCTGGCGTTATGCCTCCTCTTCTGACAGTGGCCGCCGCCAAGGCTGATATCCAATTGCTAGATGACGAGGACCAGATCGAGCAGGTTGAGCAAGATGAAGGTTGGGAGCTTGTTCCTCTCAAGGGCAAGGTCATCGGAATCAAGACCAGTGCTCTTGAGGACAAAAACACTGCCATCGAGCTCATCACCATCTACGCCCAGATCTTGGAGGAGAACTTTGAGCCTTACGTCATGGAGACCATGGAGAAGATCGCTGTTCCTGGTCTTGCTTTCTTCTTCCATGACCCTGTCCGCGTATCTGCCGCTAAGCTGATCCCCCAGTTGCTTAACTCCTTCAAGAAATCACACGGACAGCAGTCACCTGGTTTCGCTGAGATGTGGACCAAGGTTGCTGAGAAGATCATTGAGGTTCTGAGCGCCGAGCCTACCGTTGATACCCTGGCCGAGATGTACCAGTGCTTCTACGAGTCAGTGGAGGTGGTTGGCCGAAACTCTCTCACCCCCCAGCACTTGCAGGCCTTCATCGAGTCTGCCAAGTCAACCCTTGAGGACTACCAGATGCGCGTTAAGCAACGCTTGGAGGAGCAGGCCGAACTTGAAGAAGGCGACGAAGAGAACTTGGACTTCGAGTACGCTATTGAGGACGACCAGAACTTGCTGAGTGACATGAACAAGGCCTTCCACACCATCTTCAAGAACCAAGGAAACTCCTTCCTGCCAACCTGGCAGCAACTGGTGCCATTCTACGATGCATTCATCAACAGCCAGGACCCCACACAACGGCAATGGGCCCTCTGCATCATGGACGATGTGCTGGAGTTCTGTGGCGACGAATCCTGGACCTACAAGGACCACATCATGCGTCCATTGGCCGCTGGTCTGCAGGATGAGAACGCAGCTAACCGCCAGGCTGCCGCTTATGGTGTCGGTGTGGCCGCACAGAAGGGTGGGCCTGCATGGAGCGACTTTGTAGCAGCCAGCCTTCCCAGTCTGTTCCAAATCACACAGCATGCGCAGTCTCGCACGGAAGAGAATGTCTTTGCCACTGAGAACGCTTCCGCCAGTATTGCTAAGGTCCTTCACTACAATGCATCCAAGGTTCAGGCTCCCCAGGATGTTGTCGTCACCTGGATTGAGACTCTGCCCATTACATACGATGAAGAGGCTGCTCCCTACGCCTACTCTTTCATTGCGCAGCTGATTGAGCAGTACGTTCACCTTTCCATTTCTTTCCAGTTTTCCAGTCCCTTTTTGGTTATATCACAATGCTAACTTGATTACTAGACAAAACCCTGCCATCTTCGCCAAGGCTGACCGAGTTTTCGGTTTCATTGTGCAGGCGCTTGAGGCTGCTACCTTGCAAGGTCAGACTGCTGTGCGGGTGGCCGCAGCCGCAAAGCAGCTCGTAGCCGCGACCGGCGCAAACGCAGATCAAATCCTGGCTTCTGTTGACCCGAACAACCAGGAGCGTGTGCGCAAGTTCTTCCAATAGGTATTGCTTGGACTTCCTGTTTATATCCAGCAACGCTTCATCCCCTTTCCTGTTATCTCCCCATCATTCCCCTAAGTCATGTGAAATCTGAAGTTACCTGAACCCCGACACGTTTCGTTAATCTCTATGTCCTACGTATGAATCCCATACGCTTTCTAGACATTGTTTTGAGTTGCGCTGTTCCACGTAGTATTTAATGAAATTCTGTCTTGTCTCGGACAGTCTGTTCAAACCAAATTATGTCAAATTTAGCCACCTACAGCTTCGATACCCGTGCGATTTCATTCGCAACAACCTCTTGCAAACCCATGACCTTCGGCTCCCCAATAATTGTGTTGGCTCGCTTAGCATACAGCGTGCCTCCCTCCGTCCAAATCCGCCGCAAAGTCAACACCGTGGCGGACGGCTTTCCAGCCTCCCAAGCCGCGGCCTCCAGCTCCCGCAGCTTCTCCAGAGACGTGCGTGATACCTCCCATGGTTGACCCCCAAGCTGGCGTTCAAACTCTGCTTGAATCTCGTCTGGGGTGGTAGTAAACGAATTGACACATAGCGCGGAATTGCGTGTTTCAGCCGTGGCATGAAGCAGGGTGTTTCGAACCAGAGTTCCAACACTTGTAAAATAGTTAGCAGATCATCCAAGCAATGACAGAAAATAAAAACAAAAATAGAGAACTCACTCTTGCATAGTCGTCAAACTAATCTTCGCGCCTTTCTCACCCAGCAATACTGCTTTACGTGCCTTGACATCCCATCCACCTGCTTCCTCAAGCCCAGGCACTAGGTCAAGGTACATCTCGGCAAAAGGTCCGGTCACAACGTATGAGTAGGCAAGGTCTTCTCGTGAGACTTCGTTCTCGAGATACGCGCGCACCTTCAGCTTTTGCTGATGCGGCTTCTCATTTGCCGAGGCAGGCCCGTACTTGATATCTGTGCCGTATTCTGACGGGAGGAACCATTTCACATCTTTACTGGCAGCTGCTAGACGAATGAGGGGGATCTGCTGCGCTAGGGTATTGCGACCCAATGCTGAAATCACAGTGTCGATTCCTTGGATTGTTAGCTATTCGATTTCCCGATTTGATGTTGTAGGAATTGGGTTTAGATACCTGCATATGCGGCCTTGACTGCTTCTTCGTCTTCGACATTGCCTGTGATCACCTCGACGCCTTGTTGTTTGAGCTTCTCTAGCTGCGCAGCTTTGGTTTGTGCTGTGTGCGGGGAAGTGAAGATGGCGATACGGCCAAATTGGGAGCGCACGGGTAGAATGGCATCGAGGATGAATGTGCCGATATTACCCGTGGCACCGAAGAGGAGGATGTTCTTTGCAAGAGACATTTTGAAATCGTGCAGTTGCAAACTACCCAATACGTTTTCCTAGGTATTTATACAGTTCAGTTATAGTGTGGGGTTGCTTATCAATATGAATTTCTCCGTTGACGCCATTTCCCACTGTTTTTGTTCGGGCTTCTGTCCGACACTCTTTTACTATATAGCCTATTCAACAACCACTTTATGAGAGCCACCAGTCACCTTGACAGTGGCAGTATTGTCTACATAAGTCACTCCTCTCGTCAATTGATCACCGTTGATGGTGATCGAAGGCTTCTTGGATGCGGCAATAAAGGGCAAAGTGACTTTTCCCACCGAACTCTTCGGCACCGTAAAATCCAGAACATATCCATGCCCATTAGATCTTTTTTTCCAAGACGCCTCGAATTTTCCGAGGGAGGTGACGAAGCCGGCTGAGGCAAAATCCAAGTCCCCAAATTGTGGTGCAATATTCCACTCCAGCCCCAGAGGAGAGACCACAGACAAGCCAACAACATACTCTGTCAATGCAGAGGTTGGTCCTGCTGACCAGCCATGGGCATGAGAAACATAGGAGGGATCATATCCGTACCCGCGGTTCATTCGGTATCCGAAAGTGCCGTTTTGAAGGTATCCCTCTATTACGGTGCTCTGGGTACCATTCGGATTATTGATGTACCAGCCCCAGCTGCGACGGATGAGCTCCAGGGCGCGCAGTGGCTGGTTAGCAATGAAGTGGCTTTGAATCTCGAAGGAGGAAATGAATGAGGCGATATTTTCGGGTAACTCAGGGGCCACGGCTCCGATCGGCGTCCAGTTCTTGAGAAGTTTCTCGGAGATACTGGCTGCACGCTCATCATCGACAATTCCAAACATTATTGCCATGCTGTTGGCATCTTGTGGATGCAGAGTGGTTTCCGTTGCGTTGTCTTTGAATGCACCGTACGATTCATCCCAGCAATAGGTGTTGATTGCTTTCTTGAGATTGGCTGCTTGTGAGCTCCATGTAGTTGATAGGTTGGTCGAGTCTCCAGCCCATGAGGCAAGAGATGAACCTGTTTTGAGTGTATGATAAAGACTGGATGTGTAAGTTTGAAGATCCTCTGATCAAAACTGGAAAACATACATCATCTGGGCCTCGGAGTTGTTATAGCCTTGCTGCCATCGAGCCCAGTCTCGTGTGCCGGTTACGTTCAGAAGACCACTGGGGTAAGTCACCTTGCCGTAAATGTAGTCCATGGCATGCAGATAACCTCCCCAGTTTTTCAATAGGAAGTCAGTATCGTTGGTGTATAGTACGTAGTTGTAAGTGCCGATCATAGACCACATATGGTATGTATCCGAGTCCTTTTGACTGAGTGGAGGTCCAGATTCATCAAATGCACCCGTGGAATTGTCCTATACTCAGGTGGATTAGCTCTAGACATAGAGATCTCAAAAGAACTCACCTGTGTCGTGTACATGATCTGCAAAGCGTTCTTGACACTTTCTAGATCACCCAAGCTCACGAACGCCGAAGGAACAGCAATGCCCATATCACCAGGCCAAACCGCACGATCCCGCTTGGCACCGTCCACGATGATAGTATCTCCAGGTCCGAGTGTCCCATTGTTGACCCATCCTGAGGTAATACCCTTGGTGACTCGGCCCGTATTAACAGGCACTTCGTTCGTCTGTAGTGTATAGGCACCGCTGTACCAGATGCGATTCAGAAGCTCGTCACTGGAGTGGAAATATCCCTGATAAGCCCTCAGATTTGACCAAGTGGGTTTAAATGCGATTTCCAAGCTCAAGTCCTCAATCTGGACGTCCACCAAGTCATCCGTGATGAGGAAAACGGTCAGGTATCGGAATCCACCTCGCAGATATTTGTCCGGCATAACATAACTTCCCGTCCCAGAGGAGGAAATGTTGGCATACAGAGCACCATCATGGTACAGAGCACTTGACGAATCTGACCATTTTCCGATCCAGGTTTTTGCTTCCGTGAATGCCAGACCTATGTTTGCCTTGCCGGTAGAGGTATAGTTTAGATGCACAATACCCCCCACCTCGACGCCAAAGTCAAATACTATTGTCGAGCCATTTCCGTGTAAGGATGCTTTGTATGGATAGAGGGAGTCTGTGCTAGCATTTTTCTTCAGTTCCAGTAGTGTTGACGCTGGTCGTACTGTTCGTGAGGCTGGCGCAAAAATGTTTCTCTCCCAGGGCCCGTTGAATGCACTTTCTGTGGGACCCGAGCAGGAGGTGTCGCGCCAGCAGCTGTCAGCGAAAGATAGCGAAAAGAGGCTGTAAAAGCTAAATAATAAGCAAAGCCAGTGCGTCCCTGCCATTGTAAGCGTCTGGTGTCTGTGAAACTGCTCATGAACGGATAGGCATTAATTGGTACATATTTGAAAAATAGTAGCGGGGAAAGATGCAACAACAAGCATTGCTCGGCATGAAATGACACGAGTGGCTGAAAGACAGGTGCGGACCTGTTGTGGTGGAACTGGGGATACCATAGCGTTGTGTATACACTATTGGTGGAATAATCATGGAGATGCCATCAATCTATCCAAAGCTTGTGCGGGGATCGTCCAAACAAGCACTTGAAAGGGCTCACAACTTACGTTATGGCGCAGGGCGCAGGGATTATTGTGTTTTCCCCGCAGAAAAACTGTTCTCCCCAACATTGACTCGAGGCAGAGCTCGGCCCAAAGTTCCCCGAGAAACATACGAAGTTGTATAGACCCATGGATATCGGGCCAGTGCGCCAAGGATATACTTAAGTAAATCGAGATCATCCTGAGTAGTGTGACAAGAGATAAAACATCGTGTCAGCCTTAACATGCGACTTTTTGGAATAGCTGGCCTAGCCGTCCTATTCGGGTTTGTGCCGTTAAACCATGTAAATGCAAAGGAGCAACGCAAATCGAGTGTTTGCACAGTCAAAGCTCAAGGGAACCAGAAAGATGATGTCCCAAACATACTCGAAGCTTTCCACCAATGTGGCCACGGAGGTACCGTTGTTTTCCCGGAGGATCAGTCGTATTGGATTGGAACTCGTTTGAACCCCGTGGTAAACGATGTGTCCATTGATTGGCGCGGAAAATGGACGGTGAGTTGAGTTAAATAGAAGACCGAATCGGACTAACATGCGTTAGTTCTCCGATGACCTCAGTTATTGGCGAAACAACTCGTATCCAGTTGCCTTTCAGAACCATGCTGCCGGTTTTGTTCTCACAGGCCACAACATCTCAATCAACGGATATGGGACTGGTGGCATCGACGGCAACGGGAATATATGGTATACGGCAGAGAAAGGTGACACACAGCCAGGAAGACCTATGCCATTTGTCTTTTGGAACGTGTCCGATGTTAGTGTCGAAAACTTTTATGTCAAAGATCCCCAGTTGTGGAGTGTGAACATCATGAACGGGACCAACATGCGGTTCAATAACATCTACTGCAATGCTACTGCAGTCGATGCCCCATATGGTCAGAATTGGGTTCAGAATACGGACGGATTTGGTAAGAGAAGCTCTAGTCCATACCCATTTGACTGGCGTACACTGACATGATCCTAGACACCATGGACGCAAAGAACATCCAGCTCACCAACTTTGTCTACCAAGGCGGAGACGATTGCATAGCTATCAAGCCGCGGTCATACAACATTGATATTCACAATGTGACTTGTCGCGGTGGCAACGGGATTGCGATCGGTAGTCTGGGCCAATATCAAGAAGACTCAGGCGTGGCCAACATCCGCATCGATAAAGTGAAGGTGATTCGCTATAACGAGGACATGCACAACAGTGCATATATCAAAACTTGGGTGGGTGCTCTTATGCCGCAGACATCATATGAGAGCGCTGGGCTCCCTCGTGGGGGTGGTTGGGGCAGCATTCGCAATGTGATATTTTCGAACTTCGACATCCAGGGAGCGAACGCAGGCCCTTCCATCACGCAGGACAATGGTAACAATGGATCCTATTCCGGGACAAGTTTGATGAGCATTTCAAACGTGGCATTTGTGAATTTCACAGGTAGTATCGAAACTACTTCAAAGGTGGCATCCGTATCTTGTTCCAAGGTGCATCCATGCTATAATATCGATTTTAATAATGTGGTCCTGTACGGGAAGAACGCAAGCACCCCTGGTATTGGATCTTGCAAGTACACAGATGTCGGTGGAGTCCATGGACTCAGTGGATGTTAAGTAGAAGATGTCGAAAGATGGACACTTCCAATGAGTTGAGCTCGGGGAAACCCCGCGCCCCACCAATGATATAACCACATCCTCGACCTCTCTACCTCACCTTTACCTCACATCTCTTACTGCCTTCATTTTAGATAATCTACAGCCATGTCAGAGACTGTGCAGCAGGCGTTCTCCGGTCGCGACTGCCCTCTCATCTCTTACGGTATCCCATTCCCAGAAGCCGCCTCCCGTCATTTGCGCGAGTCCTTCCAAGCATCCCGCGTCTACGTGATCTGCTCACAAACGCTGGCGCGAACAACGGATGTGATTGAGCGCTTATCAAATGCTCTGGGTTCGACTTTGGTGGGCCATCGGGTAGGGATGAAAAGCCATACACTGTGGTCAGAAGTATTGCAAATTACAGAAGAAACCCGGGCCCTTGAGGCAGATGCCATCCTTACTGTAGGAGCTGGCAGCTTGACCGATGGAGCTAAAATTGTTGCATTGGTACGTAAAGCGATTCTTCCAAGGCCACTGGAATGGATTCTTGCCGATCCTCATCCCTGCTACCATCTCCCAAATGGGCTTTGTTTTCATTTTCAACCACAAGGTTAAAAAACCTGACATCTTCTCTAGGCCCTTGCAAATGGCATCAAAACTGCAGATGAACTCAAAACCCTTGCAGAAGGACCCGACAAAAGAGACAGCATTACAGCACCCCAAATACCCATCATTTCAGTTCCAACGTCCCTTTCTGCTGGCGAATTTTCTGACTTTGCAGGTGGGACAGAGGACAGTTCCAAACGTAAACACAGTTTCCAACCACCTACTCGTGGGCCTCAGCTTGTGATTTTTGACCAAGAGTTGGTTAAATCCACCCCAAACTCAATTTGGCTCAGCACTGGTGTGCGCGCGATTGATCACTGTGTCGAGTCTCTGTGTGCGATCAAAGGCACGACCGAAGCTTCAAATACACTGGCTATACATGCGCTGAGCCTATTAGTATCCGGTCTTCTACGCTGCAAGAAAAGCCGGGAAGACCGTGATGCACATTTGCAGTGCCAACTCGGCTCGATTGATGCCATGGCTGCTTGCACGAGCGGGTCCATTGAACTAGGAGCTAGCCACGGAATAGGACACCAGGTATGTATATACTCGATAGTGATATCTGCCTATGAAAATTATTGGTGGTACAAGAACGACATTGTTAACATATGAATACTAGCTCGGACCGCTAGGTGTCGGTCATGGTGAAACAAGCTGCATACTCCTGCCGGCTGTGTGTAAGTTCAATGCAAAGTATGAAGCCAACTGCGAGCAGCAGGAAAGCGTACGTCTATCCCTGATTGGGGAACCTATTGTGTCGGAACTTTTACATACTCGATCGGTGAGTGTGGACACTTCGGACTTGGGTGATGTTTTGGATGTCATTACTCGTGAACTGGGAATGCCTCGGTCCTTGACTGATGTCCATGTGGGACGGGATAAGTTGGATGAACTTGCAGCGAACAGTTTGCATGATCGTTGGTGCAAGACAAATCCGATCCCACTCGAAAAGCATTCTCAGGTCTTGGAGATCTTAGAGATGGTGATATAAAAACAGGTTCCAGAAACTCGACTTCGGCCAAGGATAGACAGAACCGGTCGCTCTTTACATGTCGAACTATTTACAGCACGGTCTCAAACCATCTTTATCACAACTCTTTCCCCTGCTTTTCCGTACCCATCTTTAATACAATCCTCCAAGTTCACTTTCCTGAATGAAGTCTCGTCCTGAGCACATATCGACCCATTTTCAACCCAATCTCCAAGGAAACGCAAAAGCTCTGCTGCATCCTCAACAGTCGGGCTGACAGAGTTGCATCCAGCCAATATGAGCTCCTTGCGATAAGCCTGAAAGATATCAAACGAAAAATTCTTACTTGCTTCCCCCCTCGGCGCCGCAATCCACACATAACGGCCCTTCTGCGCCAGCTTCTCAACCGCGGCACCCATTAGTGCAAGATCTCCAACAGTGTCAACGACAACATCAACACCACGCCCACCAGTCATCTCTCCAATCCTCAAAGCCAATGTCTCAGCAGCACTCGCCCCTGAAATGACAATATCCGGCTTTGCCTCCTCCCGCCGCGCAGCAGTTAATATGCGCTTACATCCCATAGCCCGTGCCATCTGCACGGCCGCGGTACCAACAGCACCAGTAGAGCCAATAACCAAAACACTGTCAGTAGAAGAGACAGATGCCCTGCGCAGGCAGATCAATCCGGTCGTAAATGGGACGCCAACAGTCGCGGCTTGTAGCATCGATAGCGTGGATGGTTTCTCGACCAATGCATCCTGAGGCACGCAAATATACTGCGCATGTGGGCCATCACTCGTAAATCCCAGACTCGAGCCACTAGTGCCGTAGACCTCTTTCCCGATCCAGTTTGAGGTCGGGTTGGTTTCGGCCACGACGCCAGAGTAGTCGCGCCCTGGAACGCGGGGGAGCGTGGTAGATGGGAAGAGGCCTTGTGCGTTCAGACGGTCTGATGGATGAATGCATGAATGGTAGACTTTGACTAGTGCTTGGCCTGGTTTGAGAATTGGAATTGGCAGTGTGTTTATTGATAGTGACTTGGTGCCGGTGATTTGAAGTGCTTTCATTGTCGCCATTGTTGTGTGTGGATCGGAGGTCACTTGGACTATTTGAGTTTTGGTGATTGAATTAATAGATTTTGTTCGAAAATAAACACTCAGTATGGAGTAAATGAGTTGGAATCTTGTGGGAGTATTTGACTTAGAGTCGTCCTTCTGATCTTCACTGAGGTTTTATTGTCCAACATTCACCTCCGGACATGGCTGGCGGCCCGCGGCCCGCGCGGGCCCTGCGGAACCCAATGTCGACTTGAAGTACGGACTATCTTTAATGTGATGGAAAAATAAATTTAGAAGACCCTCATTTATTTTGACCTCGTGATACTTCCCGAAGAATTGAACAACGTGACAAAAAGCTCAGTGTTGGCTATCTCAATGGCTCAAGACGAGTAAGTGATCATCAATGAAGCAGCACACCCATTTCTAATCGACTTTCGCAGAAGAGATGAAGACATGACGATTAAATCGAGCAACCACGATAGCGATGGGATACAAGACCCTGAAAACCAAACGAAAGTACCGCGAGCACAATCTCCGACAAAAGAAGCAGCCTTCATAGCTGTGGTCTGCGCAGCACAACTCATGACCCAGGCCGGTCTCTCCCTCTCCATAGCCCCCATTCAGTATATCAGTACCAGCTTTGGTACGACACCACGGGATCTGACGTGGGCCTCCGCGGCGTACAGTTTGTCCGTTGGGACATTGATCTTAGTCTCTGGCAGACTGGGCGATACATACGGACACAGACTGCTATTCATCATTGGGTTCATCTGGTTCGGAGTCTGGTCACTTCTTGGAGGATTTGCTGTGTGGTCGAATCAGATCTTCTTCGACTGCTGTCGAGCCATGCAGGGTATTGGTCCAGCACTTCTGCTACCCAATACCGTGGCTATTTTCGGTCGGACGTATCCGCCGGGATTGAAGAAAGATATGGTGTTTTGTCTGTTTGGCGCGACGGCACCTGGTGGATTCACGTTGGGTGCGACTTTTTGCTCGCTACTCGCTCAGCGTGTGTGGTGGCCTTGGGGCTACTGGATCATGGGCATTGCATGCTTTGTGTTTGCCGTGCTTGGGCTTCTGGTGATTCCCTGTGATGATCGTGCGGAAGATATTGATAAGAAAGAAGCATCAACTTTCGAACAGCTAGATGGTCTTGGGGCTATCACTGGGGTCGTTGGCCTTGTGCTCATCAACTTTGCATGGAACCAAGCCTGTGTCGTTGGGTGGGAGGTACCATACACTTATGCCCTTCTAATTGTTGGGGTCCTCTTTATTGTTTTATTCCTCCTTGTGGAGCACAAAGCAGCCTATCCATTACTGCCTAATTCTGTTTTCAGGGGTGAAGTTGGATGGGTCCTGGGATGTATCGCAGCAGGGTGGTCCAGTTTTGGGGTTCTCGTGTTCTATTACTACAATTTCCTCGAGGAGATTGAGCACAACAGCGGGCTTTTAGTGACAGCCAAATGGGCTGGGGCCTCTTTATCCGGAGCAACTGCTGCAGTGGTGACTGGTGTCCTGATGAGCCGGGTACCACCGAGTGTCATTATGCTTGCTGCAATGTTGGCTTTTACAATAGGACTTTCCCTGTTGGCCACTTTACCTCCAGGTCAGGTCTATTGGGCAAATGCTTTTTTGATCATGCTGATCACCCCTTGGGGAATGTGAGTGGACCACTTTTATGACGGCTGCGAGCTGCTGACTGATCTCAACCAGGGACATGTCATTTCCATCCGGAACCTTGATCATGAGCAATGCGATGCCGCGTGAGCATCAAGGTGTCGCGGGCTCTCTAGTGAACACAGTTGTGAACTATTCCATCTCTCTTGGCCTCGGCCTAGCCGGCACAGTAGAGAGATATGTGGACCCAGATGGATCGAACGTGCTCAAGGGATATCGCGGTGCGTCTTATATGGGTGTTGGACTGGCAGGTCTGGGTTCTGTCATTGCCATATGTTTCACAATCGTGACTTGGTCCAAGTCAAAGAGAGCCTAAAGAGCGAATGGTCTTTCGAGCCAAAATGACACAGATGTAGAATGTCTTCAGTTAAAGAAGTCCATGTTTAATAAGAAGTCGAAATCAGAAGATTGCTGAGGATAAGAATAAGGACTGGCAAGTTCCAGCTCTTCTTCCGGTCGATTGTCGTTACCAGCAGGAGCTGGACTTGAGGGACCAAGAACTCTTTCAAGCGTTTCTATGCCTTTGCGCCTTTTTTCCAGCGAAGCTCGAACCAGGTTCCGTGCAGTGGTGATGGCCTCCTTTGCGAGATGTGTATCCAGCACATCCACAATCATCTCCAGCGTGTCCATGGCTTCAGGAAGATGCTTGACGGTGGCCTGAGTGTCGATAACCAAGAGGACACACACAAATTGGAACACAGTACTGATAACATTCCACCAAGGCCGAATCTGGCTTACCAAAGTACGTGCTGCAGGAAGGGCAGACATGCCCATCGTGATCACCTCATTTAGGAGGCTCTCTTTCAAGTTCGACTTGAGTAAGCGAAGCCGCCGATAGACAGAGAAACCCAAATCCGCTCGGACCAGTATTAAGAAGTCATGCCCGACAGATATTTCTGCCAAATGCCCCAAAGAAGACGAAAGCTCATGTATCGCCACGCTTGTATCGGGAGCATTCGTAGAAAGAGGGACTGCGTTAACAAGGCTGCACAGCTGAGGAGTGAAGTCGTCCACGTCAGTGGCAACTGGCAAAGACTTTTGAGCTGGAATTTCGAGGTTCATCACAGATCTGCCATACTCATACGCTATGATAACATGCAAGCAATGAGCTACCCATGCCGTTCTTTGGACGACATCAGACAATTCTGATGAAGAATCCTCTAATCCCTTCCGGGTAGCCAGGATAAGAGACTGTGGAGCCTGGTGCAGGCCCGTTGCCTCAACAAGGTGCATCAGCGTGCAGCTACAAATCCAAGCCACATGTGGCCGTGTCGTAGCACGGAGGTATAATGTTCGGAGAATCCAGGCTGCAACTTGGTCAATTGATGGGAATCGACTGACAAATGGATCCTCTAATATCTCCTTGGCATGTAATGCTAGCCACATTTCCTTGTCTCCGTCAAGCGACCCACTGAACAAGGAAGTCAATGCAGCCACTCCACTGACGATGGCCTCAAAATCAGGAGACTGCGGCTGGCCATGCCAATGATTTTCGCAACGCTCATAGAGTAGACTTTTGTCCAAAAATCTGAACACTGGATGTATTGTGGTGAAAAAGAAATCCAGTTGGCTTCTGATGGTGTTCCACGATACCCGTTGTGTCAGCTGAAGACGGACCGTAGAATCAGGCTCTTTCCTAGTTCCAAGATGATAGGCAAAAGAATGTAACCGCGGAGGCTTCGCTGCCTGTAAATCCAGACCTACACATAGTGGGAAGGCAACACAGGAGTATCTTCCGACGTATCTTGACTTGGCGGAGTCAAGTATTCCCGAGGGGGCTGAGGAGGCGTTCTGTCTGACTCCCAGGGGCTCGGATGATATGCGGGCAGCTTTCGCTGCCTGTGTGGCAGCTGGTTCACCTTCGAATTGGCGCTTTTTATTCGAGGATGCCGCTTGAGCTGCATCATAGTTGCAATCATAGCCGTACCCTACGCAGGTGTTGCACGGATGCTTTCCGTCGCATTTCCTCTTGCGTTGACGACAGTTCAGACATGCACGCGCGGACCTTTTTCGGACCAGGAGGCCTGAAGGAAAAGAATCTGACATCGCCTAGTCGAGGACTTTTGGACAAAACCAGAGCCCTGAAGTGGAGGACCCTGGCGGCCCCCTGCGATTCGGATGGGAGTCAGCCCCACATTGAACCGCAACGAGAATAGACAGGAATTCTGAAAGTTATACATATATTGAGATCTTCAAGATACTCGAAGATACTCGGAGGATAGGACTGACATATCACGTCAAATCTTATTTATAACATAGCAGAGTGAAAAATCAGAATCCATGTTCTCATGTAGATATCTTGGTATGCTCAACTTCTGTGCTTCGTAGTGTAGCACTGCAAAAGGGTGAATGGCCTCAGGCCTGAATCGCCACTCCAGGCAGCGGAGGAGAACCATCTTTACCATTCCAGATCTGTCAAGTCCAGTCTCGACCCTAGGTGATATTCTGCAAGGCAGACTTCTGCGTTGAGAGCAATTGCTACATGCGATGGCAAAAAAAGTACTCTCCGCCTTGTCTGCCTACCTGGGACCATCCGGGGGCATGACTTCACGTCCACCTGCTCCCTCCCCTGAGAGATCCATGACTTTACTGCCTCCGACGCTCGTTCAGTCCAGTCTGGGCGAGAAGTGTGCAGTCTACCTCGATCACGTCACCGACAATCTCCCTCTTCATCTGCAGTCCCTCCGCCTCCGCCTGGACCCCATTCTCACCTACCTGTCCTCCTCACCCCTCGGGCCCCTCGCGCAAAAGCTCCCTGTCGCCGCCGAAGACCAGCCACTTGCGCTCCTCGCTGCTGTTATCGTCTGCCTGTTAACTGTCGCCGTGATGAGTTGGCGCAATCCCCTCAACTTTTTGCGCCGCTCGCCGAGCTACGCTCCCGCCTCTAACCCACAAGTCAACGACGAGCATTTCAGCTACATCACCCCAGGGGACATCGTCGATCCTCCAGCGGACGACGCAGAGCCGGATATTATTGCGCTCCGCCACCGTGGCACCATCTACCCATTGCACTTCCGCGCATACGCAATTGACGACGGCGTCTTGACCGTCGGAGACCTGCGGGAGCAGGCCGCCGTGAAGACAGATGCCGAATCCCCAGATCGCGTCAGACTGCTTTACAAGGGCAAGTTGTTGAAAGACAACAAGCGAACATGCAAAGCCGAAGGGCTAAAGCAGCACTCGGAGGTGCTGTGCGTTGTGTCGGAAGTCGGCGCAAGCGACATCTCCGACGACAGCGGACACAATGTTGCGATGGGAGTACCGGCGGCACCAGCACCAGGATCGACACAGTCCCGTCCCACCAGCGCCGAAGCATCATCACCCCCCACACCTACGGGCAAGAGCAAGAAGGGACGTAAGAACAAGCGCAACAAGAAGCCGGCTGCAGAACCCACACCTCAGCCGGTTGATCTCTCCTCCAACCCCGCGCCAGTACCAAACATCAAGCAAATCCGCAATCCCTTGGACCAGGTCAACGCATTGGCCGGATGGCTTCGGCAGGAAATGATCCCGCGATGTGACCAGTACGCCGCGGACCCACCGAGCGACCCCAAGAAACGGGATTATGAATATAAGAAACTGAGCGAGACTATCCTCGCACAGGTCATGCTGAAGGCGGATGGGATCGAGCCCGACGGCGATCAGACGGCCCGCGAGGCGCGCCGTGCTCTGATCAAGGAGGCGCAAGCGGCTCTGAACAATCTCGACACCATTTCTAAGCTGTAAGATACGTTCTGTTGCATTTGGGTGCATTCCCGTGCACGGCATACATTGGGGTTTGTGGGAAATAGGTTTACCATAGGTTTACGACATAGACCATCTATTGCCCCGGCTGATATTAGCGTTTGCTTTGTTGGGACCTGTCAGCCCACGCTTCTTGCAGATCGGCGTTGTGATATATCGAATTCTGATTCCCAAAGACTATTGTCACCGATTTCTTGAAATGTTCATACAGAGTCCAGTGTCTTCAGTTACTTCCAGAGAAACCCCATTACTTGAACTAGATTGACTTAGATCAGTTCTAGCGTGATCTCAAAATGATCAACACTCAGGGGCAACGCACGGTCCAATGAAGTAGCGAGCTAGATTTTCTAGATTATCGACCGTTACGCGATTATTGAAATGAGAAGTACGGTACCTGAACACTTGAATACCATGCGTGGGAAACAAGGTACCCACGCCGTGCTCTGTACGGAGTACATAGCGTAGTACTAACAGATAGCGCCGTTGCCCGTACTTCATACTTAAGTACGATCGAGGAGACAGGTACTCCGTACCTGTAGTGAAACAAAGCCTAGGCTGTCTACTTTATTCCGGAGGACTATACCCAGTTTGGGTGCTAGCTCTCCTTTCTTCGCGTCATATTCTTTAAGCCTTTTTGCGGTTTCTCCGTCTTCCCCTCCTTTTGCAGCTCGCACACTCGACGTTGTAGTGGAACCCCCCACGAACTCTGGTTTCCCTCGTGATTCTCAACCGTGGTCAAACCCTCCGCGAACCGAGATAGTGACCCCCTTCCTGAACCTTGGGAATTGTTGACAAATTTCTATTTCCGGTCCCCCTTACTGCCCATGGCTTGATCCAACAACTCCAGCCGCAAATCTCTCCAAATCTTCTCAATCGCCGGGTTTCAGCTGGACTGGCCTCTTTTGTGTCGACTACTCTGGAATGGCGGGTGTCGCAGCAGCCTATTCTTCGGATGCTTTAGCATCGCCAACCGTGGATGGCTCGCAATGGGAATTCGCGGTCCCACTGGGCCACGAGGTAAGTCGCGGGTTGTCCGTACGGCAACACGGCAACGTGGGAAAAAAAATGTGCTAACCTTCCCCGCAGGAGAGCCGACATGCCAGGCCACGGAACTCCCAGGACTCGAACTCCGTCCGGGCAAAATCTTCTCGAAAGCGTCACTCGAACGGCTCCCGCAGCTCCTCCGTCTCCCGCGCTGTCCACGCCCACGACTCGCCCTATCTGACCTCTAATCGAGGCCGCAGGGACCCAAGCCTCAATCGACGTGGCAGCGAAGTAGGCAGTATGCGAGACGCTTATGGATACGACGGTAGCCGTAGAGAGCCCGAGGAAGGAAAGGACGGCCTGAATTTGATCCTGGATGGAACTACGAGCCAGGAACAATGGATCCACCGAGACAAGCTGGCGAAAATCGAGAGCGAGGAGCTCCACCAAGCTGCCATCCTATTCCAGCGACGCATGAGGGGGGAAAGCAAATCGAGCGGTCGAGAAAGGAGCTTGGATTCCCAAGGCGCCGCGAATGGCACCGGTCCAACCTCGCCAACAGAGTACTCTGAGCCTTGGCCGGAGTTGCGAGAAGAATCCCGCCGAGGTGTAAATGGAACCACCGACCGACAACATTGGGATCTTCGCCGACCGGAGGAAATTGCGGCGGACGACGCAGCTGCCAGTCTTTACAGCCACCCAAGCCAAGGAAAAAGCGCATCACGGATACCCATTTCTACAGCCAGCCCAGTCCCACTTGCTGGCACAGGTCGTGATTCCCGTGGTCCTCGTAGCCGGGCAGCAACAGATGAGGATGACCGATCTTCACGTGGCCGTAGAGCAAGTGAACCGATCAACATTGATCAAGACGGTTCAACTCCCCCTTCATCTAGCCGACCCGGCAGCCGTGGCTTCACCACCACCCAGAATACCCCAGCGAAGAAGAAGCCCGCCGGCTCCACGAACCGCAAGACCTCTGCTCCCCCGACCAACCGCAAGACTAGTGCCCCTCGATCTCGTGCCGTATCCGGAAATGCACGACCAACGACCCGTGGCAACGAGACTCGCCCTACCACTGCGGCCAACCGACCCGAGGGAGATCCACCTTGGCTGGCAACAATGTACAAACCCGATCCTCGCCTCCCACCGGACCAGCAGATGCTTCCCACCCTTGCCAAGAAGATGCAGCAAGAGCAGTGGGAGAAAGAAGGCCGCACCCCAAATACATACGACCGCAACTTCGCGCCTCTTGCTGTGCATCCATTTGATGCACCTCCCGTTCCCTCAAAGACATCCTCGGACCCGGTGCCTGAACCTGAACCTGAACCTCAACCTCAATCCCAACAGCCTGTCGACTGTATCCAACTGGATGACATGCGCCAACCCGCGAAGAGTCCAGAGCCACCCCGTCCAAACACCAGCACAGGTTACAGCACTATGCCCAAGGTGCAAGATACACCTCCAATGGGACTCACACCCAACCCGAACCCCAACTGGACTCCACCTGTCGTCACTGCGCGCGAACAACCCAAGAAAGAGAAGAGCTGTGGATGCTGCATTGTGATGTGATGGACAGCTCTACCTCATTTATCTTCAATATCTACCATCCTACTAACTTCCATCTGCACATCTGCTTTCCTTTCTCTGTGATTAATTTTGTTTCCAGCGTCTCCGGCGGGATGGTGTTCTGTCGGTTCTGTTCTGTGATTTTATATCCTGCGATCTAGGCCTTTGCCACATCCTTGGACTGCTTTTTAATCCGGTCTCCCTACTAGGAGCCAAAACCGGGGCATGGCTTTCCTTTCCTTCTCCATGCATCCATTCCTTGAGCTTTTCCCTTCTTCTCTCTATTCTCGTGCTTGCTCCCACAGCCCAAAACTATTTCGTTTGCAAGGGGATCATCGATATTTCCCCGCCGCATTGCTCTTCTGCTTTCTTTCCTTTTCCCATCTTGGCTTCACATCTAAAACATCTCGGAGCCTTTACCCTATTCCCATTCTTGCTAGCGCTTTTTCTTCTTTTTATTTGTCATTGGAGAGCTGTCTGTGCTGATATGCTCACGTCTTCTCGATGGTTGCTACGGAGAGATAAATATCAGGTAGTGAATACATCAATAACTACGCCCAGTTCCTTAGTCTTGAAGATATACAGCAAGCCAATTGCTGTGTCTGCGTAGAGATTAGATATCACGCCCGCAGTATTATGATTACCCATCAATGAGAGACTAAACAGTGAAAGGGTGATTCTAGATCAAAACACTTCTAAATTTTGGGCTCCAGCCCAGGTCCAGCCCAGGGAGATGCCCCCCGGGCGCGCGGGCGACACTCCGGGCTTACAAATATCACATGATATCATCGCTCCGAGGCCATGTCGCAATCCCCAATAATCCAACTTTCCTCTTGATTCTCTACCCCGCCTCATCCTATTTAAGACATCTTGTTGTCTCTTCAACCGCCCACCATTTCTTACTTCAAGCGTCTCTTTGGCTCTTTTGCCACCCCTTCACCCGCCGCCATGTCCGCCGCCACAACCCGCGCCCAGAGCTTGATCAACGACAATGCAGTCATCGTCTTCTCCAAGTCTTACTGCCCTTACTGTATCTCCTCCAAGAAGCTGCTCAAGGATCTGAACGCCAAGTACACCGCTATCGAGCTCGACCACGAAGGTAAGCATTGCGCTGCGATACTGTTTTTGCCCAAATCGTTATACGCGATACTAACAAAGTCGCGATAGATGATGGAAAGGCCATCCAGAACGCCCTGGCTGAGATCTCCGGCCAGAGCACCGTGCCCAACATCTTCATCAACAAGAAGCACATCGGTGGCAACTCCGATCTGCAGGCCAAGTCTGACCTCAAGGAGCTCCTCGAGGCCGCCGGTGCCCTCTAAACGTGTTCTACATAATGCAAGGTTTTATTGAAGTGGATTAAAGATACCCACTTTAGAATGGGGTAGTCTGCACAGTTATACCTACCATCCAACACATCATGATATCGTCTTCACCGTAGATTAAAATTGGAAAGTTTCCGTGGCGCGAGAGCGCGAAAGAGCTCTCTGCCATATCGCATTGAGTGGAGTATCTTTCAAAGCTCTCTAAGTCGAGCTAGATCCCAAGAAAAAAAAAAAGTTCCAAATGTTATACAAACAAGAGATTTAGATGACCTTTTGCACAACGGTCCCAAGCGGCCGCTCAACAATCGACATCAACCCATCAACAACACTTGTCCTGGCACCCTCGCTGGAAACAGTCTTTCCAGCCAGGTAGTTCAACCAAACAAGACGACTCACTCTCTCATCCTCAACACGTCCCATCCAAGTGACTGGCTTATCAGCCCCAGGCTGGAACAGTGTATCCAACGCACCCCGCTGGTCGCGCATGAGAACCAGCGTCTGACCCTTCGGCACAGACTTGCCCTTCCCAGAACCAAAGACAGCCTTGAAATCATTCATTGAAGTTCCGAATGCCTCATCTGCAAACTCGCCAGCCTTCGCCTTCGCCTTTGCTGTGATTCCGCGCACCCACCCATCGCGCAAATGCATGAAGTCTGTGTTGCGTGTCGGGACGATTCGGAAGGCCGTGCGAATCCCATCATCCTTCAGAATGGCGGACCAGGCGGCGTCGCCGCGCTCAGCGTCCAGAAGCAGTTCCTTGAGCTGCTTGCGCTCCGGTGGGACAAGAGATGTCGCGGACTCGGCGCCGGCGCCGGTGATCGGTGCTTCGGAATCGGTGGGTGGGTGGATAGCGGTGCGGATTAGACGAGTCTGGAGCTCGGTGATATCGCTTTTGGCGACGTAGAGGCCGACAACGTAGACTTGGATGGAGAGGAAAGAGACGGTGCGAATACCCAGGCCGAGGAGTTGGTATTCGTCTCCGTCGGATGGGGCGAGCTCGTCGCCGGCTTGTTTGCCTTCTGTTTGGGAGGATGAGGGGAGGCGGATGGTGCTGGGGAAGTGCGGGATTGTGCTTGTTCCTGTTGGGACTTGCTCAAGACCGTCTTGGCCTTGAATAGTGATTACTGAAGGGCCGCCGTTTGTGAAGCCTGTTGGTCCGTCCATTTGTAGGGCATTGCTGGAGTTCTTGGTGGCTTGTTTCTTGTTCTCGATTTCTTCGAGTCCGAAGAGATCGAGCTTGATTGTACCATAAAGACCTGCTGCGCAAGTAACAATTCCTGCTGCGGATAGGATCATCTTGCGCTGTGCGTTAGAGGCCTGCTGCATGTCTTCTGCCGGCGATGCGCGGCGGAGCGGGTTCTTGGCAGCATTGGAGCGAAAGGGGGTGGTGGAGAGGTGTCGGGTGTTGACATTCGTGCGCAGCTGTTGCCGGCCGAGGGATTGGCAGGTTCGCCATGGGTTTTGACGTAGAGATGCCATTTTGGACTTGGTTGATGAGATATGGAGAAAGCAGGATTGGCGGTCCGGGACGGGAGTGTGGGGATACACGTGATCTGGCATGATCTACGAACATCGAGGGAAGTATTCTCCGCCCTCCATCCTCCTTGAATACATCAGTGTTGACCTGCCTGGTGGAATCTTCTTCGCTACTGAAAGTCCACCATCCGACTATATAGTTCTTCTTCCACTCAAATTACTGCCACAGGTTGGGTACTGTACAGGCCTTCCTTTTTCTGAGCTTTCACTGGCTTTAGCGGCCACAGCTAAAATGCATCGTGTGATGTATCCGAGGTCCTCGATCAGATCAAGAACTACATTCCTTGGTCTTTTTTGAATCCCACTGATGAGTTTGATACGTCTTTCTCGTGTCGTTTAAAATTTACGGCCATAATAGAACGCAAAATTGGTGGCCCATCCACCTCTTGGCATGAGCTTGTCTGAACTTCAGCGCTTGGGTTCTGACGACACCATTAAAGATTCCGCGCAAAGACGGTGCTTGGCGATAAAACCTGGGTATTTTGATTTTTTCTCTCTTATATTTGATGCCTCAGCCCAGCAAGAAAAGACAAGATGACCTCAAATAAAAACACTGAAACTGACCGCCAAAGAAAATACTACCAAATACAATGACAGTCCTGGATTGGTGGCAGTCGCACTGCTAGCCCTCTCAAAGGTGATGAGGGACTCATTTTGGCTCGCAGCGCCAGTCAAGATCACCTGCGTGGAATTTGCGAAGTCCAAATATCCCGTAAACGAAATATCGAATGTCACATTGGCATAGCTACTGTTGTAGCTATATTGCCGTGGAAATGCTGCGACGGCGACGCCAGAAAGATTGAGTTCCAGAGTGTCATTGGTCAAAGACCCATTCACGCGAGTACCAGCCCATCTCATCAAAGCCTGACCAAGACCTTCGCTGGACTCGTGGCATGTACCAGTCGGAAGATAAAGCATTTGATCTGAAAGACCAGGATCATCGAACCTTTCGTTATCATAGTCCCGCTTACTGTTTTCCCAGTTTTTCAAATCATATACTCCGTCGAACTGGATCTTGTTGGGGTTCTCAGGTGTCTGAGTTATGTTCAGTTCCACGGCATCCATGGCTTCAAGGGGAGTGTCATCATCATCATCTTCCTCCTTATCATCAGGATTGAACTTGTCCACAGTCGTGGCGAAATGCATCAGATCAACATCGTCGCACACACTGTAAGAATAGTCAATATCCGACAGACGAATATTGCTTTCCCAGGCCTTGAATCCGATTGCAATAGGATTCTTAGGTCCCGCAGGCCTAGGGGGCTTGCCAGCAACCCACGCGACTCCCAACATGCGGGAGGTCTGTTGGCCAACGGGACAGTCTGGGTCATAAAGGGTATAAGAATCGTCCTCTTCTCTAATGACTGGCAACACATCGATGGTGTATTTGAAGCTCGCAAAGCCTTTGAAGAAGATACCATCGAATTCACTGTAAGCACTAGCATGGCCAGCTCGTGGATTACGATTGTACTGGTCATAGTGGGAAGGCTGAAGGTCATCGAAGTTGAGACGGTGGGAATCCGTGCAGCTGAGGTCCAATCCATCACTTGAAGTGGAAGTTGTATCACTACCACCGGAGTCGCTATCATCTCCACTGCTTCCACCGCTGCTTCCACCGCTGCTGCTGCCACTATCGCTGTCACTACCACCACTGGAGCCACCGTGACCTCCCCCTCGGGAGAGGACGCCGGATGGAGCGGCGAGCAAGGCAAGAACAGCGAGAAGAGGGTGACGAAGAAGCATTTTTGTTCGTGTGAATCATTCTTTAATGCGCTCAGAGAAGTAAGAAGGTCGGAAAAATAGATCAACAATGGCACAGCGCACAACTTTTGAAATCAAATTGATCTTCTGTTACGTGCCCTAATCCAGACATAACACGGGATCTATCCTTCATAGACCCTGAAAGCCAAGGCGCCAAGAGATTAAAATGAGACCAACCCTCGTATTCAACCTAACTCGGGTGGCTATTGGATAGGAAATACACCAGGCCCATTCTTTTAGGCTTCGAGCGTCACAGTGCGGTTCGTGATATGTTATCCGAATAAGAGATCTAATTTGGTCCTGGAGTTGATCCCGAGGTCTGTTATTTTGACTCTACCTCTCCGCGTATCAATCTGGAATGGTTTATGATTTCCTACTTATGTCGATCACAACTACCAGGTGTAGTAATAAGCAAATGCCAAGTATTATTGTAGCCCGGCTGTGTAGAGAGCTTTGGTCTTCTGTCTCTCTTCTTGCTTTCTTTTCAACTCTACTCGAATAACAATATTTTTGATACCTCAATCACAAGTTCTTCCAATGTTGAGCTGTGAGCTGTGTACCGGATCCTGGACCTCTGAAATTGAGGCTGATATCGAATTCAGTCCGGAAACAAGAAGTATGTATTGAGTTGGGCCAACTGAAAGACGCCCTTAGTATGAAGACAAAGGGCTCTTCTATGAAGGCCCTCTATTAATTTGATCTAAGTCAGTTCTAATTGAAAAACTTAATATTGAATGTCAAGTATTCGACCAAGAATAAAATGAAGTAACCGGGAGAAAATCAGACGCAAATGAGGCTCATAAATGGGCCTGCCGAGAACAGGCGGGTTTTGCCGCACCTGGCATGAGTGGAAGGCTACAATTCTGGCGGACCCCTCTCCAACAGGCCACTTGGCCGTTGAAAAGCGGGGGGCGCCCATGTCAAATAGACTGCCTATTATGATCAGTCATATAAATTCAGCGACTTTGATAACCTTCTAAATTTCCAACACAAGAACCAGCCGACTCTTCGCTGACTCGCAAATCAGTCAATAATATCGAAATAACTTGCCAACAGTTTCTGCAAGTCTATTTCGAGAAATGACATCTGAGTAAGTGTTGCTATCTGAAGCTCCAATATAACCAGCAAGATCCATACGAGATGGGCCTGATCCCAGAAGATCAAAACCTAAAAGTTACATACTGACTGAATCTTCAAAGTACAATCCAAGATGGATCTCATAACATCGCCATCGTACGGGGAACAGTGGACTCCGTTCCCGCCGTCCTCGAAATCCTGGATTCCACAGTCAAATGGCTGGCATCGCGTGGCAGAAGTGGGCAGTGGGGAGAAACGCCATTTTCCAAGAATCCAGCACGTGCCGATCAACTGAGAGAATTTGCAACAACAGGATCGGGTCTTTGGCTTGCTGTCAGCTTTACCGATGACAAACCTTTAGCGGATCAAGATGGATTGTCCAACAAGAACCCCGAGACTATTAACGGAGAGGCTTCGGGGGTCATTGTAGGAGCTATTGCTCTTGGAGACAAGATGCCTTACGTGACGCCTGTTTCTGAACCCGAGCTTTACGTGCGTTTGTTGGTCACAGATCGAAAATGGGCCGGCAAGAAGATTGGTGAACGTCTTTTGCAACATGCGCGTGTCCTTGCCAACGAAGCCGGAGTTTCTTTGCTTCGGGTGGACTGCTATGCAGGCAATGATAGCAAACTGGTCCAGTATTATGAATCTCAGGGATTTGAGAGATCTGAACGTCTGAACTTGAAAGACAATTGGCCCTGTCAAGTTCTCTCTCAACGGTTAGACGGCGTGGAAGGAGGGAGACATTAATTGGACGAGTCCCTGCTGGGTTGAATCAGAGATAATTTCCACTGGTGGCATGTAAACTTCAACTCGGCGAACGGGACCAAAATACTTGATTGCCCTCGAGGTTTGCAAGGTCTTGTGTTGCTTTGAGACCACCCCTGGAGGCCAACCATGAAAAGGACATTAGATTCAGAGAGTGATAAGATGTACCGAAAGAGAGTGAATTCGGTGCCGGTCAGATGATCAAAGTTACCTGGGCGACATTGATGTTAATGTTGGGATTGGGCAACTTAGGAAGATAACCCGGGAAAGACAAGATGAGCATTAGATCCATGGATATATGGGATACAAATAATTTTGCCTAGACCCCCGCACTGGGCTCTGGGCCCTGCCCTCCAAGCCCAACCCAACCAACAACCCATTGACAGGGGCCTCGTGGGCCCCTGCTGAAGTCCATCTCCTTGCATAAATGCAGTTTTTGCGTCCCTAATCCTGTCAAACGAACCTGATTCTGACGCGTCTGTATTATTTGTGTTCCACCGGGCCCTCAATAAAGCCCACCGACCACCGGTGGGTAGGAGGACCCTCTTCTGTGAGTTGGGTTGGGTTGGGCTGTTGCCTTTGTCCAAAATCCATGCCCTCATAATAAACGAGCGTCGTCCACGACATGTTCAAATTGGTTGAAAGTAAACGCAGGGCTCGGCTGTTCCAATTGCAAATATCTTTCCCCTCTACAATACCAGTACTTCTCTTCCAGTGAATGTAGCTAAGGCGCAACGTTCTCGTCAAAGGTGGCCAGGACCTCTATCGAGCGATACTCTAGTATCACAACTAGTACCACCCAGTCTCGTTTCGGAATGGAATGAATTTAAGGAAACTCGCCGACCACCGCCTTGGCCCATGATGGAGGCTGAGCTAAATCTGCCGACAATATATTAGGGCAAAATATCAGCGAGTCATGTGCGGAGTACGGTGAACCCGGTCTAGGCATTGCGCCTGGGTGCTGAACAGCGCTAACTTTGAAAGCTATTTTGCCTGGATGCGGGCGTTTAAAAAGGGCAAGATGTCTATTTTAATCGACCAACTGTCGGCGACGACTTTGCTCAAAGCAGCGGAGCAGCTCAACTTGAGCCTCACCACAGAGTCTAGGACCCCTGTTTCGCTTGACCGATGCTACTGTTTCAAGGGATCTTGATTCTTGGACTCAGCTACTGGTTAATATTGGGCTTAAATGCCGCCACTGGCCCCATGAGTACCTCCCCCCCCCCCCCCCCCCCCCCCCCCCCCCCCCCCCCCCCCCCCCCCCCCCCCCCCCTCCCCCCCCCCCCCCCCCCCCCCCCCCCCCCCCCCCCCCCCCCCCCCCCCC